>BMAU01018474.1:0-1200000 GCA_019973935.1 Trichonephila clavipes | reverse complement strand
TACATTCTTAAACATGAAAGAATAAGATATATACAGAAATCAATATTTATAAAAGAAACTATTTAATTAAATTCTCATTTATATAAAATATTAGTTTTCATTTATATGGCAGTTACCGAAAGCTAAAGTTGTAATACCATCTTCAAGAATATATCTTATCGAAGGGACAAAATGAATTTTTTTTTAACTTTTACAGAATGTATTTGATGTATAGAACTGTTAATGGGTTTAAACTCTTCACGACTTCTATACTTATTTATGAGGCAATTTTTATAGTCTTCATGAGAAATTTTACTTTTTAAAATAGATCTATGTATCTCTTTTGCTGTATTTTTTTCTAAAGTTAATGTTTTTATGCTGTACATTTTTGCATTGAGACCTACGAACTCAGTTGCTACCATACCATTTAACTCATCTGTCATTTTTCCGAGAACATTATTAGTTAAAGGATTATAAAGAAAATGATTTGGAAGCAAATATATGGGTCATTTCAATAAAAAAGAAGTGAGTTTTCTTTGAATAGATACAAGGTCATTATTAATTATTTTATAAGCATGAAATGCTGGAGATGCTATGAATTTCTTAGCTCTTTTCTCTCTATTCACTAGATAAATCTTAACTTTTTGCGTAAATTTTTCATTGTTTTACCAAACACGGCATTGTTTAAAAGTTTAAAGAGATATTTTTCAAAATTGTTGTTTGCTCGTTTTCGATGTTCAGTATTAAAATCTATATAATTTTTTAACCGAGGACTTTGTTTGAATTTTACAAATTGATGTATTTTTTTTTTAATTTTTAAACCTAATTGTACATATAACTTCAAATTTCTATAATGAACATATTTAGTTTTATTTCTGAAGTTAGGAGCCAATTTTTCCACAGACTTCGATTCTAAAATATTGAATTCTTTAGCAATATTTTTAGTATAGGAGGAACATTCAGAGACACTTTAACTTTTTCTGGAGCTAATGGATAGCAGTTATGCAAATCGTGCAATTAATCAGGATATTCTAACTTAAAATATACAACTTATATCCGAATCGTCTGGTACATCCATGAAGTTAACGTATTCATCAGTCCAGGAAAAGTCGTGTGTAGACAAATTTTGACATTGCTCAACCATATAGATTGTTTGCATCTAAATATATATATATATATATATAATGTAACTACTAGGTAGCTTGAATCATAGGTTGATAAATACACATTGTTAGCCTTAGCGTAGCGATGACCAATCATCGCAACACCTCCGCGAATTCCTTTTTCGATGAATAAAGGCATGTCTATATCAGTTAAAAAGCTCCAATCGTACTTTTGTCATTTTATAAGATATGCTTGCCATACCAAACCAGGAATCGTATATGTATTGCATGGATCAATTTTGTAGTAATTCTGGCACAGAGTTCTAAAGTTTTCAAATATGTCTGAAAATAATACGTCTACGGTTACACACAAATCACGATAATCTCCCAATGTGCGCATTTGAAACATGTTCCATCTATGGTGAGCATATTCGTAGTCTTCTCTGGATACATTTTTATTTGTTAGACTGTTGAAAAAAGCTGATTGAGGAGGGAGCTGCGTTTCATAAAATTTAGAAAAGGAATCAAAATATTCATATGGATAGCAACCCTTTCTAGTTATAAATTGTGCATTACTTGCAAAATACCTATCCCAAAGATGAAATTAACAAGGCTTTAAAGTTGGGCAAGTTTCTCTAGAGAAGTATTTAAAAATTGAAAAGAGTCAATGTGAAACGTAATGACCTCAGAGTAAAAAAATAACAGTACAAAATTGAAGTTATCACTTCAAATTTTAAACAAAACTTTTAATTTAATTTTAATTAATGTTAAAATTAATTTTAACATTATTAAACAAAACTTTTAATTTCTTAAAGACAGGGTTAAGCTTTAAATTCTTGTGGGTATAGAAACTTCATACAGAACGTGAATCCATTGAAGTGATAACTTCAAATTTTGTAATGTTATTTCAGAGGTTAGTTAAGCGAATAAAAAACCAGGAGATGTTAGTATCGCCCTATAAAATTATTTATTCATATGTCTGTACTCATAAAAAGTAATGTTTTTGTGCGAAATATACAATCATATTTGGGAATTAATTGTATTCTAAGAAGAAAACAATAGGTTTATGGTAGCTGAAATAGGTTATAAAATCCCTTTAGACTCAAAATGTTATTTAGATTTTAACAAAAAAAAAAAAAAAAAAAAAACTCCTTCAAGCGTTGTTCCGTACTTCCTCGTGCTTCATTTGGATCATTTGAGATAATTAAATTGAATTTTGATTTTAAAAAATCAACTAAAAGTTTTGATTTCTTTTTCAATGCATTCCCGACATAGTGAATTTTTTTTTTTTTTACTCTGAGGTCATTACGTTTCACATTGACTCTTTTCAATTTTTAAATACTTCTCTAGAGAAACTTGCCCAACTTTAAAGCCTTGTTAATTTCATCTTTGGGATAGGTATTTTGCAAGTAATGCACAATTTATAACTAGAAAGGGTTGCTATCCATATGAATATTTTGATTCCTTTTCTAAATTTTTATGAAACGCAGCTCCCTCCTCAATCAGCTTTTTTTCAACAGTCTAACAAATAAAAATGTATCCAGAGAAGACTACGAATATGCTCACCATAGATGGAACATGTTTCAAATGCGCACATTGGGAGATTATCGTGATTTGTGTGTAACCGTAGACGTATTATTTTCAGACATATTTGAAAACTTTAGAACTCTGTGCCAGAATTACTACAAAATTGATCCATGCAATACATATACGATTCCTGGTTTGGTATGGCAAGCATATCTTATAAAAATGACAAAAGTACGATTGGAGCTTTTAACTGATATAGACATGCCTTTATTCATCGAAAAAGGAATTCGCGGAGGTGTTGCGATGATTGGTCATCGCTACGCTAAGGCTAACAATGTGTATTTATCAACCTATGATTCAAGCTTACCTAGTAGTTACATTATATATATATATATATATTTAGATGCAAACAATCTATATGGTTGAGCAATGTCGCAAAATTTGTCTACACACGACTTTTCCTGGACTGATGAATACGTTAACTTCATGGATGTACCAGACGATTCGGATATAAGTTGTATATTTTAAGTTAGAATATCCTGATTAATTGCACGATTTGCATAACTGCTATCCATTAGCTCCAGAAAAAGTTAAAGTGTTCTGAATGTTCCTCCTATACTAAAAATATTGCTAAAGAATTCAGTATTTTAGAATCGAAGTCTGTGGAAAAATTGGCTCCTAACTTCAGAAATAAAACTAAATATGTTCATTATAGAAATTTGAAGTTATATGTACAATTAGGTTTAAAAATTAAAAAAAATACATCAATTTGTAAAATTCAAACAAAGTCCTCGGTTAAAAAATTATATAGATTTTAATACTGAACATCGAAAACGAGCAAACAACAATTTTGAAAAATATCTCTTTAAACTTTTTAAACAATGCCGTGTTTGGTAAAACAATGAAAATTTACGCAAAAAGTTAAGATTTATCTAGTGAATAGAGAGAAAAAGAGCTAAGAAATTCATAGCATCTCCAGCATTTCATGCTTATAAAATAATTAATAATGACCTTGTATCTATTCAAAGAAAACTCACTTCTTTTTATTGAAATGACCCATATATTTGCTTCCAAATCATTTTCTTTATAATCCTTTAACTAATAATGTTCTCGGAAAAATGACAGATGAGTTAAATGGTATGGTAGCAACTGAGTTCGTAGGTCTCAATGCAAAAATGTACAGCATAAAAACATTAACTTTAGAAAAAAAAAATACAGCAAAAGAGATACATAGATCTATTTTAAAAGTAAAATTTCTCATGAAGACTATAAAAATTGCCTCATAAATAAGTATAGAAGTCGTGAAGAGTTTAAACCCATTAACAGTTCTATACATCAAATACATTCTGTAAAAAGTTAAAAAAAAAATTCATTTTGTCCCTTCGATAAGATATATTCTTGAAGATGGTATTACAACTTTAGCTTTCGGTAACTGCCATATAAATGAAAACTAATATTTTATATAAATGAGAATTTAATTAAATAGTTTCTTTTATAAATATTGATTTCTGTATATATCTTATTCTTTCATGTTTAAGAATGTAAATGTTTCCTCTTCATTTTATGCATATACCTGTCGAATGTATTTATTATTCATATTGAATGATGTTACTCTCTCTCTCTCTTATTTCAATGCTTCTCACATAATACATTTTAAAAAATATGAGATTAAATTAAGTTTTCTGTTAGCACATTGTTTTATAAAAGGAAAATTGTTGAGATCTGAAGGACTTTATTTATTGAGAAATGGATTAACCAAGGGATATTCCTTATTTCTATGTGGTCCTTATTTTATATTTTTCTTGTTGAAAATCAGTAAAGGCTTTTCAATGAATTATATTTTATATGAATTTGTTCGTAGCAAACAGAAAGATTTCAGATTGTATCAATATTTTAAGAAATGATATAATGTAAGAATAAATTTTAGAGAAGGTGAATAAATACAATATTGTTCTCTTATTTTGTGTTTGTATTATTATTATTATAAGATGAATAAGATTTTGCTTTGAGTTTTTTATAAGTTTACCATATATTTAAATTTATAAAGTTATTATTATTTTAAGATTAATATGAAAAAGAAATTTTATCACTATTGCTCTTAACTTAAATACTCAAGTCCACCAACAATATTTTAAATATTTCAATATTTTTCATCTTTTTTCAATATTTTTCAACTTTTTTTTCAATATTTTTTCAACTTTTTTAATTACTTTACTCATATTAATATATTTAAGTGTAAGGAACAAGAAGGGAAACAGACTAAAAAATTAAAAACAAATGTTGAAGAACACAAAACCACACTTAATATTCTATCCATGACAAAGGTTTTGCATACAATGTTTTTGTTCTGAGATATTTATTCGTAACAAAACTCTATGAAAATTTTTTTTTTTGAAAAATTCATTAAATGATTCGAACGAAAGGTTTTATTTTTCTATCTCTCACCAAGTGGATAGTCAAATTTGCAGCATTTGTATTTCGTATAGTTTTCCAATCATAAATTTCGATTGAGATGGATACATTTGTCTTGCTAGACAAGAGATCTATTGTTTGTCTCTAACACTTTTTAAAACAACTTAGGTAGGAAGTATTTAAAAAATATTCCTATAATTTGTTTTTCATTGCAAAAATATTTTGTATAATAAATATTACGGAAATATCTCTATGATGGCTTCCTTTCGTGAACAAGTTTGAAAGTTCTTTTGTCATCTCCTACTTCATTCATTAAGTCATCTATTATTACGAAAGCATTAGTAATATCTTCTACATCGAAAGACATGCCTTCATGAAATTCTATGTCAGACATCTTATCAAACAATTTTGGATAAATTCCATAACGCCAAATAATTTTGGGAGGAAAAGAATTAATTAATTTTATTTCTAAGATTCGTCTAACAAAGAAAGTTTTACCAGAATTACAAGGTCCGCATATATTATCATAGGAAAGGGATGTTTCATGTAAGGAAACTACTTTGCAAACGAAAAAACATATGCAGAACTTTTACTTTATATAAGCATAGTATTTTTTAAGTTATCTCAGAATTATAAAAAAAAAAAAATACATGCAAAATCAATGAAAAATATATTTTAGTTATGCACAAAGTATCAAATTTGAAATGTAATAAACAATAATTCAACACGTATATCATAATTTTCAGAAATAGACTTTATCAGAATTATATACAAATATTTATATGTACAGAAAAGTTTGACCCTTTATCCTAATTAAAATTTGCTTCCAATGTCGTACTTAAAAAAAAAAAAAATCAGAATTCTACCCATTTAGTTAAAACTATATAAGAATATAACTTGTTATCTCTAAAAACATGCATTTCTAGCACCCATTTACAGAGCCCCGAAACCCTTATCAGAGCGGAGGGGGTACCATCCTCCCGGTTCAGACCCGGGGGAATTTCCACTTCCTCTTCCTAATTTTCAATCCTCTGTTTCAGAAATCACAAGCATCAAATTTTAAATATAACAAATAATCATTCAACACGTATATCATGATTTTCAGAAATAGATGTATACGGAATTATATAAAAATAATCATATGTACAGAAAAATTTGACTCTTTATCCCAATTAAAATTTGCTTTCAATGACGTAATTAAAAATCATAATCATTTAATTAAAACTATATCAGAATATAACTCGTTATCGCTAAAAGCGTGCATTTCTTATCAGTACAGATCCCCGAAACCCTTATCAATCACAAACCATCTTCCCGGTTCAGATCGGGGGGACTTCCATCCACTTTTGTTTGCATGCGGCTCCACCGGCTCCACTGTTCCAGAACCGGTATATTATAACTACTAACAATGTTAGTTTTATACTTTTTTTTATCCAGTAACAATTTATTAGGATTTTTTTCCTTTAGAATAATCAAATTCGTTCTTTTTAGCTTGCGTTTACATTTCGTTTGACTAATTAGAATATTCAACTAAAGTCACGTTTTGTATTAGAAAAAATAAAGGTCGTGATCTCTGAGACACACAAGAAACAGAGTGGGCTAAATTTTTTTCATGACGGTCATATGAAAAATATAATTATCTGTTTTCTATTGAATTCAAAGTTAACATCGGACATGTACTTGTGGCTGTAATAGGCTAACTCCACATGACGTAATAGTCATATGATAACTGCAATCACCTGTTTCCAGCCAAACAGTTTTTGCGCATCATTGTTGCCATTTTTTTTTTGCCTGAACTTTCATTTAAGTAGCACACATACTTGTCAACTATTGCAACGCATGTAGGTAAGCAAAATGCACCTGTTTTAAAAGTAAACGAATAAGAATTCTTTTTAATTTTGAAAAAAAGTTTTTGAAGAATCGTGGTATTTAAACATTACTAAATTTGTAATTTTATGTAAATTTTACAAATAGAACAACAAGCAAAAGAAAAGTCTATAATGTCAGTTTTGAATTCTATGCAGAACACGTGATTGCTTTCATGAATTTGGCCCATAGTAAAATCGAGATACAATTTCAAATTTAATATTTGGGTAAAAACATCGAAGTTTTAAGGTTCTTTAAAATGAAATAAAAGTTTTCATATACGTATATTTTAAATCAAGTGCATTTTATTATCTCATTTGCATCATTATTGTCAACAAATATGTAAATCAAAAGTTGGCAACATTGAAGCTAGGGAACTGACTGTTTAGAAACACGTGATTGTATTTGTCATGTGACTATGACTATGTCTTTACACTGATACATATTAAGAATATAGTTAAAAATTTAACCAATTCTGACATTTCAAGACCTTGAATCTTTTTTTATCAAATTCCGATCTGAAAGAAATGGGAAAGCTATTTTATTCCATGGTTTTGCAAAATAATAATAATAAACTTGTTAAAGAATTGCATTGCTACAACCACTGTTCAGTACGAAAAGAAACAATAATTAATTATAAACAGTACATGTTTTGGAAATACATGAATTTATTTTTGTGTGTGTCTGTGATCTTGACTAAAGGCAAGCGTAGTTGCCTTGAATAACAATTGTCTCCCAATATTGTTGTTTTTATTCTTTTTAGATATCGGAAATGTTCTAATGACAGCGAAACCTTTCCTCCCCGGGTAATTAATAGACACTTCTTCTGATTGATGAATTTTTCCGTACAAGAAACGGAACCAAATGCAACCTTCAGAAGTCACAAGTCGTAGCAATCGCGTGTGTATGTGTGAATAACATTTCGACAGAATTGATTTCCGTCTTATATCATTTATCTGCAGCGCACTGGTTGACAGGATAAAAGAAAACGCAATTATTTTAAATTAAAACGCGTTCGTTTGGTTCCTTGTGTGAGCGTACTTGAAAATATATAATCTCGATTCTTTTTCGTAATTATTTTTAATTAGTTTTATTGCACTCTCAATTTTAAATTAAAATCGTTTTTCATTTTTCAGTGTTCATTCTAATCTGCTTGAAACATAAGATGGGTTTTTTAAGAGGAGTTGGAAACCTCTCTCTCTGTATATATTGACAATGTTAGATTTGCTGTTTTCGGTGTACCTGTTCTCAAAATCTGTTATATGTACATGTTTGAAATTTTTCATACGATTAAAGTACACCTTTTTCATTGTACTGAAACGAGTTTTTAGCTAATTTTGAATTGTTTAATAATTTATGAAATATTTTATCAAACATTGCGAAATTCGACCCATTTTTCACGTAAAAAATTTGAAAAAAATGAATTTTTGAGGTTTTTTTACAAAAAGCTCATTTCAGTATATATTAGCCATTATTTTCAATATATCATAAAAAAATTACATACCTGTGAACAGTAGTTTCTTAGAAAAGATATACCGAACATCAAAATTTACATTTTGAGATAAATTGGTTTTAATGTATACAGTGAGACTTCTAATCAGCTAGGAAATAAAAAAATAAGACTCAATTTACAATAAGAGATAAATGTTTTGGAGTATGTCAGACGTTCAATTTTTAAGCAAAAACGAAGCACTTTGTTTACATTTTTCGCCAGTTTCAACGATTATTTAAAAATAGGTTTTAAGGGCTTCTAATTACCCTAGAGGTTAAAGCAAGGTATTTTTAGAAAGGTTAAAATCTGTACAATTTGAGAATGTATCAAAATCTCAAATTGTCAAAAAAATATGACTTTAGCTTTCCAACACTTCTTAAAGTAATTATTTTAACTGAATAATTGTAGCACTACTGTTCAATAGGGTTCAGTTTTAAGACATTTTATTATTATTTTATGTAATTATGATTATTATGAACCTTTATATTATAAAAAAAACTGACGTTGACATTATGTTTCGCGAAGCTTGTTGGACCACTGCGTCATCGCAAAACATTTCGAGTAGCAAATCTGCCAGGAATTTTACTATTATGTGGTATCCATTCCGTGTCACCCCTACCAACATACATATCAGAATTTACTGAAATATTATCAATTACATCTGCATTTAGATTCCAACACCCCTTAATTTTGTTTTTAGATCATTATCTTTGGTCTCAAATGAGGTGGTCGGGGTAGCCTAGTGGTTATGGTCACGAACTCATAGCTGGAGTGTCGCGGTTTCGAGTCCTAGGGTTGCTGAAGCCCCCCGTACAGAGGGCGCCAATACACGTTAAATCTGTCGAGGCTTGACGTCTTGTCGTTGATGTGGGGTAGTAGTAAGAAGAGGGGGTTGCCAGCTCAGGTGTCATCCTCGTCACTTGACTGTTGCTCGAACTTACGAGGTCAATTGCCAGTAGCCCTCTAACCACTTCAAAGTGAGTATTTAATGAAAAATCAAATCAAATCCACACTGAACGAAGAAACTATATTCGATTTCCTGATCGACCATGCACGATATTTGGAAGCTCTACCACATATTTTAGAAGTAAGCCAATTTTTCATAGTAAAATAGTTTCAATGTAAATTATAACAACTTAAAAAAAAGAAATAGTATATATAAATAAGATTATTAAAGATCTACATCCTACAAATGACATTCTGTAAAACTGAATTATAGAAATAAAATAAGGAATTAATTTATAGGAAAAGATATATTAACTGCAGAAATAAAAATAAATTGGGGAGATTAGAATCAGAAATTTTAAAAATAAATTGTGTGGAGATTAGAATCAGAAATTAAAAATAAATAGTAGAGATTAGAAATAGAATTTAAAAAATATAATATGTAGTTCCAAGATATCGTAATCAAATTATTAAAAAGAAAAAGTAATTGGGTATTCCAACTACATCATAAAAAATTAAAATAGAAGTTTTGTTAAAACTGTCCCTAAGTAATTGGTATTCTCTCCAAAATTTGATTTGTTATCGACAAACACATAATAAAAACTCAATAATGAAGAAATGAGAATATTTAAATCTGCCAAATTGAATGGAGGCAGAAAGTCAACTGAAAGATGCTTTTTAAATTACTTTAGTAAAAATGCTTTTCTATTTTTAGTAAACGAAATAATGAAAATATATCTGCTGTGTGTATACAAAATGTTAGCTCACATAACTTTCACTTTTGGTTCTTTTTATCTTATTTTTAGTTATCTTTAATTATTTTTATTAGTATTTCTTCTCAATCTTATTTTGATAACACGAGGATTACTCTTACGTGTAAATAATAATTACTTCAGTTCTGTTGTACAAGTTGATCGCTACGTTTGGTATAATAATTAGGGGCTTTTTTGAGCATTGAATGACGGGTTCGCTTCCGTTTCATGATCTACTCCAATCAAAATTCGATCTGAAATTAAAAGCCCTTGCTCTTGGCACAATGTAAAAGTTAGAAAAATAGAAGTATTAACTCTGGAGGCTGGGGGGTGTTGTTGCTGTTGTTTGTTTGTACACAAAATTAGAGTTCAGAATTACAGAGATAATTTCCTACTTGTAGTTCATGTTTTTCTAAACAAAATACGGTTACGAATTTTGTGTAATGAATGTTTAAAATAGTGTAAACAATATATATCTGGTTGTGTAATGCGTTTATATTACTCTCTGTTGTATTTATTTTATGTTAATATTTTAATATTCGCAAGCAACGCCGTTCCTTGCATTATAATGGTGTTTCAATGGAAACTTGGCGATAGAGCCAAGCGGGTATCATTTTTGGCGACCATGTAGGTGACCATTTTTAGAGTGTTCATGACCATTTGATTCTTCAGGAAATTACGGTTGAAATCTACTAATATCACGATCTATGACGTAAGCGGATCTTTCTCGAAAGATACGTGAGGCCTATAAATAGGGAGTCGTTCACCGCTACTGAGTTAGTCCTGCTTTAACTGTTGAAGAGTTAGTATTGTTTTGACCAGTGATTAGTTGGTATTGATTTGACCGTGAAGAGTTAGTATTGTTTTGATCGTGAAGAGTTAGTATTGTTTTGACCGTGAAGAGTTAGTATTGTTTTGACCAGTGATTAGTTGGTATTGATTTGACCGTGAAGAGTCGACCAGCGATTAGTGATTACTTCGGCTGTTGAATAGAACGAGCGGGTGCTTGCAAATAATTCACAAACTTGTCTTTCAGTCACTGATTGTTGTGTCTGAGCGCCGTAGAAAGTGTGAAGGCCTTCTGAGATTTTCTCAACGAATTTTGGGACTGTATCCTGTATTTCAAGGATTATTTTTCTGACAATAACTTTCCATCACTTATGAAGAACTGTCTTGCTTAGCGGTCGGCAACCTTTTAGGTGTAGCATGTCAAATTAATCTACCGATATTGTTCAGCGTGCTACACTGTAGGACACTTTTGAAACAATTTGATTCCTGAAATAATGCATGCAAAGTTAGAAATTAGAAGTCAATAATATAGGTTTACAGTTTTATTATGTATTAATTTTGCATCATTTAAAGATCTTTCTTAACATCAAAATAAACAGCATAAAATATAATAATTTTTTCAACAAAAATAAAAATATTTTAACTTGTACATATATTATACATATTTAAACATATCTATTAAAACAAGAAATAGACAATATGAAATATAAGCATTTCCCTTCATTGTAGTTAAATAAAAAGATAAATAAAACTTTTAATGCCAACCTAATGCTTGCACCGCTCTATACACACATTCATACTGAAAAATCAGGGGTATAATGCGTGTGACTTTCAATTTGACACAATTCTGAGCGTTCAGTTGTTAAACAATTTCTTTGCGGACTCGAAATATATTTCATATGAGGAAAGATTTATTTCTTAGATAGGTAGAACCAAAAGCGGAAAGTAGAGCACATGCAATTTTGTCTCTTCAATTAATTAAATCTCTTCATCAATGGCATTCAATAACTTACAAAAAATAGCCAAAATTTAATCTTTGGAGTTATCTTTCAGATTTTTTTCATAATTTCTTAAATACTCATAATTCTAAAGATATTTGTCAAATAAGGCCCATTACAAATTTATTAACTTCCATACATTTAAAAATTGACTAATTTGTTGAGTAGTGAAAAGAGCCACTGAGAATTGTACCGCGAGCCACATGTGGCATGCGTGCCATTGGTTGCCGTCCCCTGGTCAAGCTCTTTGCCATTGATTTGCTTAAAGTCCTCGAACCCCGATCTACGTAACAATGCTGACCTTTGTCCATACATTCTTTTCTAACCGATATTTAAAGCTTTTGGAATTATTTAAAAGCCCCCTTTACTCAGAGATTCGAATTCTTCATGTAAACCCGAGGCTTCTGCCTCCTCCCCTGTTCTTTCGCCTCCTGAGCCTTCCAAGGTCAATTTATACACGTTAGTAAAAAAGTTTTTCTTATTTAAAAAAAAAATCTTTTCTCTCATTTTCGGCAGTCAGCTGAATAAACAAAATTTCTTCGCGATGTTTATTGACAAGAATTGAAATGGATTTGTTGCTATTGTATTCTGGACAAAAGTTTCATTGTATTCTTTTGGAATTTGTTTACTTTTTTTTTTACATAAATTTTTGTTAAGTATTTGTCAAATTTCTGTGGGTTTTATATTTTGTAATTCTTACTTAAGTTCAGCGTCTAATCTTTTGTACTTTTTTTACTTGTTGAATCGTTTTTTCTTTTGTCGCCTGAAGTTTTAAGGATCTCGCCTCCCCGCCCAGAGATTTGGGAGAAAGGGAAGGAAGACTAGCCATGTTTAAAATTACTTAGTTTATTTGAAACACAAACAACAACACAAGTTTGATCAATCAAAATCAAGAGATGCACCCAATCAATATGTTGACAATTAACGAGGTACGCGAGGTATGAGAAGACTTTAATTACATGTAATACTTACTTCAATTCAAGTTTACTGCCTCCCCAGCTATCTAATCTGTATTCAATCTCTAGTGACAAATCGTCACCTTAATTATTACAATTATCAAATACTGAATATCTGCATTACACTTTGAATTTGATCGATCACTGCTCCACTAACAGCCTACCCTATCTCTCTTTTTCTAACTTGAAAGCCTAGACTTTATATAGTAGTCATAATTTACTTGTTCACGTTCTTTTCTTCAGGGGGAGTGTTTTAATAAAATAGTTATTAAGGACCCCCCCCAAATATTCTCCAAGAGGATTTTTTAATGAGAAGGTCGCGGATAGAGCAGTCACGAAGTTATCCATTAGAAACGACTTTGAAATTTTGAGGTTCCAGCGACAAATACAGAGTGAAGTTTCAAGAACAGTTAAATAAAGAAAATCTTATGAAACATTTTTATTCAAAACAGAAAGAATGCATTTACTCTCATATTTGAGTAGTTGTTCTCAGTACTTTATGGAAAATTTACATCAAATACAAATCACAAAATATAACATTTAGCTTAAATTTTATTGTAAAAACATTACTGTTCGAAGATGCAGATCACACAGTGATAGTACACACTCCAAGATAACGAGAACTGTAAAAATATTCTTTTCATTCACAAATTACATTTTTAACCATCTGTGCAAACAGTTATCAGTTAGACAGTAGCAGAAATAGACAGTAGCAGAAAACGTTTCATTTAAAAGAATATATTATAATTATGTAATTATGAGATTACCAAACAAGACAGACATTTATTAGAAATAGGAAATTAATTTGCCGAAAGATACAGTCGAACCTCTGTATAACAAACCTCTATATTGAGAATTTTTCTATGTAGCGAACTTTTTCCTGGAACCAGGAACATTTCACGATTTTCTTCGTAAAATAACCTCTCTATACCGAAGTGCATTTTCTATGTAACGAACTTTTTCTCTCGTGATTTAATCTCCCCCTATTTTTAAAGTATTTCTGGACATTTCAAGTTATTCTCTCTTTTAACACATTTTATAGTGGTTATAAATTTTGGAATGGTTTTTATTAGGTCCCTAATTCGCCCAGAGCAATATAATTCTGGGCGTTTCATCCAAGAAGCATTCTTTGACCCCCCTTGTCCAGTTCCCTGAATGCATCTTCGATATCCCCTTTCCCCCTCAGTGGAGTTGTCTCGTGTCCTTGAACTAGTATCCGTTCATTTGTAGTGTTGATCAGTCGTACTGGTAATTTTGTTTCTTGTAGCTCTAAAATATTAAAACTTAAGTGCTTGAGCATCAAAAAAATACATTTACCGTAAAACCCGGCGTAAGACGCGCACTTTAAACACAAAAAATAAGATCGAAATTTAAGGGTGCGGACGAGTACAAAAACGATAGCTTTAAAAATAACAAAAGAGCATAAAAAAAGTTTACTTCTACACATATCAAAATACTGTTTATTTGAAAGAAATGACATGCCTTATGAACTAAAAGAGTTGCAGTTATAGAAATATACCATTTTTTTTCCAAAGTCTGAGATAATACCACGAATAAATGACTTCAAAACCTAACAGCCTTGTATACTAACATTTCAGATTTTTTCATAAAACAGGGGGTGCGCGTTATACGGCGAATATACCAAAAATTTAAAGAATGCAGCTTTAAACTATAAGTGCGCGTTATACGCCGGATTTTACTGTAATTTTTCAGGAAGTATATAAAGGCGTCAAGAAACTTTCCTTGCAATTTTTCTTTCTTTTGATAGTTAAGATATATATAAATATATATGTATATATATATTTACAAAAAGGTATAAATAATTACTTATTTTAGTATATAGTGCTTATGAACTTAAAATTTGTTTTATGTGGTTTATAAGTTATATTGAAATGTGAACCTCCATATAACGAATTTTCCATTTAACGAACTTTTTTTCGAGATTTAGCGACTTTGTTATATAGAGGTCCGACTGTATTTAAATAATTGTAATAACGTTAGGTATAGTCTGTAAAGATGACTCCGCGATAATCCTGAGAAATAAACAACATAATTTTCTGTGCTGACTTCTGCACTTAAACCTTCTTGAGGGTAGGAGAAAGTCGCTGTGCCCATCTATCTCGTATCTGAATCACATTCAGCGACCCAAGATTCATTCATAGCTACCAGAGAACCAAAACAAATTCTCATCTAGCTTCAAAAGAATCAGCAACTGGCAGGGCGGCCACGATAGTCATGGTTGCAAACACGTGGCCCGCGTTTTCAAGTCCAAGTGCCACTTAAGACCCGCCATGTAGAGGGGCTAATGCATGCACGTTCAATCTGCCAAGACTCAAAGTCCTCCCACTGATGAGTTGTGGAAATTTAGAGAGGGGAATCCTAGCTTAGGGGTCATTCTCGTCAATTGACGGTTCAAAATTACAAGGTCCGTTACCCATACATTGCTTCAGTGGGAGATGTAAATTACAATCAAATGTCTGAAATGGCACTTATCCGGAGGACAGAGCCCGCGACCTAGGATCCGAAGCCCAGTAACATGACCACCAGACAAAAGTGATCACCTATGTCCGGAGGTTGTTACTGGCTTATGAAGATACCATCGCTACAATACTCCCTCACCTGTGAGTCGGTGGATGGGTGAACGAACGATGTATTTGTTATGGCAATCATCTGAGTTATTGCTGTTAGTTAGTGGTGTTGCGTAAAGTGAGTGTGAAGGCTTTGGTTGCTGTTTCAAGTGAGTGTGACGGCTTTGATTGTTGCGTCAAGTGAGTGTGTGGAGGCTTTTTATTACTCTTTTTGCAGGTAGAGGGATCATTAGGTTGCGCTTTTCTTAATTCAGGGTCACCAATGAATTGGACTCAATCCAGAGGACAGAACCCGTGACCTATGGATTCGTAGCCACGTAACATGAACACTAGACAAAAGTGATTACCGCTGTGTGGAGGCTGCTGATATCTTTCAAATGTGTAGTTCTTCGCGATTGATACTCCGCACATTGTCGTAAATTAGATCATTCGTGATCATTTGGCTGGACCTTCGGTCTAATTTGTTGAAGTTCTCTATTTTCTTCACTATTCTAGCATCATTCGCGATGGCTTTTCACTTCTTGGATTGTCTGTGAGGAGCATGAGGTCTCCTCCACACAACAACTGATCATTGTAACCGGCTTAACCATTTTTACCGGTCATTGTAATCTTTCAAATAAAGGAACTTAATCATACAAGCCTCTGCCTTCTCCATTCTGCGAGTTTCTTCAATCAGAGGCTTCCTGAAACCAACATTGACAAATATTATCTACGACATTACATCTAAAATGAACTTTGTTCAGATATCTTGTTGGATGGGTTATTTCTTAATAAAAATCAAAGCTTTACAATAGCTCAGCGTAAAGGCGAATCATTTATGTTCTGAAATTCTAAAAAAATTCTGGAGTATTAATAAGAATTCAAAATTTTTCACACTCTTACACAGAATTCTAATCTTTCGGATTCTTTTAATCAGATATTCTACACATAGAAGATGAAAGAAATCTATGACGTAACATTTGATTCAAGTTCGTTATTTTTGAATTGCATTCATTACTTTTTTTTGTAACTGAGAATATTGAGAAACATTTTTGTAAAGAGAATCTAAATTCAGTTCGTGAGAATCATCGAGTTCTATAAAAAAAGTTTTCTAAGAATTTTACTGAAAAATATGAACATATCATGCAGAAAAAAAAAAGCAAATAGCCATTTTTATCTTGAATTTAGAATAACCATTCGAATAAAAACTGTTTTTCTATTGTATATCTCAGGATGATGCCGCTTAACCTTTTGAAGCAACAATAATACATTTCTTTTTAAAAAATTATATTTCTTATGGATTATAGATTCTTTATGGATTCTACAGATTTCTTAAGGATTATATTTCTTATGCATTATCAAGAAACCAAAAATCGAACATTGCATATTTTGTTAAAAAATCATCCACAAAAACTTTTCCTAGAATAAGTATATCTATAGTTATCCGATTTTTACTTCAAGCTCTTTTATTGTGAAATGTGCAATAATTTTAAGAGTATTTTGATGTCATAATTTTCTGTGGAAATGATGACTTTTGTGCTGTTATTCTTTGTACATACGTAATTGTCGGATGTGATGTCCATTTGTTGTACAATCTCGAAATCGTTTCTCCTATTACATATTAATGCAACGCCCGGTTAACTTAAGTTAATTTAATTTATTCTTATTATCCATTTTTTAATACCCAGGTTCTAAATTAACATTTGGCGTCACACTATAGCTTAAGTTTAGACATTAATCATTAAAGACAAATAAAACGGACACTAAATTAAAAAGCCTTCTTTAAATTGCACTTAATTTATTTACAAAACATTTAAATTACGTTAATTACTAAAGATATACATTATCACTTAACTGATTTAGGATCTGAGAGAGAGAGGAATCTTGGTGTGGCCATCTCGCGATTCTCCAATCGCGGCATTTTGTCAAAGGGTCGTCAGACCAAAATCGGTGATAAAATTCGTGTCAGAGAGTGACTAAATTCGTCGTGCATGCGTTTATATTTCGCGGCGGTTTACCTCTGTATTCTGGAGAGGATTCTTTTTCGAAACACAATCAGCTTTTCTGATTGGTCTGAAGTCAGCGGAGGGATATCTTCCCGCGGTCCATGACTCCCCCAAAACGCGGGAAATTCCCAAAAACATCCCATACCATGATGTATTTATGGGTACATTGCCTTCTTCCAGGCGTGGGAAATGCGTCACCCTTTTCGGTGGGGTGAGAGGCACTCCCAGAAATTCCTCTGCTTGTAAACAACAACAGGGCCGATATACAAATTACTGTTGTAATCCTTATGGAAAGGCGGCCCCCCATCACTCCTCCCCTCTCTCAGACTAACAAAACCAAAATGAATAATAATAATAAAAAAAATTTCAGTAAGCAAACGAAATACAGAATTGGCCTAGCGTCGGCAAATGTCTATGTCAAGAACAAAATTTGTAGACTCCTGGTTCACTATCAGCTGTCCACGTCTTATGAGGGGTTCTGTCCATGTTCATCCATGATGTTGGCAGCTCCATCGTCGCTCAGATATTGCTAAAGAAATCTGCTAAACTGCAAAAAATAACAGAAACTTTGTCTCCCAGGGAAACCATATTAGTAATGAAACAACAGTTATGAGAAAAAAAATTAAACTTGGCCCTTTGTGACCACCCTTGAAGACTCCAAGCACCAATTTCCAACTCCTCTCACCGCTCATAAAATGAAAAATAAGAATGTTAAAAAAAAAAATACAATCAATTTCTGAAGTTCCTAACCTATTCCGTGAGGGAAAACCAAATTAACTATCAACAACTATAATGACGTTAATGTACGAAGAGGAGAAAAAAATTTACTGAATGGATCACCCAAACAATTCACAAAAACATCAGACACAGACTGACAAATAGAAATAATTAAACAATCACAAAGAATCGTGTGCCACTAAATAATAAAAAATATTAAGACAAATAACACGTAAGAATACAAAATTGGCGTATCTAACAACTGCGCAACTAATAAAAAAACAACACTTAGGAGTGTTGAACAAAATACATTGATAAGAAATAAACGCCAGTGAAAACATGTACATACAATTCAAGCGTGGCGCCCAGAAATACACTTCATAATCGTTTAACATCGAAATCTTGACACGACCAATGTGAAGTGAAAGTCCCAGACCATCAAAAAAAAAAAAAACTAGCAGAACTCTTTACATACTCAAGCGTAAAAATTTCAATGGTTCACTAAGAGCATTGATAATATTTAATGAAAATAATTAAGTAAAAGTAAAAAAAAAATTAGAGATTGAAATGATGAGTGTGCATAAGTGGAGAAAAAAAAAAAAAAAAATTAGTAATCTTCATAGAATGCTTGGTAGCCTAAGAAATTAAAAAATTCACTACAAGCATTGGTTACAAATAAAAGTTTAAAAAAATTTAACGGAATTAATTCAGATTTGCAAATTAAAATTTTATAAATTAACTAATCGTATAAATGATAAAAAAAATTTATAACCTGCAAGAATGCTGAGTAGCCTAAGGAATTTTAAAAAAATTCACCACTAGCATTGGTTACAAATGAAAGTTAAAAAAAAAAAAATACTGTAATTAAATTTAGAATCGCAAACTGTGAGTGCGCATGTGATCAGTATGCACCCCCAAAGTGTACAAAAGCAAAACAAACAAAACATAACATCCCATTTCCTGCGATATGACGATCGCCGGCAACCGCCAACACAAGAAACAGAGTGCAGAATTATAACTAAAAAAAAATAGCAAATCCGATTGTAAAAAAAAACTATATCGAATAATATTGTTTAAAAGAAACTTTAAAAAGAAAAAAAAATTTCTTCCACATTCAATACATTTGAATTTCCATTTGAGAAATGAATTCCAGAAATCACAAGTGCAGTTGAAAATTTCAGAAAAAAAAATAAAACATAAAATTGATATGCAACCCAAGTCATATGAGGCGATACATACAGAGTAAAGTAATTTAACTAAAAGAAAATTATTGCAAGTGTTACACAGAATTATACAGTTTCCAATATAAAAAAAAATCGCTTAACTAATCAACATAACTTTTTAACAATCCTCGTAATACAATGTATCCACAAGTCCAAATAATATAAAAAAAAAACTAAAATTGTTTCACTATACGCGCAACAAATATACAAACACGAAAAAAAAAAAAAAAAAAACACAAGATCCTCGATTTACAACAATACCGCTAACTCAATTCATCGAAAATCCTCTAATTAATAACTCAAGTACAATTCTATAACAACAACCTAAAATTCTCAGTAACCTTAAAATGATTCCTCGATAATCCAAAATTGCCTTTACCTCAGATCGTTCACATCTTATGCCTCAACAACACTAACTAAACTCATCTGCAACTACCGAATAATCAATTGACTGCTCCACAATACCATTAACTAAAACCATCTATGCTCCTCAGCTTATGTACACAAAATCTCACATACCCAATAACACTAACTAGACTTATCTGCAACATCCGAATAATTAATCGACTTCTCCACAATACCATGAACTAAAACCATCTATGCTCATCAATTTATTTACACAAAATCTCACATACTCAATAACACTTAACTAGACTTATCTTCAACTTTCAAATAATTAATCGACTTCTCCGCAATACCAATAACCAAAACCAGTCTTTGCTCATCAACTTATTTACAAAAATCTCGCATAATCCTCAACTTTCCTAAATGTGCATCTCAAAACCTTCCTAAATATACCACACAATCATTAATTCAACTTATCTATGTTCATCAACTTAATTACTCGAAATCGTACAAAATCCGGAACTCAAATTACCTTCTCACATCAAAACAACTTTCTCAAATATACCGCATAATTATATCAACTCAATTTCCTTTGCCCAAAATCCTTAAATCAAAATATCCTTCAGTACTTCAAACAGTTTTATTAAATAAACCATGTGACTTTCTTTTCAATTCAATTATCCATTTCCATAAAAAAACAACTATCGAATAAACGTACACTTTGAACACAAACTTAACTATCTCCATAAAAAAAAAACCTTCCCAACCATTCAACACATTCATCAGTGCAAACTTTATCTATCTCCTTCAAATAACTGTCTCAAATATTCCACGAAATCTCTAACTCAAACTTATGTAACTCCTTACAAGTAGTGAAACAACAACAAAAAAAATTCACACCCAATCCTATTCCAACATTTTCAAATTCTCATGGCAACAACGCCTAATCCTCTTCCAACAGTTTCAAATGCTCATAGCAACAACGCCCAATCCTCTTCCAACATTTTCAACCCCCCAAAAAAAATTTATGAGTTCCGAGTCTCATAGCAACAGCACCGTAACGTAAAAACAGGAAACAAGGGGTGGGGAACGAAAACCCATCGGAAAAATTTTGCTGAATCTCTGTCGCGACAGCAGTGGGGGGGCGAAGGGAAGACCCCTCCTAAGGCGGCAAGAATCCGACATCCAAAAATTCCACCCCTGAATTATGCTGCCCGCGGGGAGGAGTCCCTGCGACAAGGAGTAACCAATAAACAGAAATTCCAACCAACAAACAGTGTTTTGTCCTATACCGGATGTCGTGCGGGGGGGGATACGACGAAAAGGGGTGCGGACAAGCTCTCCCCACGTTTTCGAAACGAATGGACGAAACATTTTTAACACCATTAGCTGACCAACAACAAAAAAAAACTTTTTACCAAATAACAAGCAGAACTACGTACTAAAATCCAGAACAAAAAATTGAATCAACGTCAACACTCAGTGAAATAATCTACCCGCACTGACATAAATCAACACATGTAAGCCTAGCCCCAACGAGAAAAAAAAATACAATATCGACCGACCAAAAAATCAAAATTCTTAGTAGTTTAGCACACAACCGAGACACACTTATTGACTGCAAATTCATTTAACAACCATAATTAATCTAAACCAACAGAAATACTATCTCGACAAACAAACCTTCAATTCCTAGTACAGTTTAGCACACAAGCGAGACACAATGATTGACTGCACATTAATTTAACAACCACAATATTAATCTAAACCAACAGAAAAATACTATCTCGACAAACAAAACCTTCAATTCCTAGTACAGTTTAGCACAAGTGAGACACAATGATTGACTGCACATTAATTTAACAACCACAATTTTAATCTAAACCCCTGAATATAAACCACAACAAAAAAATTCCAAATCTATAGCAAAACAAACAACGCAGAAATTAGAAGAGCATTAAAACACTTAACGGCAACACAAAAAAAATTTTAAGTCAAAGTTAGCAATCATCTCACATAAAAAAAAAAAAACATGCGCGGGAAAAAAAATATTAAAGTTTCAACCTAATATCTTATAGAAAATATTCAAACAACCATCTCTATCCATATCTTAACAAGCATAAATTCCAATGTTATCATCATTTAGTAATACACAACCATTTAAAATTAATACACCAATACAATTTAGCAATAAAATTGATTCTAACAAAATGCTGCTACCAAAATTAATCTTCTATGCAAAATAAAAATTTAACCAGAAAGTACAGTTATAAACAATCAATTCAGCATAAACTAAACAATTCAATAAAGGAACCTTTTATATGAAAAAATTATTGAAATTCTAAATAATAATCACAAAACAAATTATGTAATAGGGAAAAAAATTTAAAATATGTATGTATCATAACAACATTCAAATTTCATGACAGGTGTCCAGAGACCCCAAAATTTGACCTTTGTCACAAACATAAATTAAAGCTTGAAATTACTAAAATTAAAATTGACGTACGTACATCATTATCATTGAATAACACTTGCATTACAAATTTATTTAAGATATTGCACAAAACACACAGCATGAAAATATTTTATCTAGAGTTAAAATTGATATTAACCACAAACAACACTATGTCATTTAAGCATAAAATCAAGATATAAAACAAACTGCATAAAAAAATTTAACTGGAATTCATTAAATAACAGGAAATCATTAAATAAATGAGTACAAAATTTGATATAACAAAAAAAAAAAAAAAACCTAGCAAGAAACAAGGTGCAACTATGAGACAGGTATCATTCAATGCGTGCTCTCGAAATGACGAAGCGTAAAATTGTAAAAAAAAAATTAAGTCTCCCTCAAATATTTTAGCGCAGAAACGTATTTAACGAGCCGAATTACCTGCACGAGCCCTTAAATTATACCGTGAACTTGGAACAATACCCTTAACCTCCGTCTCGTCTGGTTGTAAATCATCCAAATTTTTCAAATGCAAATATGAAAATCTCTTAATAAATGGAATCATCCGATTGACATGCGTGTTAAATCTTTTCCTCAATTGTTCTACATGTTGCACCCTATAATTGACATTAGAAAAACGCTCTATCACTCTGTAAGGACCTTCGAACTTAGGTCTGAGTTTTGGAGATAAATTAGATTTAATGTTAGGCGTCTTTATAAAACACAAGGACCCGATCTTGTAATCGTAATGATGTTGTTTTGTCGCTCTCGTACTCAATTCAACATGTGATGCCTCCTGATCCTTTAGATTATTTAAAACTTTATTGAAAGTATGCTCCAAAGACGGTAAAAGTTTCTCGACATATTCATACTTATTTTGTGGTGTATCAGAATTCTTTTCGTAAGTGTAGGATAATCGAATATCTCTGCCATGCTCTAGGAAAAAAGGAGATGTGTATGTAGCTTCATGGATCGCTGAATTTAATGCTAACATGGTGTGCGGGAGTTGATCATCCCAATCGTTTGTGTTTTGTGAAATTGATGCAAGGATATTGGCTAGCGATTGATTGGGTTTCTCTACCCTACCGTTGACGTGAGTGGAATAACTTGATATGTGCCTTTTTGAATACCCATGACTCTGCAAAATTCAACAAATTCGGAACTCTTAAAATATGTAGCGTTATCTACGACTAATTTATGTGGGCAACCCCTGTGTACAATGTAATTATCAAAGAAAGCTTTTGAAATCGTACTGGACCTAGTATCCGGAAGTGGAACGATGTGAATATATTTTGTGAATGCATCTATCATAGATAAAACATAGCTATTACCTTTAAGCGTGGTTTTTAAAGGACCGAAAATATCCATATGACACGTTTCTCCTGGTTCAGTACTTTGTTCAACAAGTTGATGGGGTGCAGGCGGGATTTTAAAGGCGTTTTTCGAGATAAACATATGGTACAAGAACGAACAAAATTTTTAGTATCTTTATACATATTGTGCCAAAAGAAGTTCTCGCTGAGTCGATGATAAGTTTTAAAAAATTTAAGATGTCCTCCATATTCTGAATGAACTGATTCGAGAATTTTAGCTTTTAGACAATGTGGAATGCAAACCTGCTTTCTAGTGGTGTTAGACCTGGGTGATCTCGAGGGGCGCTTGGACAGATGACATAACAAACCTTCCCCATTCATAAAATAGTTGCTGATTTGTGGGCTAACATCATTTTGATCAATTTTTTGTATGATAGTGCTTAAAACAGAATCTTCGCGTTGCATATTAATAAGATCTTTAGAGTCCGGTAAAGCTATTGTGATGTTGTTAATATAACGAGAAAGATGATCTGCGACTGAATTTAAGGATCCCCTGATGTAGTGTATGTCGTAATTAAATTCTTCCAGAGCCAATTTGGAAGAGGGATTTTTATTAGAAAGAAATCCCGCGAGAGGCTTATGATCGGTAAAAACTTTAAATTTTCTGCCTAACAAGAAAGGTCTAAAAAATTTAATGCTGTATATATCGCGAAAAATTCTAAAACAGTTGCGTTATATTTTGATTGCGATGGATTTAATTTCTTAGAAAAAATATAAAAAGGTTTGACTTCAGAGTTAGGATATTTTTGTTCTAAAACTGCCCCTATGCCGCGAGAAGAAGCGTCCGTTGTTATCTGTAACTCTGCGCTCTGATCAGGTAGTGCCAATACCGGTGGATTCAATATGGCTTTCTTAATATCATCAAATGCCTCCTGCGTTTCGGATGTCCACTCAAATGGAGTGTCTTTTTCTCAATAAATTCGTTAAGGGAAGTGCGCGTTTTGCGAAATTCTTGATATATCTCCTATAAAAATTACAGCACCCTAAAAAATTTAATTTGTTTTTGATCCTTTGGAACTGGAAACTCATTAATTGATACGGACTTATCTTTATCTATAAGAATGCCTTCCGGCGTTACCACAAACCCTAAAAATTTACAACTTTTCGTTAAAAACTGACATTTACTCGGATTAAATTTTTAGTGAATTCTTTCAAAGCGTTCAAAAACCTTACCCAATAGTTCAAAATGTTCATCTATAGTTTTAGTGAATAAAATAATGTCATCTATATAAACCAAAGCTCCGTGGTGTAATAACTCTCCTAGGACCTCCTGTGCGATTGATTGAAAAGCTTTAGGCGAGTTTTTTAAACCGAAACATAATCTGTTAAATTGATATTTATCACCGTCGGGAGTAGAGAATGCCGTCTTATGCCTGTCCGCAAAGTGTAGTGGAATTTGATTAAATGCTGACTTCATGTCTAACGCCGAAAAATAGTTTGAACCTGAAATTTCATGTAAGATGTCGTCCAATGTTGGAATGACAAAATCCTGAGTCACAGTTATTTCGTTGAGTTTCCGAAAATCTAAAACTAGGAGCCATTTTTCTTTCTGTTTGACAAACAATGCCGGAGTATTATACTGAGAATTGGATTTCGAAATAATTCCCGCCTTTTCTAAATCTGCTATTTGACGTCGAAATTCGTTTCTTAAACTAAATGGAATCTTATAAATTGGACATTTAATGGGATAATCATGTTGTAAACTGATTCTGTGATGCTCCGTAGCGGCTGCGGATAATTCTATCGTAGAGCGAGCGAAAGCACTTTTGTGCGAAATTAAAAGTTGAAATAATCTGTTTTTGATTTTATTGTCCAAACCTGAAAGATTGAAATCTTTCTCCGTGAGTGGGGGTAAGATATCTTGAGAAACTGGAAAATCAGAAGAAAAGTCTTCGTAATTATTGACTGTAATTATTTTCATGTTCTTGTTAAGGGTGATTATGTTATCTGAATCATTTCTAATTTCTAAGATGGTGTCATTTGTCTGTGGATCAATATTAATTTGCGAATTAGTTAAATGAATGTTTTTATTTCGTAGCTTTGCTGAACTCCGAATAGTGGCCAGTGACGTCGAATTAGGTAATGTTTCAACATGTATGCGAACATTTGTGACCGAATGGGGACCCACAAACGTTTTGTGTTTTAAAAATCCATTTATAAAGTTACTCTGTACCACTCGCGTGGGGAGTGAATAATGAATAAGCGGAATTGAAAAATTATGAATTAATAAACGGTTTTTTCCTATATCTAAAACTGCATCCCAAACTTTTAAAAAATCGTATCCCAAAATAGCGCAGTAATTATCGTTAATCTCTTGTTTCGCTATAAAAAAAATATGTCGAAATTGAAATTCCCCCAATGACAATTGTATTTCATAGCAACCGATAATTTCTACCGTGTCTCCGCTTACAGCTTTAATCTGAATTGAAACATTAAATTCCCTAAAGTTATCATTTTTTATTTTAGTGAAAAAAGAATTAGACATTAAAGATACGGATGCACCTGTGTCAATTAAAATTCTAAACTTGTGATGTTTAATGTTAGCATTTATGATCGGTAGATCGAATATTTTATCTCGAGATTGAATCGGAGAAAACCGCTCCTCTACCGAATGAAAAAAATCTAAATACGGCTTTCTCCACAGGAGTTTAAATTCTGATTTGTGCGAAAACGTTGAAAACCCCTATTCTCAGAATTTGTGTGTGTCGCTCTCACTGAATGCCTGGGGGCTGCGTAATTGTCGCGGAGAGTAGATTCCCTGAAATGTACATGCCTCCCTCCTGGCCTGGGGCTACTTGAAGAAGAATACTCGCTTGCGGCATTTCTCCGGGGGGGCTGGTAACGGGCAGCGCGTTCGTCCCTCTGTTTCTTCCTACATTCCGCCTGTCTGTGTCCTTGAATACCACAATAGAAGCACTTGAAAACGTTCTCTCTTCTGTTAAAATCGTTCCCACCTGATTTACGAGCTGTAACTGCACTTGCCTCTTGTAGACGGCCGACCCTTAAATTTATTTCTTGTAATCTATCCGCTAATGCTGAAAGAACTGGATTTTCCGTTTGTGCGGACGACAAGCCTGATCTCTCTTCGCTAGCTATTTGATTTAATTTCATGTTCTGCTCTTCTATCAATGCCGCATTGATTGATTGCTCTAAATTCAAAGGATCGCGGGGAAAGAACAAATCGGCGTATGTCATTTCTTAAACCACTTATAAACCGAGATTGCAACAATTGGTCATTCGCATTTCTCACCGCGGTATTTTGAGCCGAATTTCCTGACTGGAAAATCTGTGTTCCCAGTTTATTGATGCGTGCTG
The DNA here is from genome assembly GCA_019973935.1 of Trichonephila clavipes. Classification (NCBI taxonomy): domain Eukaryota; kingdom Metazoa; phylum Arthropoda; class Arachnida; order Araneae; family Nephilidae; genus Trichonephila; species Trichonephila clavipes. Next base: position 1,173,177 of record BMAU01018474.1, on the reverse strand, counting down.
CAAATTCCTGTACGCTCTCCGAAGGACCCTGGATACACGATGAAAATAATTGGAGACGCGTTGATAAAGGTACAGCTTTTCGAATCTTCAATAAGAATTCTTGCGATATCGTTATATTCTGTCAATTGACTATGTGTTGGGTCGGATAGAAAAGATTCTTCAGCTATTCCCGTTAATTTTAATTTTAGAATTGTTACTTTCTCATCGTTTGACCACTTGCCTAAATTCGCAACATCGTTTATTTTTCCCAAGAACCTGCGAATTCCTAACGATTCACCTCCGTCGTACATTGGAATTAGATCAATTAGATTAAATTTCTCGAACGCCGTTTGCGTCAAAAGGGGGTCTGATTGTCGTGTACGTGGCATATTTGTTAATTATTAGTTAAGACCAAAATTTCTAGCGAATCTAATTCACAACGAAAATCGTTAAATTAAAACAAAATTCAAGCACTCGTGCAAGGCAACAGAAATTCATGAACTCTTAAATTTAAATGAAACTTTTAGCTAATCGGCTCTCGCGTAAATACATGCATAGAGAGAAAAAATTCACATCAATATTGAAGGAGAAAAAAAAGTACCTGCGTCATCGTTGCACCCCGGACTCTCTGACAAAACTGCAAGAAAAAAAATTCACAGTATCAAATTCAAGCAATACATAAAATACACAGTAGCACACGAGATGAAAATTTGTCCTGATGATCCATCAAGAAACGTTTACAAAAAAAAAATGTAAAAAAAAAATTCTGACTCAAAGGATGTAAAAAAAAAATTGTGCAAAGAAAAAATTTTTTTTTAAATCCTGGTCACGGTACCATTATAATGCAACGCCCGGTTAACTTATGTTAATTTAATTTATTCTTATTATCCATTTTTTAATACCCAGGTTCTAAATTAACATTTGGCGTCACACTATAGCTTAAGTTTAGACATTAATCATTAAAGACAAATAAAACGGACACTAAATTAAAAAGCCTTCGTTAAATTGCACTTAATTTATTTACAAAACATTTAAATTACGTTAATTACTAAAGATATACATTATCACTTAACTGATTTAGGATCTGAGAGAGAGAGGAATCTTGGTGTGGCCATCTCGCGATTCTCCAATCGCGGCATTTTGTCAAAGGGTCGTCAGACCAAAATCGGTGATAAAATTCGTGTCAGAGAGTGACTAAATTCGTCGTGCATGCGTTTATATTTCGCGGCGGTTTAGCTCTGTATTCTGGAGAGGATTCTTTTTCGAAACACAATCAGCTTTTCTGATTGGTCTGAAGTCAGCGGAGGGATATCTTCCCGCGGTCCATGACTCCCCCAAAACGCGGGAAATTCCCAAAAAACATCCCATACCATGATGTATTTATGGGTACATTGCCTTCTTCCAGGCGTGGGAAATGCGTCACCCTTTTCGGTGGGGTGAGAGGCACTCCCAGAAATTCCTCTGCTTGTAAACAACAACAGGGCCGATATACAAATTACTGTTGTAATCCTTATGGAAAGGCGGCCCCCCATCAATATGTATTAATGTAAAGAAATTTGGAGGGGGTGTGGTTAAAACAATTTTGTTTTATAAGTTTAATTTAAAGTTATAAAGAATTAATTTTATGTATTGTTTCCTGTCAATTATAATTATTTAAAAATAGTTATTATTCTAACTATACGAACACACAAAACATGAATTTTACAAAAGTTTAAAATACGCTTAACTAAGCCTAAAACTTGTGCAGCAGGTTACAGGTTTTGTGGGGAAAAGAGCAACAAAGGCTGTTACCCCACTGATACAGCGAATTCGAAATTATCTTTTTTACTCCTACAAAATCAAAACAAAGCCGCGGTGCCACGCTCATGCGGGAAGCGAGATGTCAGTCATTGTTGGCAAAAGAGTGTTGCCAGATACAACAAAAACTTTTCTTTTTAAAAAAAAAGTATGCTTCGAAATTATTTTTCATTGTTTACTCGTTATTAAACGATGTTGAGCACTACGCACGACAGGTTTTTTTATTATTATTGTTTTCATCTTTTCTGAGCGATTTTTTTAAAGAATAAAATTGCAAACCACCGTGATATTTTCAAGACAGTTAGCAAAATTTAACAAAAAGTCAATAAAATTAATAAATATTTCAACATAATGAAAAGTGTTTGTAATCGCTATATACTAATAATGGAGCTAAAAAGCACAAAAAAGTCATGGGAAATTTAATTCCATTTTCTAACATTTATCTTTAATTACTTTCAACACTTGGGCAGCGAGCGCATTAACGGATGTAAAGAACAAAAATAAATGCGTCATAAATCTTGTAAGAAATAAAAAAAATCATTAAGCAAAATTACAAGTTTTTAGTTACTTTTTATTATAATATTAAAAAAAAGAATAGAATAAATAAACATGTCCTAAGTCATAGAAAAATAAAATCATCAAGCAGTATTACAAGTTTTTATTGTAATTTTTTTAAACAAAAAAATGTGCATAACTTATATTCTCGTTTATATTATTTTTGTATGTTGCTATAATTGTTCTCAACCTCATTTGCCTCGAATACCTGACAGATAAACGTATTCAGTTTGCTTTCAAGGTCATTAATGTCAAATAGATCCCGTGCATTCGCCTCATAGTGAAGGTTAATGTATGACAAAATGCCAAGTAAATAGATTCTGCCCGAAGCCGTTGTTTTGTGAATGTTAAATGATTTGATTGTTACACATATTTGGAATCAATGGCTATATCCATCGTCTGAGTCAAAATAATATTGATGAAGAAGTCATTTTTAGTAAATCGTTCTGCAAAAATAATAATAATAAATAAATAAATAAAAATAAAAAAATCTTCTATTGCAAAATTTGTGTTAAAAAAAGGCGAATTCTTGTAATATTTTGTAAAAATTCTCGATTTGCATTTTAATATCGTAAATATAAATTCACACATTTCCTTATCACAATTGAAACTAAATCTGGAGTTCTTCGAGTTATAAAAGGAAAAATATAGATTTAGTAAAAAGATAAATTTATTATTTTCTTAAAAAATTTTGAATGTTTCAAAATTTGACGTCTGTATTATGGAGCTGTGGCTCTACTGGGTTAAAAAAAAAAGAAATGCACGTTAGAAGTGATGTTTTTAAAAAAAAACACGTGATAATGCTATCGTGATTCGAACAAAAAAATGATAGACTAACTTGTCTGGTGTACCTGAATGAGCTACATTAAATATTGCTTTTCTGTAAGTTAAAAAAGAATTGTTTTTACATCTCATTTTATTTTAAATCACAAAAAAGAGAGAGAAAAGAACTTCGTATTTATGGTCGGAAATACCTATTCTATTAATTATTTTACCATGTTGCACAATATGAGTACAAAATAATTTTTGATCATAAAGATCGATATTTTACGAGAACTAATACAAGAATATAAACATAGAAAAATAAAAGTAGAAATAATGATAAAATAGAAAGTAACGCGAATAAAAATTGTAATATTTAAAAATGTTTGTAATATTGAATCTAATAAAAAATACTAGCTGAAGTTAAATTGATAATTATATTATGCCACCACTGATTTCCCCTACATCCGCAGTGAAATTTCAATACACAAATTATACCAAAGGAATTATAAATACTTAGAACTTAATCCAAAATTTTTTTCTCGTTACAAATTTGTTCCCTTCGTAACATCTCCAAAACAAAAATAAATTCGATTTGTTATAAAATTTTGCCATGTTGGGGCGATAATATTACCATGCGATGACATTTGGACTGGCCTTCAAACATCTCTTCGGAGCCAAAACCAAGTAGCGTACCGATATCAAATTACTTCCATATTCTTTTCTTTTTTGGATATTTAATTAAATGTATAAATTCCGAGAGAAAAGCTAATTTTACACATGTACAAAATGAATCGGTTATTTTTCCTAGACAACGTAAAAATGCTATAATTTCTGGATTTTGATTTCGTAAGTTCTTAAATGTTATATTATTGTGATAAAAAATAATTTTTCTTACATTATCTATGTGAATTATCACCGAAATTAAAACGAATACAAAATAAAATAATTAGAAAGAAAAACAATTTTTAAAAATTCGATTGTATTACTATCAGAAAATTAGAAAATAAGTTTGCCGTCTTGAGTATGAAGAGACTCGCACAATAGTCATTGTACGCAATGCAATTATTTTGGAACGATGATGAATGCTATAATTTGAATATTTTTATTTTTATTGTTAATGTCACCAATTTAAAAGATATTTTAACGTTAAAAAAAGAGCATCTCTCTCTCTCTCTCAAAAATGGAAACTGAACACCTTCAAGTGATATTACAAATATAAATTACACTTCCGAATGAAATTTAAAAACGAAACTACACAGTCCAGTCATATTAATGTGACCACTGTAAAAAGCCAGAATAACCATCTTTCGCAGAGGGGAAAATAGTCATTTAGGATCCTCAAGGTATTCACTAGGATGTTGAGCCATGCCGACTCTATTGCTGCACTAGATTATGCGCGTGAGGATCCATGACGCGAACAACCCGATCGAGAGGGTTCCATAGATTATTGATTGGGCTTAAGTCAGGTGAGTTTTCTGGACACGGAAGAACGATAAACTGATCCTGGTGCTCTTTGAACCACGCACGTACGCTGTCAGTTGTATGACACTCCGCAATGTCCTGCTGGTAGATGCCACCATCCTGAGGAAAAACAATGCACATAAAGGGGTAGACATGGTCTGAAAGGACAGATGCGTACTTCTATTGATCCATCGTGCTTTCCACAATGATGAATAAACACAGAAAATTTAAGGAAAACATTCCCCAGACCATAATGCTCCCGCCTCCAGCCTGAATCTTGCCAGCAATTGTTGCAGGGTGTTTGCTCTTAGACGTTTCATGCCGTATTTGCCACCAACCATCCGTCTGATGGAGTATAAAGCGTGATTAATCAGAAAACTCTACCAGTCGCCTCTCATTGGATGCCCAGTTGCGGTACCTGTATGAAAATTCCAGTCTTCGTTGCTGATGAGAAGCAGTCAGCATAGGTGCATGAACCAGGCGCCTGCTTCGGAGAACCAGACGCAACAACGATCGCTGAACAGTAGTTTGGAAGACACTGTTGGTAGCCCCTTGGTTCATCTGGGTGGTATGTTGCTTAACGGTAGCACGTCTATTCTCCCGAACTCACCTCTGCAGCCATCAGTCACCTCTATCACCTATGGCCCGTGGTACATCCCATTTGCCACGTCACTGATTTTGGACGGTCCCATTTTGCCATGCACGGAATACTTTAACCACGGTGACACACGAACAGTCCACAAACTTAGCCGTTTCAGAAATGCTTCCAACCTTTTCCCGAAAGCCAAAAATTATGCCGTTTTGAACTTCGGATAACTCTTTACATGTTTGCATTACGCCAACGATTGTTAGTGTTTTCCAAAGCCCTCACATACTCTTTATATACGCTCAATAGCACTGCGATGCCAGCATCCTTCTGTGATTGGTTATTTAACGTCAAAGTCGAAAGTACGTGGTGGTCACATTAAGGTGACTGGACTGTGTATAATTCCATACTATATTAAAAAAAAACTATTCTTCCAAAAGGTATTAACAATTGAAACTACAATTCCAAACTTCATAAAAAAGCTATTCTTCCAAACGATATTAAAAATAAAAACTATTCTTCCAAATGATATTAAAAATACAAAATATATTCGTGTCATTCTTTTAAGCAAATCACTATAAAACAAATATATTTAATTCAATAAATTTATTGTTCAGGTTTTGTTTTTATATTTCTCTAGCTGAAACTTTATAATCATATTTGATGTGATAGCTTCAATTACTTAAATTTATTATTGTTTTGTGTGATTTAAAATTAAAAACTTTTTTCTTTGAAATCCTTCAATTTACCCTCCATTTTAATATTTTAGTAATTCAATTCAAGCTTTGTATAGAATGAAAAAAGTTTCTTACATTTTTTCATAAAACTGAAAAGTCTTGAATAAATATTAGTCCCTCTCTATGTGTATATTATAAGCAAACATCATTATTACATTTGTTCAACTGCAGAAAAAAGAATTCATTAGTGATTCAAATACTTATTCCATACTTTTAAAAAATTATGATTTTTATGTAGGAACAAAAGGTTAAAAACGGAATGAAAATGTTGTTGATGTAACTTATTATATGCCTGAAATGCTTTTTGTTGTCGTTTGTAAAAGTTATGAATGAATCAGTTATTTTGTGACATTCCATTTATATAGAACAATGAAGCATTTATTAATTTGTTAAAAAACAACGGTTTATTTGAACTCTAAATCATGAATGTATGGTGATTTGCAGAATTGAATGAGTTCTCTTTATAAAAAGTTAATAATCTCAGCCGTAATAACAAGGGAATTAACTTAAATTATTTTTTAAAAAAATAGTAAATCAACTTAGAGATGCTACATGAAAATAATTTTAAAATTTTTCCTTTTGTCATTATTCAATAATGAATATGTGTTAAGCTTTTGAATGTTCAGTTTAATATTTTTTATTTCTGTTCTTTTTTTTATTATTTACGAGTATGAATCAATACGCTTTGCAACTGAACTACAAAAAAAATTGGAATAAGGAACATTTAAAAACTATACTTCATAATTATGAATTATATATTTGGAATAATTCCAAAACGCGTGAAATGACTTTTCTTTCTTATGAAAGAGTATTTTTTGCTATAAATCTTTGTCTTTTATTCGCTTTGAGAAATAAATTGAGCAATTATTCGATTCTGAAAAATTCTGAATAATGAATATTTATAAAAGCAAATGCATTACTAATCCCCGCTGCGATATATTTTCACAAAATAATTCTTTATACATGCAATACATAACTTTTATATAGAATAAATGTATATTTCTAAATGATACTAAAAGTGTTACTTAGTATCTAGTGAAAAAGAGTTACGAAAAATATTAATAAATGTTACGTTCTTCAAATGTTTAGATGACAGTTTTAATTTATCTTACTTACAGTATGAAACCACAATTTTTGTTGAATTAATTGTGTGTATACGTGCATTCTTAGGATAATTATTATAGACATATACTAATTAATCATTATTATTCATCTGAATTACGCAAAAAATCAAATTTAAATGCTTTAATCAAAGAGTATATTTATGTAATGATTCATGTTAATCTAAAAAATGTAATGATTCACTTTAATCTTCTCCTAACTTAGCGTAATAATTAAATTAGGAATTATATAATTCCAGGTGGCATCATTTTACATAAAGACTAGAATGTTCTAGAAGTTTTAGGCTGCTTGTGGTAATCGTCATGGAAACAGTTTGTGTTTTGTCATATATATAGTAATTTTGTGTGATGTATATAGTCTGTGTTTTTTAATATGCTATACATAAATTAATAAAGGAAGATACATCAACCATCAAACTTTGTCGCCCATTTTGGCAGGACTTAAACATAAACATCAAATTAACAAAATGTGTAACATCTCTTCGACGAAGTATTATATATATATATATATATATATATATATATATATATATATATATATATATCGATGTTGAGGATATGCTTTAAAGTTTTAATTTTACCTATATTTTTAACCTATTTTTAAAAAAAGTTTCTTACTGATAATACTCTATTTATTGCTACTTTAAAAATCTAAGAGTTTCTGGACTTAAGCAAGATATCTTAAAATATTAAAAAGAATTTTTCTAATATTAAAAAAGTATTCTTATACCATGAAACATTAAAAACACTTTCAGTTTGATACGTTATCTATAGCTTTGTAAAACATTGTTAATTTTTGAAAAAGCGTAACATAAAACATTATTAAGATTTATTTTCTTGTGCAGAGAAGAAGTAATATAAAAAGAGAGAAAATTTATTTTTTAAAGTGAATATTATATTACTTATTCAGAGAGAACAGTACGAGACAGCGAGAAAAAGAGGAGAAAGTGTTACTACAGGCATACATAGATGCAACGTGCTCATACTGTTTATAATCAGCTTATTTCCGATTCCGAATTTTATTTATTTTATTTTGTAAAATAACTCATTATCTTTGTAAAAAGGATTTGAAGGATAAAATGCATTTATAATCCATTTTATTTTTCACATCTTTTAGGAATAAAAGGATAAAAATTGCGTTTATAAAATGTGTTTTGTTTTTCACATGTTCCCAGATCTAGATATTTTTAATCTTCAGTTCCGTATAATGAAATTAAATGAAATGGAAAATTCTAAGTACACACACAGCAAGTTTTGTGTTTTCATTTATATAGTTAAAATCTACTATTTCTTATCATTTTAATAAATTTTTGGGAATGGAAATTAAAACATCAAAAAAAATTATTTAAGTAATTTACTTAGTCTAACAATTAGAATTGTGTTTGCAAAAGTATCAGTACATTTATCAGTTTCGTTTCGAACGTTATATAACTGACGGATTAGGCAAAAATGGCAAAGCAAAGTATTTAAAAATCAAAAAAGAAGAGAAGAAAGTATTTCATTTAAATTATTTTAAAAGGTATTAAAGTAAAATTAATTACATTTTGATATTGATAAAAAAAAATTTATATTTTACTTTCAACTATATCTTTTAAGATTTTTTAATAACTCTTTTATAAATTTAAAAAAAATTTCCGTCATTTCGTATTTTTATAGAATAAGAAATTGAAATGAATCGAGTTGTTCTGTTCTTCACTGATTTGAATTTAAGGCATTCACACTATCTCGGATTCTTAATATTCACGGAAAATATATGAAGTGCTGTTTTTATAGTGCAAAACTAACTCTCATGAAAATTTCCCCTTTTGTGAATTACAATTTGGACATATTCTTTTTAAATATAAAAACAAAATTATTTACACCTTTCTCTACAGCTTGAGTGACAGTTAGACATATCACCCGTTGGTTGTAAATAATCTCTGAACCCGTCAAGAATGTGTAAGAAAACCAAATAGGAATCCATTCTCAAAACCCAGACACGTTCGTCTTATTCAAATCTCAACGTTTATCAGAACAGATTTCTCAACCTCTTGTATGTGTTTTCCCCCACCGACTGAGCTTACTTCAGTTGCTTATCTACCTCTTTTTTTTATTAATTTGTTCTTTCGAATCCCATTACCTCCAGGGAAAGAAATGCCATCCTTCATTGGTCTGTTTTCACATTCATTATCATCCGGTGAAAATTCTTGACAACTGATATGGCCCCGAGTTATGATATCTCCCGCGTCCTTCCCTCATTAAGAAAAGAGGCTCTCAACAGGTGTGCCTGAACTCTGGACGCATTTTGTGTGCAGCGACTACGCCACAGCAAGCCAGGGTATTTGCCGGATACCTGAACTTTGGAACGTTTGCTTTCGCTGTGCTGTTTTTTGTGTGTTTTTCGGTATACTCTTCCATTTGTCGAAACCTTTTCTTTGTGGGATAAACGCTGTGCCTTGGAATGTCGAAGATCCACTTTTCAGGCCACTTGATAGAACACGGACAGTGAGTACCTTTTTTCGTATGCTCATTTGGTCTTTCGCTATTTTGCATATTTGTGATGTACATGGAGAGATTATTCCTTCTTGATAAATCGTTTGGCCGTAACTGATTTGACTGTACCGTGAAAAACATTCAGTTGGATATGTGGTTTTTCTTATTGTTTCGATTTAGAATGGAATAATTTTACCGTTTGTTATTAGTATGATAAATACTTTAGAAATGATGAACAATGAAATTTTCGTTGCTTTTTGTATTAAATAAATTAGACTGTCAGTGGTATTTCTATAATTTTGTACTGATATTTATCGAGAGAGAATTATCTTTTCGAAATCGTACTAACATCTCCTTCGTCAGAGCTGTTTTCGTTTTGTGTTAAAGAACAATTTTAAAAATGGGGAAAAATTCTTTTGCGTACGGATAAAAAAGGTTTTGAAAAAAAGAAAAGGATTTAACATTAAAATCATATAAAGTCTTAAAAAATATTTTTTTAATGAGCTTTTCCAGTCTACTCAATTTTTTTTAATCAATCCAATTTTTTTAATAAGTACAATTCTTTTTACTATTAAGCCCATATCTTTGTCTTTGTTTTTAAATTAATTTAATTTACTTTTAATAGATTTAATTTCTGTTACAATTGACTTTTTTTCTCGCGTACATTACGTTTGATGTGTTATGCCCTTTATAACAGTGCTCCGCAACCTTTTTATCGCTGCGGACCGGTCAACGTTTGATAATTTTACAGCGGCTCGCTGAGGGTAGGACACGTTGATTGTTTATATTTTAGATTGTTTTGATTTAACAATTTTAATTTAGTTACATTTAAATATGCCTTCAGAATAAAAGATAGTTACACCAATAATGAATAAAAGTGATTTAACGTGGAATATAAAGTGATTTCCGTGGAAAGTTGCGCAAATCCGAGAGAAATGCACCACTTTAAATAAAATGGCAATAGTTTAATGTTCTTTAGGCGGCCTGGCACTATTTGATCCACAGACTGGTACCTGTCAGTGGACCGGGGGTTGCTGCTTTATAACATAACATGCAAAGATAATGATCATTCCGTGTCTTGAAGAAAAACAATTATTTATTTTTAAAAATTATGTTTATTCAATGTTTCTAAATGTTATAAATAATATTTAAAGATAAGGCTCATTATTTTGTTAGGGAACATATGTTTTATAATCTAACGAAACTTTTTTTTTATTTACCTGGTTTTTCAAAACTATTTCCATGCTTAGGTTTTGAACTGTAACATCCAGTAACTGTTAACACCCCTCTCATTAATGTCATGCAGACTTTTTTGTTAAAAAAAAAGCACTTATCATTTTAGATTCAGTTTGAGGTATTACAACTCACGTTTTAAGTATTTCTTACTAATATTAGTCGTATTTCAATTTTGTAAGACAAATAAGTTAATTTGAAACGAATTCTAACCATCTGAGTTAATCCTCTGTTTTAAGTAAAATTACAATTTTTATCTAATAGCCGATTACCGAAAAAAAACAATTACCTTCTAAGTTTATTATAAGGTGTGTAGGAAAACATTCACGAGCTAAACAATGAAATATTTTTATATGTTTTAATTTAGAAATTTTTTTCATAGAGTTCTTTTCTTCATTTTTTCATTTCATTTCTTTTGAGTAAAGGCTGTGTTACAAAAACTAGAACTTTTTGCTTCTGCCTAATATATTTAAAATATTTAATCATTTCAATGTAATGTTTTTAAAAATTTAGTTTGCAATTTATTTTTTCTTTGCTAATGCAGTGTTTCAGAATATTTTTTGACCAACGATAAGTAAGAACAAAGAAAGTTAAATTACACAAAAGATTAAAATGAAGAAAATACACAAACTATGCATTTTATTCCTTCTGTTATCAGTTTACTAATCCTATATTACTGATTTTTTATCGTTTGAATATGTTATTGGAGTTTTAAAATCATGTAAGAAATAAATTTTATGTATTTTTTTAAGATGAAATGATGATTAATTCTTCTTTGGGGATTGATGCTTTTAATAAATTATCCAATTGTTTTTCTTTCTTTCTTCTAGAAAGAATACGTTTAAAATTCGTTAGCTATCTTGTATAAGCCATTGTAATGTGTGTTATATATTTTACACATTTACTCAAACTATTAAATAATATCTTAATTATGTATATGTTATTCTAAAATTATGTAAAAATATAAAGTTCTAGGAAATATTTATTTATTATTAAACATCTTATATTGTAAATATTTCTAAAAAAGGATCATTTAAAAAAATGTTTACTTGATATTAAACAGAATTTTTCATAATACTTTTTATAGTCTCTTTATCCATTATGAAGTAAATACTCATTGATGATATACATTCGTTATATGATGCATACGAACTTAAATATTCATTACATATTGTTGGAAAAATATTAAAACATTTTAAATATTAGAGTTTTTAGCATTTTCACCATGAATGCTTCAAATTTAAATTTGGGACCTCACCCCAAACTGAATTCTTGCTGATCTAACATTTAACTATCTTCTAAAAAGCTTCTTAAAACTGTAGAATTGAACAGAAAATCAATCCTTAAACTCGAAAGGATAAAGATAGATCCACGGCGAACAATTTAGCGAGAAGACTAAAGAGACTTTTCGATTTTTTTTCAATCGCTTCTTTTGATCTTGAATTGACAGCAGAGAGAAATAAAATCACAGTGATTTGTCCGACATTGTCGTTTTTTTTTTGTAGTTGATCGTTTGGTGATTTAGCTGTGTAAATACGTTGGAAGCCTTGAAGCATGCAAGCATTCCACCGCTGCCTATAAACTAGGGGTTTATTGTCATTCTGATGGCTTGAACAAGAACAGACATCCAGAACACAATTATTTTTCGCACAACTATGCTATTGGCGCGAAAATGTGTTCCATTTTCTGCCATTGTATCTCTTAACAGCTTTTCAGAATAGATTGGGTTCCATTTCCTCTTCAAAATCGATTTCTTTTTATAGATTGCAACCAACTGATGTTGGACCTATCGCCAAGATTTCAGGTCGATATTTTGTCGACAACTTTTACGATAACGGTTATACCACTTACAAACTTATTTTGAAACATTAGTTTTCTAAGTATTGGAATAGTACTCTTATCTATTTGCTGGTTGTTTACTTGAACAGTCAATGATAGTTAAAGGAATAATATGATTTTGACTTTAACATATAATCTCTCGGTTATGTACATTACGTTTTGGGCAATTCTATCTGCAAGGATGTCTGTCAATATCGTATTTAGTAATAACAAAATATCGAGTTTTGTAAAGGAGTTTAAACATTGTTCTCAATGTAAATCGTTCAAATAATAACTGAATGTTTAGAAAGTTAATGCACTTTTCAATTGCAGTTTTTTAATGCTTATGTTTCGAATGATAAATAGAACACAAATAGTAATATATTTCCACGAGAAACTTGTTTTTAAAAAGTGATTCATGAAATAAAATTGCAAAAAGTATGATTTTTTTAAACAAAAATTCTGTTTGCCACTTTTTAGTTTAAAAAAATTATGAAAAATGTATTTTTTTATACTCATAAGTGGCATATGACTCCAGATATGGTGTAATCCCGAGAGATATCAACTAGAATCAATTAAATTTTGGCGTTGAAAAATTATTGATCATGATGATATTTAGTTGTAGTGAATATATAACTTCAACTTCTCGATTAGTTTTACTTTTTGAATCTTTAAAAATATTTATTTAAGTCTTTTAACTGTGATTTGCTTTCCTCTTTGAAATTTTCGAATTTATTTTTCACACTTTTTGAGACATAGTATATATACGTATATGACACGTATACGTAAGATATTATGTATAGGTAACGGAGAATATTAGTCCCCCCCCCCTGCAAAGTCAGGTTTGGGGCCCCAAGTCGGATCTTACACAGGATTGCAACTTGGTGTCAGTCAAGCTTTGTGCCCCCTAGAACCCTGGACCCTCCCTGCAATGCGGGGGTGTACGCTACGCCACTGCTTTTCACGAACATATTAAATAACGGGTTAGTCCCAAAAGGCTAAATTCATGATGGTCACGTGATAAATACAATCACGCGTTCTCCATTAAATTTAAAGCTGTACTTGTCGTTGTAAAATAAAGATACACATTTTCCGATCTGATCATTTGGAAAAGATATTCAAGTATTAAAATTCTTCAAAAAATTTTATAAAATTAAAAAAAAATTCTTTTGCAATACGTGTGTATATTTTTAAATCAAACACATTTTGTTTATCTATGTGTGTTATTAATGTTGATAAATATATACTTTTTCAAAGAAAGCTTCTGTTATAAGCAAAAGTTGGCAACAACGAGAGCATGAATATATTGACTTGAAACACGTTATTGAATTTATTAAGTGACGTCATTGTAACATGAATTTATAAACTTACTGGCTGAAAACGTGTGGCCGCAGTTATCCCATGAGTATGACTTAACATGAATTTAGCCCATTGCATAAGCCATAAAAAAATAAACATCGCTGTCGAAAAATAGAATACACAAAATTATCTATCATCCCTATTATATAAATACCTCAAGTCGAGAACAACAAATCTTATAAAATTCTTAATTCGTGTTTTATAACACAAATTTCATTTCCCATTCGGAAAGATTTTCCAAATTTAAAACATAGAAGATTCTCATATTTCGAATTTAAATATTTCTCGAATATACTACAAAATATTTATTCCATGCAAGCTACAAACAAATTCCATTATGCCAATGCATAAAGTTGTGCAAATAAACATCGAATTCGAAAGCACACAGTAAATATTTTCACCTGAATACAACACGTTAGAAAAATTAAATTTAGCCAGCAAAAACGATTGCGTTACATTGAATCAATTTATGTTATTATTTCCCCCATTGTTTCTGGTTTTGACATGAGTTGGTCTGATTTTGAAGTTTAACTGGAATTGTTGGAAGGGTTTTTCCCTTCAGGAAATTACTTTTTCTGAGAATGGAACAGCGAATTTTGATACAAAAATTAGAAAACATTCATTGTGCAAACGATTATATTTAGAATCAATTTTTAACTCTGTCATAGAATGATGTTGTTGCCAGTTAATCCAACAAAAAGTCATAATTTCGGAAAAAATATAGCAGTTAAATAATTATAAAATTATCGGTAACAATACATGCAAATAATAAAATAATGGATTATAAATTTTATTTTAAGCAATGTTGCAATTCACAAGTATAATATACAATTTGGCAGACAAAATATAAATTTGTTTTATAGTATTTCTCTTCAGCAAGAATGTTTTTTTTTCGCTTCATGTGGTGACACTATATTTTCTTGTATCACATGCATTAAAGGGAAGCAAATATGCGTAAAATGTTTTATTATTACTACTTAATACATTATTTTCTACTTACAGACATTTTAACGTCATTTTAAAGAGCAAAACTAATTTTCTCCTTATAAAACTTTTAAATTTAAGCTAAAAACAAATAACAGAAATTGTGAAAAAGGTTTAATTTCACCATGAAGAAAAAAATGTTAGTCTTTTTTTTAGAATTAAAAGAAACTAAAATATGCTTTAAGTGAAAATGTGTTACTTTATAAATATAATTGAAAATACCTTGAAACTTTTGTTAACTCTTATGAACTTCGAAAGGATATTTTGGGGGGACACCCCGACTTCTGTGAATGTGAAAGTAAAAGTCTTGAATTTTAAGAATTGTGTTAGATAAAAATGAAGAAACACTTTCGTGATTCTAAAAAAGACCAATTTTCAAAGTTTTCATCTGAACTTTTTAAAATTTTTTGAGAATTTTCTAATACAAAAATGAAACCTGTTTTAGTAGGAATTTAAAAAAAAAATATTGTTTTCCTGTAATAGGGTAATTTTTGCAGAAAATTGAAAGGCGAGAGTTGAAATTTCGGTAGATTTTCCAGTCATTCTACGAAAACGGTTTTTTCAATGGGAAAAATGTCAAGTTGAGACGTTCTCTTGCTGATAAAAAAAAAGTTGAGCGATTTTTGAAAGTTTGAAGCTTTTTTTTATTTATTAAAAAAAATAATTCGCAACGCGATCTATGGAAAGAATATACGAAACATATTTTTAAAAATCTATCATATTCCATCATTTTTGGCAGTTCTAAGAAAAATTTACCGTTGTGAACAAAAAAAAAGGCTCATGCAAAGTATTCTTAAAATTCCGAAATAATTCAGAAAGTTTTAAATTATAAATCAAATAATATTATCTGAAAAAGTTCTTCAACTTATTATACAGTATCTTACAGATTTATAAATTAAAAATTCATTAAAAATTGGAACTTGGTTGCATGGTTTTTCTCGCAATTGGAAACAATGAAGGCAAAAAAATGACCTTCAGGGGCTGATTTATATATATATATTCTGACTATTTCATTAAAACAATTTATCTTCTTGAATTTTTTAAGAAATTATATTGAAGTGAGGAAAAAAATTATCGCTTTTTTATTATTCACATCATTAATTTATAATTAATTACCCATAAAAAATGACTCTAATAAATTCTTAATTTTTTTAGGTTCATTTAAGATTTTTGAAAAATCGGTGAAATTATCTTTCAATTAGCCATTCTTTTTAAAAAAAATTTCAGTTTTAAATTTTTTTTGTTCATGGGAGTATGAAATTTAGATGTCTGTTAAAATGCATTTGCTCAAAATTCTGGTATTGTAAAAAGTATTATTTATGCAAAAACCCGCAGGCTTGTATTATGTATTATAAAATGATAACAGTTTCATCATTTCTAGATGTTGAAAGAGAAAATAATTTCTCAATTGTAAAATGAATCTGATGCGCTGAATTCTGAACATGTTGTTATTCCCGAGAATAAACAATGATTTCGAAATTCGAATTATGTAAATTAATTTAAAAGTTGTATCCTAGTGTGTAAAATGAAAGCTTTTTTGAACAATGCATTAGTAAACGGATTATTTAAATTCATTTTCCAACGGGAAATAAAAGCGCTTTATTACGAGATTTAACGAATAGAATCAGATATATCAGATTTATTTTCATAGTATTGGGATATATATTTCCTTCCCCATGTTTGGAATCATAATTGAAACACATTATTATGCTTTTTCACTTCAGTTCTGTTTTATAAATGAGGTAAAAATCGTTCTAATTTCCCAACACCAGTAAAAGGAAACATATACACACATGTACTGTTTTCGCAACAACGTTTCACTTATTTTTAATGACTGAGAAATTTCTCAAATTCAACGACTGATGCTTTTTTTTCAGTTTAAAAAAAATATTGATTTGTGTTTTGTTCGAAAAAATTTTTGCTGTTCCTTTTTTTACTGTGCTGTGATTGCTCAATTATTTCAATCGAATTCATAGTTATTATTCGAAATTAATTCACTTCCTTATAATTCATTGGCAAGAAACAAAATTAAAAATAATATTAAACTATTAAAATCAATTTAAACTTTAATCAAATTATTTTTCATGCGACATATTTTATGAAAACATGATTAACGTTTCATTTTTTGTAAAAATTAAATTTGCGTGGCATTCTTCTTTTTTTTGTAATGCCCTTGAACCAAAATAAGATAAAAATAAATAAAACGAAGATGAGAGAGAGAGAGAGAGAATTTATGAAAATCACATAACAGAAAATATACTGAGGCAATAAAAAAAGAAATAATTACTCCCCAAGTTAACACAGTCTACAAATCGGTATTTCAAAACGATTTATTTTGGAAATGTTCCCCATACATCTTACTGAGAAATGGTTGCCAAAGTCGTAATAGTAATTTTTCATTGTAAGTGTAATTCCATTTACCATGCTACCGCAATTAGTTATTTAATGATTCAACAAGCAATTCGAGGTAAACGCTCGTTTTCTATTTGCATAAGCAGCTAGCAAATAATTTTTTTTTTTTAAAAAAAAAGAAATAAGTTGAAAACAAGGTAAACTCGTTTATTTCATTTTTTTTTAATTCGTTCGATAATGAATACATGAAGCATTGCTATTTCGGTAAGCGATTCTTTTATTTTGTTGCGATTTGACAGACTTGTTTCCAGGGTCGTATTTACTTAGTAACTTGACAGGTTGTAGGAACATTGGCAATAATGATTTGTATTGTCAAGTATGTCATATTTCAAATGTGTGTAAGAATTTGTTTTATCAAAAAGATTCGAGGTAGAATTTTAAGTATGTTGAAATGTGCTTGTAAATCTTTATCGAAATATTCTTTGAAAAATTCAGTTTGAAAACTCGACCGCTTCGGCGGCCGCCTACGGGAGGAAAGGACCGGCTTGCCGTCCCCTTCCTCCATCGTTTCCGTATTCCTTCATTTTACTGCAATTTTCCTAATTTTCTTAAATGATTTAAATCTAAAAAAGGGCAAATTACTGGTTTAAAGTCGCTCCCCAATTCTGACTGATAGGAGATTTAGATTTCCTTCGGAAATCAGGCGCTCCATCCACCATCCAACACCAATGCCTTTCTCTTACTTTTTATTCGTATTTTATTGATAAGTAAAACACTTTTTGCCTTGATTTTCTCAATAGACTAAAATGAAAAAAAAAAGCATTTTTTTTTAAACTTTTTTTTAAAAAAATTTCTTGTTGCACTCACAAAAATATTTATTCATTTTTCAATTAAATGATTTCTTTTAGTCTGCTATAAAGATTGAAGGGCATATTTTTAAGGATATTTAAAAAATAATAAATACCATAAATATATCATTCGATTTATTCTAAAAGTGGAGTATTGCACAATGGTCTTAAATAAAAGAATTGAATTTAAAAAAAACTAAAACTGTTTTAGGATTAGTTGTTATATTAACCCATGATAGTGGTTTATCGCCAAAATTTAATAGATTTTACAAACTATGGCAATTTATTTCATTTTGGACCTATAATCAGTATAGTGGTTATATTTTCAACCTATAATTCGCTGAAGATCGCCAATGATATAGAGCTGATTCATAATTTCTGCTATTTTATTTTATTCATAAACTATTAATTCTATCGTTGAATTGGTTCAGTTTGTTTTCCGTTTTGATAAAAACATTTCTGATGTACGAGCTTTAATTTTTCACTCTCTGATAAAGCAAATTTCGATAGTTCCCTTTGAAACTACTAAACATAATTGAATGTTAAAGTACTGATTCACTGCACGATGGAAAAATGGTGGCAAACTACAGTAAAATATTTTAAACAAAAAAAATAATAGTTTTTCTTCAAGAACCTCAATGAACATCACGTTTTCTTTGAATTTTTCCCCATAATTCTTTCGCGTAGTATATTTATTCGACCTTCACAAGAACTATTAAGTCTGTCCCTAAAGTTTTTAAGCCGATTTTGTTGTTTTTAATATCTATCTTTTTCTATCTTTTTCAATATTTGACAATAAATATAGTGCACTGTAAGACTATTAGTCACAATGGCTACTTTATTAAGATTGCTGGGATTTAGAACTCAGTGAATGGACGATTGTTTCGTTAATAAATTAACTAAGAGTCAACCAGCAAGGTTCATTCGAATCAGTATGCATGTGGGTCGAGGGTCTCGATTTATTATTCGAGTTGTTCTAACTTATCTAATAAATAGCAACTCTTTCAATTCTAATCTCTCCATTCATAAAATCTATCTTTGAGAATGAAGACTAAGATTTTAAATTTTAAAATTAATAATCAATAAAAGAAAATGGCCATTTTATGAAAAGATACCACTGAATACCAGTATTAATTAAATATTTTTCAAGAACTACTTAAAGTTTTTTAACAGTGAACCAATACGGTTCACGCGCACGCGCGAAATTTTGTACTGCAGGTAATTATTTTTAATCGAAGTATGCTTATACCTGTATTATAAAGTAAAATAAAGAGAGTGTGTTCGATTTTTTTTTATCTTTCTATCTAGAAATCTATGGACGGGGTAAGATATCAAATCGTGGATTTCCTGTAAATTTTTGATTAAACTTTCAGCGAGTTTTTTTTTTTTTTTTTTTTTCGTTTATTCGCTAAGGAATACATCGCTTTTCTGCGTATAGCTCTCGCGCTTTTAAAATCATGTAATATCACGCTTTATTTTTGCTATCGATAAGTTTTTTTGGAGATCGTTATATTTATTCATTCTTTTGTTTGTTCATTTATTCACTATTTGTTTATTCATAACATCACTCAAATTTAAAACATATCGATTCACATTCATAATCACTATTTTGCATTAAGTAAGTGAAACGCATAGTCACTGTCAATTGACTTCAATGTTACTTCTCTGTATCCGTAAATGAGCTCAGAAGATTGAGAAGAAGATCTGTTCTGGATTTTCTAGCGAAATCTTCTTTTATTGTCAAATTTAGTGACAGATGGTGATAAAATTTTTCTCCAAAATCAGCCTTATTCAATTAACGTTGTTAAAAGAGCAATCTCTCTTTTACCTGAAGACGATCTTTCCAGCTACAGTACTCTTTCGGCAGAGAAGCGAATGAAATTTAAAATTTCCCTAACAGTCTGTTTGGCATAGAATATTGTTCAATATTATAAAGTCGTGAGAAGTTAATTTTTCTTTAAAAAGTGTTATGATCCGTAAGAAGCATATAATTCTCACGATATCTACTATGCGTAAATTATTTATGATAATTACATTATTGCTCTTATAATGTAGTAATAAATATCACTGCTGCGCAGAAACAACTCAAATACAATTTTCTTTCATTATTCCAAATATCTACGTTTAAATACCATTACTGATTCTGAAACAATGTTTATTTAGAAGTGTGAAAAAGATTTAAGTGGTACTTCATTGTGTGATGGCATTTAAAATCTTTAAAAATGTTATTCTTAAAGGATTTACAGACTTTCAAGTTTAGATATAATAAGATACGTATTATTAACGCTCTCGAATTCTTTATTCAGCATGGAATAATTCTCTCTCATTGGATAATCAATAAGGAAAGAGTTACTAATAACTATTTCCCGATTTCAGTTATTTCGAGCACTTGCTTTATTTTCCAGAGAATTGCCATTTCTTCAGAATCACCTGAAACAAAATCATTCTTAAAAATTAACCCTTCTTTCAGCATATATTTGTATCGTGTTATAAATTGCACCTTACATTTATTTATTTTTTTAATTTGGTTTTGTGAGACTAAAAATAGAATTTAGAACACATGATTTTTTTAAAAAAAATCTTGTATCATTTGCATGTTTTTTCTCACGTTTTCTTGTAGAATCAATTTCTAATTTTTTGGTTCGATGAATGAAATCAGCAAAACTCATTTGACATCAGTGTTACATGGTAACTACAATCACGAGTGTTTGGGCTCAATTCGTGTGACGTCATAGTCACATAATAGTAAAAAGCCACGTAATTCTAGCCAATCAATTCAAAAACTCATGCGACGTCATAGTCACAGGATAAAAACTATCCAGCTAATCAGTTCACGCGCTCCGGTATTAGCAAGTTCTGCTCTTTGCAGAAACTTTCTCTTAAAAAATACATGCATACAAAATGCATTAAATTTAAAAGTATAAGCATAAAATATGATTTTTTTTGTAAGTTAAAAAAATTTTTTGAAGAATTTTTTTCCCTAACATTTAAACATCTTTACCCAAATATAAAATTTCATATTTTATTTGAGTTTTTCAAATAGAACAAGTACAATTAGTTTAATGTGTGTTTTGAATTCAACAGAGAACACGTGTTTGTCTTTATCATGTGACGTCATGAATTGAGCCCATTAGTACATAACTTCCTGTGACGTCATAGACATGTGATACATGCAATCATGTGTTACTAGACAATCAAACTATGTGCTTCGCAGTTGCCAACTTTTGTTTCGTGCTGAAACTTTCTTTTGAAAGTACAAATTTGTCAACAATAATTTACACATTAGTAAGGAAAATGAACTTTATTTAGAAGTGCACATATGGTATAATTTTTTTTTTTTAAATTTGAAAAACTTTTTGAAGCATCGAACATTTTTGCACAATTCTCGAATCTGAAATTGTATCTAAATTTTACAAATAGGACAACAAATACACGTCTAATATCAGTTTTGAATTAAATGGGGAACACGTGATTGCATTTATCATGTGACCGTCATGAATCAAGGCCATTTTGCTTAACCAAACTACAACTGAATCCTTTTTTTTCAGTTAAATCTGTAGCGAAAAATGTTCAATAATTTTGACAACATTTGTTCATTGAGCAACTTTTCTGTGAATTGTTTTTGCCTCTTTTAACACTGTGTATAATAAAACATTTTTTAAAATAATAATAATACAACTTCGGTATTTCGTAATTCGATTGATATTTTTACGAAATACTGTAAGACACGTTTGTTCTTAGTTTTGATTTCATAACTATTCCATTCAAAATTCGAACTACTTCAAAATGGTGGAGCCGTTTGGCCTCAATTTAAAGATTTTTCAAATGCTTATCACCATTGTGTTATCAATAACAGTCGAAATGAAAGAAGAGAGAAAGAAAGGAGCTCGAAATAAACATTGGGAATGAATAAAACGTCTTGAAGAAGTGTAGATATAATTTTATCTCAACCCTTCTGATGTCTGCCAAAGGCTCTTGTTTATCTCGCTGCGGAAGTGATATCTTTCCTTCTGTAACAAAATGTGACGATCTTTCATCTCTTGCAAACGTATTTTCTGAGCAGATAGGCTCTGAGAATCATGCCAAGTTCCGTGTCTTTTTAGTCGAAATAGAAACTCCGCAGAAAAAAAGTCAATTAAATGTGTGCAAGATTCGAACATTACTAAACTAATTTGTGTAAGATGATAGTTGTTGCTAAGCCTATCTAAATTTCAGTGAGTGAAAAACAAATATTGTACAAAAATCTAAAATATATTTTAACATTTTGTTAAGAATTATTTGCGTGAGTAAGTGTTATATAAACGTTCGCTCTATGAAGCAACAAGAATACTATTGGCAACTGACCTCGTAATTTTGAACTTTGGTCAAGTGACCAGGACCACACCTGAGCCAGCACAACACTCTGCTAACTACCACACCTCGCCAACGGGAGGACATTTGAGTTTCAACAGATTTAACATTCATCGGACACCTCTACACTGCGCGTATTCAGTGGCAATAGAACATTATTTACATGCATGCATACCGTTCAGAATTATTCTTGTAGTACTAATTTGCTAAAGTTAATGACATTGAACGCAAACCCACGTCATCGCTTGATTAAATGAGTTAATGCCGATGTCATTATTTACACCACGGTTAATAACGAGGAAATGAATGGGTATCTTACTTTATTAGCGTTCACACCACATTAGGACTTAGTTGATCAGTTTTATTTAGCATGCAGAAAATCCTCATTATTTCACTCAAAACGTCTTTAACGGATTTTGGTGGCCGTGGTAGCCGAGTGCTCAAGGTATCGGATCGTGGCTGGCCTTGTCACGAGTTCGAGCCAAGTACCACTAAATACCTGCCGTGTAGGGGAGAGATGTACATTAAATCTGTCGAGAGCTCAAACGTCCTCCCGTTGGTGTGGTATGGTAGTTAGGAGAGAGGAGTACCAGCTCAGGTGTCATCCACGTCACTTGACCATGGTTCAAAATTACGTGGTCCGCCGCCAAAAGCCCTCGTGTAGCTGTGCGACGTTAATATTCACTCGCTTAATTCTGTCTTCGGTAGCAACAGAGAGCTCTAACTAAACGCGTAGCACATTTCAGACAAAAAAACGACCCAATTTTCATGGAAATTTGCAATATTATATCTCGTGCCTCTCTGTTAACAATATAGTGTTTTTAAAAATTTCAAAATATTCCGTGAATACTTTCTTTTTTGTTTTAATACGAGAAGGCAAAGCCCATTTAACATTACGGTATAGGATAAAAAATGCGAAACACATTTTATACGAGAAAAAATGAATCAGCTCGGTTAAAAATGAGAAGTATGATAAAAAATGCTGCTCTCTAAGAGATAGTGAAGCCAGAATATCATATTAATGTTTCCTTTCTTTTATATCTGAAGAAATGTTTCAAATTAGGGTCCGACTACTCTTAACATTAACCGAAAACAGCCTTAACGGATTTTGATTTTTTCTTTTAGTAACGTCGCACTTTGAAGCGACACGAGAGCTGTTGGCGACGGGCATTGTAATTTTAAGCCAAGTGACGAGGACGACACTTGAGCTTCTACCTCCTTCTCCCAAATTCTACACCACACCAATGGGAGGATTTTGAGCCTTGATAGATTTGACGTACATAATCCCCTCTACACGGCGGGTCTTCACTGACTCTAGGTTTCGAACCCGTATCAGATAACGCTAGCCACGAGCTCAAGACCATGACCTCTCGGCTACCGCGACCGTAAGCCTTTAATGGAATCAGAGCTCGAGCATTAAGCTCCACTTGAACATCCCCACTTACGATAGAGGCGTAGTGGAGAATGTTGGACCCTCCCCCTGCAAAGTCAGGTTTTGTGCCCAAAGCTGGATCTTACTTGGAATATACTTGGCATCAGTCAGACTTTTAGACTCCAAGTGGTCTGCCCACTCCACAATGTGGGGGTTGCGGGGTTGTATGTCACGCCACTGACTTACGATACTCATTAATCATGGCTGAAAAAAACATGGCAACTGGAGATTAATCTCCTTTGAAAATAAGAATAATGCGGAGAAAGGAAAACTGTTCCGAATAATCATTGCTGAGCCAGTTTTCAACTTAAGAGATCGCATCGAGAACAGAAACAGTTAGGAGAGGGGGATGCCAGCTCGGTTGCCGTCCTCGTCATTTGACTGAGGTTAACAATTACTAGGTCCGTCGCCAGTACCCCTCGTGAGGTTTTAAAGAACGAAGTTAATGTACACACACTCTCTCTCACACACACACACTTACTAGATCGACTACATGCTTCGGTTATTAAACGTTGTGGGTTTTTTTTAATAATTATGCAAAGTAAATGGTTAAAACTATCGTAAAATCTTATTAAAATATTTATTACATTGAGTACTCAAGAGACAGTGATTATATCTTACAGTTACAAGTCGAAGTTGGCCTTGTGACGATTGAAATAAATGACGGTAGCATGATATTGATCAGTTTAAACATTTAGTTTATTTATGTCACAGCTATTATTTACAAATTATACATTAAAGTTATTAAACTTATTAAAATATTATTAGAGTTCAAATGATGTGGTTTGTGAGAAGGGTATTCTCTTTCTGGGGTCCACTCACTTCGAAGATTCAAATCATCTCTCCCTCTCTCTCTCTCTGCTTCGGAGATCAGCGGGCGGCGCCTTTTTAGCATCTAGTTACATCTTGCTAGTGGCGGGGAAAGGATCCCTCGTGGTCAAAGGTTCCGGGGGTCCCAGGCGGGACCACGCAATAACTTTCAAAATGCAGCTGCAAAACGCACGTGTGATGATTATTGCCACCAAGAAACCGATTCACACCTTGGAGGCGGGAAACGTTACAGCCCTTTGCAATCGGTAAAGTGGTCATGTATTTCTTGAGCACACATATTCGCAATGATTGCACGAATTATGGCTCCTCGTACATTTCTCAGGTTTTCGTCGTTGTGTATTAATTTGACTTTACATGCGACGTCACTTGTGTACCTGTACAATATGAGGCATGTTTAATAAATAACCATTCTTTATTCAAAGCAATCAATACTATTTATTCAAATACAGAAACACAACATTAGTCTTCCTTTGGATTGTCATTCAATTCTTCTAACTATTCTATCACTGTCAAAATCAGCGCTGCTACACATCTTTCGAAACAGCGCGCACCTGAATTGAAATTAAGTCCTTTTTCTGGTTTCTGGGAATCGTGAAGTTGTACACAAAATTGAGCGCAGTAGCTTTATCCTGGTCTTTTTTTATAGAAACAAAAATCTGACTGTTCTCACTCTTACCTACTTTTAAGGCAGAAAAAAAAACTTAAATTAGAATAACATTCATAGTTCCTTTACAGTGAAAATCGTTTAACACGAAACTGGATTTTTTTCGTGTTAAAGGGGGGGGGGAGAGAAACATAGATATTCGACAAAATTAAATTTAATAGAGCACATTTTATTTACATAGATATTTACATGTGCATGTATTTAACAAATATCAATGAAACAAAAACGTTCACAGGAACTTAATGAAATTAAACACAAAGCCTTCAAGTTTTTTGGAAAACAAAACATTTACTGGGTTATCTGATAACTTTTCTTTGCACACACACACATTGTATTTTTTAGCATCCACTTATGAACAAATTGTACGATGCCGGTCTATTTTTTTATTCATTTCATTATTGGATTGTGCGTCTAAATAACTACGCATACTTTTCATTTCGGATGATATGCGAACAGGAGCTGCATCATTCACTTCATTTAGGGGTGGAGGGTGAAAGTAACTTAGATAAACAAAATTGGCTCGTGCCACAGGCTATTCTAAGGGTATTCAAAGCAAAGTTACCCTCCTTTCTACGAAACATGTAACATAAAACCTCTCTTTCATTTCACATCCCTCTTAAATCTCGCATGCGCGGCTGGTGTTTTCCGTATTTGTTCATTCCGAGAAGGAAAATCTTTTCGTGTTCATGGAGATTTTTTTTTGTGTGTGGTTTTTAGATTTATTTAGTACATTTTAAGAAAAAAAGGCTAAAATTAAGAAGAAAAAAATAAATGATTACTACTAAAACGGAAAAAATGCGTAAAAATTGACAATTACATAAACGGGGCCCGCCCTGTACAAATAGTAAATGAACAAATTCTCAATCTTTCAATTTTGATGTTTTACTTTGCTATACCTTTTTGAAATGATCTTCAGGATAAGAGATATTTTAATTTTTACAAAAACTAGCTAACTTTATCTTAGCTATTGTTGAAATTGCTTAAAAAAAACAGTGATTATATTCACATAAAGAACTGTAAATTTTGTAATAAAACAGTGTTTGATAAATCTGAAGGTTAAAATACTGCTACTGTTATACAAAGCATACATACAAAATTTCACTAAATTATTTTTAAAACTTTTTGAGCAATCGCTGTCCCCGTTTGAACTTTTCGAAAAAAACACACATTTCGAGTCAAGTTTGACACCTTATGCAAAGTTATGGCATCTACTTTTACTAAAACACTTGTAGTTTTTGTTCTAGTGAACGGAAAATAAAAGATATTTTTACTAAGCTAATAAGATGGCCTATAAACTAAAATCATAAAAAAAAAATTGGTAATTTTTTTTAAAAAAAATCATGATTTTAAGATAGTTAGATACCTTAAGCGATTTTCGTTTCGTATTAAGGTATCCGAACACGTTCAGAGTAATTTTTGACAAAATAACATATTTAAACATATAAAGGCTTTTTTAGGATTCAATACCAATAAATACTAATATTTAATCAACAATATTTAAAATAAATTGTCGGAATTTCATAAAAATCATAATTATATGTGAAATTTTAGCAATATTTTTGTAAAACTTCAAAGCAATTAGAGAAAAAAGTAATAAACTTATATTAGTAAAAGAATTACCAAAGCAATCTAGAGGCATATATCTAGAGAATGCACTAAAATTTTAATGTTTTATTAAAATTTGAAACTTTTAGAGATGGTTGAGTAAACGTTATAAGAAAAATAACGCCTTTATGAGACCATTATTTAAATAACATGCCCTAGCTCAAATAATATTCATGCTATAAGAAATATTTTAGTACATTCTCTAGAAAATATCATAAATATCAGGTGCAAAATGTTTTATAGAAATACATTTGTAATATTTTGTGTCATCAGACTCGCCATGATAGATTTCGAACAATTTAAATGCCCACTTCTGGTAGATCAAAGACCCACTTCCGGTTTTTCTAACTTAATAAAATTGATTGTAACTTGGCTTCTAAGAAGCATTAAATCAAAACAAAGTATGTTTTGTAAAGCCAAAATATAGATGTATAAAATAAAATAGAAAACAAAAATATAGGTCTTGTCCGAATTTGTTCATTTTCAACGTGTTCGGATACCTTAAGAGAAAAAAAATGCGTGAAAATGCGTAGCAGTTTGTCAGGATCATTGTATTATTTCGCGTTAACCGATATTTCGTCTTAAGTGTTTTCGCGTTAAGCGTATTTCACTGTATTTACACGTTAGAAATTATAGTAGGATACAATAGCGTAAACATAATTATTTTGTGGGGGTGGGGGTATGTTCTAAAAAACTCCTAAGTGTCAAAGCGTCATCTCTGTTAAAAATTAAAAATCACTGGGTATTAGGGTGAATCCCCAAACTCTACCCTTGTATACGCCACGGGTTGGATATTATAGAAGCACAATGCGTGTGAGCTTGGAAATAAAATAACTGTGACTTATTCATTATATTTAATCAGAGTCCTCATGTGGGGTCTTGTGTTGCTTAAAAGCCCTAATTAAGATTGATTAATTTTTTAATGTTGTATCCTCTGAATATACTTGAAGATTATTAGCGCAATTTTAAGCCACTGTCTGGTGATGAGGATGACATATGAGCAGCCATCCCATTCTCCATGCTTCCGCACCACTGCAGCTTGAGGGCTTTGAGCCTCAACAGGTTTAGTTTACATCAGCTCCTCTACACGGCGAAGGTGTGTGGATCTCGTGGCACCAGAACTCGAACCTACGACATAAGAGAAGCAACGCCAACCGCGAGTTTGCGACTATAACCCCTCCGGAATCGCTGCTATAGATGTAAATAAGATTTAAAGCCATTTTCACAATGATTACTGAAAATTTTACGCCCTCTCATTTTGCATCCAATTCCTACTATTTTTTAGCTCACACTCTCTATATATTTATCTTGTTCAAATATTCAATCGTTAGTAAAATACTTTCTATTCATCCAATCAAGTTTAAATAATTTTTTTAAAACTAGTAAATTATGACACTTGATGTTTATACAGTTTTTTCAAATATTAATTCATTTGTTAAATTTTATTTTTTAGTTTTAAATTTATTCCGTGTTATTTCCATCGTAGTTACAATTAGTTCCAACAGATGGCGCCAGTATGTTTTTTCTAACAAAGTAGGAATTGACGATAAAAAAATTTTTTCTACATATACATTACTTGTTTCTAAAGTATAGTGTCCCTAACTCAAAAAGTTTTGTTTTTCTGGTTATGAATCATATGGATTTTCCTTTCTCGTGTGTCAAGTTGCTATTTCTTGTATACAGCTTCAAGTAGTTTCATAACTGTGTATTTATCCTGCAGCTGTTTGTTTGACACATGGATCGTACTTGAAACTTGAATTTTACTAACATCTGTAGAGTGCGAGTGCCGTTAATATCGACTCAATCAATCATATCATACGGCATCATCAAACGGTTGTCAACTATCCAGCAACTGTAAAAAGTCACTTTCTTTTGCATTACAAAAAAAAAAAACTCGCTTGCGCTTTTTTTTATTTGAATTTACCTCTTTTAAATACTTTCACTTAAACCATCAAATTATTAGGTGGAAAAATTTTCCATTTTCTTTCATTTTTGTTTTAATATTCAATTCAAACTAACGTTTTTTTTTTTTTTTTTTTTTTTTTTGCAAAACGTCCAACGATTTCAGTCACCGTGTTATTCTTTGTAACCTTGGAAGAAAAAGAATAGAAAAAGAATATTTTTTCTGAAATATTCCACTTTTAAAATTTTCTGGATTCATAAAATAATTTTAAAAAATGTGCAAATAGGAAGGCTTGAAAAATTGCATTGGATTTAACGACTGGTAATCAATTATTTTATTTTCTCATTTACAAAAAGAATAAAATCCTTCGCAGTTTTATTTAGTCGTAATTATTTTTAAATTCCTTCTTATACTTAACAATGATAATCTGCGGAGTAAAATGTGTGATGATTGCTTCAGTAAAAATCATACAGTTATCTCTTTCAAACTTTGCTGTTGTTCAACACACGTTCTTAATCGAAAAATATTCATAAATAATAACAAATTGAATAGCTGGAATAATAAAAGTTAAGATTTTACTTTTTTTCTTGACCTCTTACAACGAAAATTGTCACAAATACTATGTTACTGATTATCAAATTGAACTCTTTATTTGCCTCTATTGTTTTGTTAGTGACAAATCTCGTTATAACAAATGTAAATGAAATAAATTTTTATGAATTGAAACTAAGCCTTTCTTTTAGGAACTATGTAATTAAACTTTATCAGCATGCATAATGTTTGCCTGTGAACCATCATTTAGGCGACATTAGGTTAACTGCGTGGGAGTTCGAGTTTTTACGTTATTTTATACAAATATGGACCAGTTTTCCTTGAAAATTCATTGCATTCTTTTTCACCTTTTCATTTCTTAATCATTTGTTCTAAAATTATTCTTATTAGTACAGGTCTCTTTCGCTTCCTCCATTTGTATTGTTCCAAAAGAAAATTGTGGATAGTTATTAATTAAAACAACTATTGCATCATAAATTGATTAATGAGATTCAATTGCTTACGTATAAAACATCATGTTAGATTATTATGAAATTTACTTTTTAAAATTTTGTTTTGAAAAATGTTTTTTAGTTTATATTTTTCTTTTTATTGCTGAGATGAATAATTAAAAAACAATAATACTCAAGTACTTCTTACAATTTTTCTTTTAATAAAAGAGAGAGAGAGAGAGAGAGGGTAATATAATACGAAACTACGAATAAATCGCACAGAGCAAATAATTCCTATAGCTTGCTTCCTTTAGGTAACATTATTTTGTTTTCATTGTGAGGTTCTTGAATAATTTAAATAGTAAAACCAAATCTAAATTTTACTTGAAGTAAAATGTTAATACTTCTACAGAATTTCGAATTTGTTTGAAGTCATATTAATATTAAGAAACGTAATTATAATTATGCAATATCAGCTTCATCGTGGAAAATTTAATTTCAATATTCAGCACAACAACAAAAATTATAAAATCCCTCTTCTCTAAAAAGATTTATTTTAATGCTTTTAAATGCGTGAGTAATCAGTTTTTTCTTGGTACATATTTGCTATATTTTTTTAGATTTTAGCTTGTACTTTGCATGTGTGTGTGTGTTTTAAATTTTCTAACATAGTATTCAATTTCATAATTTCAATGAATTATGCGTAATGAAAGATTGATTAAAGTGAGCGGAAGTGGAAATTTACACCACATTTAGTTGTCTTCTCATTAAGATATACGGGAACATATTTGGACGGGATTTAACTCAACAAGTATGGTTAGTAAAGAGTTAAATTTCTGAAAACATACAATTAATTTTAAGGATTTCGAATGAAATTCTCTGAAACATTTTACCCGTAACTAGCAATATGTCCTCTGGGTATGAAGATGCCGCAGGTCCATTGTCGATCACCTTGCATGCAATATTTCCAATGCCACATAAATTCAAAGTAACTTTACTTAATCTCACCATCTTGTTTAATAATAAATTTGTATAATAATGAATATTTATTCTTGCAGTGAAAACTCCGTTCGAGCTGCCGAACGGGCGGGAATTTTTCTTCCCGGCTCACCTGGCACGTACCGAAAGATCAGCGCCACAGCACAGCTGCAAAATCAGCAAACTTCAAAACATAGACGGAAGGAGACTGGCAACGTGCTAGCTAACAAAATGGCAGAAGTCACCGAAGTCATCCCATCTACCTGGCCAAATGATAAGGATTCATACGAACTTGGCGAGGTTATAGGTGAGTTTGATGGCATCTATTGTTTCATGATTGTCCAATTGTTTCCTCTTATATTAATTTTTTGCTTCATTTTGCCTATATTATGAGATTTGGAAAGATACCGGCGTACACCACACATTTGATCGGTGTTGTGATGCTGATTGATGAGAAAGCCTTTTTGACAGTCGCCCCATAGAGATTTTGAATTTATTTCACACCAAAAAATTGTAATATAATTTTGGATAATAAAGAATCGATGGTAAAATTATAAGATTTTATCTGTTAGTTGAAAGTAATGGGAGTAAACAGAGTGCAAATAAACTTCCTTTACAAAATAATTAAATTATGGTAATGGTTTTTTTTTCTTTCAAAATAAATCTTTTTTGATCATCTTTCTAATAGGTAGTATAAATCAAATGCGTTTCTTTATTTGTGAGCGTTTATTATCGGTCGCTGATTTAATTGTTTGTACTAAAATATTTTATTTAATGATACATAATCGACAAGATTGAATGGTTCTAATTTTGTATGCCTGTTTTTTGCAGTTATAAAATACTTAATCGTGTCAATTTCGCTGAGCATGATATATTTGAACAATATTCTTCTACATTTAAATACCATGTATCTTTTGAATCAATTAGTCAATTCTAACAAATGATGAAAGGAGTTCCATATTGTCTTATCTACTCGTGTTTTACTAATTCTAATGCTATATTAATTATAAGCGTGTATATCTACAATATGTCGTGTATTATGACGGTTTTTAATTTAATTACAGGATTGTTCAGTAATATTTCGATACTTTGAATGATGAAAGTATTTTAAATTCAGTGAAACAAAATTTAAGAAATATAGGTTGTGTCATTTTCTGCAGATATGCTTATGTAGCTAAAATTGTTTGATATCTTTGTTCTAAGTAATAATACATTTTTCAAAATTCTTAAGGATTTTAATCTTAATCTCTTAAGAATTCTGTTTGTATTTATGTTTTGTGCTTCCATATAAAGTTTTGTCTGTAATAATCATGTGTATATTTGTACACATTGTTTATTAGATATTGTAAAAATAACTGTTTCACTGCACAAGTATTTCTAATTATTCACTAATACATTTTCTAATAATAGTTATTTATAATTTTTAAGAATTTTCAAAATATACTGTTTTTTCAATACTAGTCTGTTAATAAAGCTGTCTCTATTTTGTGTTATTTTTTTTATAAGTGTTTATTAATTTAAACATAAAGTAAATGAGAATATTTTGAATAAATGGTGCTTATTTTATATGTATGTATTGGGACGTTTACACTTTTTTTTTGTACATATGTAAGTTTTAAATCTCTTTCAAAAAATTCTCAAATGTATATTTGGCTTTTGTAAAAAAAAGGAAAACTGGCTTGTGAATAGAAAGCATTGAAATTTGATGTTTCTGTATTTTCAAAGCCTATGATGTGCGAGAAAGGCAAATTGCAGCCCACCAACAGATGATTTGGTATGTGTGTATTATCGCAACAAGGGCCAACGTTCAAGATAACTTGTCAAGTTGGCAATCCTAATTTCACATGTGTTGTATATACTGAAATGGCAATCATGTGCTTCATTTCATTTTATGTCGCCAATAGGTTGCAATAATACGCAAGTACCGATTATTTCAGTGTTTTAAAGAAGAATGTTGTGTTGTGGATTTCTGCTATTTTCAAATGGTGTTATTTAAAATTTTATGCATGAATATATTTTAAATATGAAGAAAATGCATTAAAAATTGCTTTGTGTTCAAAAAGAATTTTTTTTTGTAGATCAATGCATATTAAAATTATCCGAATATATGTATGTATTTGTAACATACATATTTTGTAACAAAGTTGTAAAAAAATAGTTGAATTTACGCTGAAAAGTTGTATAGCGTACAAGAATATAAAGTAATTCTTCAAAGCCACTATGTTGGAACAGAGTTTTCCTATTTGTAGAATTCTATCTGTTGATAATTCAGAGATTTTTTTGGGGGACTTTTGTCTCTCGGATTCATTAAAATATTAATTTTTAAGCCTTTTCATCCCAATTTCTTTTTAAACTTCTCATTAAAAAGTATGATGCCAATTTATTGTGAAATTACGTAGATAATTGAAGTATACTAATATGAATTGCATAAATGAACCCGTAGTGATCATCTTGAGTCTGGATGTGGAAAAGTCCAATTTCTTCTATAGTGAATGAAACTTGAACAAGTTTTAGTGGCATATATAGACTAGTTTGAAGGAAAGAGTTTCATTTTTGAATAGACACGAAAGCTACCTTAAAATCCGGTATATAATGCACACTTTTAACAAAAAGACAGGATTGAAATTTATGGGTGCACATTATACACCAGGTATGAAAATGAGAGCTTTAAAAGTAAAAAAAGAGAGATGAGCGCAGAAAAAATTTAACTTCGTATATCGAAATACTGTTTATTTAAAAGAAATGACATTGCTTATAAACTTTAAGGGTTGTAGTTCTAGAAGTATATTTTTTTCTAAAGCTTGGAATAATACCTTGTGTAAATGACTTCAAAACATGAGTATTGCACACATTTCAGGTTTCTTCGTGTAAAAGAGGATGCGTGTTATACAGCGAATATACTGAAAAATTGAAGCTTGGAAGTATAAGTGTACGTTGTATGCCTGATTTTATGGTAGTTGTAGTTTTGGGCTAATGTGCAGATTAGATAGTCAGTTGGTGAAGGTAATTTCTTTGGCAACTGGAAAAGATTGCCAAATTATCAATATGTATGTATAGTTGTCCCAAGTAATTTTCCAAACATTTTCAAAAAAAAAAATCCCATGTCACAGAAAAGTACAATTAACAATACATTTAAAATTAGGACTTTATTCTAATAAATGATTGATAATCTGGTATTTTCTTAAAATTTAAAGAAAAAAAATTGAATTAAAAAAATGGTGAAAAGGGCTTATACAAGAGGTTCATTGAAAAGAGGCTAGATTCTCTGGGTACTCTTCAAGAAATGTAAAAATTTATTCAGATTGCAAGATTTGTGAATTTTTCTCCACATGAGCTCCATAAAAAGTCAGAATTAAATTGATTCTTGCATATTTGCATTAATCATCAAAATTGTAGACACACGTATCCTTCCCTCAGCAAATCAGCTGTTCTTTCTTACAGAACTTCTAATATGATGTATATTCATTCTTGACGTTTGGCATTCCAAAATATATACATTATTCCATTCCTTTATCTACACAGTATTGCATCGGACATATTTCTCTTCAGTTTCAAAAAATAAAGAACATAAATCGCAATACCTCTCAAGGCATACTGTTCGGGATAATTCAAAGGAGCAAATGTAAAAACAAGAAACTGAAAAAAAAAAAAAAAAAGAATAATTAAATAGTTTTTTTGAAAAATTATTTGTCTTTATTTTATTATCAATTATTTGAAAAAATATTCAATTAAAAACATGCAAATTTTAAACTACGAATGGCAATCAAGTACAAGGAACACATGACCTCTCTTATTGAAATAAGACTTTATTTTTTGAAATATCAAGATTACCAAATTCAAACACTGCCAGAATACAATCGTTATCTCGCCAAGAAATCAAAATGAGCATCATCAAATCCGACTGTCCTTCTATTCTACCCTCCAATTGTAATTTTTATGTTAAAAATTAAAAAAATATTTTTTTTCATACTGAGAGAGGTATTTGGACCCATGACATTGCCTCTGTAAATAGTGTTTTTTTTTCCATGTATAGAAGTTTAAATTGGCATTACTTTCCAAGATGGTGACCGATTTAACAGCTGTCAAGTGATTTATTCTCAGTTTTGTTTGGCAATTCATCAAAACGATCATCAAGCAAAGCGTAGATTCGTCGAATGGGCCCAAAACGAGATTGCCGTTGTTCCCGATTTTCATAAGCGAATTTTGTTTAGCGATGAAACGCACTTCTGGTTGAATGGCTACGTCAACAAACAAAACTGCCGCATTTGGAGTGAAGCTAATCCACAAGTGTATATCGAAACACCGTTACATCCAGAAAAACTGACTGTTTGGTGCGCTTTATGGGCTGGTGGAATCCTTCTTCAAAAACGATGAAGGCCACAACGTTACAGTCAATGGTGATCGGTATAGAGCCATGATTACTAACTTTTTCATTCCTGAATTGAACAATCATGATGTCCAGTAGCTGTGGTTCCAACAAGACGGCGCAACATGTCACACATGTCACAATTTAAAGTTCTATACCTATAAAAAAAACACCCTTTATATACCACTGACAAATTTATGCATATCTATATGTATAAACGTATATAACCCAAAAAAGGCCTGTTTACAATGAATGCTATCTTTTTTAAACCTGATTTCTCGAATGTACTTTAAGTGAAATATATTCATATTAACTATAGATTAACAATTCACTTAATATGATCTTATTTATCAGTGATTCCTTGTAAAGTATGTATTTTTTACTTAAAATATTTTATCAAATTGACTTCTTTTGTATATTTTTAACATTTATTTTTACTTTAGGTGTTGGGGCTACTGCTATTGTTCACAGTGCTTTCTGTAAACCTCGAAAAGAAAAATGCGCCATAAAACGTATCAATTTAGAAAAATGGAATACGAATATGGATGAACTATTGGTAATTCTAAATTGAATTTTAAATTTCAATTTTTTCCCCTTTCTTTCATGTCAAATATTTATGTTAGTATTTATTTTATAAAAGAAAATTGACATAAATGTATTTCTTCACAATTTGTTAAAATGTGCAGTCAGTGGTGTAACGTCCCCCCACATTGCAGGGGAGGCCTAAGCTTGATTGGCGCTAAGTATGTATTTGGCCTTGAGGCCCAAAACCTGATTTTGCAGGGGGGGCTAATATTCTCTTATACACCACTGTGTGTAGTGTACTTTTATGTAGTTTCAATTTTCATTATTAATTTTGGAATATATTACCTGAATACTTTAAAAATTGGAATAGTTGTAAAGCCATTTGATTCGTATTTTATAGTTTCGATTATAGTAATCAAAGTAAAAAAGGAATTTTTTCATTGTTAATATTTGTTCTAAATAGGATTTATTAGCTGGCTATATATTCTGAGTTTTTTTTTTTTTGGTTTGCTATAATTTTCTTGTACAGACTTATAATTTGTACAAATTTTCATGTTTTATGTGTGTTCTGGTATGTTTTTCAAATAGCTTAAACAGAATGGTTAGCAGGATTTAACACATGTTCTAATGAATCTTGTAATATACACTGCTGGACAATTGCTAAGGACGGATCACAAATTGCTATGTAGCATAACATTAAGCGAGACATGAAGCCTAGTAGGATAAAATATAGTTGCCACACTGTTCAGACATTAGAATAAAGAATATTTATTGTTCTGGACAGTACAAAAGCTGTGAAACATCTGAAAGAAAAAAAAAATGTTCATTTGATCTGCGTACGGAGAAATGGAACAATGCATCTAAAAGTCAGCAGGCACCTTAAAGAAAGGTACCAGTACGGGATATGTCCACCGTGGAGTGTGATGCAACATTCCACACGTCGTACCATACTTTGCACAACATTATCCAGCAGCTGTTGAGGCAATTTAACCCATTCCTCTGTGAGTGCACGGATGAGGGTGTTCTTGTTTGTCGGTGGATAGTTTCGACCAGCAACTTGCCTCCCCAAAGCATCCCACACATTTTCAATGGGGTTTAAATCTGGAGAACTCGCTGGCCATACGAGACGTTGAATTTACCCTCGCTGTCTAGACAATCCTGAACAGCGAGTGTTCGATGACATGTTGCGTTCTCGTCCATAAAAACAAATTTATCACCGACAGCACCACGGAAAAGACGAACACGAGGAAGTAGAACTTCATCAATGTATCGTTGGCCCATCATAGTCCCATTCGCAACCACATGTAGGCGCGTGCGGCCATGGATCATGATGCCGGCCCACACCATGATACTGCATGTCGGATATCGGTCCTTTTCCTGGATATTTTCTGGACGATAAGCAGTACCACTCTCGCGCCAGATCAGTTGGCGTCTACAATCCAATGACAGTCTGAATCTACTCTCATCTGAGAATAGTACGCATGCCCAGTCCTGTTCAGTCCAATTGTGATGCTCACGACACCATTGCAAACGGGCAGTACGGTGCTGTCTGGTCAATGGGACACACACAACAGGTCTGCGTGCGTATAGTCCTCCTCCCCTCAAACGTCTGGCAACAGTTTTTCGGGAGATCTGCTTTCCTGAGGCAGCAAGAAACTGATTTGCCACCTGCTGAGCTGTGATGCGCCTGTTCCTTTTTGCTGATAGGACGATATATCTGTCTTCTGCAGGCGTCGTACTTCTAACACGACCTCCCCCGTGCCGTCTACTACACATTCCAGTAGTTTTAAATGACTTCCACAGCCGTGAAACAACGCTGTGAGCGATGTCGAACTTCCTGGCAACATCTGTTATTTTTCGCCCTTCTCTTCGATCTTTCCAATAATTCGGCCACGCATAAAATCATCTATGTGATGTCGGGAAGACATGCCAAAAATTTTAAGTTTGTCTATTAAATCTTTCCTGTAAAACTTTGACTTGAAACAACTGCTGTCCACACGCGTCAAAACCTTTAAAGCTCTTATGAATGCTATCACGTGATGAACAGACGTGGAAAAAAAATTTGCATACTCATACTTCTTCTTACTAATATCCCGCACTTATTCTAATTTTCCACATTTTGCTTCCTTTCATTTTGTGGTTGCTATGGATGATAGTGTTATCCGTTCTTAGCAATTGTCCAGCAGTGTAGTTTTAAAAAGTTATTTTTTAAAAATTGTGGTTATTTATCTTATTTTAAAATATATGTTAATTTTTCTTTATAATTATTAAAGATTTGTTAACAAAATATTTTTTAAAGCTGTAAAAACTTTTTTATTTTTACAGAAAGAAATACAAGCAATGAGTGCCTGCAATCATGAAAATGTTGTTAGTTACTTTACATCTTTTGTTGTTAAAGAAGAATTGTGGCTCGTTATTAAACTTTTATCGGGAGGTAAAGGACTATCTTATTATCATGAGTTTCTTGTGAAACAGCATACATATTTTAAGTATTATATCGTTAACCATTTTCTTCAAATCAAAAGACATCGCCAAATGCTGTTGTGGGGAGTTATTCCACATACTCAGTTAAATCCAACAACCAAGCTGGACAAGCTAAGCTATTTTATTGGAATTCATATCAACATGCATACAAAATTACTGAAATAAAAAAAAAATAATGGTAACTGTTTAGTTTGCAAAACTACTTACAACAAATGGCAGCACCGCGTATATACCGTGAATGAGTGGTGGCACCACACAGTGATATGTAACCAATAATGGGAAAACTATTCCTGTGTGTGTGTGTGCTCGTGTTTTGAAACAATAGTGATGAGGACAGCATTTGGCCATGTCTTTTGAATTTGTAGCATCTTTTTCTGAGCGAAATTGGATGACGGTATAATACGAGATTATCAACTTTTGATATAGTATATGTAAAATAAAATTCTTAATTAGAAACTCATTTGAATCTTGAGTTGAAAGAGGTTAGTTCCTGATATCATTAATCAACCATTTATTTAACCCCTTAACTGCCAAGAAAAAATTGCAGAATTTGTTCCCCAGTGCCTCAATTTTCCATGCTGGCATGCTTAGTTACATGATGTATTGAAAGAAAAGGAATAAATAAATAAATCCTTTTCTAACACTGTAAAGATCATTGTATTGCATTCCAAAGCGTTCAGAATAATTTTATAAATAGCAACACAATGCAAAGCTTTGCTCAATTTGTGCTTCGAAGTGGCATAAATATATCCCAGAGGCAGTTAAAGCATTGGCTGAGCAAGGCATATACATACCTCTGCAGCAGTTAAGGGGTTACAGTAGGACTAAATATTTTTATTTTCCTCCTTTTACATAGTTTAAAATAAAATGTATTGTAAATTTCAATTAGTGACTTTTTTTATGAATTTTTTTTCTCTTTCATTTACAGGTTCTTTATTAGATATAATTAAGCATAAAATGAAATCGGAAGATTGTAAACATGGTGTGTTTGATGAAGCTACTGTTGCTACAGTTCTACGAGAAGTGCTTAAGGGCTTAGAATATTTTCATAACAATGGACAAATTCATAGGTATATAAAGAAGAGTTTTATTTTTTACATTTAAAAATGTTTCAGCATATTGTAATATTTGTGTTTAATTGATTATATGTTTTAGTAGTAGATTGTATTAATCTGTATGGAAATTTTTTTTTATTAGATTTGGTTAAAATTTACATTTTGAATTTTCATTGAGGAAAACGTACAGTATTCAAATCATAAGTAGGATCCAATTTTTTTTTGTAGGATGCATTTGTTTGTACATATGATGTTTATGTTAAAAGTTTGTCTGTTAAACACTGCATGTTGATGCAGAATGTGGCACTTAATTTTTGAAATAATTCTTGGAGTTTTTCTCTAAATCAATTTTTTTTATATTTAAGGTCATGTTTGACCTCATATCTTATTGTTAAATTTCTATTTCTATAGGGATATAAAAGCTGGGAATATTTTGCTTGGTGATGATGGAACTGTTCAGATTGCAGGTGATATTTTCACAGCTCAAATCTCTTCAAGAGTCTCTTGTCTCCTAAACTCATAAAAAAAATATTTCTTCTGTTAAAATATATTCCATTCAACTTTCTGTGTGCATATTGAGGATATCTCTCTAAGCGTTCTTTATAGCCTTAGAATTTCCTCTAATTAAAAAGATTTTTAAAAACCAAATCATAAACTGGTTTGGATTCTTCTTTGGAAAAAACTAATTCAGGATCTCCAAAATAGATCTTATTTCATCTTTTTTCATTTTAAACCTTATCATTATGTATACTTCATTGAAATGCTATTTTATTATGCTCTTTGTGCATTTCATTGACACTTCATTTTTAAAATTGTATGTACAATGTACTTTTACTAATTCTAGATTTTGGTGTGAGTTCCTGGTTAGCTACTGGTGGCGATCTTTCTCGGCAAAAATCTCGACATACGTTCGTTGGTACTCCTTGTTGGATGGCCCCAGAAGTCATGGAACAAGTAACGGGATACGACTTTAAAGCTGATATATGGAGTTTTGGTATAACAGCAATTGAATTAGTTACTGGAACAGCTCCATATCATAAATATCCTCCAATGAAGGTGCTCATTTCATCAGTATTTGTGCTTTATTGTATTTCTTTAAATATATTGTAAGTTCGGTCTCACCAACTTAACCCAGTGTTCATTCTAGGTATTGTTTAAGGTAACTCATCTGCTTGCCTTATTCATTTTTTTTTAAAGAATTATG
Source organism: Trichonephila clavipes (assembly GCA_019973935.1). NCBI lineage: Eukaryota > Metazoa > Arthropoda > Arachnida > Araneae > Nephilidae > Trichonephila > Trichonephila clavipes. Next base: position 1,132,730 of record BMAU01018474.1, on the reverse strand, counting down.
CTGTCACACAAGTCTTAAGTGGTTCTGTGCCTTCATAAAGTGTAAATTCTGTATAGTATAGTCTAACTTATTAGTCTTATTTTGATCTAGAATGAACTCTGAATTTTAGAATGGTTTTTTCTAAACATAAATTTCTTTGAAAAATAGTCTATATAGTAAAATATTTATTATAATTGGTTTTTCTTCATTTTTATTAGTAATTTGTGTTTCTGGCTTTCATGTTTGTTATGCTGTTTGTGTTGAATTGCCTTTTATTTTTTATTACAGCAACGTAAATTGCTTTGATGCCAGATTTTTCTCTACCTTATTTATTATTAATTGGAGTATGCTACAATATGTTAAAGTTCTTTTTAAACTTGTCTTTTAATTAATTCATTAATGGTAGAGTTAAAAAGGTTCATTTTACTGTTGCAATAGTGTTAAAAATCGCTTGATTCGAATGCATAGTAAATTTGATTAAATCTACACATGTGATTAAATTAAATTATTACAATTACTTAAAAATCGATATTCCGTGAGTAATCATCAAAGTATTTTTCTGATTTTTGAATTTTAAATGATGTTATTTAGGGACTGGCATTTTACAAAGCTGTTCGTGTTTAGGTATTGATGCTGACTTTGCAAAATGACCCTCCTACGATAGATACTGTTGCAGAAGAAAAGGACCAGTATAAGAATTATGGCAAAACAATTAGGAAAATGATTGCAGATTGTTTGCAGAAAGATCCTACAAAAAGGTAAATATTTGTTTTGCAGTGTATTGATACATTTTTGGAATCTCAACTTTGTCAAAAAGATTATATAGTTGAGTATTATTTATCTATACAAAATTTAAAACATTTCTCTTTTAATAGGCCTAGTGCTTCAGAATTATTAAAGCATCCTTTTTTTAAGAAAGCAAAGGTAATTAGGATTATTCTAATTTTCATATTCATCTGTAATTTGTGTGTGTGAATTCATCCTAATTGTTAACTATGTATAACTTCAATGCTTAATTTGTTAATTTTTTGAATGTTAGATTAAAAGCTTATTTTATTTTTATGTCTTAGATAGAAAATAGCAAAATTTCATTTCGCTGTTATGTAGGCAGGGCACTTAATTATTTTGGTAAGGGGAAAAATTTAAAATTGTCATTGAAAAGTGGTTTTTCAAACTACTGTGTAGAAGATATGACAATATGTATACTTATTTTCACTTTTGTTATGAAATCCATGTTTGATATGCAATTTGAATGTGTCCTTTAATTTAATGTTAAGTGGCATTTTCCTTTACTTTTTTCAATACTGTTAAGGATCTTTATAATAGCAGTTTCACCCTCTTGAAAAAAAAATTTTCCTCAAGAATTTTTCTTCCTTTTTTAGGATCGTAAATACCTTGTTCAAATGTTGGTATCATGTGCACCTAGTCTAGAAACAAGAGCTCAAAAAGTAAGTGTTTTTAATTGTCTTTTTGAGAATTCAGTGCAGGCTTAAGGGGACACAGCATGATTCAATTGTCAAAAACTCAAATATTTTTAGCTTAGATTATTTTTTATATTATTTTCTATATTCTCACAAAATTTGGAAGCTGTAAGTTAAAAAATTCAGAATTATAACTTTTAAAACGGATTTATCTCGGAAAGAAAAAAATAACCCATTTATCATTTAAAATGCTAAGGCTTTTTTTTTTTTCCTATTGTGCCTTATACTTTCAAACTTTTTTTTTCACCTATTACTAAGGGGTACATGTAACAAAAGTTGGTATGCATTTTTAAATCAAAGTAATACTTATTTTTTAAGAAGCTGTGAATTTAGAATTTACACATTCTTTTAAGGAATTTTCAATAAGCATTTAGAAAAAATATTTTATGTGCATCAATCGTACTAGCAGTAAATCAAGTTTCTTGTGTGTACATCAATTGTAGGAGTAGCATTTTAAATTCCTTCATAAATTTTAAAACTTTTCTTTAAAAAATTAAATGGGGGTTAGTATTTTGAGAACAAATTATGTTTTATATAATCCACATACATTGGTTACAAGCAAAAAAACTGTAAAAACCATTAAATCAAAGGTTTTTGTACAAATTGTACCATGTCCCCTTAAAAATTTATATCTTTAAAAATATTTTAATTTTTATAATGTGGCTTTTTTTATAAATTTTCCCTTTTTTAAACCTTAATTAGTGTAAAGTTTTCAAATGTTACAAAATCTTTATTGTTTTTTTTTAAAAAAAAAATTGAGATATTACTTGAATGTGTAAGTTTCAATTTTTTTTTTTTATTTGCCCCATGGTGTAGTTTAATTTGATTCAACTTTGTATGTATTCTTTCTATAGTTAAAAAATGCTAAAAGAGTTCCTGGTACGAGTGGTCGTTTGCATCGCACTGAAGCAGGTGATTGGGTATGGTCATCAGATGAAGAATCCGAGGAGAAAAATGACACATCTGTATGTTTTGCTTCAATAAAAACTTATAAAAATTGTATGATACCATTTAGGTATCTTGCAAAAATTAGAGCAGGTATGGCTATGAGTGCCAGTTAAGGGTTTTATTGGGTGTATCATAAAAGAATTATTGTTAATAGATTACTTTTTAAAAGGTAAAAAAAAAATTAAGTATAATTTTTATCATAATTACAGTTTTAGTATTGGTGATATTTAAGTTGATCTTAAATTCTTTTGGGAAATGCATGTATTGAATTTTTTTAAGTATTATACACACTTGCAGAGCATGATTTTTTTTTCATTGATGTTTTATGCTGTGGTATTTAGCTTTTAATAAGTATATTAATATAAAATTTCTCAGAAATACTTAAACCAGTTTAAAGCATATTTGAAAGTCATATAATTTTAAATCTACTTAAATTTAATAAGTTGTATTTGCATCATTATATTTACATGCATTTTTAAAAAAATTAAACAGATCTTTTTTTTATCCTTCTGAAAAAAATGTTTATTACTCTAAATGTTTGCTTTACTTTAGGAATATCCAACAACTTTTATTGGTTAAATATATTTATTTTTTTAAAATTGTATTCAATCAAATTACCACATAGAATTCTGATTTGGATTGTTAAAATGTATTTAAATCATCAAATTTTAGAGGAATATGATGTACCACATTTTTTCATTTTTATACAATCTAAGTTATTAATCTGATTTTTATTTTGTGTTGCCAGATCACACTAGTATTCTAATATTACTAATGAGATATTATTTTAAAATCTTTGTAAGTATTGACATCACTTGAGTCTAGTATAAATATTTTGAAATGAAATTTCTACCAATTGTGGATTTATCGTGACCGTATTAATAGTATATTTTAATATGGCTAATACATTCAAAGATGCACTTTATAACAAATTTTTAAAATTAATTTTTTCAGGAAGAGTAACTAAATTTCATGTACAGGCGTCCCTTGTATAGCATTGTTTCGATATTAAATGGTACAAAATTTGCGACTATTGTAACATGGATGCGATATTACTCAGCAGAAAACTTGAATTAATTTTTAATTGAATTAAGTGAAATTTTTCTGTTGAAAAAGACCCTTTCATAAATCGGAGAATTTAAAACCGAATTGCCAAATTCTTTAGCTCCTTATAGAGAAATTCTGAAATAATTGCAAGATCGAAACAGACAGGTAATTGTCAGATAACTTTTGTAATGATGGAAAAATAACTAGTAAAGAGGAGTTTCAACCAACTTTGTCAAGAAAAAATTGATTTAGGTTTAATTTCTGATGAGAGTGATGATGAAAATTAATTTTGTGATCTTAATAAGCCATTTCTTTTATAGTAGTAATTATTTTTTAATATATTTTTGTTGTATTTTTAATTTTGATTTTTGATTAAAAATTTGAAGTTAACTTACTACTTCATTTGTATGTTTTATTGAAACGAAACTTTGGCTATTATAAAATTTTGCACCTTAAGACATGATTTCAATATAACATGGTACACATTGTCTTGATTTCTATTATTTCGAAAGTTTCATATAACACAGTGTGAATACAATATGGTACATTTTGCCCTTTTTTCTCTTATGTACATTCATAACTAACTTAATAAATAAATAAAACAATTTTTTAAAAAAATATTGTATAACACAGTTTTTATACAGCACGATACGAATTAACCATGTTATACGAAGAGCACCTGTATAGTTTAATAATAAATATTATACCAGATATTTAGATTTTAATCATTTAGTTGCTACTTGAAGTCTAGTGAAGTATCTGATTGACTCAACTCATTTTATTATTAAACCTGTAATTCTTGTAACTTTAAGATTTCTTGTTTATTTTAATCTTATAACATGGTTTAATATATGAGACTTTTTTCCCAAATAAAAAAAAGTCATGCTAATTTGTTAAGAATTGTACTTATGTACATAAAATTTATTTTAGGATAGTCCTAGCAGCAAAGCTCCTGGGTCAAGTCCTCCTGTAACTAAAGCTCCATCAGCAGAAGAGGTATCTGCTGTTGCACAAGCTGAAAGTCTTCCAACTGAGGTTGTTCCTCAGTCAAATCATTCTACTCTCCCAGATCAGGGTTCTGTTCCTCCGTCTCAAACAAATGCTTCTGAAGAAAATATTGCTTCTCTGGTAAGTTTTATTTTCATGTTTTTTGTAAGAGGGATTTTGTGTAGTGCAGGGGTGGGCGAATTTTTCAAGGGTGCAGGCTTCTGCTCTCTTCTCTATGTCTTAAGGTATTGCGGTCCACCCAGTGACGTAGGGGGTGGCTATTCTGTATTAAAACTATTTGTTTTATTTTCTTTATTCTTGTTTTTTAACACTGCACCCCTATTTTAAAACATGACATACTATTTTTACTGCAAAAACACAATTGCCAAAGTAATTGCTTGAACAACTATGAGCGACTGCTAGACCATGGTCGATTTCAGACGGAAGAGATCATGCATGAACCAACGAATCTGAAACCTATGTATGTACTTAATTTGTTTGCTGCCTAGTCCCACACCATTGCAGGATATTACATCAACATGAAAACCCAATTTCGTGGAATCTGAAATGATGTCTCAATATCCAATCCTGTACTATCACGGGAAAAGCTATCATCAACATTTATTTTCCCTTTTTATTCGGCATGTGGGGAAAAATTCATTTATTTGGCTAGCATCGCAGTGATTGCTTTTTTCCTCTACAGCTGTAGTGAACAGGTTAAGCATCACCGTGCACTTTTAATGTAGGTACACGTATCGTCTACACATTTATCGAATTATTTGCTTAGGTAATCACATCACATCGATTTTGAAAATCCAATTCTCCAATCTAGCTGGTGGTAGTGTTCTATAAATAGGTTTCTTTTAGTATGTGCATCTTAGGTCTTAGTAAAGGTGGTAACCCTAAAATGTCTTGGGGGGGTCAACCAGTCAATCGCGACCATCCCTTGTGTAAGTATGCTTGTGTGAACAAAATACTAAAGTTAGCTATATTTATAATGAAAAGTGAGATTATTTTATGCAACCAATATTGTACAACTACCATTAACTTTTGTGGGAATATTTTTTAATCTCAAGAAATATGATTTGATTGTTACAGTATAATGCATGAAATTTCATGTCAGTTTGATGAGCTAAAAAATATAGTTTTACAAAAGAAGTCCTGCCCTACTGAAATATTTGTATTTATATGTAATTCTTGCACATTAGTTTTCTTAAATAGATCCTGCATAATTTCTTAACTATAAGTTTATCTGAATATTTGATGAATGTTACCAGCTTAAAAATGTATATTTTGTTAAAATGATTCTTATTTTTCTGACATAACACTGCACTTGTATTTACTATATTAATGAATGATACATTTCATTTTTAAAGATTCATATTAACATGTCTGTTTAAGTTAGAATAATTTTCAATGTGTATTTCTTTAGTACTTTTAGTTTATAGATTCCTTTTTATGAACATTGAAAATAATGTATGTATTTATATGTTTTGCCTTTTTGATTTAATTGTGCGTCAATTCCTTGAAAGATTAATAAATTTAGTGAAATATTATATTTTGTTACTTTATTTTTTAAAAAATTTGGTGTCTATTGTTACATGCATTAAAATTTTTTAATGCTACTGTCATTTAGAAGTTAAGGTTACACTTTCCTTTGTAAAATCCTTTTTTTTATAACGTTTTTAATTCTATAAATATTTTTTATTTTAGACAAATGAATCGAGTAATTCCAATCTCATCAATTTAGTATTAAGGATACGGTAAGTATACTTACTATATTTTTCTACAGTTCATTAAATAATAGATCATGATATAATTACTGTGATACTTGGCTTATTCAATTTATAGAAAAAAGATTATTGTAAATCTCTAAATATTTTTCTGATATATATATTCATATATAAATCTAAGCTTGCATTTCAAATAATTAGTTTGGATCAATTGTCTTCATAATTAATTGCAATAAATTTTGTTTTCATTTTTATTCCAATTGTAGAATAACATTTGAATTCCTTGTTTTGTTCCAAGATGACTAGGTTCCCTCCCCCCTTCCTTTATTCTCAAGTTTTATTCTATTCTTAAATCATATTTATTAATAGGGTTGTAACAATCATTAGAAATGTTTGCTATTATCCATTTCTGTCGAAAATGTCAACATCCAAGTTTAGTTTTAAATTAGTGTTTGTATTGTTAAATAGCATTCCATTCATTCCTATTGTAATCTTTCTAATTAGATTCTTTTGTCTTGAAAAAAAAATCCCAAATCTATAATTGTATTTCTATAAAATGTGTAAAATGGGTTTCCTAGTATTGGGTTAAAATTTCATTTACTATAGAATATAAGTTCCATTGGTTTTAACAGTTTTGCTGAATTGTTTTTTACAACTTTATTGAAATAAGTTCTTAAGCAATATTTTGTTTTGTAATAATCAAATGACAAATGTAATCCTTATATAAGAAAAGTATGTGTATAAAGTTTTTCATTTTTTTTTTTTTTTTTTTTTAGAAATCAGAAAAAAGAGCTGAATGACATTAGGTTTGAATTTGTTCCAGACAGAGGTAACTACATTAAGTGACTAAAATCACAAAATATTTGTTATACTTACAAAACTTCGATTTTTTAAAATGAAATATAAAATAATTAGTCAAGTAAATAAAATTAGATAAATTATCAATATTTTTTTCTACATGTTTTATAGAAAATTAAGGATATTTTAATGCATCAAAAGTTTGTTATAGTATATATTGAGTTTTCTCATCTAGTTCTGAATAAAACAAATTCAGTTTATGTAGACATGTCCAGTAAAGAGCAACTTTTAGATATAAAAAAAATTCTTTAATTTACATCAGTGGTTCTTAAACTGGTCTGCAAAAGTCTGGCATTTTAATGTTAAGACTAATAATAAGTACATAAACCTTTTGGAGAGGCCGTTGTTAGCCTAGTGGTTAGATCATAGGATTCCAGACCATAAGGCCTGGATTCGATGCCACCCTATACCCTCAGAGTACATGCTTGTTAAATTGGTGGGTCCGAAAGTCTTGTAGGCGGCCGCAGGGGACTGGAGAATATTTCCCTCCCCTCCAGTTCCATGCCTTAATTGTAGAGGTGGGTGGTGTGGCCATCTATCATAAAGAAGTCCAACCTGTTTCGCGGGTTCTGGCAACATTCATTCCTTCACATGACAACAACAATTTTGGAAAGCATAGAACTGCAAATTTCAAATATTACACCTGATGTAACCATTCTTCTCATTAAAATTTGAATGAATATAGTTGGGTACATTATTTATTTAAAATTAGTAGATGTTAACTTTCTTAAAGGGAAAAAAAAGTGTGTATAAGTAGCATAGGCAAAAATATAAGATCAAAGCGATCTTATATATTATAAGCAGCGATCAAAAATATAAGAACCAGTGGTTAAAAACTTATTAAATTTCTCACTGCAATTTTTTAATAATGGTATAAAATTACCTGATCTCTTTTCTCCTTATGACCCTTGACTCCATTGTAATACTGTTGCACTTTTATTTATTATATAGTGTGCACCAAAAATTTTGTTTTAATGTGTATTTTTTATAGATACTGCTGATGGGATTGCAGCAGAGCTTGTGGGTGCTGGTTTAGTAGATGGAAAAGATATAATTGTTGGTAAGTATGTTAATACAAATTGTCATCTTAATGAATATCCGAAATATCATTTATGATAAAATGAATTGTAATATGTTTGATATTACATTTAATGTATCCAAAGCTCGTCATTCACTTACAGTTTATTCAAGTATTTGTTGCAAATTAAATTTTTAATTCTTTAAACAATTATGCTCATAAATGTGGCTAGTCCCAATTTTAAAGAGATTTCTTATGTCTTCAAATTGTCTGTCATTTGAAATTGAACTCTTAATTGTATTTACAATAACATTTATATGAACATGTTGAACACTCATGGTAGACTAGTTGCACAATCATGTGCCAGGGAATTGTTTATCTTTTTCAATTGTAGATTATCATGTAAACTAATACAAACTTTTTTAAAATTAAATCAACAAAGACTTCAATGAGTAATATAGAGATCTGGAAAGAGTGACAAAGCTAACCTTGATTTCATCAATTTGCTTGTAGTACAAAATTATTCAGTCTTATATTAAATGCTTTGTTGGATGAATATAATAGCATTTTTGGTTTGTTGGAAAATAATGCGAATAAAATGTGACTAGATAATTTTATATTCATTTACCAGGACTATAAAATATTGTACCAATTCTGAATCAATTGTTGGCTAATTTTATTTACAGTCTCTTCTGTTGGTATTATGAAAACTTAATTGTTGAAATTAGAATTATATTCGTCTTGCAATTTTTGGTGGTATAAAATTTTAATTTCATTTAGAAAAATTGTTATAGTTTGCAAGATTCTTGTATGTAGAAAATTAAGACATTAAAGGCTTGAATATTTTTCTGAATATTTCGTTAAGGGGACAAATTAAAGCACAAATTAAGCACAAATTTTTAAAATTCTTTTGAGTGTTCTCCTATGTAAAACAGGTTTTGAGCTCAAAATTTCATAAAACGCTTAAATTTTTAAGGAAAAAACTTAAAATTTGTGAAGTGATTTTAAAATGCTACTCCTCCTACAAAAATTTACGCACACGCTTGAAATTTGATTTACAAGTACGTCAAACTATGTATAACAAAAGTTAGTATGGGTTCTGAGTTCAATTATTTTTTTAAAAAAATAAGTATTGCTTTGATTCAAAAATCCGTACCAACTTTTGTTACATGTACTGTTAGCAATACATAAAAAAAATTCAAAGCATATTAGTCACAATAGAAAAATGCCTTAGCTAGTTTATCTTCATTTAAAATGCTATTTTATCTTTCTGAGATAAGTTTAAAGTTTTGATTTGCCATAGGGATGTGAATAAAAATGAGCGTAAAAGCTACCATAATTCTGCATTTTTTGTTTAGAGCTTTCAAATTTTGTGAGGTTATAGAAAAGTATATGAAGAATAATTTAGGCTAAAAAAAATTAGATTTGATTTTTTGACAGATTTTTGTCAATTGAATCGTACTGTCCTTAAAGTCCATCATTAGCTTGCTATGTACTAGACTAGATCAGTTTAATGAAATCAACATTAAAAAAATTAAGAATATAAATTGTGTTAAACTTTCAAATAAAGTTCTTGATATTAAATTCAGATTGCTTCCCCCTTTGTCCTGAAAGTTTTATTGTAATAAATTATGTCCAATGATTTAAGTGAAGTAATTTGTATAATCAATCAATTTATTTCACTTGAAGTAAAAATACTCTATTTCAAAGACTTGCATAATTTATATTAAATTTTTTCTTCGTCACTTGTTTGTGTTTTCAAATTGTATGCATTTTGTAACTTTCTTTCCATTAGCATTAAATACATATAAATCCCTAACCTTAATTTTTTTGCAAATAATGTATTCTGAAATAATTATTCAATTGTCATTTTTAAGAAATACGATGTTTGCATAAGAAAAAAAAATTTTTTTTTTAGTTGCTGCTAATTTACAAAAGCTTGTTGACAATTTGTCTTTAAAATCCACAGTATTTGCCTTAGTAAGTAATTTTTTTAGCTTGTTATATATTTCCTAACAGGTTTAAAAAACAAACTGAACATGTTTATATTAAATTTCATTGATATCTAAATTTGAACTGAATATACTTGAAAAAGGGGCATGGCATAAGAAAAAAAATTCCAAAATATAACCGAAATTAATCTGGCTACAAGCAACTGTTTGAATCAAATTTCATTTGCTTTGGCATGATTTGTTCATTTAACCAATTATATTGTTCATTGTGCATGATTGTTTTGGCTTTTTGACGAAAAAAATTACTTCTAAGTCATTCAACAGTTGTACTGGTAGTGAAAATACTATTCACCACGTAAAGGTTGTACCACATTAGGTGGAGAAAATTTGTATTTTAATTATCCTTGAGCCCAAACCTTTGTGAATTAAATTTTACGTATCCCATACCATTTCTCCTTTCAAGTATATTCAGTTCAAATTTAAAGTCATTCTGAACAACATTTTAGAAGTGAAACTTTAATTATAAGCACCCAGCATTCAACCTTTTTATCTATTGTAGCCTTAAAATGTCCAATTTTCTCTTATAGAATCCAGGATCCAATCCTAGTGAGGTGCCTGATGAAAAAGCACTAATAGGCTTTGCTCAATTGTCAATTGCAATCGAGTAAAATCTACTTTGGGACCAAAGCTTAATCATTTTTACCTACGTGCATTAATTAGGAATTTACCTAAATAAAAACCAACTAGTCCAGCCTTCAGGCACAGACATCAGCTTTGCCAACCATAGTGGATGGTTTTCACTTGCCTCCTTGTCTGGAATAAAACTTTCAAACGAGAGTTAATGCTATATAGTTCATTATTTATGATAAGAAAATGCCAATTTAATATATATTTTGGATTCGTGTGCCTTTTGTAATGCATAGATTTCAGTGTATTTTTGTTTATATTCTCCCTAGTTTACTCATGTTGATACTAGTTTCTTAATGCAATACACATAAAAGACAAACACATATCTAATTGTAGGAAAAATGCTTTTTGCACAAAGGGGCCTTACCTGTCTTTTTATATTTTTCCATCTTTGGTAAAAGCAACAATATTGAACGGGTGAAAAGAATTGTTTGCAAGCTTATACAAAGAGTTTCTTTTTGCATCCCAGTGAATTCTATTTCTGTGTTCTGACACGATTTTTCTATTCGAGCGAGATTGTTGTGTTATGCATTAAGAACTAACAACGATGCATCACCTTTTAACAGATGTGATGTGTTCTTCCCTGTAGAACAATAGTTTGCCTGTTTTTGTTTACTTGTAACACTTAAATAATTTTACTTCTAAAATGTTCATTTGATTGTATGTTTTAGCAGTGATTATTTTCAGTTTCATAGTTCTTGTGTGAAAGAAATGTAAAAAGCCATCACTTTTGAAAAATCTATCAGAAATAAAACTTCAGAGGAAAAGTGTTTTTCTATTTATTTTTGCACTTGAATCTCTTCTTATGATGTAATTTAAAAGATTCTTAGAAATATTGTCTGTAATAAATTCCATAATTGTAGAATGCTATCTCATCTAATTTTCCCTAATAAAGATTTACTTGTTCCCGCCATATTCTTAAGTTATTTTGGACTACAGAGAATTCCAATAGCGTGTAATAAAAATATTGCAAAAATTCCAGTTAAACTTTATTAGTATTTCTTCCCCTCTCAACTTATCTTAGAAGGAAATAAATTCTCTCTGTTTAAAAGAAAAGTATTTTATTGTATAAGTAATCTCTGCCAAATATACAAATGCAGAGTACATTTTGAGACAAATTTTCATGAAAATTGTGAATTATTAATGTTTGAAAAATGTCTTGCATCTGTTTATAACATAGCATTTTTAAAATGTTCCCCAGATAAATCATGCAAAGGGATAGCTCATTTAGCATTACGGTATAGGAAAAAGATGAGTAGTATAATAAAATAATATTGGTGTACTTAACATTTTTTTTAATGACTTTTCAGTCTGAGGCAGCATATATACTCCGATTTAGCCTAGGATCTGTTTTAAAGTTTTTAAAAGTCATCTGCAAGAAAGAAATTATTGATGTAAATCGTACATTCAGTCAATTCTAAGTTCTAGATATGTGTTTTTCCTTCCTTTCTGTGTACTATTTACAAGTTCCATATACCAATGTCAAAATGTGGTGAAAAATTTCTTATAAAAAAAAGTTGGGAAAAGTATTTTATAATTTAAAATAAAAAATGATTCATCTGAAGCTAGCAAATTAAAAGACAGTTCTGAATTTATCCCATCCATAATAAAAAAACTGCACTGATCTAAATACACAAGCATTGCAATACTAGTACTAAATTTCTCTACTGAAAAATATTAAAAGCACATGCAAACTGGTTAATTTGTTAAAAACTATTTATACATACTTTCAAATTCATCCTTGTTTGAGTTTACAAATTTAGTCAATATAGTGAGTAATTTTAAAATTATATAAGCAAAACTTGCCAATAAATATATTTGCATATCATGCAGTTTAAAAATTGTTCCGGCATTGAACATTTTCAAAAACGGCAGGAAATGATATCAAATAATTCCAGTACAATATTGAACCAGAAAATATTTTGGCAAATTCAAATTAACAATGCTAACACTAAAATAAATTCAAATATGAATATTTCAATGACATACAGTAATAGTTCACAATTTAAAAAAAGTTAAATTTCTTTAACAATGAAAATTGAACATTGCCTTTTAAATACTATGCGGTTTGTGTTTTGTAAAGGTGTTACAATAATAAAAATCAAGACTTATAAAAACACTATTTTAATACTTTGGAAAAATGTGTTCTACAAATTAAGATGTGAAAATGAAAGTAAATGGAATGAAATTTGATCTAAACACAAAAATTGTATGAAATAAATTATCAAAATATATGGCAAACACAAAACCAAATAAATCATTCAAATCTAAATGCAGATAACAACTCGATTATAAATATAAAACCTCTGAACATTGTGCTAATACTCAAAAAAACACCTAGATTAAATAACAGTAAATTTACCACCACCTTAATACTAAAAATCAGACCTTAAATGATATTTCACAATCTATGTAAAGACTAGGATTCTCTAAAACGTACAGTAGAACCTTATAATCAAGTAAATAGCTTTTACATAATGAATGTGGTAGTTAGAGGGGCTAAATTAGATGCATAGCTACTGCAATGTAATTATTTTGGTAAATATTTTTTCAAATAGCAATGAGAGAAAATGTTGCATATATTTCGTTAAGCATTAGAGATTTAAATGGAAATATATTCTAAGGATAAAAAACACAGTACATTGAATTTCCATTTTATTTTTTATATCTGGCTTTATCTTAGGCAACTTCTCAATAATGAAAGGATAATAATGTTTTATATATTTAAATTGGAACGCAACATTTGTATATATATAAAGGTCTACTGTAAATAAGGACCACATAAAATTTTCTACCTGAAATGGAAATAATCATAACATACAAAACACATTGAAGAAAAGATGTACAATAACTTAAATCATAAAATAGTATGACATATTTGTACTAAACGCTCACATTAATTTTGATATGAGATAGGAATATATATATTAAAACGGTTTTTGACCAAAAAGGACTTTTCCCCTGACAACTAAAAACTGAGTTGTGTAATACATGTGGCAAGGTATCTATAAAATAAACTATTCTTATAACCTAGTATTTAATAAATATTCAAAAATTTAAATCATACGTATAGCAAAATAAAGCACTTTTTTTATCAAGTACTAATTTAATGAATACATAAAATTAACAATTTTAGTTTTAAGCAAATTATTACAGAGCTGAGAAAATCATTTTAACCATAGTAAATTTTATTTCTGATAAAAGAAGTCTGAAATAAGTCATGCAACTTACTTTGTTTTTGCCAAATATATTTTAATGATAAATAAAACAAATGCAAAGTTTTTTATGATGAAAATAAATCCTGGGGTTTTCTTTTTCCCGTAACATTAATTAAAAAAAATTTTTTTTTAATTTTAAAAATAGTGTATATATATCTACTAAAACAAAAACTTCATTTCAACAGGTAAACCATATTCAGAATTAGTGTATGCACATTATATCAAAAGAATATAGAATAAGCAAGATTTTTTCACTTCAATATTTGTAAAAGAATCTGAAAAAATAAGATTCTGTAAATGTAACAATTAAAATTTTAACATCTCTCCAGAGAATTTGTGACAAACTTACAAGTATAATCAGGTTGATCATCAAAATTTGTTTAATTTCTTGATTTTATACTTGTCATATCAATAGCAATATAATTTTTCAGAACTTTCTTGAATTTATGCCTAGAATAAAATTTTCAGTGTAATTGGAGATTTTCTTAAATATAATGTTCTTTTATTTTCCCATTTATATATAATAAAGAGTGAACCTCTTTCGTGTGGTTCACTCCGTCAGAGTGAAAGATGTTCCGATGCATTTCTCCTCAAATCTAGACCTATTTATATATCTCAAATCTACCCCTATATCGAAAGAAACAAAACTAAATGCAGTAATTTACAAAATTTAATCCTATTGATAAATGAGTAAAATGCATATAATTCAAGAAACTAAAAATCACTTTTAAAAAAAATTATATGTACAACAAATTTATATATCTCTGTAATTTTAATTTAAAAACTAAAATAGAATTTACCATCCAAACTTCAAATAGAACATAATTAAAATTAATAATATTGTTCCCTGAAGACAAAAAGCTAGAGCTATAAAATGGTAGAATTTTATAAATATATTTTACCTATTTCTCTATAAATACTCATTTTTTTAAAACCTACAACTATTGTTTTTTAGCATGTAACTAGCAAATAAGTAACATCAAAAGCAACATATTGAATATAAAAAAGCCTTAAAAAACTATAATTACAGATGTAAGAAAATTATTTGGTACAAACATTTGATTGAAAATTTACTGTAATATATATTTAGCTGTATATAAATGCTAATCACATTTACATTTCTAAGTTCAAGACAGACGCAAAAGAGACAGGAAAGAAACAAAAACAAATGATATTTTGCATCTTTAAAACTTATTTGAATAAAACATAATTTGAAACAATGTAAAGAGAAACTACTAAAAGTTGATATGTAAATAAAAAATAGATACATTATTCATCAATATAACATATCAACTAAAAGTTAAGATACACGAGAATAATTTACATAAACACATATAGAAAAACTTTTGAAAGAAATATTTCACGGAATGTTACAACATTTTCAGACCTACAAGAAATGCATTGAAATTCCAAAAATACACACTGTTTAACACATATAGAAATAGTGAAATTAGTTTTTTCATTCCTCCATGCAAATTTCATTTTATATCACAAATGGTTATTAATACTGAAAAAGGGCACAAAGTACGAAATAAATAATATAAATACTCAATCACAAAATACATATTTCTGCGCTGTATAAGATTAAAATATAATTTTCCCCCTTACTTGAAATCTTAGTGAAATGTATAAATTGAGTAAATTTTGAATTATAAATCTGATACATTAAAGCAAAAATAAATAAACATTTCTGTAAAATTCCAGTTTTATATATAAATAAAATGAAACCTTCCAAAACATTTTAGATTATAAAAAAAGGAATGATTTTCCAATATTTTGTTCTATATACTTACAGGATGAACAAGTTTAAAAATATCAAGTAGAAAAATATTTAGCAAAATTTCCCATCTTTGGCAGAAAAAATAATTTACCGCTTTATTCCTCTTTTTCTTCAGATATATCACAGGAAAATTGATTAAAAAAGAAAATCTCATTTAAGGGAAAAAAGGGGGGGGGTTATAAATAACTCCTACTAATGAACACATAATAATCATTGCTAAGTAACTGGAAATATTAAAAAGAAAATTAACTTATTTATGCTTTCATTCTCAATACACCATATTGTAAGAGAACAATTACAAAACACAATTAAAGTTTGGAGTTGTTCATGATTTATAATACTTTTAAGACAGGAAAAACAACCACAGGAAGGAAATTAAACACATATTTACACAAAAGACAACAATCAGCCTTCTTTGTTGTTCATTTACAGTTCAATAATACTAGCTGATTTATCAATTGACAGACGGCATGTTCCTTGTTCACTAAAAGTCCTCAACAAAGGATAAGGAGGGCTGAGGTAAACCTCTGGACTAGATTCATCGGCAGATTCAGACTGACTGCTGAAATTGCAAATAGCATCGACAAGCTCTGAAGGCAGCTCATTTTTCACAGTAAGATGCACTGACATAAGTTCTAACCATTCTTTTAATGTGGTGAAGATGGGCCTAACAAAAGAAATTCAAAATACAAAAAATAAGACTATCGTAAAAATTTATGTGTGATACATTGACATTTCCTTTTCCAAAAATATTATTTACAGACATGTGTTTATACTTGCACTCTATTGTTTAGCACTTTATATTCTATTTTAACCCTCTGACCAGAACATCCGTCTCTCAGACAGGTATGATTTGCTTTGATGCCTGTAGATAACACTGTGGTGTGATTTTTTAGGTGGGCTGCCTTGACATCTTCAGTTGGACTCTACCCAATGAGAGGATCTCGTGGTGGTACGATTTTTTTCAACCCACGATATGTGTGTTTTTTCTTATCTATCACCATCTTTATAGTTTTTTCGTGTTTGGTATTATTATTTTTAATTACTTTTACATGAATATAAATAATTTTTAATCAGTTTTTATAAAAATGCTAGTCACAATTCTAGTGATAAAAATATATTGTTGGGCTAGATTTAAACCCACACATCTTATTTGAGCCATATTCAATTTCATGAGCTATAAGGACATTTAAAACAGTTCTTAAGGTAAATTCAAAAAAAATTTACGTACCCATCTGTCAAACAGATGTTCCTCAGAGCAGCAAAAAAATTGATGTTCCAGCCAGAGGGTTAATTTAATCCAATAAAGAAAGTTTCTTTATCCCTTTTGATTTTAAAAATTACATAAAAGCTTAAATTTTATAAAAGTAAATAATACAAGGGCTGGGAGGGGAGCTATTTATATTTCTGGCCCTAGCAACAGAAAGCATACTGGGTGGCCAGAAGAATTAAATTGGAAATTTGATGTTTTTAAACATTAATTCTCTCTCTTCAGAAAGATTAGACATTTTAGCTTGATTCGTGTTATTTACAGCAAATTTAAAAATTAATCTCGTTAAAAAATGGAATTGACTTGTAAACACTTTGGTGACATTTTTCATAACTTTCAACGTAGATTGTCAAGATGAACTTAATTCTTTATATAGCTAGAAAGCATCATCTTATAGCACTGTAAAAAACCGGTATAACGAATTTAATCATGTTCAACGTTTTATCCAGGACGACTTCTGTGCAGGTCGTCCAAAATTGGTTGTTGTGCTAGACATTATCAAACTGGTAAAGAAAGATTGTCATGTGACATAATGTGAGATTGAGGTAGCTTTGGACACTAGTATGACAAGCAGCAATAAAATTTTACGTGAACATTTGGCTGTAAAAAAAATTGTTTGCGTTGGATCCCATATAATCTGACAAATGCTCATGTTGATTGATAAAAGGAAATGTTGACAAAATATATTCAAGGTGCATCAAAAGCTGAGCATAATATCTACACAGGTGAGGAATCATGGATCTATACATGTGCCAGAAACAAAACAGCAATCTATTGTATGGGACGAGCTGAATCCAACCAAAGTCATTCGAGTAAGAAGCATATTGAAACAAATGGTTGTACGTTTTTTTGGCATTATCAGTCATGTGGTGACAGCTGCATTAGAGCAATGCAAGACGGTCAATTCTGAAATGGTACACAACCAATTGTTTGCCAGAAGTCATTGGAGAAATTCAAAAAAAGAAAAGGCAATTCATTTCGCATCGTGACTCTGAGCTCTCATAAATTGGCTCAAACAACAGAATTTCTGAAAAGCAAAAACATTCAATTGATGGGTCATCTACCCTGCAGCCCTGACTTGGCACCCACTAACTCCCTCCCCCCCGTACATCAAATACAAATTTCCTGGCCAACGATTTTTGACACCCAGAGAAGCAGTTGATGTATTCAAAATGCAAGCAAAAGTACATAGATCTTCATTGAGAATATTTTGAAAAGGAATAAAATAAATTATGATCATAAATATTTGTTTTTCAATTATTAGGCCAGAAAGATAAATAGCAACCTTCGTAAAAATACATAATTTGTAACATAAATTTTTGAATTTTACCAATTCTTTACACAATCAAATGAATTTACTGATCTGTGCTTTCAAATTTTGCACTTTCTTAGTTACACAGGAATATTTACTACATTGTTTTTAGGATATATACTTTAAATTTACTGAATATATATATATAAAATTATGAAAAATATTACTAGTTTTCATGATTATTTTTATTAATGTAGAACTTTGAAACACAAGGGCTATTGGTGACGGATTTTGTAATTTTGAACCACTGTGCAATGATGAAGTCAACATGTGTGAGCTGGCACCCTACTTCAATCCCATGTAAAACATGAGGAGTTTGAGACTTAATGAATTTAAAATGCATTAAGATAGATCTTTAGTAGCACCAGGACCTACAACTTGACAGGAACTACGCCAGCCCCAAGTTTACAATCATGACTTTATTCAGCTACCATTACCAAAATTTAGTACTATAATGTAGATCAAATACATATCTTATACAGAAAATGAATGGATTGATTGAAAAATTTAGAATATATTAAAATATACAATAATACAAAACAAAGTGAAAATGTAATTTTCCTATTTGAATATAATAATTTTATCAGATATCCTTAAGGTAGCAGTAGTTTCTCGCGTTAGTTACCTTTTCTCTGGATATATATCGCAACATTTGAAAGCTATTTCAGAAAAGGGTTCTGGACAACCATTACAAAATTTTTCTTTGAATGCAGCAACATTCAACCCAAAATCTGAGCTTCTTGGCAAGTAATCAGGATCAGCAGGAACTCGCCCAATAATCTGAAATAAATGACATATGTGATAATTTTTTATGAAAACAAAAAGTAAATCATGTTAATAAGTATCCTACACACATTTTATAAGTAAGGAAAAATGAAAAGGTAAAACCTTTTATTTCTTCCTTAATCAGATTTTTTTTAAATCTTACCTTCTATACAATTCCATGAAGTATGTCTAAATGAGAGCATGAAAATACATAGTAATCAATAACAACTCAAAAAACATTAAAAAATACATTTTCAGTTGCCTTTTTAATAATCTACTTTTATGTGATTTACACTACATAATAAAAAAAAATGACTAAGTGAAATAAATATTTAAATTACTCTAAAAAATAGTTTAGAATAAAATATACCCTACACAAGGGAAAAGGAAAAAAATTATTGCTCACAAAAACAATCCCATCTTTGTAAGATAAAAAAAGAACTGTAATCAGAACTTTTTACAGAATTTAGGTTTTGAATGAGCAAGATATTTATCAATTTTAATTTCTATTATAAAATAATTAGAAAACATGGCTCAGTTTCATCAATTATATTATTTATGTCAGTTTAATACTATTTTAAAATAACCTTTCATTTTAAAAATATATCAGAATGATATTCTAATACGTAAAATATAGGAAAACTGGCACATATGTTTTAAGGCACGTAACTTTCAAAAAGTAAATTTCAATTTTTTTTTATTGTTATGACAATAGCACATGACACTGATAAAACTATCACACAACAGAATAGTAGAATCTTATAGAAATGATTATGAAAAAATACTTTTTGTAATATGGTAACAGAAATAACTAAATAAATAAAATTCTCAACTTACCTCACACAAAATAATTCCAAATGAGAATATATCAACACGTTCATCATACTTCTTATGTGTCATCATCTCAGGTGCCATCCAATATGGATTACCTACTACTGTATACCGCTTCTTCCTTTCTGGACGTCGCACATGTCCTCCATTTTCTTTCCTACTGATCTGCTTCTCAAGCATTACACGCGCTAAGCCAAAATCAGCAACAACCACACTTTTGTCCTAAAATAATCATAGTATTTAAGTCCTAAATTAATTATTTGTTCATTAGAATATTCTAATGAATTATAAAGTTAATTTTATAAGAAACAAATAATTAACAAACATAGAACCATTTATATAAATTTGAATTTTAGAAATATAAATATACTCTTTTAACAATTCTTTAACGTGATCAATTGCTTGGTTAAGGAAATTATCAACACAGCTCTTGTTACAACATATTAAAATTGGACATTGAAATTTTTATTCAAGGATTTGGCTATTGTAAAAAGCATACCAACTAACACTAACATACTAATAATTAATATGTAATAATCAATAATGTTATCAGTTAAGGCTGCTTTTTACATAAAAGTTTATTCTTTCTACATAAACATTGCCTATCACTTTTTTCTATTTAAATACAATAGGTAACATTGATTTTAGAAAGGAAATGCATAGCAAAATAATCTTAAAGTAATCAACAAAAATATGCTGGTCAATTATGAACAAAAATGCAGTCTTCACTTTACCCTGCATAATATGTTTTACATATGTTGGCTCGGTGGCTTAGAGGTAGCATGCACACCTGTAATGTGGGAGTCATCAGATTTTCTGGATGCGAAAATCTTAGGCCATATATGAGGCATGTAAAGGAATCCTGGAGTATCAATTTGGCTCTGGTACTCTCAGCAAAATTAAATCACTGCAATATTTAGCATGAGACACGAGCTTGAATTGAATAAATTTAAGCATCAAAAATTTGATAGTGGGGACTGCCACTAGATGGTGCCACCAATGAAATGTTTCTCACATTGGGAACTTGTCGTGTCAGCAAAGGCTTAACTTCCAAAATGTAGCCCATTTGAAAAAAAAATTTTCACATATTCCTTTCAATTAGATTCTTCTTAGAAAATATGAAGTGCTCTTCATTCATTCTTGTATCTGTTCTTCATATTGAAGTATTTATTTGTATTTTCTCCCAAACTTCTATCAATTTAAACATTTTGATCTTTTTATTCTTGTCTTAAGAACTCATGAGCAATATTTTACCCTTTACTTTCAGTATCAGTAGATCTAAATTCAACATTTAATAGACCTTCTATATTTCTAATTATTTAGATTCAGATAGTTGATCATCATCAGATAATTCTCAGAAAGGTTTCTAAATTATTTATTTCTTTTAAGAACTTACAATGCTATTGATTGTTGTGACAATTTTCTGGGTAAAGCATAATACAAATACAACTATAAAAAAGTAATGGATTAAGAACAAAATATAAACTAGTCACCCCTTTTAATTTTTGTCACCTTTTCTAATGAAAAAAAAAATACTTTCAACTTGAAATTGCAGTCATTTCACTGCAAATTAACTTCACGGTTATTTTTAACCGAATTTACTATGCACTGTGCTGACTTGTTACAATAAATAGTGATACTTTTTTCTCAAAACAAATAAAAGGAAAAAATTTGTCTATTTTGATAGAAAAATCATGAAATCAAGAAAAAAAAGGGATAACATTATTTGCGAAGTTTTTAATTCAGTTTACAACTGGTTATTTGAACCATTCCATGTACCTGTTAACAATATATTTGATTATTAATTTTTGAAAAATGATATGAAAAGTTTATATAATTTGCCTTAACTAGGCATTCTGTAATTCAACCCGATTTCTTCATATAATAAATTAAGAGTCTTTACAATATATAAAAACTTATAAATTTCTCAAAAAAAATCTCAAATTTTAAGATATAAAAAAAATATGTATATTTTAATGCAGTGTATATATAATTTAAAACTTCTTAGATTGAAAAGTAAACTCATGCTAAGAATTTTCAATTAATTTGTATTGTCTATTAAATGCTCTTTCTTTTTATTTGGATAGAATCTATTTTATATGTTTATTATGTATATAAATGTAATATAAAATAGTAATTATATAAATTTACATACATACATATATATAGAGAGAGAGAGAGAAAGAAAAACACATGAAAAGTAGAAATATAAAAAACAAGACAAAAGTACTTGTTTAAAACTTACGTTCCTGACCAAACAATTGTTAGAATTCAGATCACGATGAATAATATTCTTTGAATGCAAGTAAGCCTAAAAATAAAAGTATTGTACTTTATTTTTAATCTAAAATTCGTAGAAAACATAATTGAAAAAAAATTTAAAAGGTGATCCCACCCCTTTATGAAAATTATTTAATTATTTATCTATTACAAAATAAAGTGACAATTTTTTAGCAGTTTTAAATAGACATTTTGAGCCAAAATGTCTATTAAAAAAAAGAGTTTCATACTCAATTTTCCACACTAAAAGTTATCAATATATTTTGAATCCACAAGATTTATCAAGCATTTTGAAAACATATTCCACAAAATAATATCTTTAGAGAAAAAAAGACATTTCTTTTAATCTTTAAGAAATATCTTTGCAAAGAAAATAAAAAAATGCTGATTAATTATTTTTTCAACCTTTAATCATTAAAATTTTTTTTTAAATTTATCGTTAAGTACAAACAAATTCTATTCATACTTCATAAGCAGTATTAATATAAATCACATTCTCCCCAATAAATTTACTAATTTAATCTAAAACAGCTTTGAAGTACTTAATATTAAAATAAATATATATACATGAAAGAAATTGAAACATGATAATTTTCAAATTATAGCTTATTTTCCTATTTTCAAACAGTTATTTTTTAAGCAAATGCCAACATTTTTTAGAGAAAAAAAATCTTTTTTTCACATAAACCAAATATTATTCAAAGTAAAATCTACTTGAATAATTACCATTCCAGCAGCAATATCTTTTGAAAAGTTGATCCTCTGCAACCAGGATATTTCAATAGACAAATCATGGATATAGTCTTGTAATGTGCCACCAGATATATACTCCGTTAGAAGATGCAATTTCTTGTCTTTGTACAGCACCCCAACAAAACGCAAAACATTTCGGTGTTGCAGAGATCGAAGGACTGCTATTTCTTTCACGAAATTTTGTTGAGCCTCTTCATCAAGGCGGTACAGTTCTTTCATCACCATTTCTTGACCTGAGTGTCGATGAGTAACCTTAATTTTGAAAATATATATATTTATCAAAATTGAGATAGTGTTTTGTTTTTCAATTCAAAATAAAGAGTTTCAGCAATATAATCAAAAAAGTAAACACAATCCATCAAGAAATTAAATTATATCAATTTTAAAAGTATTAAAGTTGGCTGTCCAGTTTGACTTCTTATTCAAGAGTATTTCGTAGCTTTTACCCCATTCATGCATTAATCCTTTAGAACAATTACACATTAAATATCTTTTTTCATATTTTGTAAATAAAAATTAATTAACTAGCAAAAATACATAAATTTAATTTTTTAAGAAAAGAATTTTTTTTTTTTGCTCATCTTTTAACAGAACAATATCTTGTAATGGAATAAAATTACTTTTCTGCAAATTCGTGTTTCAAATGCAGTTCGAAATTGTCTGTGCAAACTGAAATTTTAAAAGTACAACTTGCACTCTTATTTAACTTTACACACTGTTCTGTTACATTACAAAGACAAAAGGTGGAAATATTCATGTGCATTTTTATTATTAAAGAACATTCAATAGATCCTAAAGACAAAAAATACAATGATTCAAAAAACCAAATGTATCAATAGTACATATACTAAGGAAATAAAATTTATCAAAAAGCATAATTACTATTAGAATCTTGTATAAATAGCTAGAAATTTTGATTGTTACTGCTACTACTTCACAGTAATATGCAGAACAAAGGGAAAATATGGGTTCATTCTACATAAGAAAGCAAAATGCCCAAAAGTTGACGAAAAGGTACCAGTGTTTCATAAAAAGGCAGAATTTCATTCAATGATCAACAAAACTTTGGAAAGGGTAAATGAATTGTGTCTGTGCAATAGAAATTTTCCTTAACATCATATCAGTTTCCATTTATTAAATGTTCCTTAATATCATACCAGTTTCCATTTATTAAGTACAGCAAATAGTTAAAATATTCAAGATATAAGTAGCATTTGCAAGATTATACAAGTAGCATTACATTAACTTAAAAATAGACACAAGATACTAGTTGAGATCCTAAAGCAGGAAGAGCGCCAACAAAAACCTTCCTAGAATAAAAACTAGATAACTGACATCCCCCTCCCTTTTTTTTAGAAGTAAATTGTCAATATTACAGAAACAAAAAATGTCAGGCAGATTTTTGAAAAATTATTAAAGTATGAAACATGTTTCTCGCCAATTGTAAGAACATATAGCACAAAGTTCTGATAACTATATATTTTTCTAATATAGAAAATTCAGTAACATTGGTCCAAATTTGTTTTGCCATTCACAACCAACAATGTTATTGAACTTTAATAAATACAGACTTTGTTTTACTTACCAGAAATGCTTGCCCAAAAAATCCTCTTCCCAACAATTTTCCAAGAACTAAATCAGAAGGTCGAAATATCTGCTGATTCTTTGGTTGGATTCTAAATGAGCGAGTTCTTGTAAAATCATGTTGACCTTTTGCTGACTTCAAATCTCTAACATAAGCAAAGAATCACACATTAGAGCAATCAATGTTTTAATAAAGTAGTGCTTAGAAAGAATATTTCAATATTTAAGAAATCAAATAATTGAAAATATCATTGAAACATAGTTTCAAATTTTTCAACAAACGATTTGAGTAATTTAAATAGATAACAAATTTAAAAGCAAAAACAACCAATGTTAACATTTTATTTTTAAAATGAGTCAAAACCTATACACATTAATCATTTGATTTTACTCTTTTGTTTCAGAAAGGAAGAAGTATAAAATTTCCTCTTTCACCATTACTTCATAAGCCATTAAGATTGTCACTGCTCAGAAGTGGAAAAACACAATTTGTTGCATTATCTAACCACAGATGATAGTGTATCATTTACAAAATAATAATAATAATACAAGAGGAAAGGTAGCTTAAGTCGCCCTCGGTTCGGTCCTAGGAGAGCCCACATCCTTGGAGCGAATTATTTTGGTTGGCGATAATTACACAATTTTGGTAACCCTACTTTTACACTAGATATGGTAAACCTAACTATTTCTGGAATTTTCGTATCTTGTCTGCGGGCATTTCGAATTAAATTTTGTTGTTGGGCACCGGGATGGAAGTATGGCTGCGTATGTGAATGAATATATCTTGGAATCTTTCACTTTGTTAAATGCGAAAGGCAAGAAAGAATTGATTGAATGGTGTATGAAGGAAGGATTGATTGCTTAGTTTTGAATGTCCTAAATGTAATGATAGGCATGATGTAACATGGTCAGCAAGAAAACGTTTTCTTCGAAATCGTACCAGCCATGCCAAAGGTATGTTCGACAATTACGTCGCAGAATAATATGGCAGCACTCACACGATCATTTGCTTAGCGATGAAACATTCAAAGCCTTTTTAAAATCTATTGTTACGCTGTACCCTCCACTCGGAAAAAATCAGCAGTAAGAAAGTAAGTGCTGTTTTTATATTTTTTGTCTTAATGTTTAATTTCTGTATTGTTTACATGTATTTTCATTACGCATCCACCTTTTCCCGCTATATTCCCTTGCTGCCATTGTCGGTTTCGCTTTGCGTCACCTCGATCTGGCTTGGCGCGTTTTTCGATTTGTCGTCAAGGTTGTGGGCTCTCCTAGGATTTTACCGTCGCCCTCTGAAGAGCGGTTTCTTCTCCAAAAATTTTTAGCTGCATATTAAAAATTAAGCTCATCAATTTCTTAAGACTTTTCAAGAAAAAATATAATACTTTTATAGTATCTTTTATAACAAAAAATTCCTTTTTTTTGCTTCTGGATCTTTTGAGTGATAACTTTTAAGTATATGGACCCTTTCCCTTACATATACGTAATATAGTTACTCTCTGTAAAACTACCTTCAATTTAAACATCAAAGGCTTGATATTAAAAAGAAAACTAGAAAATAGAAGTTTAAAAAACATAAAATATGAACAGAAAAAAAAATTTATTGTATTTTTTTAGAGGAGATTAGCTCTGCACTAGTGCTCATCTCAGAAATCATGCCACTGCTTGCAGATAGTTTAATGGTAACATTAACACACCAGAGAAAAGATATTGAATGATGTGAAGAAAGCTTCTTCAGTTTAAAAACAAGTTATGTGAATTATCTTTGAGTCAAGATATAATCAAACTTTTGGATGCTCATTTTGAATTTCAAAGCTTTTTATAAAATCTAAAACCTTTAATATATTATAAATATTTTAGTTTAAATTAGGAGTTTTAAATGTAAGTGGAATGGCAAAAGGTTTCTATAACTTTTAGCCAAGAACATGAATACATAATAGAGCTTATCTTCTTTCACAGTACTGCAAAAAGTTTGGCTGTAACCATTATTAAAATGATGAACAATGGGTGATACTCAATCATGACATAGAAGGATATGGGATGTACATAGTAATTACTACTCAATACTATATTTTTCAAGAAATGCTTATTAATTTATGTATTAAATAATTGTAATTTTCCCACTTAAGTTGTATAAAATTGGTTTGAGCATGAGATTGCTGTTCCACACATCTCACACATGGACCACAAATTCACTAAGTTCCAATGCCACTGAGAAACACGTTCAGTTGTGGCGCAAGCACTCACAAAATTTGGTATAATTAAATAACCAATTAATTATGACTAATTATGCTAAACTTGATATGAATATGATTCTAAATCACATTATGAATAAGCCAAAAAAAAGTAAGCAAGATCAGCCTAAAAAAACTAAAGCAGGAGGGGATATAACAACTTAATTAAGAGAGATTTTTTGTCTAAAAACACAACAAATTCCATCACAATACGAAAAAAATTAAAAGATTATCTACGACATTTGATTTTTTCTAGATTAGTATAATGATTTTTTCAGGAATTTTCAATGAATAGAATCCCCTCACTCCCATTAACTAAAAAAGGTACCAAAAAGAGGGAGTAACTTCTAACAGTAGATTTATGCAATTTCTTTAACATTGTAGTTAATTCTATTAGCATTTTATCCTGAACCCCTTAGTTCAAATTAAGGAGCTTCTCACTCCCCACACCAAACAATTTTTTTCATGAACCTCCTCAAAGCTTCTAGACATTGGTTGGGGCTATAGAATAACTTCAGAACTAAAAAATAGCCTAAATAATAAAATAGAGTTTGATGACATAATTATTCATTTCATTTTAAATAAAGTAAAGAACCGACTTACCTTATAAAGGAGCGTGGCAGCGAGGCAGATCTGCGCAATCTTTGTTCAGCAGGTCTGTGAGAAAGTGAGCACTTGGGCAACACATGTGTATTAGGACATAGGAACTGAGAGGAATCTAATAAGGAGGAAAAGTTCATAGATTGCGAACGGATGAGGACAGCTGGCTCGTGTTCAACAGTCAACTGAACAGGTTTATCTCGAGTTTGAATCAGTTTCTTTATCTAAAAAAAATTAAAGTAACATAAATTGAAATGAGTACAGATAAATTAATCAGAATAATTTTTCAATCTAACTAAAAAAAATGAGCTTAGAATACATAGATGTTAAAAATAGTAAGTTTATAGATGCAAACATGAGATTTTTGACATGCAAATTTAACAATATGCATGTTTAAATTAAATTTCAAATTATATTTAAGATTAACAAGCAAATATAAATTGTGCCCCAATCACACTTATCATAAGGACATGTGTTGTAGCAAATAAATTGCCAATATTTCTTAATTTATTACATAAGTAATTTTATGTGATTTTACTTAACATTAAGAGTAAAATGGTTTTTTTTTAGAATATGATCCCTCATAGGTATTGTAATATGGAACTAGGTTACATTTAGTAATATTCCACTAGTCTATTCTAGTACTCTGTATTAGTTTATCTTGTTTTTGGTATGGAGCTTTCTAGATAAGCCCATATTTTCTATGAAAATTTTTGATTAATATTTAGTTTTATTTAAGAGTAATACTTTTTATTATTAAGTGCTGTTATTTATGATTAAATAATAAACAGCTAAAGGACTTTTGAAACAAAATTATGGAGCTATGTAGCACATATGACACTTTTTTCATTCCAAAAAATATATTTTACAGAGTCTCATTAATTCATGTTTCTTATTAATTTGAGCAAATAAAATAAAAATTTTATTCAAGTAATCTTATGTAGCTTGATGGTATTCAATAGATTTAATCGATCTCAATAGTTTCAAGTAAGCTTAACCTCATTCAGCTTGAATTACTGAGACTCTACCATAATGCAAGATGACATTATCCAATTACAAAAGCATATAAAATACAACATAAGCAGCTTTTTTTAGTCACTTAAACCTAATTACAGATTCAGTATGATAATTTCTATATTATTTCCTTATACTTTCTTCCTCAAATGAAGAGATCAATCATATGTCTTGATTTCTGTATAAAAAAAAAATTAACGTACCTCTTCCAACGAATTATTCTGTAAGGGCTTGCCATTTACTTCTAATATTCGATCACCAATATGAAGAGACATCAGATCTTTATTTAAGACGACACTAAAAATTTTTTTAAATTCTTAATACATAATTTAACTGCAAATAGTAGATAAAATACAGTAGTATTTAGATCTTATAATGTAATTTCTTTTAAGTATCAAAGTAAACTAATTTTTAAATGTTAAACTTATTACATTTACACTTGCAGGCATATAGAATTTTGAAACATTTCTTACCATTTATCCTATATTTATATTCATTGCTTAAATTTCAAAATATTAAAATAATTTCTAAATGCAAAATATTACTTATCAATATTTTACATTTTAAAGTTATGTATTGGTTTTATAGTCATGTATACTTTGAGTTTTTAATACATGCTTACATCTGAGTTTTGTTTCAAATAACAATTCATAAGTTGAACTGTATAAATATTCTCAGCACTATTTTCATTCAGTTATAATAATTTTACAAAAAACAAAAATCTACAATTCTTTTATGTATAATCAAATTATGCGAGTACAATTATTGTTCATGATGCTTAAGTCAAAAACAAAGTTATGCAGTGTATGTTCAAAGAACAAATTCAGTATTCATACTAACTCTGATATGTGTAATTCATGGAATCCATGCTGTAGTTTCTGATTCTGACAGCAACCAACAGATATTTTGACCTTCTTATTGGAAGCCTCGGACTGTGCAGGAATTTCTACAAATTTAATACTGTGAGGTTCTTTAGTGAACGGTAATCTTTGGGATAATGGTGCCATCTGTTGCTTATAGCATGCTGCACTGAAAATGAAGACTATGGTTTACAATCGAAAAAGACTAAAATAAATAAAGTTAATTGTAATTCAAGCTTTAAAAAAATTGCAATTTTAATTAAACAACATTTTCTTTCCCTTAACCCTCTCGCTACGCATACTGTGATTGACTGTTTAGATGCACCATTCCTGTTTATGTTTTCACTTATGTTTTTATGATCTAAGTCAATATTTTAAAATAAAAACTCTTTAACAAAATTTTTTTGTATTTTTTAACTATAAAATGTAGATTTAACATGTAAATTTGAAATGTGTAATAAAAAAACTTCGCAGTGAGAGAATTAATAAATTCATAGCTTGAAATGAATGGTAAAATGTCACATGCAGAAAAAAATATATATATACTTCTTGAACTTTAAAAAAATTATTCAACCCTTAAAATATTAGCATTTTGATTTTTTAAGTACCCGGTGTTAATCCAAGAGGAAGTTTGTGAAGCCTTTGTATCCCTTTGAAACTTAACAAGAGCTAAGAACATCTTTGCTTATTTGTGAAATAAATTGTATTTTCCTGTATATAATCCACGGTTGTGTTAAAAAAGTTTAAAATTTCGTTGTGTATATTATACGCTGCCGCGGATAATGTGATAAAAAACATCCTTAATCAGAAAAGCTTACAATAAAGTTTTGAAAGAAATACCATTTATGTTTTATAAAATAAATAATAGATGGCAATGAAAACTTTTGAAAATCTGCTGACATATTTCAACTACAATCAGTTTTGTCCAATTACATTTGAGAAAGTAATTGAGATATTATAGTTGATAGCTTCATTTTGCATTCTGTCTTGACCTGAGTTATTTCATCCTAAAAATATTTAAGTTCAGATATCATATTGAAGCAGAAGCATTTAAATTACAAGACTGATTTTGAACTAACCATTATAGAGAAAGCTACCGAAGTATGAAATCGGGAAACTGCAAGATTGTTTAACATTGACGAGTCAAATATTCAATTGTGGAGAAAGAAAAAAAGGCTAATTTTGAAAAATGTGACTCAAAGCTTTTTAATTAAGAATCAATGAGACATCTTAGTGAGAATGTTAAAAATGTCCTGGAAGTCCTCATTTATAACTAACACTTACAGGATTCATAAAGAAATTACAGCCTTTAGATGTCAGAATTAACAGATATTTAAATTGAAAGTTCAGAAATTATAGGAACAATGTATGTCTGATGCAGAAAAGAACTTCATAATAATTTTTTTTTCTGTCCAATTTATTACTTATAATTTTAATCATATTGTGTATTTTTTTTAATTTTATCTCATGCTATATTATCAGCAGTATATATTTTGGATTATTTTCTGTAAAAATTGCCGTGGATTATGCAATGTTTTTTTAAATTTTTTACTTGAAAAAAAGGCTTTGCGGATAATAAACAGGAAAATGCGGTGTAACAATTTAATCAAGGAATAATTCAGATATTTTCCAAAATTTATAAACAAAAAACTTTCTTTTCCTTGAGAAACATACTGTAACATATAAAGATAAAATCTGCCTCCCTCCTCAAATGCTGCACAATCTTGAAA
The DNA here is from genome assembly GCA_019973935.1 of Trichonephila clavipes. Classification (NCBI taxonomy): domain Eukaryota; kingdom Metazoa; phylum Arthropoda; class Arachnida; order Araneae; family Nephilidae; genus Trichonephila; species Trichonephila clavipes. Next base: position 1,101,809 of record BMAU01018474.1, on the reverse strand, counting down.
AATGTTTTCCTTTTTACAATAAAAAATAATACAAATTTGCTCCTTGCCTTTTTTATAAGACATAAAAAGAAGTCTGGGCATATGTAAGAAAGATATTAAGTTTTCCAATATTATATAACACATAATGAATTTCATTATACACTATATCAATTGAATGCTCGTTTATTAACATCACACTCAGAGAAACAAACTGAAGAACAATTTGTGATAGACCACATAATTTTGAACTGAAGGTCAAGTGTAGAGGACAACATCTACAGTGGCACCTCATCCACAAAAAATTTCACACTATAGAAATATGAGGACTTAATCATATTTAAAAGGCATTTGTCCCTTTACACAACAGATATACATATAATAAACAAAATTACTTAAATAACAATGTTCTGAACACAGACAAAGATGCTTACCAGTATAATCGGGATCTCTCAACCAATGCAAAAGATTCCCCATCTCCGATAAAATTGCTGCAATTATCACATTTAAAACATTCAGGGTGAAATTTGTGATCTCCAGCTACCTACAAGAGACATTTAAAAGAATAAATAATCTGGCTAAATATTCATATATATATTTTTTTTTACTACAAGCCTATAAAAAGAATGAAAAATAAATAGCTAAAAAATAAAAAAATATACAGTAAAATTCTAAAAATGAGTGAATATCTTTACTTCTTCACAACAATTTTAAATATGTTCATAAATTATCATTTCCCTAGATAAAATATTTATTCAAAATCACATACAACCAGAATTAAATTCGACAAATGCAATATATATATATATATATATATATATATATATATATTGCAAAATATTAAATATTTACAGCATAAGATTGAATAAATAGTTATAATCAAACCCCATGTATATATACTTTTAATTCATAAAATTGTACTTTTAAGTGATAAATAGTCGTTTTCAATTAAAAATGAAATTGAAAAACACAAATGGTTTTATAAGATGTTTCATAAATTGTTTCTTTCTCTTTATAGTTATATTATCATATCCTACAATAACTTATTGTTCCTGTTAGAAGAATGACACATAAGCATAGAGAAATTGAAATAGAGAAACGAAGGAGATTTGATGCATATGTTTTAAAAATTTAATTTAAAATTGTAACACATGGTTTAATTCTAAGACCGAAATGTAGATGGCAGTACTTGTAACAGAAGTGTTACCGAACGAAACTTTGTATTATCGTCAGAGAGAGTTTGGAATTGAATGAGTTAGCGTTACCCGCCTCGCTGTCCAATCCTGGACTATGTAACTTAACTAATTTTCACTTATTTCCTCTAAATGTTTACTCTGTATTGTGTCTAAATGTCTGTCCATTGTAACTGTGTTATTTTATGCCATTAAAATATTTTAATTACCCCGAGATCTTGTCAAAAATACTTTGGTTTACCCAGTAATGACATAAGAGACCATTACAATTCTGGCTCCAAAAACGTTGGACTGACCTGCAATTCCCAACTCTCTCTCGCTTTTTCCACTTAAGTTAGGTTGAAGTGTTGTCACCCGACAACTGGATTCGCGCCCTGCGAATAAATAATATTTTCATCCAGAAAACTTGTGAACAGATAAGTGTTGTTTATTCTAAATAATCTTGCTCTGTTATTCTGTATAAGAACAGTGATTATTATTGTTCTTATTAGTATCTATTGTGTGTTACATTATAGCAACATAGTTGAATTTTAAGTGATATTTTCACTTTTTGATACTTTCGTTTATTCATTTGTCAGTATTCTTAAACTTAATACTTTTTTTGAAAACGAAACTTGCATTCTATTGTTTGTTCTGATTAAAGCTAAATAAAGGTTGTTTATGAATGTATATTTTCTTACTAATTAAGAATTTTTTGCCATTAACATATATACTTTTGTTATCAAGAAATTATTGTGATCGGTATTTATTCAAATAATTTCACTTTGATTCTTGTTTGATTACTAAACTTTTAATTAAGTTTTAAGTTGAATGCAATTTTTACCATAATAATTTTTTTTCCTTTTTACGTTTAACATAAAAATAATTCTTTTGTGAAGTATATGATTGATTGCGAAGTATTACTATAACATTTGAAAACTTGTATATATGTTTTGATAAAGTAAACATTTTATAAACATTACTGCTTTTTATTTAAAATTTTTTGGGAAAATAATTTCAAGTACTACTAAGCATAAACAAGTTGTAATACTGTTAGCTTCAGAGTGGATGAAATAATTTATGAATGGTATTTCTATTGAAACATATTTGAATTGCTTTTGATTGAAAACAATTTAATTCATTTAATTTAAATGAGTTAATGTTAATAACTGATACTCCTTTTGATTAATAATGAATATTATTTAAATCACATCTTGTGCATTTTTTTTTTTTTTTTTTTTTTTTGTATTTTTAAGTATTAAATTTTGGTGACTAAACTGCATTACATATCCTATGTATTGAGATTTAATTGTTTTAATGCTGTTGTAATTGGTTCTCTATTTATAAGCATATAATTTAGGGAAGCAAATTTTCTACTTGAATATAGATACATATTGTTTAAAATTTGCATGAATCACATCCTGTGATAGTGGAAATTGTTTAGTTAAGCACACATATTTTTTTTGTGTGAGTAGCATAATTATGTTATACTGTGTATTTTATTCATTGTATTTCCGGTGTGTTTTTTAGAATTGCGTAAGCTACTGGTAGAAAGGTTTCATAAAAATCTATAAGCATTTCCCAAGAAATAATTCTTTCTAAAAAAAATGAATATTAAATGTTTATTTTAAGCTATTTTGTACGAAATTAGAAGATGGTTGATATTGAAGAATTTGTTTCTTTTTAATCTCATTAGAATTTATTTGAAAATTAATTAGCACATTTTGAAATTAGAGAATTTTAGTTGTCATTCAGCAAGGGTGTATTATAGTATAGAGCATTTTTTTTTGTAAGTATCGGAAACTTTAAGTGCATAAGTATTGTTTGACTATAATATTTTCAGATCACAGAATTAACAGTTTTGAGTGTTGATTCATTAACTTTAAGTGAACGTTACTAAATTAACTTTGAAATAGACTAAAAGCAATGAAAAATGGCTTTTTTGGGAAGGTCTAGAAAAGATGATGGCCACAGAACTGGGTCTGGCTCCATCGGACAATCTCAAAATTATTGAACTAAAAGATCTCATAACCAACAGTGATAGGTATAATGAGGAATTCGTCAAAGATGTGCTCAGCGTCATTGTAGAAGAACGTACAGCATCAGAAAAACAAAAACCTGCGGAACTGGAGGAGAAACAGAAAGCTGTGGTTGTGGCTCAGCAACGAGAAAGAGAATTCAAACTTGAAAAAATGAAAATTCAACTTGCAATGCAGAAGCTGTCACAAGCACCTGTTACAAGTCAACAGCTAGAAAACCAAAGCTTGAATTAAATAGAATTATTCTGAGATTCAACTCGAAGGAAGATTAAATGGGCCTATACTTGACAATTTTCGAACGTCAAGCGAAGTTCTTGAACATCCCTGAAAAAACTTGGACAGCATACCCGATTGGCTCATTGCCACCTGATATAGCTCAGCTCATCACAAGAGAGGATGAAGATGATGCACAAAACTATGAAAAGGTAAAAGAAATGCTTCTCAAAAGATTTCGAGTTACAGGGGATAGGTTTAGGCAGTACTTTTCCCAACAAAAGAAAAACCAGGATTCAACATGGCGAGACTTTTATTTCAAATTGAGTTCTTATTTTGAAGGTTGGATCAAAGAGTTGAAGATAACCACGTTTGATCAACTTAAAAGTATAATAATTGCTGATCAGATAAAAAGAAAAACTCCAACAAATATCAAAGAACATTTTCTGGATATTTGGGTGGATTTGAATGATCCTTTGGAATTGGCTGAGAAGTAGGATGCATATGACACCCTACGGCCTGGAATGAAAAGTAATCCAAATCAGACTTTCAAGAAGAATTCAGGAAACCCTTTCCATTAAAGAAAAATCAACCTGTTGGAGGATCCCATGATAACCACTCATCTGGACCCTCTAGAATAGTGCCTAGATTCCCAAGTTACAAAACTGAAGGAAGAAACCCGATACAGTGTTACGGTTGTGGGACTCCCTGTGTCGTCAAGTCAAAGTGTCCTAAATGCACGAGAGCTAATGAAATGGAAACAGCAGCGAACTGTATGATGTTATTCAACTTGAATTCAGACTTGTATCCCTCAAGTGAGATTGTTCTTAAAATTTTTGGAGAAAAGATTGCTGTATGTGCTGATACTGGTGCTTCCCATACCATTGCAGGTGAAAAGCCGTTTAAATTCCTACAAGAACATGATGTCACCTTTATGAACAAGAGGATTTCCTTTATGATGGCCGATGGAATTCGGCAGACCATTATGGCTCTGAGTACTGTCGTCGATCTGTACATTGAAGGCAAAGTTATGCCAACAGAATTTCTAGTATTGCCTGAAGCAAAAGGAAATAGGATTTTGTTAGGGCAGGATTTCCTCAATGCAGCTGGAATCGTCCTTGATGTCCAGGGTTTAAAAATGGCATTTTTCAGGAAAACCTCGGAAACAGTACAAGTTTTTCAAGAAGACATTTGAAAATGTAACACTCAGCGCATTTGAACTTCGAGAACATGAAGGTACAAATCTATCTCCAGAACAGGCAAGAAAACTAGACAGAAACAGCGCATGTTTCCAACCAGGGTGAGAGCCCCCGCCTTTTATTGAACACCGTATTGACACGGGTAATCCCCCCCCAATAGAAATGACTCCCTACAGGATAAATCCCGTAAAGAAAGAGGATTGTCAGAAGGAAAACTTTAATCAATGAAGACGAAAATATTACAAACCTGGTGACAAAGTTTGGCTGACCATTCATCCCATAAGTCGTAACAACATGAGCAGGAAATTCATGCCCAAGAGAGAAGGTCCTTACCTCATACTCACCTTGAGATCACCAGTAACATATGAGATTGCCGACCCGGCCAACCCAGACCAAGCCATTGGAACTTACCATGTTTCTGCCTTAAAGGACTACCAAGAACCTGAAATCGAAAAACACACCAGATTTGTGGCTCCTTTAAGGCTGTTTTCGGTCAATGTTAAAGGATAGGGATGAAATGGCAAAGACATTTGTGGGCAGGAAAAGCTTCAATAATAATAAAAAAAAAAAATTATGGATATAAAGAAAATAATTGTTTAAAGGATAGTGTTTCTTGAATTTTGATTTTTTGGAAAATTACACAGTTTTCAGCATTTTTGCAAAATGAAATTTGACTTTTCTATGTTAAAGTATAGGAGGTGGAAACGCAAAAAGACATTTTAACAGAAAAAAAAAAAAATTTTTTTAGAGTAGAATTAAATAGTATATAAGAAAGCAAGCTTCCCTCTTTGGACTAGTGTAGCCAGAATTAGGTTTTATGTTTTTCTTAATTAACTTTTTTAAAATTTTAAGTTCATTCTGAATTATTTTTGGCGTAGTTAGGACTATCTCAAACAGATGGCACCACCATCGTTTGAAAAGCGGAATTTATTCTTGGCTACGAATACTTATTTTTGGCGATATCTTTCTGAAATATAGCCGCCAGCTGAAATTATGGTAACTTGCAAATAGTGGACAATGGAAAAGCTTTATGATGTACAGAGATTTAACATCTCAAATCTGACGAACTTTCCGATTTAGGAAAGTTTTAAATATTTTCTGCATGTGTGCTTTAAAAAAAAAAATCGTTTATAATTATACTGCTTAGATTTTTTTTTTTTGTCATTGAAGGAATGTCTGTAAGAATATTTAAATTCTGCGAAATGACTTAACGAAGAATGAAAGTATACTTACTTTTATACTTGATCGAAAGTTGTGAATTAACTCACAATAAGAACACAAGTTACTACTCCTTACTCAAATTAAAATTTTAATCTAGTTATTGTAATGCAATTATTATTATATTATTATTTTCTTTTAATTAACAAAAAAAAAAAATTTCCCATCGATTTTATATTTGACGTAAAACTTTACCATAAACCATTGGAACAATTATTAACACAAAATATTGTTTTCTAATTTAATTAACAGAAACTTATTTTTCAATTAATTATGTTCAGATTCTAAGCCGCACCCCCAAATTCTCAGCACATTTTTGTGAAAAAAATAGTGTAAAATATATTATCGATATATGATATATTTACGGAATGAAAAGTGGCTGCGATACCCTAGTGGTCAAGGTAACGTACTCGTGGCTGGCGTATCATGAGTTCGAGCCTAGTACCGCTGAAATTCTGTCGTGTAGGGGAGCGATGAACGTTAAATCTGAGAGCTCAGACGTCCTCTCATTGGTGTGGTAGTTAGGAGATGGGAGGTGCAAGCTCAGGTGTCGTCCTCGTCACTTGACTATGGTTCAAAGTTACGAGGTCCGTCACCAAAAGCCCTCGTGTAGCTGATCAATATGACGTTTATATTCAATCATTAACTAAACGAAATAAAAAAAATAATAAAGGTGAATTAATAAAAAGTGAATAATTAATTTACTTTACCAGCATTAAAAACTTTTTTCAGTCTTCGAATCTAAGCTGCACCAGAATTTTTGTAGCCTAAGCATCGGGAAAAAAAGTGCGGCTTAGATTCGAATAAATATGGCAATATCGCGATTTTAAAGTCTCTCTATCTTTAAATTTTTGCCTTCTTTTCTATTAAAAAATACTGTCTGGTATTTTCTGTCATTGAACATTTTCAATAACTTGATCAAGTTCTTGACTAAATTTTTAACATAATAGAATTTGGGATTTTTCTTTGCGCATTACATTTTACACATATAAAATTTAGGATTAATGTTAATTCAAATTTTATCCATTTTAGTTAAATATATGATAAAAAATTTTAAGTAGTAAAATTTTATTATGAATTCTTTATGGAAAAAGAAATATGTTGGGCATTACGATATGAACATATATTTATTTCTCATTGGAGTTTTTATTTTATTTCTATAATTAAAATATTGATTTTTATTACTAGTTCATTTTTGAATTAGAAAGTAAAGCATTCAGAAAAAGATATATCTGCTGAATAAACTTTTAAAAACACTAATTTTTAAAAAATTGAAACTTAATTTTCTAAATAATTAAACGGTGTTTTCATTTTTTAAACCCAAATATTCATAATTTTTAATTTTGGAAGACTTAAAATGAATGATTTTTTTTATAAACGAAGGAAAAATATAACTGTTATAATTAATAATGTTTGCTTTTTTTATCTCGTAATTGTGGATCAAATTGCTCGATTTTCAAATGTTAAAAAGTTTTACATTTCTTATTTTTTCTATTCATTTTCTCAGGAAATATCATAATCAGTTAAGAGCAATTTATACCTTTTTTTCGGGGGGGAGGGGAGATATTGAATCTATCCACTTAAGTCAATCTAATTATTACAAAGCTATTTTACCATAAATTATTGTTTAAAAACAATCTGTTACTCAGTATAATCACTATATGATAAATTACTTTGCCGTTTTGTCAGCCACAATACCGTTTAGCGTCCTTTCAAAGGCATCTCGTCATGTCATGAGGTCAACATCTCATGGTATTTTTCAAGCACTTAATGCATTCTTTTAATTTTAAATTTTTTATTTCTATTACTGTCCTTAAAAAAATTTTTACTTTTAAGTACTATTATTTAAAAAAATGTAAGAGTCATAACAATCGAAATCCTAATGGCGAGAGGTTATAGCTCGGAAGACCTAAGTACTCTGGTCATCCACCCCACGATGTATAATATCTCATGGGAATTTCACTTCAGAGGGGACCGGAAAACACTTGTTGGTTCGAAGTCTTTAGGAAAGAAAAGTACAAAAAAGCAATAAAAGTTTCCAATTTCTTTCCTATGTACTAAAACAGAAAGAGAGGAAGAATAATTTATTTGGATTCCTACATAGAATGAAACTATTATTTTGTTACCAAATATGCCCAAAAATTAAACAATAATGCAATTTTCTTTGATTTAAATATAATGTTAACTTCCAAATTGAAAAATTGTTATTGACATATATTCATTAAATAAACATAAATTTCTTAGAAAAAATAAAGGCAATGTTTATATATTATATGCTTGATTAATTGTGCTTTATAATTAATTGCCAGCCTATTTTCTCTCCCTTATAATTATATTTTAATCATTCTCTAAATTTACAAAATTAAATTTTAATTTCAAAATATCTTTCTTTCTTTCTTCCTTTTTTTTTTTTTTTTTTTGCTGAACATGAAATAATTTTGTAATGCTTATTTTCATTTACCTACCATTTCTTATAAAAATATTTTTGAATTTGAAAAATATTTTATATGTAAAATAATGGTCAAAACCATAATTAACCAGTTTTTTAATGAAATAGCTGCATACTATCTTAGAAAAATATCAAAATTGATAACCTTTAACTTTTTTAACATTTATATATATATATATATATATATATATATATATATATATATATATATATATATAAATAATTTTTTAAAGAAAATTCTATTCAAAATTGTTTCCCATAAACCTTTAATAATGTAATACAGGTGTAAGTGTATACCTAATTGGAAATTTCTGAAACATTTTTTTGTACATAAGAACTTTATTTTGTAATACTTTTAGAAACATTTATTATTCCATTATAAAAGAATATTAAATCGTTTTTCTTTATATGTAGTGCCTACTAGATTGTGAACATTCCATTGTTTACTGTACCGGGACCAACAAAACAAATTTATTCACGTTAATACATTGCTTTTGCACAACTAAATCGTTTTGTAATGGAAAATGAACTTTTTATTTGTGGATAAAAACACCTATAATCAGGAGAGCGAACAACTTATTGACATTTTAAAAGACATTTGACGGTAAAATCTATATTAAAAACAAGAACAGCTCCTAAAATTTAGATTGCAAAATACATAGGATTTTTCCATAGTTAGAAATGAATAAAGCATTCATAACAAATTATCAGAATCCATGAGTCGAAAAGTAAGAAAGCCATTTTAGATCTCTCTCTCATGGTCAAGATTCAACACTATTTTACTCCCCCGCCCCCCAAAAGAACAAGTATTTCGTTTCACAGTCGTAAAGACTGTGGCCCTCTTCCTTGCAGAGAATGGGGAGGATTCTATTGAAGGAAGTGCGCTACAAACACAAAGAGAAAATTTTTTTTGCTTGCCTTTTTCAAATCAACCAAAAGCGGAGAGCAGAGTGCACACGATCTTCTCTTTTCAAACAATCAAATCTCACCAGCAATGACATCCAATAATTCACAAAATAGCTATAAATTTATGTTTCGAGATATCTTTCCGATTTTTTGAAATTTCGCAATTGTCCATAATTCTGAAGATCTTCGTATAATAAGGACCATTATAAATTTATCATCTTCCATGCTCTCAATAATTGACACATTTGTTGAGTAATTCAGGGTACCACTGAGAATTGTACCTCTCGTGAAATAGGTTGCCAACCCCTGTTCTATTGTATAAAAGTAAAATTGTATCATACTGTTTGTTCATTAAAACATGAAATTTAATTTTTCATTGCTTTAAATCCACCTATTCTTCCTTTAAAAATCATTTGTTCAGGAAAAATTAAACAGTTTCGTTCTGTACATCATTTATCTAGAGAATTGATCGACAAACTGTGTTCCACGAGTCCCAATAAAAAAATGGGAAAGAAAAAAATTACAAATATGTATGCAAAATGGATTTATGTTCTCATGAAATTCGGTTAGCCACAATTATCTAAAGATCTTTTTTAACTTTTATTGTAATATAATAAATGAATTTTAAAACTTTATTTTATGCAGTAGATTGTGAATATACTATTATTTGCTATCCCGAGTTCCACGAAGTAATTTTATACTAGTTAGAGTACAATATTTTGAAACCTTTTACATTTGTGGGGAAAAAAACACCTATAATGAAGAAGATAAAAAAATTTATCGACATATGAACAGATTCGATGCTAAAATTTAAATTCAAGCTAGAAGACCTATATCTTAGGTTACCAATTCATGCCATATACGCAGAATTTCTCACACAGCTATGAACATTTTCATGCCATTCACAAAAATGTATTTAGAAAGTGAAAAATATTTTTAGCGCGATAGGCAACAAAAACAAAATACAAAAACGAATTGAACACGGAATATGAAATGCTACTGCAGATAATTTCAAAAGCTTATACGTCGATAGTTTGTGTAAAAAATTGTGAACACATATCTCAGTTACTAAGTATAATGCATGCGTAGGTGACATTTGGATCACAAATTTATATTATCAATGAGTAAATAACATTAAAATTACATCATAAAATTTTTAATAAAAATATAATATTTTTTAAAATTGTCTTTACATATAATATCAAAAATATGTTTATCTATATACTTTAAATATTATTTTAAGATATATTCCTTCAGCGAGGAAGGGGATTCCTCGAAAACATGTTACAGTTCTAGGGATTCCAAGAGTTGAAAAAGTTTGACGATTGACCAATGTCCAGAAATGAAAAGTCTTTCATGGTCAAGATTCACTCTGCTGCTTTAACCCCCTCGAAAAGAAAAAAAAAAAAAAAAGAGCTAACATTTATTTTACCAGTTTTACGACTGTCACCCCTCTCTTCGCCCCCCGCGTGTTCCCTTTCGCTGAAGGGGAGAATTTCATTGAAAAGGTTACCCGAGAGAGAAATTTATTGCCCATCTTGGGAGTCTTGAGACAAATATTTGTGCCAAAAAATTTCGCAATAGCCAACGCCATCTAGATGTCATGTAAGGTGTTAAACTAATGGCCCGCCATCACCTTAAGGAAAAGAGGACGCCCAAAAAAGAAATTACCTCCTGGTTCCGAGCCGAGACGTCAACGGAACCAGAGGGGGAGTCTGCAACACATGGTTTAATTCTAAGATCGAAATGCAGATGGCGGTACTTGTAACGGAAGTGTTACCGAACGAAACTTTGTATTACCGTCAGAGAGAGTTTGGAATTGAATGAGTTAGCGTTACCCGTCTCGCTGTCCAATCCTGGACTATGTAACTTAACTAATTTTCACTTATTTCTTCTAAATGTTTACCCTATATTGTGTCTAAATGTCTGTCCATTGTAACTGTGTTATTTTAAGTCATTAAAATATTTTAATTACCCCAAGATCTTGTCAAAAAAAATACTTTGGTTTACCCAGTAATGACGTAAGAGACCGTTACAAAATGAAAAACATTTTTTTAAGGTTGATTTCCATGAGAACGAAACTAATTCATGGATAAGGAAAATGATCTATTCAGGATATATTTCATACAATTGTTTAGAAATATACAGATTAGAAATGTGCAGAGTTTTTAAATAATTTTTACTGATAACTTATTTTATATAAATATTGCAAAAGGAAAATTCTCTTTCTTACCATAACAGGTCCTGATATAAATTGTTTACAATCATGGCACTCTTCTCCAAATTCATTCCAGTAATCTTTTTGACAATATATAAAACCATCCTTTTCAAAGAATGAACCAATTACTTGATTTTGACAAACTGAACATCTAAAAAAAAGTACAACAACAGTGTAAATACATAATAGATAATACAATTGCTATTTTAAAATATCGATAAGATTGAAGTACAGGGTAAAGAAAGGTAATTTTAGAAACTTTTAAAACAAGTCACCAGACTATTTAGAGGGCTACAAGAAAAAAATTATATTAAAAGGGTTAACCAAAAGTATTTTACCATAGTTAAGTCATTATTAAATTTTAAAAACCCTCAAATTTTTAACCACTTAATTGTATTTCACTAATACTTTTTCTACAGACTTAAATTTTATTGAATAAATTAAAATCATACTCTAAAATATTTTTAGTATGAATCAAAGGCAAGTTTAAAATGAGTTAATTAAAAAAAATTACTTCCCTTGTACAAGTAAATTGTAATAATTATATATTTTAATAGGTGTACAACTTTGCTTCCGCCGTTTTTTTCCGAAATTCGAGGCTTTATTGTAAAAAACTGATTGTACATTTATGATTCAAAGTATTGTCCATCACTGGCCACTACTTTCTCCCATCTTTCGGGCAGCGTACGAATCCTGCATTGAAAAAACTGGTCATCTTTCGAAGTGATCCAATTTTTTACTTCTTCATATGACCGGAAGTGCTGGTCAGACAGGACGTGTGCCATTGATCGAAACAAGTGATAATCCGAGAGAGCAAGATCTGGAGAATACAGCGGGTGGGGTAGGATTTCCCATTTCAACGTTTCCAAGTATGTCTTGACCACTTTCGCAACATGGGGTCGAGCATTGTCATGCTGTAAAATCACTTTATCATGTCTCTCGTTGTATTGCGGCCGTTTGTCTTTCAATGCTCGACTCAAACGCATTAATTGCGTTCGATAACGATCACCTGTGATTGTTTCAGTCGGTTTTAACAACTCATAATACACTACGCCGAGCTGGTCCCACCAAATACTGAGCATGACCTTGGAACCGTGAATATTCGGTTTGGCCGTCGATGTGGAAGCATGGCCGGGATATCCCCATGATTTTCTACGCTTGGGATTATCGTAACTTACCCATTTTTCATCCCGTCACAATGCGATGCAGAAATCCCTTCCGTCTTTGCCTTGCAAGCAGCTGTTCACAAGCAAACAAATGCTGTTCAACATCTCTCGGCTTCAACTCGTAAGGCACCCAATTTCCTTGTTTCTGAATCATTCCCATGACTTTCAGGCATTTTGAAATGGCTTGCTGTGTCACTCCCAATGATCCTGCCAATTCTTGTTGCATTTGACACGAGTCTTGATCAAGTAATGTCTCCAATTTTGCATCTTCGAAAACCTTCTTCCACCGCCATGCTGGTCTTCGACGTCAAAATCACCGTTTTTGAAGCGTTGAAACCACTCTCGGTACATTCTTTCACTAATAGCGGCCTCACCATTGGTATTTGAGAGCATTCGATGAGCCTCGGCCGCAGATTTCTTCATATTAAAGCAGAAAATTAAAACCTCCTGCAAATGACGAGAATTTGGCTCGTAAGCTCACATGTTTAATCGAGAATAACTTTATGATGCAGACACAAATCGACTAATATTTCGATGGTGTTATGTTTACAAATACCTAAGCTTATTGTATGACATCTACGATCTATTTATTTCGACTTCCACTTACCACTACAGCCATCTATTCAAAACAGCGGAAGCAAAGTTGTACACCTATTAGAAAAGCAAATAGTAAAGATATAGCATACAAATAAACATTGCCAAAAAAAATCCTATATTTTAAAACAATACTTTAAAAAAAATCAATATTACTCAAAACTACAAATTTAAAACATTGAAAAGATTATACATCAAATATATGACTGACATAGTTAAAACAGTTAAATATACTTGCCTTAAAGTTAAAATTCTGCAAAATGAAACAAATGGCAAATCAGTGTTAAAAATCTGTTTAGGTTATTTAAATTGAAAATATAGAAAATTTCATAAGTAATGATTCTTTCCCTCCTTTACTTAAATTCTACTCATTCTTTTCCAGAAGACTTCATTTAAAATTGCATTTCATTTTGATACCTTGCTAGCAATGCACAATGAGTCATTTAAGGACATAAAATGATTGCAAACAAATTATTGATAACAAATATTACATAACATATTGTGTCAAATTGCAAAGATTTATAATTTGTTGCTCAATTATTTCCTAATATTATCAATCAACAAATAGAAAGTACGGAATGACGGAGTTTTTTAGAAAAAAAAATTAAACTCCTTTATTAATAAAAAAATTAGGTAATAAATTATGAAGACCATGATTTGATAACTGCTTTTATAAGTTATTGCCAACACAAACATTGGCAATTTTATCCAATATGATATATTTACACTGTGAAAAAGGTTAAATCACAATGAGGTTTTATCAAAATTACAATATTAGCAATTGGCAGATGCCAAAAGTTAGTATATTTTTTATGTGTTACTGTCAGGGATGTCTTAACACTTCTTGAGGGCCTGGGATCCTATGCAAAAGTAGACCTCACATGTAACCCTTTTACGTATATAGTATGTTTTCAAATACTTGTACAAACGGTAACTCATAATAAATAAAAGTGCATGATTTACAATCTCACATACCTAGGCACACACTGACTGCTGCCTTTTTACTAAATGAGTATTGATGGTGTATAGTAATAAGCTTAGGCCTAGATACGGATGACAGCCATTACATAACTTGTCACTATCGTTAGTAGGCATATTTTTCAAAAATCTAAGTTGTTCAGAGACTATGTCCCGAAATAATATTTGACAATTAAAATTACTAGGATCATGATCTTATTGAGACTTTTACAATGAGATGACGCTAAGGCCCTAGGCAAGGACCCAGTTGGACCATGCTTAAGATGTCCCTGGTGGCTATCTTTGATTTTGAGATTCATATAACCAATAAGTAAGCAGTACAACAGAAAGAAAATGATGCTAAATTCAAACTAATCTCATTGCAATAGCAAACTAATTTCATCCTTTCATATCTGATAAGCAAGTATTATTTTATTGTTGAAAGATAATCAATCGTAATTAATTAATTTTAACTATCAAATATACATGACATTTTCAAACAGATTGCAACTAGTTAATAAATCCATAAACAAAAACACACAAAATTAATAATCATAAAAATTAACAAGAAATACAGAAAAAGTGAAAGAAATAAGAAATTTATTGCAAATCATAAAATATATTTACTTACTTAAAACAGGTACTATGCCAGTCCTTATTACACGCTTGAACACATTCTTCGTCATCAATATTTTCACTACAACCTGCACAGATAGGCATATCTATATCTACAAAAAATAAACATTTAAGATATAAATTTTTTTAAAAAACATGAAACATTATCATTACGGATGAAATGTTAAGTAACTGTAATCTATGGATATAATTTTCTACAAAAATTCCAATCTTAATAACGTGAAAAATAGTTCCATTTCAAGCTAAAAACAAATTATACAAGTTCAAAGAAAAAAGGGAGGAAAGGTCAATTTATTTCATAAAACAGTAGTTTTGTTATTGAGATCTAAACTTACGAGAAATTATGAATTTTTTTTTTATTCAATAGCAATTTAAAATAAAATTCTCCTTTCAAGCAAAGAAAAATATGTGAGTTATTAAGAGATACTAATACCAAATAGGGTTGTAATTGAGATTCAAAATCAGGACATTTTACAAAACCTTTCATTTATTTAACAGTTACAAATAGATTAAGTAAACATTCTGCAAAGTAAATACATTGAACCAATGGAAACAGTTTTTATTGTTATTTACTTCATTTCAATACACATTCAAGTATATTTTATTAAATGGTTATATGTCACAACTAGAAAGTCTGTAATATTATGTGCTCAAGTTTCACTTTAATTTATATATAGCCTTTCCACAACTATATATGTATATAATTATCTCTTACATAAATAAATGCCAGAACGTTTCTTTTTTTTCTACTCGTTTAAATTTATACCACCTACATTTCCAAAATATTGTTAATTATTCTTTGTACGTAAAATATTAATGCAATATCTTAAATACAATATCATCTAAGCAATAACTAATCTACAAACTTTTAAGATTTGAATTGCATACCTAGAACATTGTGTTTATCAACCACTAAACTACAAAATGAATCTCCATTTTTTTCATACTTTTAGACAAATCCTTATTCTATAAATAAAAATTACTTAGCCAAATCTTAACTTCCACTAACCCAACTTTTAAGAGAGAGAGAGAGATTAAAGGTATTCATGTATTAGCGTCACTGCAGCAAAATATGCACCAAGCATTTTTACGATAATATCCTAACAACAAAGATTTTTAATGTATTTTATTTGAAAAAAACAATCAGTCAGATTTTGGTTGCTAACGGCATGATTTACATGGATAATACATAAGTATGGTTTAAGTGTAGTATAGGGGGGACACTTGGCACAGTCCTTTTTTTTACGATTAAAAGTGGTCACCAAGGTACTTTATTTGGAATTATTTATTATTTATTTTAGAATGAATTTGTTATCTCACCGTGACATTTTGATAAAAATCGCCAAATCCAAAGTGGCCTAACAATACTACACTTGAGCCCATAAGTACCAGATTAAATTACAAAAATCCAAAACACCACCAAAATTATTTTTCTCTCTACATCATAAAGATAAACTTGAATAAAATTCATCTATTAGAAATGCAATTGTATTCATTGTAAGTCTTAAAATGTAAATTATTTGATTTCAATACAAGTTTTGCCAGTAAGAAGAAATTTGTTTTCCTAATAAATTTCCTTTATGACAAAACCAAGCATTGCGAATCAAAAAGCTAAATTAGTATAGAGAACTTCTTAGTATATTTCTTTATTAGTATAAAAGTACTTCTTTAGCATCAAAATTGGTTGATTGGATCTCAACTTAATACAAAACCATAAATTTTGCTTCCATAGGAAGGATAAAATAATTCACTTAAAAGTTGTTTACTCAGAATATAGGCATCTATTTAGAATATTCTTTGATCACATGTCAGTTTCCATTATGAATTAACTTTTTAATATCTCTCTGTAGATACAGATTTATTAAATTATAGACAGTAATGTTAATAAATATAAGCAACTAAGTTTCCCCAAAATCCCAAGCATTATTTTTTTTAATTCGAAATCGAAAAGTAGACTGCAGAGAATCTTTAATATGTCACATTTTAATTTTTAATACAATAGATATCCTGAATACAACACGATTCCAAATATTAACTATGAATAGAATATACATGAGATATTAATCATTAAAGGAATTATTTACGGTGTTGACAAGAATATTATCGGGCAATGAAACTTTTATTTGTTCTGTTATTATAAGGAAATGTACTATATACATAGCACCTCAAAATATACAATATAAAACTAAAACATATTAAGCAAGCGAATAACTACAAATTTTCAAAAAAGATTATAATATAAACTCATAAAAACATTTATAAAAATTATTTTGTTTATATAATCATTATTTGAGGTTAATGTATTGTTTCAGGAATGACATCTGAAAAACTTTACCTAAGTTAAACTTCCAACATTGTTCAATCAGTTTGCTTTGATTAAAGACAACAATTTTAAACTGTTAATTTCCCACGAATTAAAACAATACAAAATATTCTGAAATTAAATGTATCGGTACTTAAAATTGTCGCCATGTTTACCACAAAGGAAGTTAGTTGCCAAACTTTAATAGTAAATTAAAGTTAATTACTCGGAAATGACGTCAAGACGTGAGTGAATTTTTTTTCACTGGAAAAATCGGAAGTGATTTATATCATGTGATGTCTTTGATGTTTGACAAACTACATTCTGAGGCACAGATTACTTGATCATCTCCAGGTACGTACATTTTTTAAGTGCAACAAAATTTATTTTCAGTGTACTTTTAGAGTAAATGATTTCTTATTTTCTGAGAATGACTTTATTTAAAAGATGCGATATTCTTAATTATTTTATGTAATTTTTTCAAAATTCACCTGTTATTATTAAATTTACAAAACAAGTTAAAATTTATTATTTTATAATACAATTATATTCAATATCCTGAAAAATCATTTTAATTGATGACAAATGTTTTGAAAATGTGTATTTAAAGTACAAAATTTAATTAAAAATATCTGTCAGTCATAGATATCAGTTGAGAAAATAAATGAATTACTAAAGAAATAAACCACTACTAAAATTCAAACGATTCGAATTACAAATTTTCTGAAAATAAAACAATCTATTGTTTCTTGTTTGATAAAAATTATTATTGACAAGGCTTTAAAACAAATATTTGTTTTATTAAAAAATAAATAATGCATAAAATAAAAATTCCTTTGCTAAATTAAAATTAGTCATATTCGTATGGTATCAATGTCATTAAAGAACTGTAATTATTTTTGAAGTGAAACTTCTTAGCGCTCGAGACTGAATAAGAAATTTGCCCAATTTTGCGTAACAGTGAAAAAGCGAACGGAAGTAGTCTCCCCCCCCCCTCCCATTCCACCGAATCGTCACCATGATGACAGGATAGCAAGTTGGGAGGAAAAGGAGGAGCGGGGACACAACGTGATTTGCGTCATATTCATGTAAAAGTTGGATGATTGCTCCCCTCCGATTGGTTAACTTGGTCACCTTCCTATTGAGGGGCCTTTCCCCCTAGACCCGGGAGCATCTACCAACGGTTGTATGAGATGCAGTGACATTACGGTGTAAACAAAATAGCTCTCGTAGTAAAAGCGTGCTTTTTTGAAATATTTTCTTAGATTGTTAGCTACATAGCGATGTTTTCGGCGGCTAATTTGCTTTTTTGACTTTTATTTGCGTTGAATTATTATATTAATTCTAATCAGAATGCTTAAATTAAATGCACCAAGAGAAAAAGTGTTTCGTGAAAGAAAGAAAAAAGAAAAACTAGCAGCAAGTTCAGTCGAAAAAGTGACAAGAAAAAGCAAAAAAAAAAAAAAAAAAAAAAAACACAGAAAAATATTACAAATTTATTAAACGCTACTGCGAAATCTCCATCAGAGTACATGAGATATCGAGCACGGGAAAAAAACACTGCAAAATACTCTCTTAATGCTCAGTTTAAGGGATGGGAATGCTATTGAGACTATGCTATTATTGACTGCATAGATTAATACGGACTTAGTGAACCACCCTGGGCCATTAACTACAGAGCCTTCAACAATTCTAGTGCGTGTTGGAACTGATGCATGTAAATCAATAATAAATTCTATCTTACGTTACAAAAACTATGATTCCCATAAAAAGGCCCACAAAGATTTTCAAAAGCGATTCATTCATAATCGTTTAACTGATACGGGCGTTCAATTTATGATAGATTATGGTTTAGAGATGATTTGAGAACGTCTGTTGCTGAGCACACAGAATATTTTACAAAATATTTTACCGGGAATTAATTTAGAAGACACATTAAAGCATGCTACAATTGTCGACAAAGTTTAAATAGGAAAAGTATACGAAATTTATCAAAATATAATGGTATTGCATACCCAAAAATTCCAGGACATCTTTCTACTTTGGATTTGGTATCAGAAAGACTTATTTCGCCACGAATACCTTTCACGCAAATTAGGCGATTGAGACATGTGCTCGGTCAATTTGGAATATTAGGGTAAATAATCAATGCTCCAACGTCGCCAAAGAAGTTTCACTTCTATCGCGTGGCGTTCCACGCACCACATTTTTTTTAGTTTAAGAAGTTTTCATTTCAACATGATAAAATCATAAGAATTATCTTTCACAGATTAAACGGATTTTGAAAGTAACAATTTGAACTTTCGAGAAATGCATTCAAGAAAAAAAAATTATGTTTAAATAATGGTAAGTAGAGACGCAGTATAATGGTTAGTGACGTTGACTGCAGTACAGAGTGGTATGGGTTCAAATTCCGTAGAAGGCATAGATGTTTGCAAGTGCATTGTACCTGTGCAGCATGTGGGCAGTTTAAATATTCGTCTAGCAACAAGTTTTCTCGAGAGATTGGTGAAGGAGGAAGAGAGGCGGGAGGCCTTCTGATCATCTCCCTCAAAACTGGGGAAGAACCAATACAAAACATACTGTCACCTGCATGGTGCTGAAAGCTGCTCTAACAACAATCCTAAAACCTGCCCCTTGCCATAATGAATTTAGAGGGCATCCATCTGACATCGTCGATGTAGATGGTATTAGAAACAACATTTTTATAATCTAGAAAAAGTTTGTCCTTGATTGACTTTTTAAAAC
The DNA here is from genome assembly GCA_019973935.1 of Trichonephila clavipes. Classification (NCBI taxonomy): domain Eukaryota; kingdom Metazoa; phylum Arthropoda; class Arachnida; order Araneae; family Nephilidae; genus Trichonephila; species Trichonephila clavipes. The sequence continues at coordinate 1,082,016 of BMAU01018474.1, read as the reverse complement.
ATAAAAAAGAATCTTTCATAATCAATTAGACGCTTTTATTTTGAAAAATATTCCAAAATACAGATTACATTCCTGATTGATCGCAATCGAATTTCTCTCCCCCAAAAGATTTACATTGGAACAAAAACTACTTTTTCTATAGTAAGAACCTGATTGCTCAAGGAATCAAATTTTATTAATAACATATTTATTTAATTTAGTAAATAATTAATTTAATATCGGTTTAATCTTTAAAAGAAACTTATATTGGAAGTTACATAAATATTGTTTGTTACGGAAATTTCGGACTTCACCGGTTTCTCTGGCGAAAAACCGAAAAATTGTTTGTAGACCAAAAGAGTGTACATGCCTAAAGTGTGTAACAATGCTGTTTCTCCTTCAATAATGATGAATAAGTCATAATGGTCTTAGTGACGAATTTGGTCACCAAATTTAGAGACAAAATCAGATACTTCGAAATTAATCTGCAAAAGTTCGGGATGATTATTTCTCAATATTATACTAGAAACTTCTAGAATTGCTTCACTGGCTATATAAGGTTTGATGCAAGGAGGCAAATAAGAGGTCAAAGCTTGACAGCCACTTTTCATTAAATATATACCGAAATTAAACCTGTTAAATTATGTAGAGTAAGACATAGATAACTTTTAAAAACATATATAGTAGTAAGTTTAGAGAAAAAAATTTGAATTAAAATATATATGCGGAAAAAAATTTCATTGTACTAATTTAAATAAATAAATAGATGTAGGGTTGTGGCACAGTTCTAGGGGTATTTTAATGAGATGACACTGATTTTCACTAAAACTAACGTTTAATGGTGTACATTTGATACCGGTCTACTCGCTACTACACAAACTCACAGAGAAATGATGATTAACGTTTATACAAAGATTTCTGGCTCTTAACGGTAGTTTTCAGTTTCTAGTACCTGTACTTGAAAAAAATCCTAGTACAGTTCTTATAGAACAGTTTGCAATGATATAATACTGTTCTTTACATACAGAGTTCAGGGGATGTGAGTGGCCTACGCGTCACTCCCCTTCGAACAACGGACAGCTGGACCCTACACGGCTAGTTCCCGGTTGCGCTCCGTTTGTTTCAGCAGAGGTAGATCTCCGACCTGCGCGTCGAGTCCTCGCTCGCTAATTATCTCTCCTCTCGTTAATTGGCTGGTGGCTGCGTCGCCAGCGCCCTCTAGAGAATGGTCTCCATGAAAAATACCCCATACATATATTTTGTAAAGAAGTTTTCTTCGTATACAGTTTAAAAACAGGATTTATTTTTATTTTTCGGGGTTGAAGCGCGTAAAGTTTAAGTTATAAACGTGTTTTGAGATGTTTTTAATATTTAGGTTTACTTTCTTATGATCAAAAAACTTTTTCAATAAAAATAAAAATATTACTCAACTCAGTGCTATTAAGCAACTTGGATTTTTAGATGTACCTTGTTGCAAGTGAATAATTCTGAATACCAGTGGCGTAACGAGGACTATTAGGGCCCACCTTCAAAGTGAGGTTTTGGGCCCCATGCTGGATTTTACAAAGGGTTGATTTTACGTGGCATTGGCGTATCTAGTCCTAAATAGGCTCTGTATCAAAATTAATTGGAGGGATTTTTCGGGGGGTTCTTTCAAATTTTTTACTTACACATATTGGGGCCCCTATAGCTTGGGGGTCCTGTATCTTTGATACAGCTAATAGGCGGTAGCTACGTCGCTTACTTGGCGTCAGTCAGGCCTTGGACTCCTTAGAATCCTTGGTTCCCGTTACGCCACTGACAACGTCATAAAATACCCAGCGAAGAAGCAGGTAACAGCTGATAATAATACGTAGGCTGTTCAATAAGTAATAAGACTAATTTTACTGCGGCAAAACCCCTCATCGGAATGTTAATTTCTGTGGCATAAGAAAAGTTTGTTGTCTGTATTAACAAAAGCTACCGATAGATGGCGTGTACAGAATAGTATTTTTGAGTATCATGTTATCGAACTGAAGCGTGTTCGTGGGCGCCTACAAGACGCGGTCAGTTGTCGAAATGGAAGCAAAAATCAGCATCGGAGACCTTTGATGTGATAAAATAAGATTAAAGACTAGAACAAGAAGGCAACAATATCTTAAAACGCTTTATCACAGCAGACGAAGCTTGGTTGTATTACTATGATCCTACCATAAACAACAAAGCAGTGAATGGAAACATCCATCTTCACATACTTCCAAGAAAGAAAACACTGTGAAATCGGATGGTAAAGTTATGAGCATAAATTTTTATTATTATGAAGGAATTGTGTATCAACACGCTGTCGAACCCGGTACTAACGTAAACGACTCGTACTTCACGAATGTCTTGCGAACAATGGTACAGTACGTTAAAAGGAAACGTCCATTGCTTCGAAATGGCTTCCTATTGCACAATGACATTTCCCGACCACATATTGCTCGTTGCGTACGGGATGTTTCGCAGCAGAACAACGTAGAGATTTTACCACACCATCTGTACAGTCCTGATCTCACTCCATGCGATTTCTGGCTGTTTTCTCAAGAAACCATTACGAGGCAAACGTTTTGTAAGCAACAAAGCATGTGAAAAGGCTGCGGGGGCGGTTTTGAAATAGCTCTCACAAGACGGACTTTTACATGTTTTTAAGAAGTAGACAGAGCTTTGGGATAAATGCCTTACGTGCCACGGAAGTTATTTTGAAAAAAACCATGTAAATAATGACGATTAAAGGTATTCTGTTTTTTTTTCATAATTTTAGTCTTATTGCTTATTGAACAGCCCTCGTATATACGAGCAGTAGCGCACGCAGGAATTTTTCAAGGGGTGGGGGAGTCAAGGTCGAAAGTCTACTATTCTCGTATCATGCTCCATTGATTTAGTCGATTTTGGGGAACAAAAAACAGTAAAAAATTAATTATTAAATGAATAATTAGCATTAATTAATAAAATTAATTATTAATAGTAAATACTTAATTAAATTTTACGTACTATATACAAAGGGTCAGTGGCATAATGGAAAATATTAGGGCCCTCCTGCAAAGTCAGGTTTTGAACCCCAAGCTGGATCTCCCAAAGGGTTGCTACTTCTTGTCAGTTAGGCTTTGAGCTTCCCCTGGAACTCTGGGCCCCTTCGTCATACGGGGGTGTACGTTACGCCACTGCTGAGAATACTTGAAAAGGAAAAATACCTAAAGCAAATGAAAATTTCCTTTTTTTATTTCTAAAATCATATTTATTTATTATACCATTATAATCTAATATTTAGCTTACATGTATTAGATATAACGAATTTAATTTGAGAATTTGTGTGTATTGAAAAATTCTTTTCAATTATACGACTTTTTAGAGCAAGCTACCTTTTAGTTCCATATAAAATCTTTCTAATGAAATTGATATAGTTCTTGCTGTATAAAATAATTTCAGAGCTTTTTTAAGAGAATTTTATTTATTTGAAACTGACTCTTAAAATACTGTTCGTTTCATTTTCAGTGTATCTCACAATAAAGGTTATACATATATTTTTTCTTAAATCCTGTTTATAGGTTGTTCAATATCTAAAGTTTCCCCCTCCCCTCTTTTATTACTGGTTAAACGAATTTCCAATAAAAAATTTATTTGTTAATTTGTGTCAGCTAAAATTGCTATAATAAATTAGGACATCAAAGAAGTATTATTATGTATTTATCTCCTGAACACATTCTTACAAAATTGTAATTTTTTTATACCGTATTCTTAAGACTACGATAATGTCCTGTTTTTGAGTGTATTTGAATTAAACTCAAAATAATAAAAGGTTTTTAAATAATTAGTTATGTGGAATTTCATTCAGCGGATGGCAACGAAACATTAAGAAATCGTGACATCATTGGTAACCAATATTTTAAAAAATTAAGAATTTAAGCATGTAATCGTTCTTGAGCATTTGTGATTTATTTTTCTATTTATTTATTTATTCGCCTTTAAGGCTTTTTATTACATAAAATGCGATCATAAAGGAAAAAAAGAAGAAAGAAAGTGTTATTTACAGCATTAAACTCACTCACACACATAAATATATTCACAAATTTTCGATAGAATACTTTATTCTTTAAATTAACTGATTGAACAAATTAATAAAAAGGAACATTTTTCTTAACAAGGATTTTTTTTCTCATAATAAAACCTTCTTTTTTTAATTCTGCTGCTTATTCCAACTTTAGTCCTGATTATTCAAACATTCTTTTTCTAGAACTGGAATGTTTATCAAATAATTTGTGTTGAACTGAGAGAGAATTTTGTATATAATATTCAAAGTTGCTATAGTTTTTTTTCAAAAGGTTGACTTTTATGGTCTTGTTAAAATTTAAATGATGAAATAGGTATTTTAATTTACTGATGCACACATTTTTGTGATTCAAAAATTACACAGGTATTTTTTGAATCACACAAAGAAAAAAAATCATCAAAAATTTCAAACAGAACATGAAAAATGTGAGTGTGAGACAGTAAAAGGACATGTGTGGTGAGGGGAAAAGAGAATATCTAGATAACATCAATTATAAATTTCCTGGAATAAAGAATGCATTCAGTAAAATTCAGCTAAATATTTACGCTAAAAGTTATAAAAACGTTTAACAGAAGTAATTATTTGTTGTAAAAATGTAATTTCATATTTTATTTTTATCCTTTTTCCAGAAAAATAAGAATCAACTAATTTTCTGAAGAAAAAAGAAAAACTTTTTTGTTTTTAGATTTTTTTGTTGAATTTAAGAAATATCAAACGAACATAGTAATAAATTTATTGAAAAATGCTGCTCATAACTAGAATGTAACAAGATTTCAAAATCTGTGGAAAAAAACATATACAAAAACCTTTGGTTTTATGAAATGAAACAATTTTTTACATTTATTATATATTTAGATAAAATTATAACAAAATAACTATTTTAACTGAAAAAAACTGAGATATGATTCATGCTTCCTCTTCCGGTTGTGGACATGATGGGACACACACTTGATGTCCATTTCTATACAAACAAGGATAACACCGGCACACGTAAGGTCTTTTGACTTCGGGCTGGGAAGTTGACGTCATATTTTGCGGGGAACACGATGGTTCTGGCATCTTGGACACTAATACACAACGTTCGTACTTGCTGATGTCACAAGGGGGATCTGTAATCAATATTTAAATAATGTTAACAAATAATTAATAGCAATAAATAATTCTAATACTATAGGGTTTGCACTGTTGATTAAGTTTTTTTAAAAGTTACCATTAATTTCAAGCCCTTTAAAATTAATTTTGGAGATTTGAGTTTTATCTTTCTTTTGATCTGATCATCATACACGAACCTTAAAATGGATTAAAATTTATCCGAATAATTGGTTCCTCGTAATAAATGCAGACGATAAACTTTCTTTATATAAACATATGAAATACTTGAAATTGCAACAACTGTATCTGAATCAAGTGGTTGATACGAACAATTCTTAAAACTTCACTATACAAAAAAAAAAAATGTAATTTCTTTTAAATTAAAAAAATACATAAAGCAAAAATGTGTGTGCGTGGTTAATGATTTTTGATAAGTTATTAATTTTTCGACTTATAATTTTTTAAAAATATAACTCCAGTTCTAAACAGTGCATAAATTCATCGCTGAAATATGTGAAGTTTTAGAGTATTTTTTTAATTAAAATATCTCAATTCACACAGATGGTTAAAAATAATGGAATGCAATGAAAAAAAATCCTACTTTACACAATTCCCCCAAAGCCCTCACCTTTTTTATTTGTATTATCTTTGCATAACATTCAAGTAAGAAATAAAAACGTAAATAACTTTCAATGTATATTATTTACATCTCACAAAATGCAATAAATTTTATGTCAATTAAAAAAGATTAGAAATCCAGATCGCAATTTTTGAAGATTAGTCCTTTTGAAATTCACAGACGCGTATACATATCTACTGGGGAAAAAAATGCGAATAGCAAAAATTTTTCAAAGAGAGAAAATATAACCGAAGGAATCACCAAGAATTAAATTTTTTTGTTGTAAAAAAATTTTCGACTTTGCACAAATGAGAATAATTTTTCACACTAAAAAGAGATGAGAAACTATAACGAAAATGAAACTTACATATTTCATTAAATGAAACTCGAAATTTTCACACTTTCAAATCGTTTAAAACAAGTAATAAAATATAATTTTAAAAACTTGAATAAAATTCTGTTAAATAAGCATTCAAAAAAAATTTGTCTTATGAATAACAATTCTTATAATTCCAGCACACTTGCCTATGACACTTTTTAATATTTAATATACAGTGGGGCACTAAAGTGTTCATACACTTGCAATTTCCTATTAAATTTAATGTTTTTGACTAATAAAAATTAATATACTGTAACTGTAATTTTTTTAGGATATATGCATCTTATTCTTAATGGAATGACATAATTAATTTTTTAAAAATAGTATAGCTATTTTTTTTAAAAATAATTATCAAAAAGCTACTAAAAAATTACGCCAAAAAAGTCTTCGTACACTTAACAAAAATCTCAACTTAGCTTTAAATATTGTATTTCTTTCTTAATTTAGTACTTAGTAGGATATCTTTTAGTGTCCACAACAACTTTTAAGCGTCCTGGTACAGATTTAATCAGTTTTTTGTAATTTCTGCATCGATTCTTCTCCATTCTTTTGTGATTATTGTTTTTACTTTACATTTTATGTTTATTTGTCACGTTTTCTTTTTTATTTCAGAATCTCATCAGATATGTTCAAATGGGCTAAATAAAGTCATTGAGGAGGTATTTTCATAATTTGGGGACAGTTATAGAGACAATAGCGGCGTACAACGAGAGCAGTGCACTTGGCGTCATTACCCTGTTAAACAATTAAGTAGTCTCCAATATACAAATTTCTCTTTAAAAGAATTAAATAGAGCTCATGGTTCATAATACCATGAAAAAATACCAAATTACTTAATTCTGAGGCCCATTTACACCCCCACGCCAGAACACCTTTACCTCCATGCTGATTCATGGAAGTGAAGGAGTTCTTGTTCCACATAAATTCATGGAATTAAACTCTTGATTTTTTCATTTACAAGCTATTATAGGCTCATCGGAACCAAAAATGTTGAATTGTCTGCTATCCGAATCAATTTGCTGTCAATTTTGATTTTTCTGAAACTTAATTCCAAGAATCTACACTGGTGTGCAAAACTTAAGCAACAATGAAAAAATTAAGCAGATAACCATGAAATTGCAGAAAGGGAGGTCTGGAGATCAGTACAGTGAACACGTAAGTCAGTAGAAACGTCATGCGTATGCAAATATCAGGAACGAAACGTCAGAAGCGACGTGAGCGTACGCAAAACGCGTGATGTCGGCGCGTGCTGTTCAACAGTAAAATAAAATGAAGGACGCAGACGGAATTCTACAAATTCGCTGCAAGTGCCAGTGAGTCAGTTCGTGAAATATGGCTAGAAGAAATCACCTGGACGACTTCACACGTGGAAGAATGATCGGAAAGCTGGAGGAGGGGCGTACCGTCACCAGTGTAGCTACAGAGTTCGGAATCAACAAAAGTGTCGTTTCGCGCGCTTGGAAAGCGTTCCAAACCACAGGTACAGCTGTTAGAAATGTTAGTGGTGGCCACCCGAGGACGACAACTGCAGGGGATGACCGATATATCATCCTGCAGGCGAAAAGAGGCCGACGGCAGTCAGCAAGCGTCATTGCTCAGCAACTCTCTACAGCAACGGAGCGACAAGTGTCGCGGTTTACTGTGGCCAGACGCCTTCACAAAGGGGGCCTATTCACCCGCCGTCCTGAACGCTGCCTCCCGTTGAAAGTTGACCACCGACGCCACCGTTTACAGTGGTGCAGAGAGCACAAAAGCTGGACAACTGTCAATGGAGTCTTGTCCACTTTACGGATGAGAGTCGGTTCAGTACCAGAAGTGATTCTCGACGCGTTTTGATTTGGAGAGAGATCGGGACACGGTTTTATACCAGTAACATCAAGGAAATGCACCATTACGGTGGTCCTGGAGTTCTTGTCCGGGGAGGCATTATGCTGAACGGGCGAACTGAGCTCCACATTTTTGATAGAGGGTCTGTAATCGGGGATCGCTATTGTGAGGAGGTACTTCTTCCCCATGTGCGTTTGTTCCGAGGTGCCATTGGCCCAGACTTCATTTTTATGGATGACAATGCACGGCCACATCGGACTCTTACTATTGAGGAGCTGCTGGAAAGTGAAGGAATGGATTGGCCAGCGTACTCCCCAGATTTAAATCCCATCGAACATGTGTGGGATGCTTTGGGGAGACGTATTGCAGCACGCTTACATCATCCGGAGAACACCCAACAACTCAAACAGATGCTGATTGAAGAATGCGCACTCCTACCGCAAGAAATGTTGCACCAGCTGGTTCTGAGTATGCGGAGACGGTGCGAAGCAACCATTGCAGTGAGGGGAGGACATATACCATATTAAGGAACATCTGCTTGTTGTTCTTCCTGTTGGATAGACCATCATGAGTCACGATATTATGCGTTCAATAAAGCTTGTTTTTGTTTGATTCCATACCGTATGCATTGTATTCCTTTTTCAGCGCCGATGCTTTCGTCATCCTTTACATACATAATACTCTCCCTCATTTCTGAATTTCATGTTTCTCAGATGATTTTTCGTGAAGTTATGGCAATAAACCCACCTGTTGCTTAAGTTTTGCACACCAGTGTAGTTGGATCAATAAAACATGGAAGTAAAAGTGTTCTTGCGTGGGGGTGTAAATCGGCTACAGAATTAGGTAATTTGGTATTTTTTGTTGATAATGTGAATTATGAGCTCTATTTAAATATTTTAAAGAGAAATTTTAAATTATCTGCCCAAAATTTGGATATTGGAAACGACTTCATTTTTTAACAGGATAATGATGCCAAGCGCTCTGCTCTCAATGTACGCCACTGGTGTCTCTATAACTGTCCCCAAATTATGAAAATACCTCCTCAATCACTTTATTTAGCCCAGTAGAACATACTTATGGTGAGATTTTGATGTAAAAAAGAAAGCATGACGTATAAACGCATAATGTGAAGTAAAAACAATAATTATAGAAGAATGGTGGAAAATCGATGCAGAAATTACAAAAAACTGATTAAATCTATACAAAAGTTTTTGTGTGGACACAAAAAGATATTCTACTAAGTACTAAATTAAGAAAGAAATACAATATTTAAAGCTAAGTTGAGATTTTTTTAAGTGTACGAAGACTTTTGTGGCGTTATTCTTTAGTAGCTTTTTGATAATTAATTTTTTTTAAAAAGTTATACTATTTTTAAAAAATCAATTATGTCATTCTATAAAGAACAAGTTGCAGATATCATAAAAAAATTACAATTACAATATATTAATTTTTATTAGTTGTAAGCATTAAATTTTATAAGAAATTGCAAGTGTACGAACACTTTTGTGGCCCTCTGAATGTTTTATATTTGTAAAGTTGTATTCACACAATATGGAAAAACAGTAAGCAAAATTCTTTAGAAATAAAAGTAAGCGTTCTTTACTTTTAACCACTTGAAGTGATATTGTTTCACTAATGTATCATATAAATAAAATTATGGTTTATGTAATATCATAAATATGAGGATATATAAACCTTAAATTCAACTTGTTTTTTCAAAACTTTATCTGAGCTGAAATTTTATCGATATTTAATAGTGTTTCATCACTGTTCCCATACTGAAGAAATGCATATTGATTTATTAGAGAATTTTTTTCTCTATTTTTAGAGCCTTTTTTAATCTATTAAATTTTCTTGACACTTAAGCACACACACACAACTTTTAGTTTTTAAATAAATTATAGTTTAAAAAAACTAAAAAGCACGCTTTTATAGTGAATCGAACTGAAAAGTTAAAAAAAATTCTTAATATAAGAATAAAATGATTAACTAGAAAATTAATGTCATTGGGGTAAACGCGTGGGATGCTCTATATTAATTGTTATAATTTCTTACTAGTTCTATTCCGAAATGCTGAGTACAAAGCACCCCACACTTTTACTCCCAATGACATTAATTTTCTAGTTAATCATTTTATTCTTATATTAAGAATTTTTTTTTTACTTTTTAGTTCGATTTACTATAAAAGCGTGTTTTTTTTTAGTTTTTTAAACTATAATTTATTTTTCTGTTTTTATTTCGATCTACAGTAAAAGTCTGTTTCTTTTTAGTTTTTAAAACTATCATTTATTCTTTGTTGAATTTATCTAACTAATAAAAGTGTGTAAGAAATATTAAATGTAAATCATATTATCACCTTTTAAAATATTGTTATACAGTAGAACGTGGTTTATCCAAATCAACCGGGACTGAACATCGTTCGGATAACCGAAAACCGAATGCGATCCATGCAGTATATGAAACCGGACACTATACGAATATTGAAAATCATCAGATGCGGGAAACGTGCTTGAAGAAAAAGCAAAATAGGAGCAAAATGTCGTAATTTTACCTTTATTGTGGAAAATAATCACTTATTTTTCGCTATACCACTGCACACCTTCGTTTTTTCGCTGCAAGGTCTCTGAAAAAACTGGTTCGAATATTTGACGCTCCAGATAATTAACGTTCGGATAAACGACGTTCTACTGTAATGTCATTAGTATCATCACTTCTACACATATTGCTTTATGAAAATAAAAAAAATATTTAGCAGTTAGAAGATAAATTTATCATTTTTTAAACAAATTTCTATAATGTTAATTCGTATCATCACTTCTAAAAGTATTGCTTTGTAGCCGCGGTAGCCGAGTGGTACGGGTATCGGACCGCGGCTTGCCTTGTCACGAGTTCGAGCCCAGTACCACTAAAGACCCGCCGTGTAGGGCAGCGATGCACGCTAAATCTGTCGAGAGCTGAAACGTCCTCCCGTTGGTGTGGTGTGGTAGTTAGGAGAGGGGGGTGCCAGCTCAGGTGTCGTCCACGTCACTTGACCATGGTTCAAAATTACGTGGTCCGTCGCCAAAAGCCCTCGTGTAGCTAAACAGTGCGACGTTAATATTCAATCAATCAAAAGTATTGCTTTATAAAAATAAAAAATTTTTAGCAGTTAGAACATAAATTATTTTGATTCACATGCACGAGTCTTTTTTTTTTTTTCCATTTTCAAAAAAACTACGCACCCAGCCACCCTACCTTTTTTCACATAAAGAACACTTTTTTTGTTTTATTTTTTATTAATCAGAAGCTTATTTTGCAGTTATGGAATTAGTTGCCAAAGCTGAAAATGGTTTATGCAATTAGTCGCCAAATCTAGAAACGATATAATGAATTAGTCGCCAAATCGAGAAACAATATAAAAAATTGGTCGCCAAATCTCGTAAATCCTTTAAGTCCTTAATTATTAAAATCCTGATCAGGACAATGGAACAAAATTATGAAATTTTTGTATTGTCATGGGTCCTTGACAATTGTGCGAAATTTCGAATTAATCTGACCTTTTAAATTGGGTAAAAATCGAGTTCAAAGATTCCATTACATACAAGTGAAACTTATAAAAACGTGTTAAAAATACGTGGTTCGAATCATGATTACAGTAGATAAATATTAAAAAAAAAATTTCAATCTATATATAAACTGTATTGTTATTTCTTCGCTCAGCAAAGTAGAACTATTAATTGAAATGGAGAAAAAAAACTACTATAAGTTCAGACAGCTGTATATAATGTAAGTCTTTTACAAGTTTCCTTAAAAACCATTATAAAAAATGTGATCTTCAAGTGATTTTCTGTATATTTTTAGTAATTTATTTTCATCATCATTACTTGAAATCTAATTATAGCATATTTCTCTCTCTCTCTCTCTCGTAATTTTTTTAAAAATAAATTATTTAAAATATCTACTAATTAATGGTTCCAGAGATTTTTTAGCTTTATGTGGGGGAAAAATGATTAATCGTGTGTGTAAAATTATCTATAGAAAAAATGGCAACAAACGTAATATGAATTTTTAAGATTCGATGATTTATTTACAAAATTTTTATGTCGTAAGCCAAATGTTACGCAAAATATAGTAAAAATAGCTTTTGATATTCTTGAATTTCAAAAAATAGCCTGGTTGATTATTTTTAAGTACTTCAACAAAACAGATTTTAAATAACTTGAATTTAGATTTCAAATTCCATGGTTGTGATTTAATGCTTCAAAACTTAACTCATTTTTTAACACAGATCCGATCAGCAATCATTTAACAGTCAGAAGCAAAAAATAGTTTTATATACTAGATAGAATTCTGGAATTAATGAAACATTTAAATATATATATTACATCAAATGGGAAACAATTTTTTTTCAATAAAAATATTTTAAAAATTAATAAAGAAATCTAGATATATATTATAAATGCGAAAGTTTGTGAGGATGTTTGGCCGTCTTTCACGCAAAAACAACTGAATGGATTTTAATGAAACTTTACAGTAATATAGCTTATACATCAGAATAACACATAGGCTACAATTTATAAAGATATTGTGTGAAGTGTCCAAAATATAACGATATTTGTCAAGTAAGTAGGAAAAAATTCTGCCATCTGCAAGCAATTCTGGAGTGCGCTGCAAAAAAGCCCACGTCAGCATATATCTATCTTTTGTTTGTGAAAGAACCCTTTTTTTTGGCTCCGCAAGGCGCTCGCTTCTAATTAATTCCTGTGATCAGCATAATCCCTAATTTTTTTTTATTTCAGAATAAAACTAAGTTTTGAAGGGAGAGGTTGTTATAAATCTCTCTTCATTTGAATGCATTTTTTTTTACGATTTTATTATGCATATTTGGTAGTAAGAAATTGATCTTTTTTCAAAATAAATGCTTTTATCGGTTCTGGTACTTAAAGTAAATAAACTTTCTCTTTCACACTACATCATTAGGACAAATTTTCAAAATTTTTTTGTTGTTAGTAGTTACTTATAACGCTATAATTTTAATTGAATAGGTCAGATATTGCATTTTTAAGTATAAAATAATTATAACTATGTACGGTATTTTTTGGAGTGAGTGAGTAAATATTAACGTCGCACTGTTCAGCTATACGAGGGCGTTTGGCAACGGACCACGTAATTTTGAACGATGGTTAAGTGACGTGGGCGACACCTCAGCTGGCACCCTTTCTCCTAACTACCACACCACACCAACTTAGAAGGAATATTCTACCAATACTTAGCAGGAATATTCTTTGAAATCCACTCTTCCAAGATATATGGCAGCACGGGTTTTATGATGAGTATTTTAGCGGGGAAGGCGAATAGTTTTGTAGCAAATATTGCATTTTTAGCTGATTGCAAAGATTATTATTTTTGTCCCTAAAAATAGTTTATGTCAAAATTTAAGTGTCTTATATATTTGTATGTTAATGAAGACCTTAGAAAACAATTTGACTATTTATTTTAAGTCAACAGTGTGTGACGTCTTACGCGTCTTTTCTTTACCAAGTCCTTTGGGTTCTTTGGGCCAGAATTAATGGTAACTCTTTTCCAACCAAATCCAAGAAATGAGATGTGAATAAGAGATGCAAATAAACGGACTTTAAATATCGGATTTTAGAGTTAGCGGGATGGCAATGTAAAGGAATGTTAGACAATTGATGTGCGTTGTGGCAGTTGATGATTATTACAGTTCGTGTTTCAAGATTGAATAAGTTGTGCGTGAAGTGAATACATATATTAGTACTAGAATAGAAGGAAGCCGTACTGCGTACAAGCTGCATCCCATTGCAGAAAAAGACAAAAGCTACTACGAGATAAAATAAGGTAGGATTGATTACTTAATATTAGAATCGAGGATTAGACGGTTCGCTTATTGAGATTGATCCGAATTAGATTAGATCTTATTATATATATATATATATATATATTACGTGTTGCGTATTGCGTCATCGTAGATTCTCTCATATTAATTATTATAATTACATTTGTTAAAAGTTTAAGTTGAATATCTTAATAAAGTCATATTAAGATAATGTTTGATCCTAGTTCTTTCGCTGATCCTACACCTCTAGCTCACGCTGATACTTCGAGAAATGTACTTCCAAGGGGAGGTACATCACAATAACCCCACGTTGGAGGCCATTGTGATGTTTTTATACTTCTTCTGCAAAAATTAAAAGCACAAAAAAAGGAGCAAAACTTTTACGAGTTAACAGTTCAGAAGCGAAAAAACAGTTTCAGAGGCTTGAAAGTCGTTAAAAGCACAAAATTAGTATCTTCGATTCAAAATCGAATTTCTTGGAGTTTTCAGTAATCTGCCTTTATGACCTAAAAAGATTAAACGAAATGGTTTTTAGCTTTCTGAGCAAAACAGAAAAATTAAAAAAAGCTACTTACAACAATTTGATTCGTGAACTGCTACTTCAGTACAACCTTTGTGGCAATTCGTGGTCAGAATACCCCCAGGAGTCGTAAATTCTGGCTGTGCTAAAGAATAAGTCACCACCGTAGCTACCACAAACAACGCAATAGAACCAATCATCGCAGCAGCAAAGAATTTTTAAAAGCAAACTTTTGGATCGTATTGCTGCATTTTTTCCCCCTCCCTGGACATTTTATAAATAAACCTCAAAGGAAGCTTAATCCAATTTTTTTTTGTTCTAATGAACACTGCGCAACTTTACATGATTTTGGATAAAGGCCATTCTTAAAAACTAGGTCATTTCTGATGTCCGCACCGTGTTTGGTTCTATTTTCCTGGTTTTAATGAATTTATGAATTAGTTCCTTTTCTCTCTCTCTCTCTCGCCTCTGTGGGAGAGAGAGTTTTTTGGAAAATATAATGAAAGTATGTTCTTATTTTGATACGTTTCCTGGTTGATTATGAAAGTCAGTCAACGGGTTTTAGAGGGGAGGGGGAAAAAGGAACAAGCTGGACATGGGCAGCCAACAAGGTGTGTCGTGGTACAACAGCAGGATCTGTAGAAATCGTTCCCGATTCAAACATTCGAATGTATAATCAAAATTGTTTGACATCAGCACTTATAAGAGTTGAATAATAATATCGCTATTCATTTAAGGTATCCAACTACCAGAAAGAATTTTTTTAAAAAAATGAATATATGGGGATTTTTTGTGGTTTTTAGATTTATTTAGTGCATTTTAAGAAAAAAAAAAGGCTAAAATTAAGGAGAGGAAAAGAAATTATTATTACTAAAATAGGAAAAAATAGGTAAAAAATTACATAAACGGGGCCCATTTTGTACAATAAGTTTATAAACAAATTTTCAATTTTAATGTGTTGCTTTGCTATTCATTTTCGAAGTGACCCTCAGGATACGATATATTTTAAATTTTGCAAAAACTAGAGCACTTTATCTTAGTTATTACATGAAATTCCTTAAAAAAACATTGATTATATATACATAAGAACTGTAAATTTTGTAATAAAACAGTGATTGATAAATCTGAAGGTAAAGACACTTCTACAATAACACAGATCATACACAAAAAATTTCTCTTAATTATTTTCAAAACTTTTTGAGCAATCTTTGTTCCCGTCTGAGTATTTAAAAAAACACGTTTCGAGTAAAACGCATTTTACCCTTTATCTACCGCATTATGATTTACTGCAGTTTTTTTTTTCATGGAATAATTTTTTTGGGATCACTA
This sequence comes from Trichonephila clavipes, assembly GCA_019973935.1. Classification (NCBI taxonomy): domain Eukaryota; kingdom Metazoa; phylum Arthropoda; class Arachnida; order Araneae; family Nephilidae; genus Trichonephila; species Trichonephila clavipes. Next base: position 1,066,369 of record BMAU01018474.1, on the reverse strand, counting down.
CATGGAAAATTAAAGGATATACATAAACAAAATACTCAACTTTGGAAAATTTAATCCGTTAGAGCTAATTAATTAATTAAAGATATTCAACTGTAAAATTAATTACATATACTGTTCACTTAAAATAAATAGTCAAATAGTTTTCTAAGGAACATTAACATTCGAATAAAATAAGACACTTAAATTTTGACATCAACTATTTTTTCGGGACAAAAATGATAATCGTCGCAATCCACTGAAAACGCCGTCAGCTAAAAACGCAATTTCTGCTATAAAACTATTCGCCTTCACTGCTAAAATATTCCTCACAGAAACCGTGCTGCCATATATGTTGATAGAGTAGATTTCAAAGAATATTCCTGCTAAGTATCGTCAGAATAGTCGTAAAAATGGCTATTCTATGTAATTTTAAAGTGAGTGGTACTTATAAGTACCGTCGATACATAAAGGGTTAAAGTTTGATATCTGGTTTTAAATTATGGCATCTGCTTTCACAAAAACACTTGTAGTTTTTGTTCTAGTGAATGAGAAATAATAAGCTTTGTATTTTTTATAAAGCTAATAAGATGACTTTTAAAAGAAAATCATAAAAAAATTATCAATTTTTGCAAACATTTATGACTTTAGGATAGTCGGATACCTTAAGAAATCTCAGGACCCATAACAGATATCCGTGCACTCAAAAAAAAAAAAAAAAAAACATACATCTTCAAACCTATGTAACTTAGCAATAAAATAAAACAATAATTTGAAATTTTTTCCACATGATAATCATATTTACTTACATTTATTTCTCAAATTTTCAGGCAATTTGAGAAAAAATTTAAAGAGTTATAAAGAAATATGAAAATCAGTATTTTACTCCGCGCAAGATTCTGAAATACAAAATTGATCAAAATTTACAAAATTAATTTTACTTGGTATCAAAATGTTTACTTTTGAAGTTATACTAACTTCTAAGAAATTTAGAGAGAAAAAGTATTTTTTAAATACAATTATAACAAAAAATTTAAATTTTAAGAAAAAAAATTAATTTAAATTCAAATAAAAAAAATTCTATTGAAATTTTTTTTTGAAAATTGAATACTATGTTATGAAGAGCCTTATTTTAAACACGTGTATGAAATTGCAAATTGATATCATCAATAGTTTCTGAAAAATCTTGCGCGCAAGCTAAATTTTTTTTTTTTTTTTTTTGAGAAAAATGAAGTTAAAAATAAGAAAAAGATAAGGGTTTTGTTTTTAAGTTTCACTAGTTATTTCTCAATAGCTTCAAAACTTTTCATAGTATCAACAAATTTTGGTATCAAAATACTCAGAAAAATGTTAAAGTTTTAATATATATCTTTTTCAAAAATTTGAAAAATTTGCAATTTAATAGTCCTGAGACCCCAGAATCGGGTATTTTAAATTTTTATATAAGCAGATAAATAAACTATCTACTTTACGGAACGAACGATTATGAATTCTTAAATTCTAATTAAAAATTATGAAACCCATCTGCATTGGTTTATAGTTTATTTATTAAGAGGAGTTGGAAACCTCTCTCTCTATATATACTGATAATGTTAAATTGGATGTTTTCGTTGTACCTTTTCTCAAAATCCCTCATACGTAGATGCTTGAAATATTTCATACAATTAAAGTATACCTTTCTCATTATACTGAAATGAACTTTTAGCTAATTTTGAATTTTTTAAATAATTTATGAAATATTTTATCAAACATTGCGAAATTTAACCCATTTTTCACATAAAAAAATTGTATACATTTTTGAGTTTTTTTACAAAAAGCTCATTCTAATAATAGTAACCATCACTATAAATATATAACAAATTTACATACCTGTGAACAGTAGTTTCTGAGAAAAAATACATCGAGCATCAGAATTTACATTTTGAGATTGATTTTAATGTTTACAGTGAGACTTCTAATCGGCTGAGAAGTAAAAAAATAAAAAGCTCAATTTACAATAAAAGATGAATGTTTTGGTTTATATCAGAGGTTCAGCTTTTTTAAGCAAAAACGAAGTACTTGTGAAGTATTCCCCGTGGATGATGAAGGTGGCCGCGGTAGCCGAGTGGTATAGGTATCGTACTGTGGCTTGCTTTGTCACAGGTTCGAGCCCAGTACCACTAAAGACCCGCCGTGTAGGGCAGCGATGCACGTTAAATCTGTCGAGAGCCGAAACGTCCTCCCGTTGGTGTGGTGTGGTAGTTAGGAGAGGGGGTGCCAGCTCAGGTGTCGTCCACGTCACTTGACCATGGTTCAAAATTACGTGGTCCGTCGCCAAAAGCCCTCGTGTAGCTGAACAGTGCGACGTTAATATGCAATCAATCAATCAATGAACCCCCGTGGATGATTCCTCACTCCTGAGTTAACTTCGTGATCTAGAGGTGTGGGATTGAATGAAGAACCAGGCGTTGTCATGATCTTAAAATGTCTTTATTAAGATCTTAACTTAAACACTAACAATGATAATATTTATATTATAACTTAACGGATCTCAGGTGAGAAAACACACAATACGTATTACCAAATAAGCGTGATCTTAACCACTATATATATATATATATATATATATGTTTCACTTTCCTTTCTATTCTTAATCTCTGTTTATATCACAGTTACTAATGGATACTAAAGGGTGTTTTTTTTAGAGGTATAGAACTTTAAATTGCAATAAAACAACGATGTATTATTCGATTGACATGATTTTTTTTTATTCGAAAGATAATCTTGTGGCATTACATTATAAATATGATTTCTGGCATAGGACTGCCACGGCTGGCTCGGATGTAGTCCAATCTGGACGTCCAATTTTCGATGACTTTTTCCAACATTTGTGGCCGTATATCGGCAGTAACACGGCGAATGTTGTCTTCCAAATGGTCAAGCGTTTGTGGCTTATCCACATAGAACAATGACTTTTCATAGCCCCACAGAAAATAGTCTAGCGGTGTTAAATCACAAGATCTTGGAGGCCAATTCACAGGTCCAAAGCGTGAAATTAGGCGGTCACCCAACGTGTCTTTCAATAAATCGATTGTGGCACGAGCTGTGTGACATGTTGCACCGTATTGTTGGAACCACAGCTCCTGGACATCATGATTGTTCAATTCAGGAATGAAAAAGTTAGTAATCATGGCTCTATACCGATCCCCATTGACTGTAACGTTGTGGCCTTCATCGTTTTTGAAGAAGGATTCCACCAGCCCATAAAGCGCACCAAACAGTCAGTTTTACTGGATGTAACGGTGTTTCGACATACACTTGTGGATTAGCTTCATTCCAAATGCAGCAGTTTTGTTTGTTGACGTAGCCATTCAACCAGAAGTGCGCTTCATCGCTAAACAAAATTCGCTTATGAAAATCGGGAACAACGGCAATCTCGTTTTGGGCCCATTCGACGAATCTACGCCTTGCTTGATGATCGTTTTGATGAATTGCCAAACCAAACTGAGAATAAATCACTTGACAGCTGTTAAATTGGTTGCCATCGTGGAAAGTAATGCCAACTTAAACTTCTATACCTGGAAAAAAAACACTCTTTAGAATTATCCTACCTTAGTTTCTTGTTTAGTCGTAATCCTCTCGGATCCTCAATATCTCTAGAATAACTCGTGTGGAATTGGATCTACCTTGACTCGGTCGCTCTGTCACGGAAAGCTTCACAATCAACAACAGCTTTCTTCTCTTCCTTCAGTTCACGCGCTTAAACCAGACTAGCATAATCTCTTCCCAATAGGTCATCCACCTACGTTAGACTTCTGCTATTTAAAAGGTTTCTAATTTGCATGATCACGTTTCGCTTCTGGATTTGGTTGGAAAGAATTTGTCTTTTTCGGCCCCAAAGAACCCAAGAAGAGATTTTAGTAGGAAACGCAATGAGCTCGTCACATACTTTGTTTACATTTTTCGTCATTTAAATGGGCGTGGCGAAGTTTCAACGATTACATTTAAAAATAGGTTTTAAGGGCTTCTAATTACCCTAGAGGTTAAAGTAAGGTATTTTTAGAAAGGTTAAAATCTATACAATTTAAAAATGTAAAAATCTCAAATTGTTAATATATATATGATTTTAGCTTTCCATCACATCTTAAGCACATTTTTTAAAAATAAATTTTCCGTAATTGACTTAAAAAAAGGCACACAACTTTTTTTTAATACTTCAGGAGTTGTAGTGTGAGAAATGTTATCACAAGTGATAACTCTATATACTGTGTACTTCATGGTTCGGGTGTTACTTCCAGCCATGAGGTCATGGTCGTGAACTCGTGGCCGGCATTGTCGGATCGCGGATTCAAAACCTAAGGCCACTAAAGACCCGGATGTATGCAAAATAAATTGATGTTCAAAGTCCTCCCGTTGGCATTGTATGGAAGTTTCGAGAAATAGGTGTACCGGATAAGATGTCTCCCTCACCACTTGACCGTGGTTCGAAATTACGAGGTCCACGCCAATAGCCCTCGTGCTTCCCCCCCTCTCAGTACGACGTAAATTAAAATCAGATCAAATCCTGGTAGCGGTAGAATTTAGTAGTCACGCGATCAGGAGTTACGATGATCTCGCCTTGTACTAGTATGACGGGGCTTTACGTGATTTTTTTTAATCCTCTTGGGGAATCTTTGGAGCCAGCAATTGAGTTATTTCACAGTCATCCATCTCAAGAAGAAACCTTGATATGCAGATTAACCAGTATATATATATATATATATATATATATATATATATATATATATATATATATATATATATATATATATATAGTAGAAGTGTAGAAATCGAGAGAGAAAAAAAGCAGCTGAATTGCGGAAAGCAGTGCTGTTACGGTAAGGATCGGAATTCAGACGCGTGATTATAGGACGGGCTTTAGCTATTAAAATAAATTAAGAAATCTAAGATTCTTAAGATAACTTTGAGTAAAGTTAAGCGATTAGGATTTCATGCGCTTATTCACATAAGATTTTGAGCTATCGTTATATAACTCTAGATTTTCCCTCTATAGTTTCTTTGTCTTAATTGGATTTCTCATGGCTAGTTTGGGTCATCAATTTTTACCTCTTACATATTTAGGTCGATTAGATGAGGAGATGGCTTCCCCAGGCGAGAGGCCATTACACTAGTTCTATTAGGGATTCATCGTACATAGTGATTGATGCACGTTTACTCTGAGAAAGGTTTATAGTCCTTACATCGGCATATCGAACATATGAAGAACAAATGTCAACTCAGATGCCAACCTCGTCATCTGACCGTTATTTAAAGTATGTGCCTACCCAAAATTCACCGCTTTGGTGAAAATTTTCGAAATTTCTTTTATGCTTTTTTTTCATACCCCATACTTTTAAGATTCCAAAAACACTCTATTTTTGTTTCTACGATACATAGAAGCAAAGTTATAGCATAATTAGTAAACCGGAGATGGAGGAATTTTATTACTTCTTCATTCAATGAAATGTTTTCGATTTTTCCATAAAATATTCTTTGACAGTGTTTTATTATTCTTAAAAGTTAAATTTAAAAAAAAAGGTTCTCTCTGACTGAAATATTTCTATCTAATTTATTATCATCATCGGATTTTTTTTTTATATTCTGAATCGTATTTTGTGAATCAACACTATTTTCACAATCGCTATCCAAATCTTCATTAGATGACACACAATCTGGTAAAAATCAACATCACCATCAGATTATTCAAGACCCTCCTCACTTAATTCGTCCGAATTTTTCACATATCTATCAATTTCATCTTGGGTTAGTATACGCTTTTTGGCCATATCCAAATGGTAACCAAAGACCAAAATGTTGCATATATCATTAAAATCAAATTCTTTCGAACTTTTTCCATTAAAAACCAAAATTGCTTTTAAATGAACATAAAATACTCAAATTTCTTACCTAGTAATTTATTTCGTCAATAAACTCGAGGAGGCGTAAAATATAACGGATTCTTTTTATAGCAAAAACACAGTTCTTGAGGCATCAGAGATTTTTATAATTGTTGTGATTTCTGTAAAAAATTTGATACGATCTATGGACAAAATTGGCATGTATTTCGTTGCAGTAATCTTTCTTTCTAAGATAAGTGATTTGTAGGTAATTAAAAAAAATATTGAGTCTGTTAAATTAAAATAAATCATATGTTGCAGAAATGCAACACAGTGGGAAGTTAATTCGGAACCGTGATTTTAAAAATGCGCATAAATGGATAATTTTCATGATATTTAGTGTCACTTAAATTAGAATACATGTATAAATTTGTTTTAAGGACATTTTGACAAAAACAAATTATTTAAATACAATATTTTGGCAAAAAATTAACTTAGAATAATCTTTTTTCCAAATGTTCTCCTTTTGTGAAAAATGCTTCTATTATAATAATATTTTGCCTGTATATAGCCCAGACCACTGTACAGAGGCTCAACTATAATTTTTGAAAAATTCGCATTACTTTCAGAGTTACCACCAACTGAAATAACTATCGGCGTTTTTTTCTTAAAATTGCTTCCCTCTGTTGTCGTAAAATATGGATAAAACCACTTCTAAGATATATATTTCAAAATTCTAGAGCCTCTGTAGAGAGGTCTGAGCTATATACAGGCAAAATATTATTATTATAGAAGCATTTTTCACAAAAGGAGAATATTTTGAAAATGGGTCATTCTATGTTTATTTTTTGTCAAAATATTGTACTTAATAATTTTTTATTGTAATAGTATTCTTAAAGCAATTTTATGTATATTTTCTAATCTAAGTGACACTAAATATCATAAATATTATCCATTTATACGTTTTTGCAAAATCATGTTTCCGAACGTAGTCGGATACCTTAAAAAAGTGCTCCGAAGGTAGTCACACACCTTAAATGTAAGACGTGTATAGGATGATGTTAGCGGAGCTTTATGCCTGGTAGAAATACACTGCTATCAGTATTCATAACATTAAAACAAAGAAAGAAAAATTACTTTATTTACTGGCAGAAAAATAGTTCGTTGATCTTTCATTTTTTTAAATTATTTTTTTTGTTTTCGGTTATTTTCTACTTCAAATGAGTATTAGAAATTATGATTTTATGAAAGAAAGAGAAAATTTATAAAAGTAGAGATAGCCCGTGCAACGCCCGGCCATGCAGCTAGTATCTTATATAAATAACGATATCCTTCCAATTCTCATTTCAAAACAGCCACACATTTTCTTTGATATGTATGGATTTTATAACAAAAGTTTTATTAGAATTTTTATAAATATATGGATAACAGAAATGAGAGAAAATTTTCAATCGCTGATTGGAATGAATTTCAGTAATAAAAAGAGCAATTGAAAGTTTGAGTTAATGTGATTTCAACTTCCTCTGTAAAAAAATCAGCCTTACAACATAATTATCTCTTAATTTATAAAAATTATAAAACTATAAACACCGAGCTAGCAAAAAGGCGTTTAAAATAATAACTGTTTTGAATGTACTTTTTTCGGTTTTGTATTTCTTAGAATCAAGTCAATGAGATGTTTGAGAGAAACATAGTAAATTAATAAAAAAAAATCAGAAAATAACATAAAATTAAATATTGAGGTAATAATATAATACAGATTTTTTGTTCTACATGACAGTAAAGAAATCAATGGGTTTTAAAAATACAGTTTTATCTTATTTTATAATTTAAGAATATATATTAAAAAAAATGGCAAATAAAGTTGGAAAAAAAATGTCTTCAATACTTTTCAGTATTTTATCTACATTGATTTAATTTTTTTTAAAGACAGCGTATCTTTTTCAACATCCTTTTTATGCATTTAGATATGTATGATACATAAATTTTTACACCTTTAGAGTGACAAAATGTGCAAAATCCCGAAAGCTCTATTTAAAAATACAGGATTATGTTGTGACATCTCACGCGTCTTTTCTTTAACAAGTCCTTTGGGTTCTTTGGGCCAGAATTAATGCCAACTCTTTTCCAACCAAATCCAAGAAGTGAAGTGTGAATAAGAGATGCAAATAAACGGACTTTAAATATCGGATCTTAGAGTAAGCGGGATGGCAATGTAAAGGAATGTTAGACAATTGATGTGCGTTGTGGCAGTTGATGATTATTACAGTTGGTGTTTCAAGTTTGAATGAGTTCTGCGTGACGTGGATACATATATTAGTACTCGATTAGAAGGAACCCGCAAAGTTGCATCCCATTGCATATAAAGACAAGATTGATTGTTACTACAAGCTGTAATAAGGTAGGATTGATTATTTAATATTAGAATCGAGGATTAGGCGGTTCGCTTATTGGTATTGGTCTGAATTGGATTAGGTCTTATTATAAATATATATATTGTGTGTTGCGTATTTCGTCATCGTAGATTCTCTCATGTTAATTATTATAATTAAATTTGTTAAAAGTTTAAGTTGAATATCTTAATAAAGTCATATTAAGATAATGTTTGATCCTAGTTCTTTCGCTGATCCTACACCTCTAGCTCACGCTGATACTTCGAGAGATGAACTTCCAAGGGGAGGAACATCACAATGTAAGAATTTGTTCCTTGAATGTTTCAATGGAGGATAAGTAATAAATAAGTCACGGGTTGTTTTATATTTAAGATATTAAAAACAATAATGTTTAATTGCTTTTAATCCAGAGTTCATAATTAATCTTTATTATTCATCCCTTTTACTTCAAAACTAAAAAATTACTTTAGATTAAGTTAAATTAATCACCTAACAATGGTAAAACACTTAACTTTAACTTAAGTGTTTTACCATTGTTTATATCTTTACGAAATCAATCTACCTTGGAATGGTTTTTTTTTTTTTTTTGTTTGTTTCCAATAGGCTAAATTCACGTCACATTAGAATGACAATCATGTGTTTCTAGCCAATCAATTCATAAATTCACGTGACGTCATAGTCACACGATAAATGCTATCACGTGTTCCCAGCTAATCAGTTCAGGCGCTTCGCTGTTGCCAACTTTTTTTTGCAGAAACTTTCTTTTAAAAAGTACATAATTGTCAAAAACAACACATACAGGTAAACAAAATGCACTTTATTTAAAAATATACGTATAATATAAGACTTTTAAGATTTTGAAGAACTTCGTGAAGAATCTTAGTAATTGAACATCTTTACTCAATTACCAAATTTTAATTTTATCTAAATTTTACAAGTAGAACAGCAAGTAGATATCTAATATCAGTTTGTTTTGAATTCAATGAAGAACACGCGATTGTATTTGTCATGTAACCATTAAGAATTCAGCCAATTACATAATTTTAAATGCTACACTTACATTTGTTAATAGAAAAGGAATGTCGTTTTGTAGTATTGAGACGAAGAAACTTTTATAAAAGATACTTATTTTTTTATCTTACAGAGATAGAATTACTTTATCTCAAAAGACTTACGAAAATAAATAGTTACTTTAAATCTCAAGAGAACGACTTTATAAAAATCTTCTCCAAGTTATTTTACTAATGGTATGTAAATGTTTTTTTTAATAGGAAACAGATTTTGTAGAATTTATTTACAACTAATATTCAAGTTCTACTGTTGCAAACTTTCTGCAAAAAGAAATACAGAAGAATTAGAGGAAAATAAATTTTCGATACACGCGTAATTTTCGATAAAGGCATCACATTTTCTAATTTCTTGATATTTTTACTCTTTTTTCGTAAGATGGTACCGAAGTAAAATATAGATTACGCTTTTCTATAATTGTACCATTTATTTCCTTGATATACGGTCAGACCTCCATATAACGAAGTCGTTAAATCCTGAAAAAAGTTCGTTATATGGAAAATTCGTTATACAGAGGTTCATCTTTCAATTTTCTTTTAAAACCCCATAAAACAAATTTTAAATTCATAAACACTATTAGGAAAGTAGTTATTCACACATTCGTGTAAATTAATATATACTTAATTTATATATCTCATCTATAAAAAAAGGAGGGAAAAAAAACTACAAGACAAGTTACGCCTTTATCCACTTCTTAAGGAATCAAATTTTTTCTTAGATGCTCAAGTACTTACGTTTTGACATATTCCAGCTACAAGAAACCAAGTTACCAGTACGACTGATCAATACTACAAATGGACGGAGACCAGTCCAAGGACACGAGACTCCATTGTGGGTGAAAGGGAATATTGAAGATGTTTCCAGTGAACTGGGCGATGGGGGTTAAAGGTTGTCCAACTTGGATGAAATGCCCAGAATTCTATTGCTATAGGCGAGTTAGGCATTTAATAAAACCAGTTCAAGATTTATGGCCACCCTAAAATGTGCTAAGAGAGAATAATATATTTAAAAATTAGAATAATATATTTTAAAAATAGGGCGATAAAAAATTAAATTATAAGAAAAAAAGGTCGTTATATAGAAAATGCACTTCGCTATTGGGAGGTTATTTTACGAAGAAAATCGTGAAATGTTCTTGATTCCAGAAACAAGTTCGCTATATAGAAAAATTCGCAGTATAGAGGTTCGACTGTATTCCTTAAAATCCATTTTCATTCTTTCTTAACCTTGTAGGAAGCACAATTTTCTCTCTTATTATTTTATTTTATTTTATAATACTATATTATATACAGTCGGGCCTTTATTTAACGTAGTCTCTTAATCCCCCCAAAAAGTTCTTTATATGAAAAATTCGTTATAAAGATATTCATCTTTTAAATATACCTTATAAACCACATAAAACAAGTTTTGTTAATGTTGTTCCTAATACCACCTGATCGGCAAAGGTCAGATTGAGGCCCACGAAATTCATCATGACAAAGAGCTAAGTGACGTCTGTCGCTAGCCGTAGCTTTGAGCACCATAGAGGTGACAGTACGATTTGGCTCGGTTCCACTCCAATTTAGAGGGAGAATACTCTGGGAGTGGTCAGAGGCCTCCCACCTCTCTTCCCCTTCCACCTACCTCACGAGAGGACTTGCGGCTCCATGGCTATTTAGAGTACCCCCATGCTGTGAAGGCATTATACATTTACAAACATCCATGTCTTCTCCGGAATTCGAACTCAGTCCCTACGGCACAGCAGTCATCGTCGCTAACCATATACCGGATGGGTGACAAACAAATTTTAAATTCATAAACGCTAAATATTAAAAAAGTAAGTACTACACCTTTTTGTAAATTAATATCAATTTATTTTATATATTTTACCCATTAAAAAAAACCTGCAAGGAAAACAAGAAAAAAGAACGTCGAAAAATATACTGTACTTTCAACATAAAGAAAATAATTTTATATTAAAACTAATGACTTTTAAGGACGTTTTTTAATTAAAAGCATACAAATAATTTTAAACATATATTATTTCATAGCTAAAAGTTCTAGGCATACATTACCACATGCATCCTAAAAATTAATTACTCATCGTCTGTTTTTTTTTTTGTTTGAAAAAAATGCTTTGTTTCATAAAACGCCTCGCATCTTTGCAATGCACTAAAAATGCCTTCAGGCGTATTTTTATGTGTATTTTCATAAATTTTTCTAGCCATCCATTGTTATTTAGAAATTGGTCGTTTCCCCATGCCTTCGCAAATTGAAGAGCGTTTTCTATTGTGAAAGATAAAGGGATCGGAACATTTTTATCTCGTATTGTATGTATTCACTTCAAAACTGCCTCGTCGACATCCTCATAGACACATGGTCTTAAGGTATCCGACTACGTTTGGAACCATGATTTTGCAAAAGCGTATAAATGGATAATATTTATGTGAAATAGACGGCGCTACGCGCTACTGCAAGCCCCCCTTAGCATCCCCTTCGAGGTGACTGCGAAAGGAAACGAGAAGGCAATGACTCCGAGGGAAGAGAGAACCATAGAAGACGTTGAGACCGCAAGGGAAACAGACGCATATCAGCAGAGCCGTTATATCTCTTACAAAATAATGAAAGCCAATTAGGCAACGACGTTTAAATGTTCACTTAATTAATTAATTGTTATTCTTCATTTTTATTTATTCTTATTTTAAAAATAAACAGATTATTCTGTCAAAAGAGTTTACGAATTCATCCCAGTAACAACATAACATTTATGATATTTAGTGTCACTTAAGTTAGAAAATGTTTATAAAATTGTTTTAAGAATAGTATTACAATAAAAAAAATTTTAAGTACAATATTTTGACAAAAAATTAACTTAGAATAAACTTTTTCAAAATGTTCTCCTTTTGTGAAAAATGCTTCTATTATAATAATATTTTGCCTGTATATAGCTCAGACTGTACAGAGACTCAACTAGAACTTTTGAAATATGTAACTTAGGAGTGGGTTTATCCATGCTTTACGATAACAGAGATGAGAAATTTTAAGAAAGAAATGCCGATAATTATTTCAGTTGGTGGTAACTCTGAAAGTAATGCGAATTTTTCAAAAATTATAGTTGAGCCTCTGTACAGTGGTCTGGGCTATATACAGGCACAATATTATTATAATAGAAGCATTTTTCACAAAAGGAGAACATTTGGAAAAAAGATTATTCTAAGTTAATTTTTTGCCAAAATATTGTATTTAAATAATTTGTTTTTGTCACAATGTCTTTAAAACAATTTTATACATGTATTCTAATCTAAGTGACATTGAATATCATGAAAATTATCCATTTATGCACTTTTTTAAAATCACGGTTCCGAACGTAGTCGGATACTTTACAACATTTTGGACAAGAATTTGATGAATCATAATTTTGTAACTTATCTCGATTTTTCATAATAAGTGATAATCTGTTTGGAGAAATACCACATTTTAAATCAATAATTCCTTTTTCTTTGCGTTACTCTCCACTTTCTGAAGAAATAAATTTTTTTTGTTTGATGCTCAAGCCCTTGTGTGTTTTGACATTTTCGAGCTACAGGAAACGAAGTTACCGGACTAGTTTAAGAACATAGGGACGACGAGACAATTCCACTAAGAGAGGAATTGGGTGAGTAAGTGAATATTAACATCGCACTGTTCAGCTACACGAGGGCTTTTGGCGACGGACCACGTAATTTTGAAGCATGGTCAAGTGACGGAGAGTGGAATTGGAATATCGACTATGTTTCTAATAAACAGGACAATGGGGGTTAAAGGTTCCACTTCTTGGAGGAAACGCCCAGAATTCTATTGCTCTCGACGAGTTTGGCACCTAATAAAACCAATTCAAGATTTGTGAGATTAAAAGAGAGAATAACTTGAAATATCCAGAAATACTTTTTAAATTGGGAGGGGAAAAATTGAATCACGAGAAAAAAAAAGTTCGTTGTTGTTTCTAATGCCACCTGTCTGACGAAAAAAGTTCGTTGTATAGAAAATGCACTACGCTATTGGGAGGTTATTTTACGAAGAAAATCGTGAATTGTTCTTGGTTCGGGGAAAAAGTTCGCTATATAGAAAAAATCGCAATGTAGATGTTCGTAATGTGGAAGTTTGACTGTATATATATAATTACTTTGATGTTTCAGCTTATCAGTTAGTCATCAAGAGGCTGTCTTTTATTTACGAATAAATCGTAATAAATCAAATGCTTTTTTCCATCCATAATAAAATTAACTTCTAAAAATATGTTATAGCAGTGATAAATTTCTCTCAAAATTCGTAGTAGATTGAAATAATAATCAATTTGTTAATTGATTGAAATATTGTAATTCAAGGATTCAAGAAAGAATCAAAATAAAATTAAGTTAAGAGTTTTAAGATAGTTGGAAAGCTACCAGGTTTATCTCGAAAACTGTTTCTTGATCATTTGGCTGTATTCTTGTTCTGCTATATTTTGAGTTCAAACGATTTTTCCCCTTAAATGTTGTTCATAAGACAGTAGAATTTGAGAAAATTATTTGCCAAGAGAGAGAGTGTGTGTGTGTGTTTCCAGTATAACCTTACGACGAAAACATAATCGCAGAGGTTTGCAATGTGTAATCAGAACAAGAAAATCAATTTGATCGTTTGCAAAACTTTTGCATAGAACATTCCCCCCTTTTTTTAATTGCATGCAAATTTTAATATTAAGTTTTTAAAAAAATAAAATAATTGCTTATTTTTTTAAATATTGGTTCGATTAAATTTTTAAATAAAGAATATTTAAACGAAAGAGAGATTGTCGTCAGAAGGTGGAATAACAGATAGTCGTCAGATAAATATGTTATGTATTTTAATAAAAATATATGATGTAAATTCGATTTTTGATTGGAAAATACAGTGAAAGAAAAATCGGAATCAATAGAAATAACGGCAAACTGCATGATTTTTATCAAAAGGTAAAAGTGAATTATATTCAACCGATAAAAGAAATATAGAAAGTATTATATTTATTCGAATCTAAGCCACACTTTATTCCCCAATAATAATGGTCCTGAAAATTGGGTGCGGTTAAAATTCGAAAACGGAAAAATTCGTTCGAAAGGGGAAATTAAACATGATATTGATAATTAGGGAAATGACAAGTTTATATATGTATTTAAAAGTTTTTAACATTGGAAAAACAAATTAATTTTGTTAACTTCTTTATACTTCTTATTTAAAATATTTGCTAGTTTCTTAAACATCGCATATCGATAAAAACCATTTTACACTATTTTTTCACAAAAACGTGTTGAGAATTTGGGGGGTAGCTTAGATTCGAATATATAAATACGGTAATCATAAATTAGCTATTTTTATAAACCTTAAATAAATCAAAAAGAGAAATGTTTATTTTAAAATTGAGACAAAGTTAATTTGTTTATTTTGTTAAATTGCATAGAATTATCAACAAAATCTTTAGGAATCTACACCCAAATATAATTTATAGCCCTTGTACATCTTCAAAAGTGTCACGTTAATACACAATCACTCACCAAATTATATTCTTATATATAAATCTAAATGTTTGTTTGTGTGTTTTTGTTTTGGTGTTGTTTGTTCCTTATACAAAGGCACACAATTGATTGTATCACCCAAAATATTTTAGGGAGCGTTACTGATGTTTGAAGGAATAGTAAACATATTCTCATAAAAAAAGCTTTGAATTTATTTTTGGTGATTTTTTTTTTATAAAATCTTTATTCACACTCTTGACAGATGGCAGCAGCATAGATTTACTTCAGGCTGTTTTCGGTAAAAGTACGAGAGCTTGAACTAAACGCGAAGCAGAGCTTGAACTAAACGCGAAGCACATTTTCAGACAAAAAAATGCTTCAATTTCCATGAAAATTTGTAGAATTATAGCTCATACCTCTGTTAACAATATAGGGTTTTTTAAAATTTCAAAATATTCTATGAATATTTTTTCTTTTTCTTTTTAATACGTGAAGGCGTAGCCCATTTAACATTACGATATAGGAGAAAAAACACGAAACACATTTTATACCAGAAAAAATTAACCAACTCGGTTCAAAATAGGAGGTATGATAAAAAATACTGCTCTTTAATGGATAGTGAAGCCAAAATATCATATTAATTTTTCATTTCTTTTATATCTGAAAAAATGTTCCAAATTCGGGTCCTATTCTTTAACATTAACCGAAAACAGGCTTAAGAATTTGTGTGTGTGTATGTGCAATGTAGCCCCAATATTTGTTTACCCGTTTTGGTTAATTTTTAATATTAATATTATAATTTTCTTCGCAGTTTATATTTTCACTTTTTGCAGGATAGTTTGATCAATGCTAAACCTATTTTATATGTATCCTATAATTTTTGACTTTGCTATTTTGTTTATTAAATCATTCTTTTCTTGGAATCTAATGGACAGCCTCTAGCGCCACTAGTGAAAAAGAACTGATGCTCGTTAAATCTGTCGAGGCTCAAAGCCCTCAAGTTGCTACTGTTTGGAAATGTGGAGAGTAAGGTGTCAGCTCAGATGTGTGTGTGTTAATCCTGTCATTTGAAATATGAAGTTCTTCACCAATAGCCTTTTTGTAACTTTGAAATGCTATACTAACAAACAATTAATCAATGGATTTTTCTTAGGATTAGCAGCACTGAAATTTTCCTGTCATTTACTGATTTTAAAATATTGTCCATATCGCTGTGAAAATTTTGTTTTGCCTTCTTTCTTTTTTTCATAAATTTGAATGCTCTCTTTTTAATGATAGATTGAAGTAAATTTAATTGAAAGTAAAAATTCATCAAAGCTATAATTTCTATCCATATTTAGTTACTTATTTATTTTTGCCAGTAACAATGCTGTTAGTTAAGCCATTTAAATCCTCCTCTTTGAGGTAAGCATTAACATACACTTCTACTTCTTATCGCAAGAGAAAGTGAAGTTTATAGCGAACTGAAAGGAATCGATTTTTATGTTGTGAATATTACCTCGCCTTAGGGTGATGTTATTTAAATTGAGTTGTCTGGTCTAAACGTAAACTAAGTCGATAAACATGGCTAGCGTCAATGATACTACTTTGGAATTTTTTTCGAAAGCTACTCCTGCACAATGGTCTTATATGTTTAGCAAGTATAAAGATGCTTTAAAAGCGAAAGCCTCTAGGCGTACGAAAAAAGGTGGTCCAGAAGAGTTAATTCGAATGGATGCCTGGTATGTGATTAAGACTCCTTAATATATGCGTTTGAATGCTGTTTCTATCTGAATGTATTTATTTATTCGTTGTTTTAACTGAGAATTCTTAGAAAAACACAAATCTTACGGGAATTGTCATTTTTAAGAAAATGCTGAATTATTGATTTTTTGTCATTTCTTAAAAGTCTGTGTGGAAGAATTTGTTGGCTTCATTATTTCATGTTTGCTTACCGCTAATTTTTTTTTTTTTATATAATTAAATAATTTTTTATACTTTAATGTTTATCAAATATTATTGTATGCATTAATTAACTCGATTGAAGGAATTTTTATCCGTAATTTAATTCCTTATATTTCGTATTTTATGTACATATTGTAAAGTTTGAATATAAGTTAAATTTTTGTGTTTACTGTTTCTTTTAAATCCTTTTATGAGAAGCATAATATAAATTTTATTTTTTATTTATATTTTTATGTTTATTTATTTACATACATAATTTAATTTATTATTACTGAAAAAGAATTTGGCATTTTATTTCGATATTTTATTAAATGTAACTTTATACAATTAGTTATTTTTATTTTCAAATGATATTTTTTAAAAAATACTCATAAAAGGAACTGTCAATTTTTAAAATTGAAGATATATTTGGCTGTAAATAAATGCTGTAAAAGTTGCTAATAAAAATTTTTTTATAACTTATTAAAAATATTTTATAATTTTTAAGTAATACATTTTGCTTTCATTTGATATAAAATGTTGGGTGCTTTTTGGCAACCTTTAAAATAGTTCATAAAACAGCACTTATGTAAAAATCCAATGCCGAGGATGTATTGCTAAAGATTAGTTGCATTGATTAAAATTTAAAAATAATTGAAAAATGCAAAATTTGTTAAAATTTACCAAATTTTGCCAAGGACATGGAATTTATATAAAAGTACCCTTGGTTAAAGTGTAGATTTAGATGTTAGTCAGTGAATTTTTTGGTAGCGAGAAGCGGTTGCCAAACTCTTGATCTGTATCATTAGTTATTCAAAGATTGCAAAATAACATTTTAAAAAAGATTTTCAAGGAGAAATATGAATAACAATATTTTAAAACTTATATCAAGTCATGATCAGAATAAGGTTCCAATCTAATGTTTTCTTAAACATTAAAGGAAAAATAAAAAATTGAAATAGAAAAATAGTCATACCTTTGCTTACTTAAGAAATTCCTCAAAAAGAGGGCCAATTCTCTTTGTGCCCATGAGGAAAAGTAAAAACAGTTCATTCAAATTGCTAGATTTGTGTATTTTTCTCCACACGAGCTTTGCTAGGTAAAAAGCTAATTGTTTCACACAGACCAACATATACTTCACTAAAATCTGAAGCATACATATATTGCTTTCCGCTAATCAGCTATTTTTTCATGCAGACCTTTCTAATATTTATTATGTAATAAAAATTTTCAACAAAAAATATGAAAACCTATGAATCCAAAAATAAATATTTCTTAAGAAAAGAAGGAAATGATTAATCTGAAAATTCTTGTCTTTTTAGAAATAACTATACATTTCAAATAAATAGCACATAACCTTCTCAAAGTAATGAAAAATGGATGTCAGTTAATACGTATTTTTTCTGTCACTTGACCATGGTTTAAAATTAAATCTGATGCCTGTAGTACTTGTGTTGCATCTATTGCAACATTATTTCAAAATCATTTAAGTATCTATGGTCCTTTGCTAATATGATTAATTTTTAAAAAGAATTAATATGCTAAATATATAACTATATTAATCTCTTCTAAACTGAAAGGAAAGTGTAAAGATTTTTAAAATTTCAGTAAAAGAAAGGGCTTGATTTTGTTTTTTAAAAAATAAAATTTTAAAGGAAGATTTTTTTTTCTCACTCAAAACCATTGGAAAATATTTTAATTGTATATTACTGGGGGGGGGGGAGATACCTCCTATCCACCTAATGGCTGATTCCCCCCTTGTGCAAATTATACAACTGTTCATACTCATTGCTCAAATTGTAAAACTGTAATTTACATGTATTATGTAATATTTCATCATCACAGTTAACTATTTAAAATAAATTTATTACATCATCATGAAAAGCCTTTTTTATATATGGAGAGATATAACTGCATGTCGAACTGACTGGAACATCTGCTTGTGCTCCTCAGTGCCCAAGGTCAAGAAAACTGAGAGTGACACAGTAGGCCTTGGTCCTCATGGGCTGTTGCACCACTGAGTTTAGTTTAGAGATATAACTGAATGCTCAAACATTAAAACAAACACCATATCAAATTTTGGTGCTAGTTTGATATCGGGGGTAGTAGCGCCGAGTTGTTGTTTATGTTCGCCAAGATGGGCGATAACATTACAATATGGTTACCTTAATATTTTTATCGTCTGTCAATGTGGTTGCCATGGGGATAACGAATATTAGAAATAACTTTTATTGTTTTTTTCTTGCTGTAACCCTTTTAATTTCAGAGGATTTTAATTAAAATTTCTAATTCCTGTAAAAATTTAACCATTTTCAGTGTAATTAGTGTTTGCTCCTTCTGTATCATTCTGTGCTATTTTCGATTATGAATATTTCTAAAATGAGTGAGTACAAGAATATTTTTTTCTTAGAAGAATAAGTGTTAATTATCGCTATAAATCGTTTACTTTCATTTTATTTTACGTTTTAAAAATGTTTTTTTTTTTAATGTTCTTTGTTCGATGCAATTCGTTGGAGGAACTTGCAGTGCAAGCTTTCACTACTTTGTAATTAAAATTCTTAATTAATTTTAACATATATTATGTAATTATTTTATTCATAATTTAATACAAAAATATAATTATTACTTTTTTAATAATCATCTAATATTCGTTATTTATAATTGTTTTTTAACATTTATTTATAAATATTATTACACATTTTCTTATTTATTTATAATTAATATTACTTATTTATAACTTGTTATTTATTTATAATTATGTTATTTATTTATAACTATTTTTTGTTTAAAGCTATTATGTTATTTATTTATAATTATGTAATATGAGTAATCTTATAAATTATTTTTATTTTTTTTACAATTCACCAAATATTCTTTTTTATAATTCCTATTAAATTTTATGGTAAACTCCTAGGAGAGCCCCCACCCTTGGCGCCAAACCGGAAAAAGCGCCAAGCGAAAACGAAAGGGCGCCAAGCAAACCCGACAACGGTGACAAGTAAATATAGCAGTATAAGATGGATGCGCAATGAAAATACATGTAAACAATACAGAAATTTAACATTTAAGATAAAAAAAATATAACAACAGCACTTACTTTCTTATTGTTGATCCTTCCCAAGTGGAGGGTAAAGTGTAACAACTGCTATTAAAAAATTCTGGAAAGTCTCGTCGCTGAGTGAGTGATCGCGAGACGCCATAAATACTCAGCGAGGTAATGGTCGAACATGCCTTCTGCGTGGCTGGTGTGATTACGGAGAAAACGTTTTATTGCCGATTAACTTACTATTGGAAAACCACGAATTCTTTCTTATACTTCTGCAAACATCATGCGTATTCACACCTTTTTTCGACATCTCCATTCAAATCCATCCAAAACAACACTCTTTCGTTCATTGAATCCCATTTGCTCATTACATTTTAGGACATTCATAACTTGAAGCAATTAATCCTTTCATACACCATTCAATCAATTCTTTTCTTGCATTCAATAACGTAAAAAATTCTAACGTGTATTCACTTACAAGCGCAGCCATACTTTCAACCCGGTGCCCAACAACAAAATGAAATTTGAAATGCGCGCGCCCACAAATGACAAAAAATTCTAGAAAAGTTAGGGTTGCCATATGTTGTATTTAAAAGCAAGGTTACCATGACGGCGCAATTATCGCCAATCAAAGTAATTCGCGCCAAGGGTGGGGGCTCTCCTAGGAGTGAACCAAATAATATTGTAAGATTATTACATGCTGCTTATAATACTATTCTTACTGCATGTTACTTTTTATTACATATTATTGATATTCATTATTTATTGATTGCTCTAGGTTATTTTCAATCTCTTCCTATATCCTTTATTTGAAATACATTTCAATGTATTTCAAAACAATTCTTTAAAATCATTGTGCATAATTAAATTACCATTATGCCGCCATATTGGATTCCATTCCAACAACAGCAGACGCTGCTTGGCGCGATCTTATCGCGCCGAGCAGCGCTTGCCGCAAGTACCCCCGATATCAAATTAGTTCCAGTTCTTAGATTGTGACTTTTCTACAAAACTTTTACTTTGTTTTAGTTAAGTCAATTTTAATTTTAACCAAGGTAATTGTAAAACATAAGTATAATTTTATGTAATGATATTAGCTTTCAAAAGTAAATATCATTTTTCTTGTATTATGTCAGGATGCTCTTTTTCTTTTGTACATATTTATGTTGGTAAGCACTTGATACAGATTAATTCTGTGTATTAAATATGAAAATATACATCACTACAAAATTATTATTTGTTCACCATGTTTGAATTCATGCAAATAAGATAAATATGTTTGAAAATGTTTTTATTTAATAATGAAGATAAATTATTTTATTTGATAGGTATCAAGAAGAATTTCCGAAACTTATTCATTCAAGAAAAGAGCCTTATATAACACATGAAGAACTTGTGCAACTTACGAAATGGAAATTGATGGTAATCCAACAATTTTCTTTCTTTTTTTGTATTATAGTATTTAATTCTGTGTTAAACTGAATACATATCTATTATTTAAAAAGGAAATAATTTAAACTTTTTAAAAGCTTAAAGAATTTTTAGTGGAGAATATAAAAAAGGGATCCTTTTAAAAAAGGGAAGAAATTGGAGGAGCTCCCATTTTTCTTTTTGTAATGGAAATATACTAAGTTTTTTTTATAATGAGCTCATACATAAGAACAGAGAGGTATAAAATATCAATCTTATACTTTATAATGAAGATCACTTTTCAAAATTCATTTGAAACAAGTCAAGTTTCCGTGATAAAACAGGAGTAAACATTAAGTTTACAATGAAAGAAGGGAAAAGGATTTTTAGATATTATTCTGTTTATACTTTCATCATTTGAAATAAAAGATCATTATTAATTTAAATCATTATGTAGAAACTTAAGATGTTAAATGTTTTGAATTGGATTTGTAAAATTAGAAAATCACTTGAACTTAAATATTTTGTGTGTGTTAATTGAAACAAAATAAAAGTTGAATATGTAATTCTAATTAAGGTATTGAATAAAGTAAATGAGAGAAAAAGAGCTTAAATGTTATCCTGTAAAATACTAGAAAAGTATTTTAAGGTAGAATGTTAATATAATTCACGAAACTGCGAAACAGTTATTACATGTGTTTCTAAATTTATATCAAATTGTTAATAGACTATCAGCATTAGGTAGCATTGAATATAATTAATAGGTCATAGTTGTTTAGAAAGCAAAGGCATATTTTAAACATTTCTTAACTTGCATGTTGAAAGAAATATAGACTGGCACCAACAGAGAAATGATTTCCTTGTCATTATACCTACTGCATCA
Source organism: Trichonephila clavipes (assembly GCA_019973935.1). Taxonomy (NCBI): domain Eukaryota; kingdom Metazoa; phylum Arthropoda; class Arachnida; order Araneae; family Nephilidae; genus Trichonephila; species Trichonephila clavipes. Next base: position 1,044,329 of record BMAU01018474.1, on the reverse strand, counting down.
GCAGTGACTTTGGAAATTTCCCAATTTTCTCCTCATGTCATGTAAATATGGATGAATGCCCTTTTATCAATCCACCAGGAAGACATTGTTCTCCTGCGAGAGCATTTTCTTTGGATTGAACTCGTATCATTGTGAACACCTTATTGTGTTGTTCTGGTATGAGGTAAATTTATGCAGTTGTTCCTTATAAACTCCAAATTTCATGCATGAATTTGAATTTGCTAGTTATTTTTGTAATCCTTTGGAATTGGTAAAAATTAAATTTGGAATATTGTCAGTAGATAAATTCTGCCTGATTTAGCTTGTTCTCATTGTAATTGCAGTATCTAGTTAACTGCTAAACTGTTGTAAAAATTAGAAAATGCATAGTTAAAATTCTGCATTAGATTTTCATTCAATTTTGTACTTTATTCATTTATATCATGGAATATATTTAAAAAAAATTTTTTTATGTTTTATTCAAGTTTTAAAAATCCATTTTGAAGAATTTAATATTGATAATTTAATTTTTGTAGAGAGAGAAATTTCGACCAAATCTTATTGATTTAGTACGGATCAACACTGAAAAAGCAGTAACAACACACAGCAAAAAGGCTTTCAAACGACTTCCAAACCTTGGAGGAGCAATAGCTATGCTGACCTGTTTGAAAGGTGTAGGACCAGCTTCTGCATCAGGTAATTATTTCTGTTATTATTTGGATTTGTAAATTCAAGAATTCTTTTCAATAGTTTTAAGTATTTTTATGTAAAGAAGTTACATAAAAATCATTTAAGATATTACTGGAATCATGGTTTTTCTGTTGACAAAAATGGAATTACTATGGTTGGCAGTTGAGTTATTAACCCAACTTTAAACTGGTTGTTCTGATGAATAACAGTTTTATTGCATATTAAATTTTAGTTTTATTGAAATGTTATGTTTTCACTTGGTCTGGAATCAAATCTTTATTAATGAGATAATAGTTATAAATCATTTTACTGTTTTATTTTTTTACTGTTATTTAAAATTGTCTATATACACTTTGCAAATAGCGTGCTATTTAATTCTAGAGTGCTTGGTAAATTTAATGTATGTGAGTTTTGGAATTAAATTAATATTTTATGTTTATATATATAGGAGCTTAGATCATACATAAAAAAAAAATATTTGTTAAATTATTTTATTTCCATCTGCCTGATGTTTGAGTGAAATAAATAAATATTTGATAAATTTTTTTATTATATTTAGGATGCTAAAATGTAACCCTCCCCCTTAATTTTTTTAGAAAATTTTTATTTTTATCTAGTTTTATAACCTGATATTTTTTGGGTTAAACAGATAAATTTTAGATTAAAAAAATATTTTGAAACAAATAGTTGACATATATCCATAAAAAAAGCTTGTTATCTTGAATATTTCGGCATTAAAAAAAATAAGGAAATTTTGAAACACGTTTGAATAACTTGTTTTAAAATAACTAAAATCTATAAGAACTGCTTGATAATAAAACAACTTTGACACATAAATGTTAGTTTGAAGCCATTTCAACTTTAGAGCTGCTTGATTCATAGTTAAGATATACATTTTTACTCTGTAAAATTTCATCATTTTGGTAATGTTAAAGTACAAATGAAGAAAGAATGTCATATGAATTAAAAAATGTGTCAATTGCGTATTTGTTTGAAGATAACAATAGAATAATAAGTCCTTCACCATGATTTTAAAATATAACAGATTTTTTCTATATAATATTCATAGCGAAAAATTGTTCTTTACTCCATCAAGCCCACTTTTTATTTTGTGGGGACCATTCAGATGGAGTTAACAATTAAAAGATATTTTTTCTTACAGGTAGTTATAAAATGCGAATGCAGATTAAAGCAAAAGTAGAAAAATAATGGGTAATTAATTTATTTTACAGCTGTATTTATTTATTTTCCTTTTATCAAAATTTTGATTTTTCTACAATAAAAAGACCGCCAATGTTTTTGAATTACTATAAGTTTTGCTCCATTGACTCATTTTATAAAAAGAAAAATGGTACCTTTAGACTGTTGAGGACAATGTTCAGACATTGTACTGTAGGGTTTTATTAAACTTTCATTTAATTGTGATATTGTTGAGCTTAACAGATAATTTCCATTCACTTGTGTCTTCTGAAAAATTGAAAATTTATGAGTCGTGTCTGTATTAAAAAAAGTTACTGTTTTTTATTATATGTCTACACTCAATTTGAATGTGAATTTAATTCAATGATTACCGTTGGATCTGGTGTATAACATGCAATTTTAGAGTGCATGTTATAGGCTGGGTATAAAACTGAGAGCTCTAAAAATGAAAAAAGATGAAATCAGAAAAAAAAATTACACTTAAACATAGATCAAAATACTGTTTATTTAAAAGAAATGACATTTCTTGTGAGCTTTAAGGGTTGTGTTTCTACACATTGCTTTTTTTTTCAAAAGCCATGGGTAATACCTTGAATAAATTAGTTCAAAATAAAAGAGCATTGCATACATATGTATATTTCAGGCTTCGTAAAAAAGGGGGTGCGATTATACACCTAATATTCCTAAAAATTAAAAATTGCAGCCTGAAGTATAGGTCCGAGTTATCCGTCGGGTTTTATGGAAATTCTTTTTGCAATTTAGGTGCTTTTTCGTTTAGTAAAATGTTGCAATTAGCTAAGAGTAAAAGTACTGTTTAAGTCATCCTTACTTATCTATAAACATTTTTACTTTATATATAAAGACACATAATTTAATACTTGATTAATTGTATGCTCTGCATTGCAAAGTGTTCATGTGCCAAGGTTTGTGCGCAGATCTGCTAAGATGTAATTTTCTTTTGAGTCAATTAATAGTTTGAAAATTTAGTTAAAAATAAATTACATTACCAAATAATTAAAAAGAGGGGAGGGGATTTCGGGAGAGAGAAACAATTTAAAATAAGATATAAGTAATTTTTGTATTTTATACTAATTTATTTTAAATTCTCTTTATTTTATTACAGCTATTTTGGCTGCAGCATATCCTGATCAAGCTCCTTTTATGGCTGATGAATGCATGTTATCTACACCTGGAGTGGAGACTATGGATTATACTGTAGCTGAGTATTTAAATTATACTATGGAGCTAAAGAAGAAGTCTAATCATCTTAACAGTCTAGGTTAATTTTTCTTAAAGCTTTTTTCATTATTTTTGGTGATTTAAAATCAGATTTACTTTCAATACAGTAACTTAGAGAAGAAAGGATTTTTTTATGTGTTAAGGGGACATGGTATGATTTATTTAAAAAAAAACCTTCGATGTAATGGTTTTCATAAATTTTTTTGGTTTCCCTTATGAATACGCATTATGTAACACAGTTTTTGTATTCAAAATACTACAAAAAGCTTAATGTTTGATTTTTTTTTAAAGAAAAATTTAAAATTTCCTAAGGTGATTTAAAAATACTGCTCCTTTTACAACAATTGACATACACACATTTCTACATTGACAATACATTTTTTTATAAATGTTTATTTAAAATTCCTTATTAAAGGTATAAATTTTAAATCAACTATTTTTAAGAAGTAAGTATTGCTTTGATTTAAAAAATATGTACCAACTTTTGTGACATGTATTAATAGCAATAAGAAAAAATATCAAAGTATATGGCACAATAGAAAAAGCCTTAGCATTTTAAATGAAAAACTTTTTATTTGACATAGAGATGTGAATTAAAAGAACACACATAGCTTTCATAACTATGATGTTTCTTTATTGAGAGCTTTCAAATTTTGTTAGATTATAGAAAAATATGTTAGTAATTTAGTCTAAAAACGTTTGATTTGATTTTTTGACTGATTTTTGTTAATAGGCTAAATTTATGACAGTCACATGATAAATGCAACCATGTGTTCTCCATTGAATTTAAAGCTGTTGTTCTACTCGTAAATGATAAAATTTCAAATTTGATAATCGGGCAAGGATGTTCAAGTATTAAAATACTTCAAACAGTTTTCAAAATTTATTTAAAAAAAATCTTTTTATCTTATTGTATATGAAGTGTTATCTATTCATTTAAATGAATTATTAATGTTGACAAATATGTACTGTTTAAAAAGAAATTTCTGTAAAAAGCAAAAGTTGGCAAGAGCAAAGTGCATGAACTGATTGGATGGATACATAAGATTCTAGTTATCTTGTAAGAATGACATCACATGAATTTAGGCCATTGAATCGTTCTGTGTCTCCTTAAAAAAAATCTTCAGTTTATTATTATTATATGTCTTGTATATAAAATGAGTGAAATTTTTTGACCACATGGGAACAGATATTTGTCAATGGTATTTTTGTATGAAGCAATGTTAGAAAAAGTACTATTCTGTAGCCTGGAATTACATAATGATTTGCTTATGTGCTCACTTCAGACTTCGTTCTCTTTGTATTTCTAAGTTTTTAGTAGCAGTATTTTTACTTCAAAATAGTTTTTGATGATGTTAAAACAAACATTAAAAATTATACGTATATTTTTTACAAGACAGAAGGGTTTTTGTGTTTGTGCTATTTTTATGAAAATTATTATCTGGCTTCCTTTCCTTTCTCTTTTAGAGTGACAAGATGCTTTGTATATTTTTCGAAGGAACATATTTTTAAATTGTCCTACATTTGTTTTTCAATTTGAGTGAAATGCTGCTAGAACTTGACACATTTCTTTGCCTGTTTTTCCAACTGAAACTTAGAGATAGTGATGTAGTATTGTCCTACATAGGTTCATTGACTTGAAAGTTGCATTCTGCTATGAATAGAAAAGATAAATGTGTTTTTTCTTTCATAATTCTGAGACAAAAATTTTAGACCTTGTTTTGGTTAATACTGCCTAAATTAATTTTTCAAATCTTAATCTTTTATTTAAATATTCATAATAAATGAAAGTCCAGTCTGTATGTTCCACTTTTTTAAAATTTCATTCTCTCTCCAATAGCATTTCTTTTTCTCTTTAAAATCAGTATTTTAACATATCCAGAATTTATTTATAGAAAAATGGGGAAATCAATGTGTTAAATGGTAAATGTTACATTGATTCATTTTTCAACATAATAAATTTTAAAAGCAAAAATTTTTATATTTACAAATTTTTACTTGTTTAAAATAAATTTACCGGGTTTCTAGAAGTTATATTTGGGTAAGGTTGTTAATTGCAGAAATTCTTCATAAAATTAAAGTTAAAAGAAATGTGGTTAAATGAATATTGCTTAAGCAGATAAGTTGTTGATATATATATATATATATATATATTTGGATTGAATCCAAAATCTTGGTACATCCAGAAATAACACTTCTAAAATGAAAATTGGATTATTTGCTATTTATTTCTTTATCCTCATATATTTGGTACAGGCATATAAAATATACATCTCTATAATATATATTCTAAACAGTAAAATTCAAAGAATATTTAGTAAATATAAACTTTATTTATCAGCAGATAACTGGAGATTTTTATTTCTATTGTTGCTTGACGTATATCACTTGCCTTAAAGTCTAGGGTTTTCTTAGATTAAAAATAATGGGCATTGATAGCACATAATAAATTAGAGAACTGAATTATTAGATGTTGAATACTTGAATTTGGTTAACATGTTATTTTTTTGGGGGGAAGGGAGAATTTACATCAAATCTTTTCACCTTTAAATCTGAATATTTATTTTTATTTTCAGTTATTTAATGTTATAACCAGTTAAATTAAATTGTTATATTTCTATCAAATGTTGTTTTGAAGTAGTATTAATCAAATGATTCAATTATCACATTCATAATTAGAAATTTAAAGGATAGCATATTAGTACTTTGTTACATATTATAGGAATGGGGTTAACATCAGAGTTTTTCATTGCTTTCAATTCATCCTTTTGCAATGTTATCAAACTTTGAAAACAGTATGCTTGCTAAAAGGTCGATTTTGTTATTTGGTATATCAAATCCTGAATTTGGGTTTACTAAGTTTTGAATGGACTATATATAATAGATCACTTGAATTGTTAAAAAAAATTTAAAAATAGAAGTTCAGAAATTTTGAATTATTATCAAAAATGAATCTCTTAATATGTGATTACTCCTTTCATTAATAATAACTTATTCTTTTTTTAGATTCATCCCAGACGTGGACCCCTCATAAAATTGAGCTAGCCCTTTGGGCCCATTTTGTAGCTGGATCCTTAGACCAGTCCATTTTGTCCGACCTACCTCTTCCCGAGGACCTCCCTCAAAACAACGACAATGATGGGCAAGAGAAAAGTGAAGAACCCAAAGCTGAGGAGAAGCCAAAAAGTTCTCTTCAAGATGAAGATTCAATTGACACAGTGGATAGTTTTGTTTCCAGTAGTGGAGAGGCTTCAAATGATGCTCCTGAATATGCTTATGCGCATACTGATAAGGATAAGGGCAACAAAGATAATGGACTGGAGCCTCCAGCAAAGAAGTGTCGTGTTTAACTCTACATTTTTTAATCATTATTCATGAAGAATGGCGCAAAAAAAAAAAAAAAAGAATATTTGTAACAACTATTCTTTTCTGTGCTGTTGAACCATGTAATTGTGGTCAATGTAAAAGAATTGTCTCAAAAGATTGAGTAATACTAAACTTGATTTTGAGAGCATTTGCAAGTTGAAATTAAACACAGCACTTTTTTTTACTGTAAAAGTTTAAATCTAGTAGTCGTTTTTAGAAAAAAGGTGCATTGAATGAAAATGTTTTCCTAAGCTCATTCCTGTAAATGTGGTCTAATTTAATTTTTAATAACAGACTTTTATTCTTTGAAAATTGTTTCTAAATAGACGTTTGAAAATTATAAAAGCCCTTACACTTCAGTAAAACTATTTTTTATATTTAATTTAGTTATATGTATTTTTTGGGGGGGGGTATTCATTTTATGTATTGATAGAATAATAAAAGTTTCTTTTTAATTTTCATTATTTTATTCCATCTTGGTAAAATTTGATTTATTTGGCTTTTATAATGTTAATTATAATTTTTTTTTAATCTAACTCTTTTGTTCAAAAAGGTATTAATTGGTAACTATTGTGAATTATCTCCCAAACCACTCTAACATATTTTTCAATCAGTATTTCCTCCTTGAAAGAAAACCATTTCTCATCTTTGTTGCTTTCCTAAACTAATTACTTATTGTTACATACTAAGAATGCTATGTTAGCTTTATTTTTATTGCATTCTTTTTCTTTTTTCTTGATAGTGTTTAGATTATGACAGCTGATTTTAAGTCAGTCTTGACTAAAGAATTATGCTTTAATTGGATGTAATTATTTATCTCAGCTCTTCACAAAATTATACCCAATGCTAATAGATTTTTTGCAAAAAAACTCCTGGGTAGTTCTCAAAGAAATTAATCAAAAGATGTCATCAAAAATCTCATCAGAATACCTTAACACAAGATGACAATAGTGTTCATGATAGGAATTCTAAGTAATTTTAGGATGAAATCAGAAGAATTTACTGCTATTTCTCTTTTAGAAAAGCTTTATTACTGAGGGAAACATTTTTCAGGTAGTCTAAACTCAGAAGCACAATATTATTCAGATATCTTGCATAGTTTAGGCTTAAGACCAGGCTAGAGGCAGTGTTATGAAATTTTATTAAAAATCATTCTCAATTGAATAATTTTATTATAAATGCATTGTTCTTTGAAATATGCTGATCATTTTTAATACATGCTGTACTCAATTAAGAATATTTATTTTTTTTTAAGAAAATATTCTGCTTTTCAGTTATATGATAAGATTAATCTATACATATTTCAAATCAATAAATTTTGAGGACTGATATATATTTTATCTAAATAAGAGAAGTTCTTTTTTACTTGAGTGGTTTGGGAGATTGCTCAAAATTTCCATTAAGCAAAATGTAAAGTTTTAAGATGAGCATTTTGTTTATGTATCGTGCCCTGCATGTGAATGATAATCACATTACTATAGATAAAAGTAAATGAAAAACAGTAGTTGAAGTTTTCTGATTGGATATATTTTTTTTCTGAAATCTTTCAACTAAAGTAGCCGAAGATTTTATGGTATTTTAACCATTTGTTTTTAATGATAGTCAAACTTTTAAGGATGAGATTATACCTTGAAACTATTAAGATCTTGTCAATTTGTTCCAAATGTATATTTTTGATGTGTAGTGTTTTTTTTGTTTTTGTTTTTTTTAACAATGTTTCTTTTCTTTTACAAAAAATTAATGAATTAGTATCACAATCTATTAATTATGCTTTATGTATGCAAATTGTTATTAAAGTTGTAACAGCTTTATGTTTTTATGCACAGTATATCTGTCAAGATTTAATTAGAAACAATTTCTCATATACTTTTATATGCAATAACAAATCATTTTTTATCTGCATTATAACTTTCCAGTGGTTGAATATGGTTTTCATTAGTTTCTGTATATTTGATAATGTTTGTAGAGGATAAGTTTTTAAGGATTTGTGTGTTTAATTTTTTAAATGATTTGAAACTTGTCTTCCTGAATTTTAGGTTAAATATTGTCATTTGTTTATTAATTTATAATAAATTGTAAACCATTTAGCATTCTTCTGTTTCTTATTATATTAAAGTATAAACTTGTTAAGCTTCTTTGTTTTCTTCAGAAAAAAATTACTATAATATTAAATAACTAAAATATTTTCATTGTCTCGTTAAAATATTGTATCTGAATTAATATTTAGTTTTGTAAAATTGAAAATTTATTGTACCAATGTAGATGGTTATTTATTGAATGAAATATCAATATCTTGTGTTTAACTTCAATTAATATTTGTATTTGTGCTATGCTTCTTGTGAAAACTGATTTGCATTGTTTGCAATGTTACAATTTTTGTGGAATTTTTTATATTTAACATTACTGAAACATTTATTTACTAAGTAAATTTTCAAATTATACTATCATGAGTTTGCCAGTTATTTTATTAATCTAGTAAATAAGATTTGGGTATATTTCTAAAATGTTAGGTCTTTATTTTTTAATGAAATCTCTCATATGTAACACCTGTAATATTTTTTACTCCAATATTCTAGGAAATTTTTCATAGATTTGATTAAAAAAATGTTGTGTTGGATAAAGTTTTTTTAAAGTTAAAGTTTAAGGATTTTTAGTTCTATATCAAGGATTTATTATGTAATATTTTAATCTCATCCATATTTTCACTCTTATCTTAGGACATCAGAACCCAACATTAAAAGCATTAAATTGATTGATCATAGAACTTTTACCTGTCATTATAACATAGATATTTTAAAAGTTTATTTTCATAATGTAGAAATTCATCATGTTCATTAAATCCAGATATTTTTATTTCTTCAAAAAAGAAATGTTTAATCATATCTATCTTTATTTTGCAATATTTTGTATATCCTCGTTTTATAGTATGTTTTAGTAAACTAGATATCTAGAATGATCTCTTTGCTAATCATCATTGTTTATGTTTAATAGTTTTTATCTCATTTTTATGCCGAAATGTTTATTCTACAAAATGTGTTTTAATATTATTTTAGTTTATGTTCTTGAAATGTTAAAATCCATATTCCTACAATGATATATTTAAGACTAGTTTTCTACTTCATGCTTTGTTATTTAATTAACATTTAAAAAAATCACATGTGTATTTTATCTTTATAAAAATTAAAGCAATTTTGAAATGACATTAAATTTAAGCATTTGTTTTTACCTGTTCTTTTTAAGAATTAAAGTATCAATTCTTGAAAAGAAAACATTTCATTTCTTATTTGCATCATTATAATTTCTCTGATAAAGAGAAAAGTACAGTAGTATATGTTGAAATAGCAAAAATTTTTACTTTCATGTTGTACGGTAAAGATGTTTCAAACATAAAATAATAAATATTGAAATCATTTATCCAATGTCTTCATTTATGTTCAAATATATCCTCTAGTCATATTTACATGCATGGAATTGAAAACTATTTTGAATATTTAATTTCAAAGAAATGTGATTTTTTTTTAATGGTTTGATACTATTAGGAAGTGGAAAGGTGTGTTTGTTTCTTTTTGGTAAAAACCTTTTTTTTTACTTCCTGCATTTTTTTGTTAAGTTTATATTTTCATATGCCCTTTTGTTATTCTGAACACAATCAGAAAATGTAATTGTTTATCATTTAAACCAGAAAATTTTCAACTGTATTTGTATATGTGTACTGAAACCACATACTTTTTACTTATATATAAACCATTGACTTTAAATTTGTAGTGTATGCTAACTCAAAACTGAAAACAAATAAAATTTTCTTATCTAGACCCATGTGCATATCATTTTTTTTTTTTTTTTGTATTTTATAGTTTTATACTTTTATTTTTGCTCAAATTATGGTTGAACTGTATCCAGTTGTGTTTCTTGCTTCATTTATTAAAGGAGATGGTTGATTTGTTTTTCATTTGCTTTAAATTAATACTTTCTATTAAAATTATATATTTTTACACAAGTATTTATCATAGTAGTTTTAATAGTTGGTACTAATAAGAAAAATGTTATGAAATTTTGAAATAAATAAGCCTTCCAGAGAGTTTTAAAATTTTAGCATATCAATTATATATGCTTATAGATTCCATAAATCATAAAAAAAAAATCTTTAACTATATGAACTTTGTTGGAGACTAGAAGGTTTTTTTTTACAAAGACTATGTGAAAGGTACTAAATTGGTAGTTGGAATACATATGAAATAGTAGAAAATTGTAAGGATGCAGTATTGTTAATGAATATGCATATTATAACCCCACACAAATTTATTTTAATGGTTTTGTTTGTCTGTGAATGTATTATGAGTTTGGGAGTCCTCTCTGTGTTAGGTGAAGACAGTTTTAATGCATGGTTTTACTAGAAAATTAGTCGCATATGAATGTTTGCAGGAATGAGATAGCAAATGATCTGGCGCATGAGGGCAACCATAGGGATTCTACACATGGTGACTGCCTTATTTTTTCAGAAATTGCTATCCAGGTCAAAAAAGATATCAGTTCCTCTTGGTGACTTGCCCCTTTACATAAATGGTTGAAGGAAACCTTCCTGGTGCTGCTTGTGTGGGACAAGCAGTAGGCATGAGGAAACTACTCTTGCTAGGCTTCGCAGTGGACACACTAGAGCTCAACGGCATGTGGCGGATCTTTAAGCTTACCCTTCTTGTCCGAATTGCAATGTGACCCAAGCTGCTCCTGCCCACATCTTTGCTTGTATTGGTTGGTATAAGAGCCAGCTGCTTTCAAGTTCTACTACAGTTTTTCATTGTTTAAAAATGCACAGGTTCATAGACTAGATCTAGATGTTTCTGTCAATCAAGTGGAATAAGAAACAACAACACTAGAAAATTATGTATAACAAATAGAAAAAAAACCCTACAATCTGTTCACAATATTGAGGATCTGCTTTATTACACATGGAGGGTTTTAAGAAGGGAAGGATTAATTTTTTAAGGATCTATACTCTATAACGAAGAAAAAAAAAAACCAACGCACCAAGAACGAGTTGTCCGATACAGACAAAAATTGATGGGTAGAAAGATAATGTACAGAATAGAAAATGATTAAAATTCCAGAAAAATTGAATGATTTGGTTACAAAGCAATGAGCTCAATAAGATGTTGACCCACTTTTAGCCTGGATGCAAGCTACCTCACGACGTGGCATAGAGTGATAAAGCACCCCGATGGTCTCCTGCGGTATTTCTTGCCAAATTTGCTCCAATTATCGGGCCAGGTTATCTGCAGTCTCCTTCCCATCCTATCCCAGACATGCTCGATTGGAGAGAGATCTGGCTGCCCAAGGAAGTGTTGGACAAGCTGTAAGAGAGTGCATTGCAACACGTGAGGTGTCTGGTCTGGCATTATGTTGCTGAAAAATAAGGTCAGGGTACTGCAAAAGGAACGGTAACAAAACAGTTCTCAGAATGTCGTCGACGTATGCTGTAAGTGTACCTCTAATGACGGCCAAAGGTGGTCCGACTGGCCAAAGAAATGGCACCCCAGACCATAACTCCTGTGTGGCGTGCAATAGTGAAAGCAGGATCGGCACGCTTCCCTAGGCGTGTCCAGACACGTTTTCGATGATCGTCAGGACACAGAAACGGATTCATTGCTAAATGCTATACTCCCCCAGTAAGCATGATTCTAATCTGATCAAGCAGAGCACCACTGTAATCTGACTCGAAAGTGTGCAGGCAGGTGGTGTAGCGGTCGGTACGAGCGTAAATTTCGCTCTATTAGCCGTCTGTGAATGGTCATGGTGGACACTCGTGTGCGTGTAGCACGTCCTCCTGATCTGCTGTGGCCCTAGGTCGACCGCTACCATCATGACGCTGAAATCTGTCACCGTCCACCCATTCTTGCAACATCTTCTAATGGCCGTATCGCTTCAACCAATATGACGAGCGATTTTCCGATTTGCCCAACCTGCCTCTTTCAATCCAATGACAACCTCTTTCAAACTCTTACAGTTGCTCGTAATGAGCTCGAATCCTGCGGTGAGGCATTTTTTCATACGTTAAAAAGTATCCTAAATCGCAATGCAACAGAAATTTGGGAATCGCTTCTTATAGACACCCGCTGATTGCGCAGTTCCGATGCGCTGTAGCTCCCGCTATTCATTCATTGGACACCAAATTTGAATCATTTGCATATTCGGTACAAATGTCTTTGCATACGAAATTTCATTACAATCTAGCAACTCCTTAGTGCGTCGTTTTATTTATTTATTTTGTTGTTATAGAGTGTATATCGAGTTTGTTTTTCCCATTAGGCTTATCTTACAGGTTTCAATACTTTGTCAATGGGAAATGACCATATTAGTTTTTTAAGTACTTTTCTGGCTATAGACTTCTGCAATATATGCAAATATTAAAAAAAAAGTAATCCATTGTTCTTGTAGTTGGGAAATGGAGATTAGATTACAATCGTAAAAACCTATTTAGTTGCTTCAACTATTTTAACATATATTAATTATTTTCTAGAATATGCATCACATTTATGTGGAAGAAAAATTATTTTATTCAATTTCAAATATGAGTCTTTTTTCCCTCTGGATGATTCTATAAATGAATATTCACTTCAAAAAATGAAACAACTAGACAACTCAAGAAAACTTAATTTTTTTTAATTTAATTTATTATATAATAAAATATAAATCTCTCACACAGAAGAGTTACTTTGATAATTTGTTTACTTTTGCCTCATTAAAAAAAATTGACAATTCAGGATTTGTAAATGAAATGTACTAATTGTACCATTGCCAACAACTTTCAGCAAAATAAAAAAAAAACTTTTTAATAGATTTTTACTGTTTTTAAGCTATTCATTTCTTTATTTTATTGTAACGAATGTTCAGTACGCATTTCAGAACTGAATCATACAAATAATTTCCGTGCAGGAAAGTATTTAAAAATTACCAGCATAACATGCCATTTACTCCAAAAAAACATTGTCTCTAACACGCTATTTCTTCAGAAACACTGAAGGCTCGTCGTCATCCCGCAGATCAGGAAAAGAATCGGTTCTCCACGGTCTATCGTCAAACATTTTTCCCTTTCCGGGGTAAGTGCTCAAGTCAATGTCATCGCTGGATTCTTGAAGGAGTGCATCATCCCACTTTTTAGGCTGCAAGCCAGCTTTGTCACTACTTGCCACGTACGACACTCTTGGGCCTTCAGGGGACATGCTTTCTTCGGGAGGGTTGTTCCAGGGCTGTTTTTCGCTTGATCCCATGATGATGAAGATGATGGCAGCGGCAGTACTCAGGGCAGCCGAGAAGTAGAATATGATGGACCATTCCCGCATGGTTTGCTGTGAAAAAAAAATGACGAAATGTTTCGTTGCATGAAAGATCGATAATAATTAGCTTAAACAGTTTTTAACCCTTTATCTACCGCATTATGATTTACTGCAGTTTTTTTCATGTAATGTTTTTTTTTTAATCTCTACATTGAAAATTATGGGATATTCATAAGCAAAATAGTCAATATGGGAAATTTAATCCGTTAGAGCTAATTAATTAATTCAAGATATTCATCTGTAACATTCAATATATGCTCTGTTCACTTAAAATAAGTAGTTAAATCGTTTTCTAAGGTCTTCATTAACATACAAAACAAATAAGACACTTTCCTTTTGACATTAACTAAAAACAAAACACAAAATGGAACAAAAATGACAATCTTCGCAATCCGCAGGAAACACTGTCAACTGAAAACGCAATTTCTGCTGTAAAACTATTCGCCTTGCCCCCCTCCCCTAAAGTACTCATCATAGAGCCTGTGCTGCCCTATATCTTGGAAGAGTGGATTTAAAAGAACATTCTTGATAAGTATCGTCAGATTATTCGTAGAAATCATTCTATGTAATTTTAAAGTGAGTGGTACTTACAAGTACCGTCGATAGAGATAAAGGGTTAAAATGAGTATCTTACATCAAAATATTAGAGACTTGCTGATATTATTATTTACCAAAAATTTTTCGAGTTAGTGAGTGTTTAGTAAAGTCACATTATAAAGCAAAACGAAGACTATTGGCAATGGATCTCGTAATTTTGAACCTTCGTCAAGTGACGAGGACGACAAATTTAACGTGCCAGCCTCTCTACTCGGAGGGTCTTCAGTGGCGCTATGCCTCGAACTTTTGACACGCCAGTCACGAGCTCGTGACCATGAACACCAAAATTTTTTGAAGAATTAATGAGAAAAACAAGAAAAAAAATCATCTGCATTATTCCTTTTCAAGTATATGTTATTCTTTGAGCCAAAATTCAATGACTATCATGAATTGAGACATCACGAAGTCATTTAATGTCGTTTTATTTTCTCAACTCTTTCTGAAATTTATCATCTACTGTACTAACATTTATTTCTTCCTGGTTTGATTATAAAGAGAGTGAAGCGTAATAATTCTAATTATATATAAAGACATAAAAAGCGTTCTAAAAGTAAATTTCGTCATTTTTTTTTTTCGAAAAGGAAGAGGGTACACCCAGGCGAAAAATATCACAAAAAGAAACAACATCCGTTGCTGTTTCAACTACAAAAATGCATAGGAGAAATGATGAATGCACAGAGCGTCAAAGAAGAGAGAGCAACAGCAGATTGGCGCGCTCGAGGTTATTCGAAAACAAATCACGATGTTTGGCAGTGTAATTGTATGCTGTTATCCTACATGAATGGGCATTAGGGACCATTGGCATAGCTAGTCTTGAGTGGACCCTATATCAAAATTCTTTGAGGGTCCTTTCGGGGGCACCTTAACATTTTACTGTTTTTTACTTACACATTTTGGGGTCCTTGGAGCTTGGGGGCCCCATATCGATGATATGGTGATAGCTACGCTCCTGCTTGGGATTAATGTGTGTGTCCGTTGCTTATGAACACCTACAGTCTGTGTACAGGGAAGAGGTCATGTCTGATCAAATGGTTGGTCGTGGAGTTGAAGTTCAGTGAAGGAAGGTAGAGGGTGTGTGTGCGAGATGAAGTTCGAAGTGGCCTCCCTCCTCATCCACGAATGAAAAGAACATTTCTCCATCAGATTTCACCTGTTCCCTGCTCTGAATGTCGAACTCTCGGGACGTAACGTCCAAAACAACGTTGAGTTGGAGCGTCAATTACTTGAATCGCAGGAATAGAGTTTTACCAAAGTGATATCTTCAAATTGATCTCAATGTCAGAGGCGACTATATATGTCAAAAAGTATGCAATATGAGTAGTTCATAATGGTCATGATGCATTTTTCTTTAATTAACTCGTTCTGTGTCGGATTTTTTTACGAATTTCTGAATCCCCAAAATAATTTTTTTACTGCCGAAAATAAAAATATATTCTATCTTAAAGAGAAAAAGGCAAATTATTTTTATCAGAAAGCACTTTTTTGTTTGTTTTATAGATGGAGAAATATGTGATATTCCGTTCACTGATCTCCAGTTTTCCCTTAAATTTTAAAAAGTACAATAATAATAATAATAATAATAATAATAATAATAATAATAATAATAATATATATATATATATATATATATATATATATATATATATATATATATATATATATATATATATATATATATATATATATATATTAATTCTACTGCTTTGGGGTGTTTAAGATAAATATCTGCAAAAAAAGAATATTAAAAGCATTTGTTTTTAAAAATACTTTGAATAATTCATTAAAAAAATATTTAGGCAGACACTATCTTATCGTTAAAACAACATTGCAATCTTCCTTGGACATCAGAGCGTGAAAATCACACTTATCACAAAACCGAAATCACGTATTACACATTATTATTTGCTTACTTTGCCAAACTAAATTTTGATGGTAAATATCAAAAACCTTGTGTGAATGGGGTTTTTTTATTTGAAATTTTAACACGCATCGTGAGATTCATTAGATGTTATTAGTGTTAGATTCCAGGCGGAAAATCTCACTCCGATAACTGTGGGGAAAGTGATACTCGTAAGCCATCTCATAGAAATATTCAAAAATATCCCGGAAATTAAAAAGACGTGGGAGTAGAGACAAATTCAGTTTCAAGGATAAAATTTTTCTTTGCGTCGCATGTTATGCGATGCCGACAAAACGGGCACAAAAATGCCGATGATATGCCATGCCGACGGAGAAGGGGTTTAAGTTTTCGTGTGGTAGTGTGCGTGTGAAAAATATATACGCTGAGTGTCTTTGGGAACTGGATTATAAATTAATCCTCCGTCCCATATCATAAAAGTGGTTGAAAAATGACGATACTCGAATTTTTAAACGTCCCTCGTACAAAAAAAAGTTGGTACTTAATCTTGCGTGAGGGAATATTAACGTCACACTGTTCAGCTACACGAGGGCTTTTGCCGACGGACTTCATAATTTTGAACCATGGTCAAGTGACGTGTGCGACCCCTGAGCTGGCACCCCCTCTCCTAACTACCACACCAACGGGAGGACGTTTCAGCTGTCGACAGATTTAAGGTGCATCGCTCCCCTACACGGTGGGTCTTTAGTGGTACTGGGCTCGAACTCGTGACATGCCAGACCCGATCCGATAGCCTGACCACTAGGCTACCACGGCCACACATTATCTTACAACGAATAATAATACTGTTACAGATTTTGTGTAAATAGTGTAAATAAGTTGTATTTGGGTGTGTGAAGTATTTATATTACTCTATATTATATGTATTTTATTTTAAAATTTTACTATTCAGAAGCAAACGTCGTCCCTTACGGTATAGTGGTGATTCAATGAGAACTTGGTGAAATCTTGGCGACAGAGCCAAGTTGGCATCATTTTTGGCGACCATTTTAGCGTCATTGGCGACCATGTTGGCAAATTTGGGATCCTTTGGATTCTTCTAGAAATTAGTGGATTTCTCCACTAATTCACGCTCTATGACGAGTGCGGACTTTTTTGGAAGTTTCTGCCGGATTTATAAATAGATCGGTGCCAGCCGCAACAGGTCAGTCATGATTCAACCAGCGAGTTGTGAGCATTGTTTTGATTAGCTCGGCTGTGCTTGTGAATAATCTTTTTCATACGTGTATTTTAAACACTGATAATTTGTTTTGAATGTTGTTGAAGGTGTTAAGACTTTTTGAGATTTACTCTGTGGATATTGCTGCGGAATCCTGTACTTAAAGAATTGTTTTCCGATAATAAATTCGCATAGCGCTCTTAAAGAACTGTTATTTTTTTTCTTTGTGATTGTTTTGCATAAAATCCTCGAACCCCGATCAACGTAACAATACTATGGAGCCTAATGCTACTTTTCAGTGACACACAGTACTAGAAAACAATCAGATTATATATCAGGGAAACCCAAACCATAATTCTCGAGCTTTTCTTAGCCTGCGCAAAGCATATATACGATAACATAAACCGTTACTTCTGTTGATAGAATCAACTTTTTTTTTAGAATTAGTGCATACAGTCTGTAAATACGATCCCATACTTTGAAATACAATTCATCCCGTACTCATAAAATCTAATAAGTAACACAATTATCATTACCGAATTTTTTGTCAAGTATCCAATGGCTGTAGGAATGATGGCTCCTGACAGCGCGCCAAATGTATTCATTATTCCAGATATAGTTCCTGGAAAAAGATATGAATCTTAAGCGATTTGTCTTCAATTCGTAAATTATTCCTGAAAAGTACTAGAAATGGTTTCTTTTTACGAACCTACCAATTACGTAGAGAAAACATAGTGGACAAGATGCAAATTTTTTGCATAAATATCGTTCCTCAGAATTCTATTCTATCGAACGCTTTTTTTTTGTTGCTATTTTGATTTTGCAAACATTGCTTGTATATTTTTCACAAATAAAATATCCCAAGCAAAATTTTGTTTAAATTCTGAAAATACTTTATTCCAGCTGATATATAAAGCTTACACACAAACACACACACACACACATTGCATAAAACCCGATAACATTGATCTTTTGTTTTGATAAAGTCGTTACAAAAACGATGTGGAATTCTCAATGAGGCTTATATGGTCTCCTTATCGTAGGTAAGCATAATTGAAATTGTAAATAGTTTAGAAAGAAATTTAAATTACGGTATTAGTATAGGCTAATTAATTATCTGAATTAACTTCCAAAAAAGAATTTCTGATTATAGATATTTTTTAACACGCTTTTATTAGCTTCACATGTATATAACGGAATCTTTGAACTCGATTTTTACCCACTTTAAAAAGTTAGATTAATTCGAAATTTTGCACACTAGTCAAGGACCGATGACAATACAATAATTTAACAATTTTGTTCCATTGTCCTGATCAGGATCATCAGGATTAACGATTTGCCATTTTCAGATTTGGCGAGTAACTCCAGATTTGGCAACTAAAAGATTGTTACAAACCTAAAGGGAAAACGCTCATTGTTAATACAAATAGAACAAACAAAAATGTTATTTATGTGAAAAAGAGAAGTCTGATGCTATATTTTGCAAACCAGGTCGTATCGACGCACTGATAGGATGCCAATAGGTATTCCAGATTCTAAAAAAATGATACATTTAAAATTAATTCATCCGTGAATAAATGATAGTTTTAAAAACTAAAAAAAAAAAAACACGCTTATATATTTTCGATCGAACTACAAAAATGAAAAATAAATTATAGTTTAAAAAAACTATAAAACACTCTTTTATAATGAATCGAAATAAAAGTAAAAAAAATAATAATTCTTAATATAAGAATAAAATGATTAACGAGAAAATTATATAATGCCATTGTGGTAAAAGCGTGGGGGGTACATTTGTACGTTTGTACTACATTTTTACACTAACTCAGCATTTCGGAATAGAACTAGTAAGAAATTATAGCGCTTGATATAGAGCACCCTACGCTTGTAGCCCAATGACATTATATATAATTTTCTCGTTAATCATTTTATTTTTATATTAAGAATTATTTTTTTACTTTTAAATTCGATTCACTATAAAAGAGTGTTTTATAGTTTTTTTTTAAACTATTATTTTTCCATTGTGGTGCGATTGATTTTTCGCATAAAATAAGGCCAAATCTTAAACTTTGGAAAATTCTATTAAATATTTTTCAGGTTTTATGGAACATGTTCCCTAATGTTAATTAGCGCAAACATTTTCTACTCGATGCTTTTTAAATATGCTAGCATCATTCGATTGATAAATTTTTATCCAAAATAAAAACTTTTTTAAAAAAATCCCCCCAAAAAGTAATATTGCCAATTAAAAATATAAACTGTTGTATATAGTCACGAAAAGAGGGAATTTATTAAATTTTTTAGGGAGGACCATTTAATTTAGGAATTTTTAACCAGGAGTATAGTTTCAATTTCTCGTGTTATAAAAAACTTCTGCCATCACATTTGCAAGCTAAGAAAATTAATTTCTAAAAATAATTTGGACTATAAAGTGTTAAAAAATAAGAGAATTATAGAATTTGAACACTTTTCGGATGAAAACAAAAAGAGTTGGAATGTTAATGCTATTTTTTTGGCTTTACCAACTTTTTTTAAAATGTTGCTCAAATGTGTGTTTAATCAATCCATTTTTTTTCACGTGAAAAAACGTATTGTGCAACGGTAAATGAGTTTTAAACTACATAGTCGAGTAAAAAGAATTTTCATAATTTTGGAATATTTTAAATGTTCAGAAGTTTGAATATTAAATAGTCGTATGTGTTACATCGTCATAAATTTATATGAAAACTGGAGAGAGTTTCTGCCTGGAAGTATGTTCTAAATTCGCATCAGGTTTTTTTTTTACATCAAGAGAAAACAGACATAATGTGGTAAGTTAATTAAAATTTATTTATTTTAAAAAAAGGTTCGTTCTTATACCTGCAAATCTGGGTGACATATCAACAGGTACCACAGCCGTGGATGCAAAACTGAAGCCACTGAGACCCAGTGCTAAGACCATCAGTAACACCGTTGCTGCTCGATGGCAACCACTGACTGTCACCAGAGACATGCAAAGAGCGAAACCAAACAGTCCTGTGGAAAGGAAAGAATTTAATATTACACAGCACAGTACAGTTATTCGAAAAATAATTCTGAAGAATTAGTGGTATATTTAAAACAAGAAAACGAGAGTTGTTTTTTCTTTCGTTCCAAAGATTTCTGATATGTATATATCACCACATTTTTCAATTAACTCGTCTGGATAATATGAAAGCCGTGTAATTATGAGAAAATGGTACTACCGCAGAAGGAAAGCTATCATTCTTGCACTTACTTTTTCCGAGTGAGGGGAAAGGTGGCTGGTCTAAACGAATTTGAAAGGGGGCGGATTGCAATAGCCCAAAGATTCGGAATGTGAATATCTCCAAAACATCGTGACAGGTAGGTTGTTTGTGCTCTGCTGTTTTTAGTGTTTGTGCAAAGTGGATAAATACAGGGTGCGTCAAACCCTCCCCCCCCGGACAAACAGTTTTTTATATAACTTTTTAAGAAATTAACAAAATATAACAAATAATAATAAAAGTACACCCACACTAATAAATAAATTTATTTGGTTTCAAAGTGACAGCTGTTTGCAGCAATGCAGAGGCGCAAACACTTGCAGAAATTTTCAACAGTGGGCTTCAAGTCTTTTACCCCTTCCCGCAGAAGCGATTGCTTTAGAGAGTCCAAAGTTTTGTGCGCTTTAGTGAAGGCCTGGGACTCCAAAATAGACCATAAACGGTAATCCATGGAATTGAGATCCGGCGTGTAGGGTGGCCATTCTTCAGATGATATATCTGGAAAATTCGCCTTGCACATCTCTTGTGTCTTTTTGGCCTTGTGAGCTAGTGCTGAGTCTTGATGAAACGTCCAAATTGCATTTCCTAAATGCTTTTGGACCTTCGGAAGTACAACAGCTTCAAGAATGTTCCTCTGGTACACTTTTTGATTGATTTTAATACCCTCTTTCACAAAACCCAAAGGGTTTTGCTACTTGTGATAATTCCACCCCAGACCGAGACCGACTTTGGACATTGGTGATGCTCAATAATTGCCGAGGTTCTTGGAGCTTTCACAGATCAGATTCTATCGTTTGGGAGTTATTAATTTGTTGGACCGTAAAGAGTTTCTCATCAGGGACAGGGAATCTCTCCCAGTGCTGACTTGCGGCTCGTCTCAAAAGTTTTCAGCATCTTCGGAGCCATACGAGTTTGTTTTTTTCAGTGAAAAGCTGAAATTTTCGCAACTTGTAAGGCTTTTAGTCCAAGCTCTGTTTTTGCTATTAACACTTTCTCTCGCTTCACCGATCTGTCACTTATTTCCCTGTCAGGAGCGATCGGTCTCGTGGGAACCCTCGGATTTCTCTGGACTCGCTTTTCGATCCCCTTACGATTCCTTGAAGTGCTTACAGTGCGGTTTCGCTCACTTCCTGGACATTGACCATCTTTGAAAGCTCTTTGAAAAGGCAGATTGCATCAGACACTGTTCACCGAGATACATTAAGCAAACGAAGGAATTCACACTGTGGTTTCCCTGGCTGAAACAACTTGCTGAAATAGCAGACCTTTTGCTCGACGTTATCAAAACCTCATAAATAAAAGTATTAACTAAGAAATATATTAGAAAATATTTTATTATTAAAGTGGTAGATAAAGGAACACGAAAGCACCAATTAAAAGGAAAATCGTTAACTATTCGAGGCAAGAAATTTGTCCGAATTTTTTTGCCGCGCCCTGTAATGGTGAAAACAGAAGTAGACACCTAGCTATTGGATTTCCCCGTGTCATGAAAAAGGGCGTCTGAGATTTTCCCACTTAGTAAAGCAAAATTGACGCCAGACAGTGGGTCAGTTGACAGCCCAATACGAAGCTGGCTCATGTACACATGTTGCAGAACACATAGCTCCGCGGAAACTCTGCAGGATATGAGACTGCACAGCAGACGTCCCACTCGTGGGCCTGTGCTGACCAAGCGTCTTTGCTCCCTACGTCTACAGTGGATTCAGATACATGGAAACTTGACTATAAATCAGTGGAAGAGAGTTTTCTGATTGAATGTATAACGATTACTCATTGGTCACGTCGATTGTTGGGCCAGGATGCGCCATCTTCCAACTGTTGGTTGCTCCTTCCATGTACACAGGCTGGTGATGGCGCTATTATGCTTTAGAGAACGTTCTCATGGGTGACTGGGACTCTTAGTTCTGGTCGAAGGGACCTACCTGAGCATAATTGCGGATCAGTTGCACCTTTATATGGTGTCTGTTTTCCCACTTGGAAATGATTTCTTCCAGCAGGAAAACGTCCCATGTCAAAAGGCAATAATTATGTTAGAAGTTTTCCAGGAGTATAAACATGAATTCCATTTAATATCCTGGTCATATAACTCGGCAGATCTTAATCTGATACGGCACCTTTTGGTTTTCATAGAAAAGCAGCTCAGAAATAAAATATCTTCATGTGGGAATATCTCGACTTTACGTGACTACTGTTTAGATAATTGGTACAATCTGTTTCCAGTCATCTACCAAGAACTTGTGGTATCCATGCCAAGGCGAGTTGCAGCTGTTTTGTAGGCAAAAAGTGGTTCAACTTGCTGTTGAGTAGGCGCTCATAATGTTTTGGCTCTTCGATGTATATATTTCAAAAATTTGGTTAAACCATCAAGGGTTCCATATATCGGCCTTTTTGAATGACTGAAATAAATGTTAAACCCACAGATTTTCTGCAAGCTTTTCAAATTTAGATTAGTGCATCGATTTGAAAGTTGCAAGCGAAATCGGAAAGTAAAAAAAAAGGGTGTAGGATCCTGTGCAATTAAATGATTTTTTTTTTCAATTTTGGAAGTATTTAAAAATATTAAATATATCTGAAAAAAAACTCTCTTACAAATGAAAAAATAAAATAGACATAAATGTTTAACAGTATTGGAGGAAAAAATATAACATTCCAAAGAAAATCCTTAGGTACACTCAGGAGCATTGAAAATAGCGACCCAAGAAGGAAGCTAAGTACCATCGCGAAACTTTGCAAATAAGTACAGCGCAATGTGATATGCAAATGATCCAAGTTTTGTGCCAATATGCATGCTCATACACACCGAGGTGGTGCTACAATCAGGAAGAGGGTACTATATAAGCCAGCGCAAATTCGAAGATTCATAAACGTGACAATTTTTCGCCGATTGTCGGAAGATTTTGGTAAGCGAAACTATGCCAGGTAAACGTGCTAGAAGACATTTCTCACAGTTAAGTGAGTTTGAGAGAGGCCTCATCATCAGGATGAAAACTGCAGGCTGGTCGACGCACCGCGTTGCTGGCCAGGTGGATCGTTCGGAGTGTGCCGTTAGAAATTGATGGGAGCAGTGGACACGAGAAGATACCCACGCGCGGAAAACCGGGTCTGGAGCGACCAGGAAAACCACGAGGAGAGAGGGTCGAAGGATCGTGCGGCAAGCACTTGTGGACCCCACAGTGACTCGTTCAACGATACGAGCAGACGTAGGCGTAGCAATTGTTCCACAAACAATTTCCAGACACCTTGCAGAAGCAAATCTTAAATCCAAGCGCCCTTTGCGTGCACTCCCTTTAACACCCGAACATCGGCAACTGCGTCTACAGTGGTGCCAAGCCAGATCAATGTGGAATGTCACAGATTGGCAAAAGGTTGTGTTTAGTGATGAATCCCGATTTCTTTTGGAGACAGATGATAACCGTGTACGGGTGTGGAGGCACCCTGGTGAGCGGTACAATTCCCCCCACACTGTTCTACGTCACAGCTGGTGTAATGGTCTGGTGGGCCATAGCCTATGATAGCCGGTCCACTTTAATTGTGATACGCGGAACTTTAACGGGCCAACGTTACGTTGATGATATTCTTCGACCCCATGTAGGACCTTTCCTAAATTGTCTCTCAGGGGCAATTTTCCAGCAAGATAATGCTCGTCCGCATACAGCAAGAGTTGCTCAGGACTTCCTACGTCATTTTCAGACTCTTCCATGGCCGGCCCGCTCCCCCGATTTGTCCCCTGTAGATCACGTGTGGAATCAGCTAAAACGGCAGATGCCATCGTGTCACTCTTTGCATGATTTAGAGTTGGCTGTTCAAGATTTGTGGGTCCATCTGCCTCAGGATAACATAAGGTGTCTAATCAACTCAATGCCGGACCGTATGGCGGCATGTATTGCAGCTGGAGGTGGTCCAACGCGCTATTGAAGTTGCCCAGTATTTGTGTCGTTGCACACCCTGTATTCGTTTAATTGTCTTGTTTTTGAGATCAAGTGAATCTCTCATCTGTGTCATTATGTGTATTAAATTTCATTTCAATCCGATGGTTTCTTCTTGGGTCGCTATTTTCAATGTTCCTGAGTGTATATTTTTGCTCTTTCCTGATGCACTAGTTTAGATTTGAGGCAGAAAATAGAATTCTTAAAAAATAAAATGGCTAGCAGAGGGGAATCTTAATCCAAAAAAATAAATAGTTCAGAGCAATTAAATCGTCTAGAATATAAAACGCTTGCTGAATATCGCTATCGGTGATGTATAGTTATTCTTTGTTAGCTTTCTGGTCGATTTTCTTCCCTTTTTTTAAAAAGATTTTTGCTAATATTAAATATCCTAAGACAGTGGTTCTCAAACTTTCACTATTGGTGACCCAATTTTCAATTATAATTTTTATCGCGCACCCCCTAAAAATAATAATGTATTGAATACAATAATAATGCACTTTGGGGGGCTAAAGCTACAATACGATCATAATTATAAACCGTACAAATTAACAATATAAGTATTAAATTTTGTTTATATTACTTTTAAGTAATATATATTTTTATTTTTTCTTACTTTTCAGTTCGATTCTCTATGAAAGCGTGTTTTTTAGTTTGTTTTAAAACTATAATTTATTTTATAATTATTTTTACTATACACTATAAAAATCACAAAATTCCAGTGAATAATTTAATTAAGAGAAAATATACTTACCTACTTTCAAGGACTTTTCAATTTTTCTTAGAAAATTTGAGAAAAAATTCAATAAAACTAAAGAAAATGTTCCAAATAAATAATGCCCTTAATAAAGGACATAAATCATAGACATTTTTCGTAAACAACACAGGAACGTTATTTTCCAGCAAAACTGTCATAATTTGTTCGCGTTTTTGTAATTTTGCTGTTGTTTGATGATCTACAAATAGCATTTGAACTTTTTCTTCCTTGTGTCTTTTTGACAAGGCGAAGTACTACATTTATGGCTTCATAATTTTCTTCATAGAGATCTTTAGGCAGCATTTAAAAATTTCAAATCAACTCAAACGTTTCATATGTTTCTTATCTAACGCTTCCCTGATATTAACTTTCGCTGTCTTGATTAATATGCATTATTTCAGTAGGTTCTTCTTGCTTGACCAGTTTCAACTTCCTTCAATAGGGATCACAGATTCCCATTTTTTAAAT
The DNA here is from genome assembly GCA_019973935.1 of Trichonephila clavipes. Lineage (NCBI taxonomy): Eukaryota > Metazoa > Arthropoda > Arachnida > Araneae > Nephilidae > Trichonephila > Trichonephila clavipes. The sequence goes on along the minus strand of BMAU01018474.1, from coordinate 1,018,436 downwards.
ATTCTGCTCATTTTCATTTATAAACCATAAGTTCATTACGCATTATATGTTTCAGAATAATAAAAATACATCTTGCCCATATAATTCTTCAAAGTGCTCAATATGCTTATCAATGTATCATAAAACTCTTTCACAAGGAAAAAGGCGAAACAGAAATATATTATTTACAACTTCCCCTAATAAAAAAAGGACGGACATAACCATACCAGTAAGTTCGAAGGTCAGCTAAAGTAATATTTTAGGTTAAAAGAAACGTAATAAAAAATCTCTCATCGTGGGATTATAGCAAAGCAAACAAAATATTTTTTTAATTTGATTATAGGATCAAAGATGGCTAATAAGCTTTTGAAGGGGAATCTTATTTTTGATGATCACCCCAGATGATAAAAATAAATTATATCAGTGTTTTAAATGTGTATTTTTTATTTTGTCAGAAAGCATTTTGTTTTACTTCATTCCAAAAAATTATGTTTCAAACCTCTTTTATTTTCAATATGCTCGCGCCCCCCTCGCAGGGTTACCGCGCCCCCCAGGAGGGCACGCCCCACAGTTTGAGAAACACTGTCCTAAGATCTTTTTTTTTTAAGTCGGCATTTCTACTGAAATGACATTTTTTTTTAAAAGCGAAGAGAGGACTAATAAAAAAAAAAGAGAAAATTAAATAATCAAGTGAAAGATAGATATTTTATTATCTGATGTATACTTTTGTAATAGGCTAAGACATTTGATCTTAACCAGAGCCGGTTTCTCTTTTTGGCGCTTGAGGTGGGTACCCAGGGGCCCGGATAAGCTGAACTTAACCAGATTTTCTGGTTATAAATGTCAATCCACCAGTGCCAATGGGGCCTGTGGATCTTTTGCAATCAGGATCCGAAATGAGCTTAAGGTATACGGCTGCGTTCGAAACCGTGATTTTGCAAAAGCGTACAAATGAATATTTTTTTAAATATTTAATGTCACTTAGATTAGAATACACTTATAAAATTGTTTTAAGAAAATTATTACAACAAAAAAAATTATTTAAAGGTGATATTTTGGCAAAAAATAAGCGTACAATTACCTATTTTCAAAACATTCTCCTTTTATGAAAATTGCTTCCATTATAATAATATTTTTCTATATATGGCTAAAACTTTTCAATAGAGCCTTACCTAAGAACTTTGAAAAATTCACATTATTTTCAGAATTACAACCAATTCAAATAATAATTCGTATTTTTTGCTAAAATTTTTTCACTCTGGTGTACTAAAATATGGATAAATCCTCTTCAAAACTATATATTTCAAAAATCCTAGTTAAGGCTCTGTATAGAGGTCTTAGCTATATATAGGCAAAATATTATTATTAAAGAAGCATTTTTCGTAAAAGCAGAATGTTTTGAAAAAGTTCTAAGTTCATTTTTTTTGGCCAAAATATCGCATTTAAATAATTTTTTGTTGTAATAATATTCTTGAAATTATTCTATACGTGTATTCTAATCTAAATGACACTAAATATTAAAATAATATTCGTTTGTACGCTATGTAGTCGGATACCTTAAACTGGCACTGATCTTAACATAAATAGCTTAAAATAAAAATAATAATGCGTAATTTAACCCCATAATGTAAACTTATACCTCGAAAAATATGACTGACTATAACTTCTTAAACAAGGGGGTGAGAATGACTGTTTTAATATATATATATATATATATATATATATATATATATATATATATATATATATATACACTACATATATTATTCTTTTTTTTTTTTAATTATAAAAATATCGTTAATCTTCAAATGGATCAATTACTGTCACGTTTTAACACATGTCCATTAAATTTATTTTACACTCTATCATCAAAATAATCTGATGCTGCCCTGATACTACTCGTATTTGTATTTATTTAAATCTTGAAGTATTTTTTTATTCTAAATAATACTTCTCAAGATTACTTTAAAAGCAAATAATTTCAAGTCGCACGCGTGATGAATCAGTGGAAAAGACTTCGCTCCATCCTCTACGCGCTCCCGTTCCTATTCTACTAACATCGAGTGTATTATCGATCCAGCTTTTCTACTCTTCGTCTGAGAGGGTAAATTTAATCGAATCCAACCTTGCATCTCCCTTGTAAGGTAATAATTGCCAAAATAAAAGTGAATCAGCCAGGGGGACGAAAAGTAAACTCTTAAATATTTATATGATCAGTTCAAATGCAGTTTTTAGAGATTAGAAATCTGTTTCATCATTACCGTTTCATGATTCTTTGCTGATTTTGATAAAAGTTCGTCTTGGCTAAAAAGTATTTGAGTGTCTCTTTATGCCGCACTTAGAAGCAATAGGACTATTTGACTTGAATAAAAGTTAATACTTTAAGTCAAAGAAGCAAGACTTGTACGACACTTTTCTACAAAATATTTTCCCTGTGAAGCTTTTCTAATGTTTTATATATTTAAGAAAAATGTGGACATATTTAAGCAAAAAATATTTGCAAACTTTTTAACAATACGTTATAGGCAAAAAAATCTGGAATAGGACAGGAGGAAGAAATATTTCAAAAAACCCGACAGGAGCATTCTCTCTAAAAAAAACAACAACTAAAGTACGTATTTTTAAAAATTGCTGTCAAAATTTTTGTCGCGAGAACCAATTACTGATAATACGAGGTACACAAATAGGCAAATATGCCTCATTTATGATTTCTTTACATGCGTAAGAGGTTCTGTATATAGTAGGGGTGGTGAACCTTCATGGATCAACGTGCCATTTTTTTCTAAAGAAATATTTAATGAGGTATAGACGTGTGCCCCCCGTCCAATAATTTTGACTTGTAATTATAGGGAAAATAATAAAACTAAATACTAACAACTCAAAATTCTTTTACTTGCTACGGAAAAATACATTGCATGCTTTACAGTAGTTAATGTTTTAGTTATACGTGTAATTCAAAATATATAAAGTAACACATTAGCGCGTGTGGTTTCTGCTGTAACAGATTAGATGACAAATTACTTATATTAGAATTGTAAGATGTTACTTTTAGCAGAATGCATGCTGAATTGGAGTCGTCTGCCAAACGGTTTCTATATAAGCGAGGCTTTATTATATTATTCATCTCTGAACACATTGACTCGCAGGCGTTGGTAGATGAAAATATGGTTAAAATAGCATGGCGCAGCTTTTTCAAACAGTTAAATGCGTCTGAAATCGAATTCCAACCTTCCAAAATTTCATTACCAGCATTTTTACTTGCTTGTTAATCTTTCTGTTTCAATCAATTCTTACTTTTCCCTTGTTTGAATAAATTTCTGAATCCATATTAAACTAGACTCATTTAGTTGCATTTCAAGTTTTTCAATTTCCAACCAATCTAATTGGGACAAGTTCAGTTTTTTAAATGAAGTCACATCAAGATGCATAAAAAACTTGAGTGTTTTCGATAATTCTTTGAACTGAGAAAATCTCTCTGATAACTGCAACCGATCAATCGCGTTTGTTCGTAATACTTCATATTGTATTTTGTTATTTTGAATTAAAATGCAAACCGTTTTGATCAGTGGCGTGCTCAAAATATTGTGTCGCATGCCATCAATGGCACGTGTGCCACTGGTTCGCCATCCCTTGTATATAGAACGTCATCTTTCTCAGTTAATAAATAAGTATAACTACGGTTTTTGCTTATCACAGCACATGGTTATTATGGTTACATTTGTATGTGCTTGTATTTTTCATTGCATAGCGCCTTATATTGGTATTGTTAGCTTTGTTTTATTAGATAAAACTCACAAAATCCCTTTTTGACCGTTCTATTTTCCTGAAAATTAGCTTACTAGCTTTCGAAACAAAGTATTTTGCTTTAAATGTAATCAATATGTAACCGAAAAGATGTGGTTGAACCTCTTAATTTCGATACACAGTCAAGAGGATGCATGAGTTAGTGTCTCCCTCATTTTTGAATCTCACTGTTTTAGCACTTTGGGGCTTAATTCCATTTCACCCCTTACTGTTCAACATGACAAATCTTTCGAGTCATTAAGGCTGAGAAGTCAGGTTAACTATTAGCCATGATGTTCCAGGCCAAGAAAATTAGAAACATTTTAAAAAACAGGTTGTAAAAGTTATTTTTAAATTTTTATAATTAGCGATCACAGAGACACAAATACGTAAAATATTATATAAACGGAAATATATCAGGGATATTTTAATCAGAATATTAAAGCAGAAAATTTTTTTGATTGTATTTTTATGACAAAAACGTAATGTTACGAGTATCAAGTTTTTAAAGATTAAACTTCTGCTAGTATGGTCTAATGCAGGGGGGTACTCAACCTTTTTTTCTGCTGGGCGGCATACAGATGTTATTTATTTCACGTGGGCCGCAACGTAAGGATACGAGGGAGAAATGATTTAAGACCCGATAACATTGGAAATTTAAAATTTAAAAAATTGATCAAAATATTATAACTCCTGTTTTGATTTTTTTAATTAGTATTTTTATGTTCTTTTATTTTTGTCCCTTTCATTAAATTGGAAGCAATTAAGAAACACTCCTTCACAATTTCTGCATCAGTAAACGATTTCATACGATTACCAGTAATGTAACAAACTTCATAGGAAGTCTGTTACCACTATAATACTACCACTGACAAAACACTCTGTTGCTGTAGCAAGGATTATTCAAGAAAGTCTATTTATCACCTCTTTAAAGAGATCTTGGAGGAAAAGAGTGTCATTGAATGATTCCTGTTTATTGGTATCTTTTAAATACAACACTTTCGTAACAAATCAAACAAATACTGATCCATGTTGGTTTTTCACTACAAAATAGTCAACCTCCCAATCGTCTTGAATCGATTTATTTTATTCGAATATTTTTCGCTTGCAAGATATGAAAGAAAGTTAAGAATTACTAGTTCCACTCATAAAATTGTCGCTACTCCACTAATGTCACCATTCCAAATAGAAAAAGAATATCAATTCAAACCCGTACGATAACGACAGCAAAAAGCAAAGTGGTATATTTGATTTCTTGACAAAGAATTTCCCACCAAATTTTTAATACAATGTTCTTAAATAAGTAAATATATCAGAGCAATGGACCATAGCCAGGCCACTTAAAAAGGCTCGGTGGGCCGCAGGTTAAGTATAGCTGGTCTAATGGCTCTTTAGCCTGGCTATAATTTGTTTAGAATGTAAATGATATAATTTCACTCAAAGGTAAAGTCTTATAAGTTTCGTTGTCAAAGAGAGAGACACATGATTATTTATTTTATAAATTTCCTGATACAAATGTACTTTGGGACGGTATTTTGTACGTATATTTGAATCAAACGTAATTCTATTCAAAAACTTAGCATTCTCGTTTTCGAATTATTTGTATGCCACGCTTTTCTAGCTCTGTATTGAAATCGAAATCTCTCTAAGCCAGTGTTTCTCAAACTTTCAATACTGGCGACCCAATTTTCAATCATAATTTTTATCGCGCCCCCTTATACATTAATAATGAACAGAATGCAATAATAATGCACTTTGCCGCTAAAGCTACAATAGGCGATCTTAATTATAAACCATACAAATTAGTAACATAAGTCAGTGTTTCTCAAACTTTTTCAATACTGGCGACCCAATTTTCAATCATAATTTTTCTCGCCCCCACCTGTACAACAATAATGTATTCACTGCAATAAAAATGCACTTTGAGATAGAGACGCTAAAGTTACAATACGATTTTAATTATAAACCGTGCAAATTAATACAATAAGTATATTAAATTTTGTATATGTAACTTTTAAGCAGTATATATTTTTAAGAATTTTTTTACTTTAAATATATATTACTTACTTATTATTATGTTATTTTTCTTTCTCTAATTTTTAAATTGGAACAGATCGCAAAATGATATATTTAATTAAAGATTTATTTCCTTCAGCATCCATTTCTCAAAGTACAAATGTCATTAGAAAAATAGTCTAGTCTATGTTGCTCTCTATCATATCCATCACATCTGGCATTATCGGATACGTTTGCGTGAGTCTGGGCAAACTATCGGATGTCTGGAACAAAACATGTAAAAATGCTTTTCCTCGTACAATTCCAGTCAGTTTTGGTCGTCTTAATACTTCTATAGCTATTGAATCTATCTTGAATGTACATTTTTTAATTTGCACGGTAATTAAGTATTTACGGCCGTAGATTAAAACAAAATCATACATACATTTTTAAGTCGTAAGCAAACATTCGATGATAATAAAGGATCAACAAGTACACAGACGAGCATGGTTCGAAAATTAAATCAAGGAAATATTCTCAAAAATACTTAAATTTTGGATTTACCACTACTGAAGTAAATGATGGGGAAAAAAGCCCCAGCTCGTTATGTGTGAAAAACTTACAAATCTGAAGAACAACATGTGAAAGTTGTTTTTATAACCATGTAAAATCATTTAGACATGCTGGCAAAGAATATTAAAAAGTATTTTTGGATGAGGACAACTTGGTAGCAAGTTATGAGTGGATTAGGGATGTATTTCAAGATACTCCAGAAGGGCTCTCAACTTCCGAAGAAGAAATCTTCATAGATTTCACATCCAGTGAAAAACTAAAAGGCAATTTTGTAATAAATCGCTCTTTGAATTTTGGGTAGAGGTGGATGATGAATTCTCTGTACTGAAAAAAAACCAAAGCACTTCATATACTATTACCATTTTCAACATTCCACATTTGTTAAACTGGATTTTCTGCGGTGGCTGCTTTGAAGACAAAATATAGATCTCAGCTAAATATAGAAAAATAACTCAGAGTGTCAATTTCTGATGTTATAAACCTTCCTTTGAAAAATTTGCTCTACAAGACAAGCCCATGAAAGTCCCTAATAATTATTAAACTTGCTCTTAATTTAGTATTAAGAAATTATTTATAAAATACCTTCTTCAGTACTGATACATTAAACGCATACTGGCTGAAACACCGGCTCTTCGCACGAGTTCATTTTTTAAAAAATAAAACATTATTCTTTATATAATAGCTGAACTGTAAGGAAAGTAAAACTGCGTGCACGACATTGTATACAAAAATGTAAAATGATTTTTTTTTAGATAAATGCTATAACTGTAAATAACTGTTTAAAAGAGAACTGTAATTTTAAACCTCACAGAATTAGCATTTAGAACTAATGTTAATTTATGAAAAAGAATATAAAATTCCGATGAAGAATAATTGTGTTACTTTTTAATATTTAAAGCGAGAAGACTCGTGACACCTTTGATGATCAACAAATAACAAGTTAAACTTTTTCTTTCTTGTGTCTTTTTGACAAGGTGAACTGAACCTTGTGGTACACTTATGGCTTCATATTTTAAGTTCATGGAGTTCTTTAGAAAGCATTTGAAAATTTTCCTTTCGTTTCATGTTCATCGCGTTTCTCAATCATGAATAATATGCATCTTTCAGCAGGTTCTTCTTTTGGTTGATAAGTTACTACTTCCTTCAATAGAGATCACAGATGCCCCGCGCAACCGCAGCCTGACTGAAAAATTGAATCATGTCTTCCTTTTCTTTTCTATAACTAATGTACGGTATTTCAATAATAATTACAGTGATGAATTGTTTATCTTTTTTAGAATTTTTCTCATGGGTCTGGGTTTCGTTTTTTCTCTTAACGAAAAATATTTTATGTTAAAACGTAATAAAAGTATCTCTCATTAAACAAAGTGGTTTTTTTTCTCTTTAATTTGGTTTTGGGATCAAAGATAGCTATTTGATGACGGAAAAAGGTCAGATAATAAACATAAATTATATCAATGTTGTTATGCATTTTTTATTATGGAAGAAAGTATTTTGTTTTACTTCTCTTTCCAGTTATATTTTTAAAAAAATTTTTAATTTTCGATATGCTCGCGCCCCCTTGTAGGGTTATCATGCCCCCAGGGGCGCGCCCCACACTTTGAGAAACACTGCTCTAAGCCATTATTATTTTCTAGTATTTTTTTCGCACAGAACATTAAAGTTCGAAGAACTACTTGTGACTCATTATAGCCACGATCTTGCATTTTATGAAGAATATAAATTTTATTTCAGTTGCATTATAAGTAGAATATTTCTTTTAAAAGACATCTGGTTAAAAGTAAAAATCACAACATTAAAAGTAAAATGTTTTATCTTTTAGTTGCATCCATATACAAAATGCTGAAACGATTTAATATCAAAACGATTTTTTTCTATTAGGTGTATTTTTTCTATGATTTTTATATAAATCAACCCCTTTTTCTGCTTATTCTTTTCAAATTTAGATCTGTAAGCATTGGATAGTTAGGTCATAAATTTATATACAAATATTAATATAATTTTATATTCCATTTTAATAATACTTATTTATTCGATAGGAAAAAATCTTCAGCAATTTAAAAGCATTTACATTTTTATAAATTCTAGTTAAAAAAAAATTGGGAAAAACAATGTCGTTGGCCGATTGCTATATTTCTCCTAAAACCATTTTTTTATTTGTAAAAATAATTTAATCTATTTTAAATTAAAGAAAGGGTGTGTCTTAACCAACTAGATTATTTCGAGAATATTCTGAGAATATTTATTGTTAAAAAGTGTTATTGATGATACGTTTTTATGTGATTAGAAATAAATAAAAAACATATTTTTCCGAATTAATAAACCAGGAAAAAATATAAATAATGCTGAAGCATCGAAATTTATTTTATATGCAAAACAAAAATTCAATAATAGTTCCTTTCATTATTTCTCCTCCTTATACTTTTGCTCTAAAAAAGCAAAAAATCAGAAATGTATAAGGAATTTTTTTCATTTTTTAGCATCTTTTTTATTTAATTACACTTAAATTGGAAAAATGTGTACTATTTTCAAAGAAGTTCCGATGTATTGAAAAACAGCAACTAAATTTTATAGGAAAATATTATTATATTGAAAGATGAATTACACACATTATAAAATGATATGTAGATATAAAAACAAGCTAAAAAAAGAAATGAATTCTTTGTAAGGTTTTTATATTTTTTTCGGAACTTTAATAACTATTTTCTTCTCTGAGAGAAAATAAAAACTGCTTCAGAAAGGTGAGTTTTTGTTAAGGATGTTTTCGCCTATTAGTATACAACAGCTTGAACCGAACTACGGAACAGATTTTCAAACAGAAAAACGTTCTGATTTTTAAGTAAATTAAAGGTTTTATAAAATATACATCTTTTTTTTTTTATCTTACCGGGCCTTGAAACTTTAGAGATAATTCATCATTATGCAGTTTTTCTTTTCAACGTATATTATGAAATTCCCATCTAACATCAGGACCGGCCCGAACGTTAGAGAGATACGGTGTAAAAACAAATTTCGTACGGTAAAGTACTTTTTTTTTCCATTTGTTGTTTTTTAAAATTTTTTTTGCTTGTTTCTCACATTAAACGCTTGTCTTCCTTTAAAAATTCAAATATTTTATTTATTTAAATACTTCGTGATAAAAAAAATATCGATATACAATTAAAGGGATTTTACTTGTTTATTTTTTTCTTCACAAGTCGACTCTAGATCGTAGAGATAGGCTCAAAATTCCGTATCTTGGCTTGGATCGGGTGCCGTGGAGTGTGCGTGCTGATCGCGTATGATAATATTCAAATGTATGTACGTATATCAGATTAATAATAATAAAAAGAACTTATTTTGTTATTTGCGGTACAGGCTTTATGTAACAGACCGTAAATGTAGTATAAGAGAGACAAATTATATAACATATTTTACTTAGATTAATTTAGGCAGAAATTGGCAGTATACTAAACTATACTAATAAGAGATACTAAATTAGAATACTATACTATTAATCCAGGAGCATTTTTCTACATGAAAAAATATTCCGTTTTGGGGACATGTTTTCTGCAATAAATGAAAACAGAGCCTTAATAGTGAAAGAACACTCTGTGATTAATTGTAGCCAAAGTTTATTCCAAAAACGGCATTTATTTCTATAGTCATCAAATGTTCAAAAGGATCTCCAGACGAATGATAATATCTCAAAAATACATAAAAATAAATTATGTATTAAGTTCAATTAGTGTCGATTATGCATTACATTTCCTTTCTCAAACTGAACTAACATATTTGAATTAATTACAAAAGATGCCAACTGAAGCAGCATAACTTAAACAACAACCGATTATATATCAGCGAATAAATTAAATAATCGGAAAAATTAGAGTTACATGAATTATTAAATTAAAGCTGACGATAATAATATGGAAGAGAATTTTCAACCTAAAAACAATATTTATAACTACAGTATAATTTAAATAACTTAACTCAGTAGCGCAAAAGCCCATGAGGACCAAGGTCTACTGTACCCAACATAGTATACGTGACCTTGGGCCCTGAGGTGCATGAGCAGATGTTCCTGTCAGGTGGTCAGTTTGAAGCGAAGTTCCCAAGTAAGCTTCGGAACTTAACACTGGGGCCGCATTTATCGAGCCACTGAAGGGATGAAAGGCTCAGTTAACCTTGCCCAGCCTGGGGTTGTAATTTAAATAGTCAATTAAAAATTAGCTTAAAATAAAGAAACGAAATTTAAATAGAATTTAATATTTTACAATACAAAACACACGTAGTTTCCCATCTTCGTGGCAGAAAATATTTAGATACTGTAAAAGAGAGTATTTATGAAATTGGATCATATATTACAAAATTAAGAACTATACTGTAATTGATTCGGATATAATAAAATACTAATTTTTATAAAAGAACGTTACGATATTTTGCAACTCCTATTACTGTGTAATCCATCATGATTAATAAAGCCCCCTTTCTCTTTTTACTGAATACGTTCTTATATGATATGGTTATATTCCCTCTTGGAAGAAGAAGCATAAAATATCGGAAAGTTCTAGGATCTTTCAGTAACTGATGAGGCTTTATTGAACCCGACTGAAGTATCAAAAATTCTTCGGTAAATATTACTTCTGTAAAACAAAAGTAGTTACTCAAAGAATTAGCGATACATCAGGCATTCACTAATAGATCTATTAGAACTCATTACCCGTGGCAATACAAGATTTTCGAATAACTGTAGCAGAACAAATGCCTTTTCTCTGAAGACGATCGGACAGTACACTGGTTGAGATCAAGATTAAGGCTTCCGCTATGTTTGGCATCGATGTCATGAGACCATTCTGAAAAAAGGAAAAAGAAATACGTTTTCTGGTTACAGTTGCCGCAGAATCTGTTAGGCTTAACGTATGACGCCTTCAATTAGGCTTAATGCTGCTGCATTCAAAGAAAAAAATTTGAAGCTTGAAGTATTTTGCACTTTTCAATTTCTTTTAAAGTCTGCAGCGTAAAATGTATGCTAAGAAATGATCACTGGAATAATGATAACTGCATAAACAAACATATAACATTTTATAATAGCTCATTACAATTTTACGATACAGTGCGATTACTTCGGCATAACGTTTCGCCATTTTGTGTGTAACTATAAACTAATATTTACTTGACTATTATGATATCTTTTTATTATCTGATACTGTTGATGAGTTAATTTTGGCGAGGTTGTATTTGGTGTTCTTGGCGAACTTTGTCCGAAGAATCTGTTAGGCTTAACGTATGACGCCTTCAATAGGCTTAATGCTGCTGCATTCAAAGAAAAAAATTTGAAGCTTGAAGTATTTTGCACTTTTCAATTTCTTTTAAAGTCTGCAGCGTGAAATATATGCTAAGAGATGATAACTAGAAGGATAACTGGATAAACAAACATATAACATTTTATAATAGCTCATTGTAATGTCAATCATTTTAAATGTTAAGAAAATATGCCTATGGGTACTAGTAGAATTTTTGAATGGTTGGCGATATAATTACGTCGTATTATCTTGAGATATCGTACTCCGTCACAAGATTTTTCATACGGGTTTTCTGACAGTACAACCACACATTGAGAAATACATCACTTTTTTATACGCTTTCGGTTGTGAACATTTTATAATGGACCACCTAAAGTTGAAATTTGAATATTTTTAAAGGAAAAGAGAGATAATATATTCACCATATGAACTAGCCTGTGAAACCATCAGTTATAAATTATATGCAGCATACTTTGAGATACTTTAGGTAGATCGTCAAATGTAATCATCTACGATCTTAGAAGAATTGAAGTTGTTGCCGCTTATATGTATTGAATTGTATAGTTAAATTTTATTTTTTTTAAAGTAATATTATATATTATTAACAAATTTATTATTATCATTATTCTTTCAAACTGTATTTAAAAAACGTGGGGAAATTTGGAGCTTCATACATTTCTACCTTACGTTCATTCCGTAACCGTAACTGGTTACGCTTAACGAGTATAACGCGTAACGAAAAATTTTCCCTACAGTGCCATAAGAAGTTATCTTCAAAAAGTTCTAAGAACTCTGCTTAAAAGAGAAGAGAATTCTAAGAAGAAAGATGTGAGTTTCCTCTTTTAAAATTAAACAAATTAATCAACTATGAAATTCATTTAATAGTTTGTAATAAAATTTGAAGGAATAATCGATATCGCTTAGATATTAAATTTGATCCAAGGACGACACACAACAATCGATAAAAGATTAAATTTAAACATTGTAATGAATAAAAAGGTTATGTTATTGTATTAAAATAAACTCGATTTGTTTAAAACGTTTTTACAAAAAATCTCTAAGCCATTAAAAAAATAAGACAAGAATTTTAATTGGAAAATTGCCCTGTTTATAATAATACAACAAAAAGTAATTGTGATTACTTTGCATATAATTTAAAACAACCAAATAGATATATTACTAAGCAATTTAAGAATGCTTGTCGCAAAATGAACAGGTGTTAATTTTGCGATTCAAAAAATCTGTACTATAAGCGTAACCATGGATACAGAATGTTTATTTATCACTTTTAATACCAGATAACATAAAACACATTCATCATTCTTATTGGCACGCAGTAAAAAATAACTTACTTTTTATTAAAAATACACTTTTACAACTATCCTATTCAACACAGATAGTTAAAAAAAATACTTTTTGTTTTTACAAAAGTTTAATCCATCATTTTTCGTCTCGGTCAACTATCCTACCATGAAAATTACAGAGTGTGAGTTTCACAGGAACTCTGAATATTTGAAACAAATTTGACCGTCGAAAATTAAACAACTTGAGGATTATTCTAGAAATTTTCTCATTGATGACACACCGTGTCATTTGTTTCTAACATCGAGAAAGTGCTCGAACACTGTTAAGAAAAAGCTTTGGGAAGAAACAGGGAACCATGAAGTTTCCGTCAAACCTTACTGTGGCTGTCATAGCCTTGACAAATGACATTGAAATTAGTTTGGACACCAATGGAGAACGCAAAATTTCTGGTGTTGAGGGAAGATTGTTGGATGTTATTTCAAGCACTTTGGGATTTCGTTACGATTTAGTCTCGCCCATTGAAAACGAATTTGGCCTTCTGAGTCTTGACGGCAACTGGTCTGGATTGATAGGAATGGTACAGAGAAAAGAAGCAGACATTGCTTTGGGACTTCTTTCTGTCACAGAAAAAAGAACAAAGGCGGTGGACTTCACTACCCCATATTCAGTAGATAAAACCGTTTTCATTACAGAAATGCCTGTTCCTGTTTCTCCAATGTTTGCCTTTTTGTATCCTTTCGACCCAAGTATTTGGATTAGTGTTGCTGTTCTCTTATTGCTGGTTCCTATTTTATTTAAATTTTTACTGCACACGAAGTCTTCATACATATCTACATTTATGAAGACATTCGGTTGTGTTTTGAGACAACCTTTATCCATAAGAAATCAGACATCGAAGAGCAGAGTTATCTTGTGGTCTTGGCTGATTTTTGCCGCAGTAATAAGTATGAGTTACTCGGCGACTTTTCTATCATTTCTAAACGTCCCAATTTTAAAGCAGCCGTTGAAGACTTTTAAGGACCTATCAAGGGCAGTGGGAAAAGGCACCATGAGATGCTACATCTCAAAAGGTTCTTACATTGAGCCATTTCTTTTAAATTCTAACCAGTCACACTTACAGATTCTTGGAGAGACCATCAAGAAGAACGCTTGGTACTTCGACAATGCAGAAGTAGTTAATAAAACTTTTGTCAATGAATATCCTGTAATGATAATGGAAAGATCGTGGATGAATTTTCTGTCAAAATCGGGCAGATCCTCAAAAATTATATCCGACGACAGTCTTGCAGCCTGGAACATCGCGATTGCAGTAAACAAGGACTTCTGTTGTAAAAAGAAGCTTGACCAAGTAATATCACGGATAAGGAGTGCAGGGTTGTATGAAAAATTTCTCAGAGATGGAACACCGATTATACCTACAGATCCTTCAACTCTCCTCAGAGAAATGAGAAAACAAAGAAAAATCCTTTTCGACGATATATCAAAGGTTGTTTGGTTATTGGTATCAGGGCATGTCATTGCGTTTTTGATTTTATTAGGAGAACTATTTTTTCATCTCAAATTGGTAAAATGCCATTAATTCAAATAAGGAGTTTTCCAACACTTTTTTGGGAAACTGGAATGATAATTTGTTCCACAAATATATATATATATATAAAATTTTCAGTTAATAATTTTTAGTATTGATTATGCTTAACTTGAATACTAATTAAGATTAAGTGTTACTGTAATTTTCCAACTTATCGTTCCAGTGTTATATAATTAAACTCTGATGTAGCATATATAGGGTGTTTTTTTAGAGGTATAGAACTTTAAATTGCAATAAAACAACGATGTATTATTCGATTGACATGAATTTTTTTTATTCGAAAGATAATCTTGTGGGATTACATTTTAAATATGATTTCTGGCATATGACTGCAACGGCTGGCTCGGATGTAGTCCAATCTGGACGTCCAATTTTCGATGACTTTTTCCAACAATTTTGTTTAGCGATGAAGCGCACTTCTGGTTGAATGGCTACGTCAACAAACAAAATTTCCGCATTTGAGTGAAGCTAATCCACAAGTGTATGTCGAAACACCGTTACATCCAGAAAAACTGACTGTTTGGTGCGCTTTATGGGCTGGTGGAATCCTTCTTCAAAAACGATGAAGGCCACAACGTTACAGTCAATGGTGATCGGTATAGAGCCATGATTACTAACTTTTTCATTCCAGAATTGAACAATCATGATGTCCAGGAGCTGTGGTTCCAACAAGACGGCGCAACATGTCACACAGCTCGTGCCACAATCGATGTATTGAAAGACACGTTTGGTGACCGCCCTAATTTCACGTTTTGGACCTGTGAATTGGCCTCCATGATCTTGTGATTTAACACCGTTAGACTATTTTCTGTGGGGCTATGTAAAGTCATTGGTCTATGCGGATAAGCCACAAACGCTTGACCATCTGGAAGACAACATTCGCCGTGTTATTGCCGATATACGGCCACAAATGTGGGAAAAAGTCATCGAAAATTGGACGTCCAGATTGGACTACATCCGAGCCAGCCGTGGCAGTCCTATGCCAGAAATCATATTTAAAATGTAATGCCACAAGATTATCTTTCGAATAAAAAAAAAACTCATGTCAATCGAATAATACATCGTTGTTTTATTGCAATTTAAAGTTCTATACCTCTAAAAAAACACCCTTTATGTATATAAGTACAAGAAAGTTTTAAAGGATTTAAAAGAGACGGAGTATTACTAATATTAAATCGCCTCGGATCATAATCACTTAAATGTCAAAGAGTCATCAGTATAGGCAATACTTTTCAGTACATCTTATTTATTCAAACGTAGTTTTTTTGAACTCCAAATGTGTCGACTGCTGTGCGTATGAAACGCAGTTAGCTGGAATCTTTATATTTCCGTTTCCATTTGAAGAAAAAAAAAGCAGTTGAAAATCCTCGATAGCTATGAGAGGCTTATTTCTTTAACTTCAACTTGCGAATTACTGACTTACGCTCGTATTCACCGCTAACCTAACCCAGCGATGAAACTTGGAGTTAAGTAACCGGCAGTCAACCTCAGGTTAGAACTTCAATTCACAGCTCTTTTTCGACCTCCAGTTACTTGACTCTCGGTTTCTTAACCTGTGTTTACTGGTCGATTCCCATTGGTTGAAATAAACCCCGTGACTTCCGGCTAGAACTACAATTTCTATATTCGACTCGTGCCAGCTTGTTTTTAACCTCGAGTATCGCTAACTGTTTAAAATGAATGCCAACAGAATTTATTTTACGCAGTACGAAAAAGAGTTGGTGTTGGCTTTGATGAAGCCGCACTTACATATAATAGAATGTAGTTAGTAGCACACAAAAATGAAGCGTATATTAAAATAACGCGGCCATTCAACGACACTGACGGAGTGGTGAATCCGTGAACATCACAACAGATCCGTCAGTGTTATTTAAATTTAAAAAAGAAAACGACAAAGAAAAGTAGTGTTTTGCGGAAGAAAACGCAAACGTAAACACTCGAAAAATCGTTTACTGCGCATGTGCGGTTAAAACTAACCCGGCTGTGACCCTGGGTCAGGATTTTTTAACTTGAACCGGAGTTAAGTTATTAACTTGCGATGGTGAATAGCGTATTCGGCGAAACCCAGGTTTCCGTCCTCTAACCGGTGGTCAGATTAGCGGTGAATAAGGGCGTTAGATGTTTCAGAAGTGGTGGTTTTGAAACGCAGAATAAGAAACGTGAGGCAAGGTCAGAAACATTTGGAGATGCATAATCGGAGATATTATAGAATGAAAACTCGTGTAAAACACAAGAAAAATTTGTTGAATCTTTGGGAGTGACTTAACAAGGAATTTCATTATACCTCAAAGGCATGGACATGGTCCAAAAGATGGAAAATTGGCCATATTAGTTAAAGCCAAGATATGTAGCAAGGAGATTTTTGACTTGGGAACATCTACTGCAAATGCAAAAGCAAAAAACTTCTTTTTCATCGAATTGTGGCTGATTTTGAAAAGTGGAGAAGGGGGGTCCGGTTTTATGCAACAACCTCAAAGAGAAACCCAAATATTCACGAGTCCAACTTCATCCTCTATATTTGTTTGGATAAGCTGGATGTAGTAAATTTATTTGCTTAGACGGAATGGTACCATCAACGGAGGATCAGTACCGAATACAATTGATGCTTATGAGCCGAGCATTAAAGAAGAAATGGGTGGAATAGGAGCAAAAGCACGACAAAGTGATTCTGTAGCACTATAATACTCGACTACCAGCTGCAGTGCCACTAAAAATTATGTAGAAGCCCATCGTGTTCTTCAGATATTGCTCTTTCAAATTACCACTTGTTTCGATCAATGACTTATGACCTGTCTGAACAGCCTTTTCCGTTTTTAGAGGAATGTAAAAAACGATTTCATTCTAATATTGTTCTAAAAAAACCAATTGTTCTTTCAACACGGAATCCATATTCTGTCAGAAAGATACGAACAAGTAGTGGCCAGCGGTGGATAATATTTTGAGTAATCAGTGTTTTACCATTTTTACACAATAAAGCTCTCTAATTTTCACAAAAAATCTTTTAAAACTTATTTGTACACCATATATATATATTTGCATTGCCAGAATCTGGCAATAACTTATTTATTGTACTCAGATTTAGCGCGGGCTCTTTTTTTTTAATGCAATTTTTTAGTAAGTTACCTATACCTTGTAATGGATTTAGACATTCTATCCATTATTTTCAATAGGTTTTTGCTCAGTATTATCAACATAAAGGGGGAAGGTTCGCTGGGCACAAAATATGTTCAATCCCACTTTTATATAAATTATTTTATATATAAGCTGCCCTAAGTCAGCAATGTTTATAATACTGTAGCATCCATTTGTATATATATATTTTAAACCCTATTATAATTTTAATTTCTCATATATCCTTCACAATGTCTGGTTTTCTTACAATCTCATTTTTTTTCGGTTTTGCTGGATGAAAGTTCATCTCTAATTTGTAGAGAATTTAGAATATATATATATATATATACAATTATCTAATAATAACAGGATCTAGTATGTGCAATTTTTTCGGATTCTATGTATAAAAAATGGCAAAAAGTATGAAAAAATAGTTTTTGTGATAGCAACATTGTAATCTTTTTTCTCTAAGAAATACATTTATTTCATGTATTAATCATAGATTATTTTTATTAAATACATTTTGGAATAAATATTTTCTGCACTTGCATGTTTAATAGAGAGAATTTTTTACTGATGTTTGTGCTCGAAAAATAAAGTAGTTGAACACAATCCTATTGATACACTGAAATCAATCCGGATATATTTTTGAAAAGAAGGAATCTAATTTTGCGGGGATATTACCATTTTGCCAAGGTTAATAATGCGAAGATAGGATTTAAAAGAGATTTGCATATTTTATCAAGCATTCAAATAACGAAATTCCTAGAAAACTTTTGTGCCAGACTCCGTTTGACTATCACTATAAAACAATCGAATTTAAAATCTATCGTGATTTAATTCTAAAACTGGTCATGGGAAAAATTGACTAAGCAAACTTTTTCTTATTGAAATACTCTGTTTTATTTGAATATCTTGTAATGTTTCGTTTTAAAACAGCTATAAATTTATTGTTTTCTATATATTCCAGAATGAACCATTTTTAAGAACAATTGAGTTTTTGTATTTTCACGGAAAGCTTTGATAAACTTTTTGCTCAAAACAGCTGTTTAGAAACGTTTTTATAGAATAAAACGTATTTTTTAAGGTATAATACGCTATTGAAATTTAAGAGTCAACAAAACTTTTATAGAAAATTTCAGAAATCTTTGGCATTACCGCCATGCACGCTTTTCACTTTCAAAGACTTTTTTAGATGTTTTAGTTTTGGAATGCAACAACTTTTGGTTTTGAAACTGTCTTAGCTTGACAAAGGCCCTAAAAATCAAACACGAAATAAGTTTTAAGACAGAAAATGTGAATTTTTTATATAATTTTATGTATCTTTTTTTTCTATGTTGTGTTTTTCAAAAATAGAACAATTCTACGAAAATACGCGATTTTTTTATTTTACCCAGGGCTTCGAACAGGAACTGAACCGAAAAAAATATGGGATTATTTTGGTTCGATATATCTTCAGACATTTTGTTACTATAACCAACTAAAATAATCGATATATTTTCCAATTTAACGTCAACCATATAATTATCATCGTTACAAGTACATTGCATCTCGATCTCCTGTTTTGATGTTCACTAGTATTTTCTGTTTCAATTTCGCTCGAAACTACTTGTCAAAGGCAGATTTGATTCAACTGTGAATGAACTAGAAATATAGATTATTTAAGATCAGAATATACATTTAAAAAAATATTCATTGGAAAATGAACCGAAAACCATTATTTTTGTCGGAATGAAAACCAGGTTTTCTTAGTTGAACGGGAACGAAAAAATTACGGTTTGAAGCCCTGATTTTACCTTATAAAGTGAGAAATTCATATAATATTATAGTATAGGAGTTGAAATACACACAAATATGAAATGTATTTTGTACCAGACGCGTAAAAAAAAAGAACTGATAAAATATGTTTTGTTTTTCTTCTTTTCTTTATTAGATTGGGAAATAAAATAGATTCTAAACTAAAATAAAATTCTTCCATCAGCGGGAGATAGATTTCGTGGTTTAAAAATATACGGCAGTTGTTCTGGGCTGCAATTCAAATAAATTATAGTTTAAAAAACTAAAAAAAACCATGCTTTTATAATTAATCGAACTAAAAAGTAAAAAAAAAATAATTCTTAATATAAGAATAAAATGATTAACGAGAAAAATAATGTCATTGTTGTAAAAGCGTTGGGGACTCGATATCAGTTGTTGTCATTTCTTACTAGTGCAGAGTTAGGATAAAAATGTAGTACAAAGCACACCCCACGCTTTTACCACAAAGACATCAATTTTCTCATTAATAATTTTATCCTTATATGAAGAATTATTTTTTTACTTTTTAGTTCGATTCACTATAAAAGCGTATTTCTTAGTCTTTATATATATGCATAAACTATAATTTATTTTTCATTCTTTTTAGTTCAATCTTCAATAAAAGTGTATTTTTTTAGTTATTTAACTATCATTTAACTATCGAGTTTTTTAACTATTGCTTATTCATTGATGAAACTTATCTTAAATGCGACATTTTGTGTTAGAATCTGGAGTACCCATTGCCGTTTTCGCTTTAGGGTTATAACTTAATATTTTAGTCGCCAAATCTGGAAAATACGAACTGGAATTAGTCGCCAAATCTTGAAAGGGGAAATCGTTATCATTAGGATTCTGATCAGGACAAGGAAACAAAATTTTGAAATTATTGTATTGTCATCGTTCCTTGACAAGTATGCAAAATTTCGAATTACTCTGACTTGTTAAATTGAGTAAAAATCGAGTTCAAAGATTCCGTTACATACAGGTGAAGCTTATAAAAGCGTGTTAAAAAGAACAGAGCAAAAAGGGTTGTATACTACTGTCTCATCATATGCGCAACATTTCCTTGTGGAGACTCAAGCTCGATTTTGTGGTGATCACGCCGAGAATAAATCCCAAGTGGTTATCATATCTTTATCTTTATATATAAAAATCTTCTGTGCGTGTGTATGTGACTAAACTTCTCCTAAACGGGTGGACCGATTTTGATGACATTTTTTGTGGGTTTCAAGTGGATTCGAGAATGGTTTAGATTCACAATTCGGTCCAATATAGCAATTAGTTAAAAATATATTAATTAAAACCAGTTTTTGGCGCCACTTTGATTTGTTTGCATTGTTGTAACACTGTTATTGCTACAATAATGACAAAAGTTGGCGTCGAAAATCAGTTTTTAGCCAAAATGGAATTTCTGACGTTGCTCTATGGACTGTATTAATTAACTTTGTTTAAAAAATAAATGTTTTTAACATGTGATTAACTCGAAATATATATATATTACAATAATTTCAATTTCTACAATGTTTTAAATTTTTCTAATTTAAACTACTAAAAAAAGATAAAACTATTTTTCAAGTGGATTGGTACATCTTTTTAACCTCTTCCAACGCTGCCAAGTTAATTTGAATCAAAATTTGCAAAACTTCAAAAAAAATTTGGAATTTTTTAATTAAAAAAAAACTGCTTTCTTTATACATTTTCCGTCTTTGGGAGCCGTAAAAATACAACGAAAAAAATTTGAAAAATATCCAAATGCCAGTAATAGTTAATTATGGCAAAACTACCTCAGAATACACGAGTTTGAGCGCCTATAGCGCATGTGCGGAAAAACAACTTACGGAGAGTACGTAAGCAGATAAATATTTTTCTGTCAGATAAAAAGATGTTTTCTTTTTGAATGTTTTTTCTTTTATAATGATTGTAAATAATGAATTTTCCAAATCCACTTTATTAGTTTGAATTTTAAGAAAGTATTCATTGTGTTTCATGTACAAAATAATTAATACGAGCTGAGTTTTTAATAATACATCGCAACTGATAGTTTTCTTTTAGAGAAATAATTTACTGAAAACCCTTAAAATATAGGAAAATGCTGCCCTGTTTTTATTAAATAGTAATATTTCCTTTCAAATTTTTTTTTATACAAGGAATGCAAACAAGATTTTCCCCCATAGTTCTTTTCTCACAGTTACATACATTTAATCGAAAAAATCAAACATCCAGATAAAAGCTGTCGTTTCACAGCTAACGGTAGACATTTTTTGATTCATTATTTAACAAAAATTGATATAAATTAATAATTTTTTTATGAATTAAAGATATATTGCGTTTTATTATTTATTACTAAATTGTTTATTTAATAATAAATTTATACAATGTCTATTTTCTTGAGAACAAAACTGGATTAACTTTGTAAATGTTTAATTGAAAAAAGAAAGTTGAAAAAAAAAAGATCTTATCCCTCGGAGAAAAAATAGGGTTTTATACTTCAAAAAACCCATACAACGCTTGGTTGAATGGAGGAAAAAGAAATTTGTCTGACAAAGAGAAGTGGAAGAAAGATTTCTGAGAAGGGGATTTAAATGACATAAATATAGAAATCACTCACATCGCTCAGTAACACACACACACACACACACAGAAATACTGGTGTCCAGAGAGAAAGGGAAAATTTCCATTGGAATAAAATTGTACCCACGGAAAAAGCCCTTGCAACGCCGAGCTAAGTGGCGAGAAAACAGACCCGCCGGACAGGACACAGATGTGGAAAATTCGAAAAAAGAGTATTTTAATGACATTAATATAGAAATCACGTCCAAGTGCTGACACTGAAACGGAAGGGGAATTTTCTAAGGTATAAAGCTGTACACTTGAAGAAGCCCTTGCAACGCCGGGCCATCCAGCTAGTTGTTCAGTAAAAATTAACAGACGTGTTGAAAATGTTTTATTTTACTCTTTTTTCTTTCTTTTCTTTTTTGTATCAAAAATGCACAGAGTCTTTCATTAGCTCTAATGTAAGTAAAACTTATCATTCTTAGAATCATAGACAAGTTTATACAAAAACATTCAAATATTTAATTTTGAAACTTACTGTTTCAATGTTGAATTTTAAGATGGTTCCCATGAACAACGGTACTACTGATACATACAGACACAATGCCCAGAAAGATGCAAAACCGGCAAAAATGTAGGCCCAGACGGGTCCGGAGCGAAGGATAGACGTCACGGGAATCGGAACTTTCTGAAATAAAAGTAAAATGAAATGTTATCCTTTTTTTAAAATACAAATCTATTTGCTTTACTAATTCTAATCAGATACAGTCGGACCTCTATGTAACGAAGTCACTAAATCCTGGAAAAAAGTTCGTTACAAGGAAAATTCGTTTTATAGGGGTTTATCTTTTAATATACTTTATAAACCACATAAAACAAATTTTAAATTCATGAACACTATATATTAAAAAAAAGTAATCAAACACACCTTTTTTAAATTATTAGTATATGTTTATTTTATATACCTTACCCATCAAAAAAGAAAGAAAAACTGCAAGGAAAACAAGAAAAAACAATGTCGAAGAATTTTTTAAATATTATAATTTAAAGCATACAAGTAATATTAAACATATATTATTTTATCATTAGAACGCGGGTCAACTCCACTGAGGGTGAAAGAGGATATAGAAGATGTTTTTAGTGAGCTGGGCAATGGGGGTATAAAGTTGTACTTCTTGGATGAAACTCTACTGCTATCGGCGCGTTGGAATTGTGACGAAGCCGGTCTCTTCCCCCTAATTACTAAACGGACTCATTGCCCCTTGCCGACAGACGTTGGGAAAATTCCAGACATTTCCCTAATTGCTGGGAAAATTTTTCGGAACTGGGTGGTCAAAGATTTGGACCCTTTTTCCCAGACTGTCCTCGGCGTCAAAAAGAGACGCATTAACATTGTGCTTTCGTTTTCTCACGATTCGGTGACGACAGCGCGTCATAAAACTTACAATGTGCATCTAGACATCGGCGCCCATTGGGCTAGAGATCAAATGGGTTGAGACCGACTGGGGCAGTAGAAGAACAAGAGATTAAGAAAGCCGAGTCCGACAGGGGCGGCAGAAGAACAAGAGATCACAGAAGAATGATTAGGAGAGAGAGGATATAAGGGAAGCGAGAGCACCCGAGGAAAATATTGGATTTTAGAGGAAGCCGTTGTGAAGCTCCTCCAGCGAAAGACTGGATTTTTGAGGGAGCCCTTGTGAGGTTACTTCAGCGATAGAGGAAAAACGATAGGGAGACCGCGAAGTACGGCGGAATCCGAACTGAGGAGATCCGGGAACGGTCTGAGTCCCGATCAGCGGTAGGAAAGCGATACTGAGTCCGCGAATTAAGACGGATTCGGAGCAGGAGAAACTTTACGTGAGAGAATCGATTTGGAGGTCCCTCCCGCTTGAATTGAGATTGAGATTCAGTTATACCTTAGTCTGTGAAGCAAGGAGTATTTGGAGCCAGTGAATTCACCCGACTCGGTGTGGAATTACAGAGAGTGAATTACGTCATTATATATATATATATATATATATATATATATATATATATATATATATATATATTATGCGAGAGAGATTAGATATTGCAGCGAAAGAGACTCGAAATTTGTGGACCCTTTTGCTAATTGTGTGATAAAATATTTTCTGATGATTTTCGTATTGAAATAAATAGTTTATATACCAGAGCTTCCCTCGACAAGTTATGACAAATTTCGTTTTTGACACCGCGCACGATTAATTACATTTTGAAATTCATAAAATCCTTTTCGACGTTGCATGTTTCGTCTTAATCCTTCGATTTCCTCAAAAAAAAAAGTAAACGATTTCTCAAAATCAACATTTAAGTATTTAAAGAATTCTTAAGATTGGTAAAGATTGTTTGACTTGGCTCTTATGCAATTTACTGCATGATATTATCAGTCTTCAAAGCTTTTGCATATAACTTTATTTGCTTACTATGCCGGGATATTTCGTTATAAGTAAAATTTGGATGACAATTTCACTAACCAAATCTCATATTTATCATTGCTATCAGTAGCTATATAATGAATTGAACAGATTCTTTTGAAGTTGTTTTATATAATGTTAATTATAAAATTTAACTTTAAAAGACATTAAAGAAGCCATTTTTTCCAATAATATTATATTTGTCATAATCATTAATAAAACATATCAATTAATCTATGTTAATTATATCCTTCCTCTATATTTCATGAAATAATATTTAAAATTAGAATCGTTATTTTTTGTAAACTTTGTTTCGATATATTCTCCAATACATTAATTAGCTTTGCGATAGACTTGTGAGACAAATTGATTTCAGAAAAACTGAAATTAATAGCTGCAAAACATAAATATGTATACATGCATACCAGCATTCCTATTGCGCAAATAAAGATTCCCCTCCCCCAATGGGGTTGCATTTTAGCAATTTAGCTTTTTCAGTCATGGCAAATCCCCAAACGTGAGATCCATTTCATGTTGGCACCGTCTAGTGGCGGCCTCGTTACCAAATTTGGAAGTTTGAATTAATATAATTCATACTCTCTGCTGATGCTGAATAACAGTGATTTAATTTTGTCGAGAGTACCAGAGCCAAATTGATACTCAAGGGATCTTGTATATGCCACATAATTATATGACATGCGTGTCTGTGATTTTCGCATCTAGAAAATCGACTGACTCTAGCTGGAAGTGAGCATGGTACCTCTAAGCAACCGGAATGATATTTTTAATTGCAGTCACATCAAGTTTTTAAATTTGATATTCCCTTTTGAGGGTCATCAATTATGCCTTCTCAGGATCTGTTTGGAAGGAAGCCGAGGATTTAAGGCGAGATATTCATTTTACAACGATGAAGTGATAAGAAACGGCTCCTGAGCTGATATATCGTCTTTCTATAACTTACGAGATGTGTTCAAAAAGTACCAAACCCTGGGATTACAAGAACAATCACATTCAAACACACTGTCCATATGTACCCTAACTTCAATTAAAGTAATCCCTTTGGTGATACTCCCACTTCTTCCTAAAATCCCTCCATTGTTGGGAACACCTCTGGAAACATTTAGCACTTCTATTCAAGTATGTCGCCATGTTTTGCCCAATCTCTTCTCTGAATTCAAATCGGCTCCCTTTTATTCGTATTTTTTATTTGTTTGTTATAAAGAGAAGCAATACAGAGACATGTTGTTGTTGTTACCGATGCCACTTGATCAGCAAAGGCTAGATCGAGGCCTTCGAAATTCTTAATGGCAGAGGGCTAAGTGAAACCTGTCGTTAGCCGTAGCTTTGAGCACCATACAGGTGATAGTACGATTTAGCTCGTTTCTACCCCAATTTTGAGGGAGAACACCATGGGGAGGGTGTCAGGCTGGTGGGGTTACGACTCGACTGCTATTTATAGTACCCCCCATGCCGCGAAGGCACTACATATAAATAAACATCCATGCCTTCTCCGGGATTCGAACCCAGTCCCTACGGCACAGCAGTCAGCGTCTCTAACCATTATACCGGATGGGCGACATATAGAGACATAAAAAAATAAAATCGAAGACGAAATGGAAACGTTTTTGAGACTTTTGAACTTTTAATTCACTGAAAATTGAATTCGTCAATCCGTTATCATTTTCAAAGAGTTTCATTCGTAAAATAAATGATTCGTAAAACTGGTTCATATTAAACTTAAAAAACTTTTTAAAACTGTCTTCTCCAAACTAAGGAATGGAATGTAAAATAAAATGTCGCTGTTATTCCATTGACATGAATAAAGTATATTTTTATCGATTAGAAAAATAATTTTACAGTTGTAATTCGAACTATTTTCAAGCTATCAAAAATGCAGTGCTTCACTTCTTTTTCTCCTTTATTAAAAAACTTCTTTGTTCCTTTTTTACTTTTTATATTTTCTTTTCTTCTGCATTCTTCTATCTGTCTCAGTAAAAAGTCTAATGTGGGGACAGGTACTCCGTAAATTGCATGTCACTTGCCAGTAAAAAGCAGATGCTGTTGTTCGTTTTTTTCACTTTGGATTGGAAATTTCTGTATTTATTGCCACTTAAGATTGTGATGCTATAAAAATGAGTACGTTAATGTTACTGCTCACACATGTATCGAGTAATTTTGAATTCATGAAGGTTATGTTAATCCTGTGGAATTTCTACTGTCCATCTCAAATTTAAACCTTTTTAAGTATCCGAATAGGGAAGAAATGCATCTACAAGAATAAAAAAAATAGTAAACATTTTATGAGGATTGATTTTTTATTAAAACGTCTCACTCTTTAAAGCAACGTGACGGCTATGGGTGACGGAACTCGTAATTTTGAGCCACGTGACAAGGTCGACACCTGAATTGGCACCCACTCTTTAATCTACCACACTACGCTAATGGGAAAACATGCATCAGCCCCTTTATACGGCGGGTCTCTAGTAATACCGGAATCGAATTCATGGCTGAACTAAAATAACTCCAGTCATATCTATTTAGCGAGTGAGTGAATATTAAGGTCGCACTGTTCAGCTACACGAAGGCATAAAAAGGCAGTATTTCGTTCAATATGAACAAAACTTGGAGGAATTAAATCAATTGTGTCAATGTAATAGAAATTTTCCTTGATAGCATATCAGTTTTCATTTATTAAGTACAGCAAAATAGTTAAAATGGAACTAGTTTGATATTACGAGGCATGGCGCCAAGCAGCGCTTATTGTTGCTGGAATGGAATCCAAGATAGCGCCCTAGCGGTAACTAAACGATATACAATAATTTTAAAGAATTGCTTGGAAATGCATTGAAATGTATTTCAAATGAAGGATATAGGAAGAGATTGAGAATAACCAAGATCAATCAATAAATAATGAATATAAATATGATATAATAAAAAGTAACATGTATTAATAACAGTATTATATGCAGTACATAATAATTTTATAATATAATTTAATAGTAATTATATATAATATTCATATAGTATGATTTAATAATAATTACACTCAGGAACATTGAAAATAGCGACCCAAGAAGGAAGCTAAGTACAATCGCGAAACTTTGCAAATAAGTACAGCGTAATGTGATATGCAAATGATCCAAGTTTTGTGCCAATACGCATGCTCATACACGCCGAGGTGGTGCTACAATCAGGAAGAGGGTACTATATAAGCCAGCGCAAATTCGAAGATTCATAAACGTGACAATTACTCGCCGATTGTAGGAAGATTTTGGTAAGCGAAACATGCCAGGCAAACGTGCTAGAAGACATTTCTCACAGTTAAGCGAGTTTGAGAGAGGCCTGATCATCGGGATGAAAACTGCAGACTGGTCAACGCACCGTGTTACTGACCAGGTGGATCGTTTGGAGTGTGCCGTTAGAAATTGTTGGGAGCAGTGGACACGAGAAGGTACCCACGCGCGGAAAATCGGGTCTGGAGCGACCAAGAAGACCACGAGGAGAAAGGATCGAAGGATCGTGCGGCCAGCACTTATGGACCCCACAGTGACTCGTTCAACGATACCAGCAGATGTAGACGTAGCAATTGTTCCACAAACAATTTCCAGACCCCTTGCAGAAGCAAATCTTAAATCCAAGCACCCTTTCCGTGCACTCCCTTTAACACCGGAACATCGGCAACTGCGTCTATGTGGTGCCAAGCCAGATCAATGTGGAATGTCACAGATTGACAAAAGGTTGTGTTTAGTGATGAATCCCGGTTTGTTTGGGGACAGATTATAACCGTGTACGGGTGTGGAGGCGCCCTGGTGCGCGGTACAATCCCCCCCCTGTTCTACGTCACACTGCCCGCACGGCTGGTGTAATGGTCTGGTGGGCCATAGCCTATGATAGCCGGTCCACTTTAATTGTGATACGCGGAACTTTAACGGGCCAACGTTACGTTGATGATATTCTTTGACCCCATGTAGGACCTTTCCTAAATGGTCTCTCAGGGTCAATTTTCCAGCAAGATCATGCTCGTCCGCATACAGCAAGAGTTGCTCAGGACTTCCTACGTCATTTTCAGACTCTTCCATGGCCGGCCCGCTCCCCCGATTTGTCCCCTGTAGAGCACGTGTGAGATTAGCTAAAACGGTAGATGCCATCGTGTCACTCTGTACATGATTTAGAGTTGGCTGTTCAAGATTTGTGGGTCCATCTGCCTCAGGACAACATAAGGTGTCTAATCAACTCAATGCCGGACCGTATGGCGGCATGCATTGCAGCTGGACGTGGTCCAACGCGCTATTGAAGTTGTCCAGTATTTGTGTCGTTGCGCACCCTGTATTCATTTTATTGTCTTGTTTTTGAGATCAAGTGAATCTCTCATCTGTGTCATGTGTATTAAATTTCATTTCAATCCGATGCTTTCTTCTTGGGTCGCTATTTTCAGTGTTCCTGAGTGTATTATATATAACTAGCGGTCCCGACAGACGTTGTTCTGTACACAAGTCTTAAATCCAAATTGATAAATTTTTTTATAAAGAAAGTTATTACAATACCTGACATCATCACATGTACAGTTACCACAACTCGACCTATCGATTGCATGTAAGTATGTATTTACAATGAACTAAGTTGAATATAGAAGCTATTCTGAATAGAAACTTATACTTGTTTTGATGAAAGGGTAAAAAAGTTAAAACTCGAGCTTTTTCATAACAGGTATATTTTTAATGCACAAAAAATAAATTTATCATAATGCCATTGAATATACAATGTTTTTGGTTAATTCTTGAAGGGTATAAACAAACAAATGCGATGGTTTGCCAAACCTCGGACATGCAAAAAATAATTGGACGTGCGAAAAGCAACGGTTTTCTAAATCTGAATCACAAATAGTCATTGTTTGACCTTGTGACTTATTAATGGCCATAACTAATGCCAAGTGAATTGGAAATTGCAAGCATTTGAATGGGTTGGTGAGTCAGAAAGAATCGTTGGGATCTGTCATAGAAGTACAACTTCACCTTGAAGTTTGCCGTTCAAAATAGTGGCCTCAAAAATATTTTTTATGATTTTTTTATAAACAAACATGCGCCCTTACATAATTTTGGTGCATTTTTAGCTAATTGCGATACCAAACCGAATTGTGAATCTAAATCATTTTCGAATCTACTTAAAATTTCTAAAAAATACCTTTAGAGCTTTTTGAATCAATCAGCTCGTGCCACAATCGATTTATTGAAAGACACGTTGGGTGACCGCCTAATTTCACGTTTTAGACCTGTGAATTGGCCTCCAAGATCTTGTGATTTAACACCGCTAGACTATTTTCTGTGGGGCTATGTAAAGTCATTGGTCTATGCGGATAAGCCACAAACGCTTGACCATTTGGAAGACAACATTCGCCGTGTTATTGCCGATATACGGCCACAAATGTTGGAAAAAGTCATCGAAAATTGGACGTCCAGATTGGACTACATCCGAGCCAGCCGTGCCAGTCATATGCCAGAAATCATATTTAATATGTAATGCCACAAGATTATCTTTCGAATAAAAAAAATCATGTCAATCGAATAATACATCGTTGTTTTATTGCAATTTAAAGTTCTATACCTCTAAAAAAACACCCTTTATAAAGATTATTTGAAAAGATATTAATTAAAAACGCTAAAAAGCGTGAATCGTCTGCATTTTCGTAACAATAAAGACCGGGTTTGGCCAGTTTGGCTGAAAATCAATTTTCGACGCCAACTTACGTATTTTTCAATTCTTACTATTGGCTCACGATCTCTATACATATTTTATTTGTTTGTTTACTTATTTATTTAACTTGGTGGAATCTTCAATCGTTAATAAAATACATTTTAAAGCGCTCAATTGAGCTGAAATGTAATGTACATGATTATTTTGGATGACAATACAATAATTTAATTATAATTAATAAAAATTAATTGATTAAAACTAATTATTTAAAAAATTACAAATACAGCCACGTTGACGACTTAGCGACCCTTTTGGCGACTTATGTCAAATTTTGAAAGGTTTTTTTTCTCACGTGTTAAAATTAATTACCACTTAATGTTGTGATTCTGTCATATGTATATACATATTTATATTAATTGCAACTCTTTAATAAAAAGTAGCTAAAATAAATTTTTTTCTTGGTTGATTTAAGTAGGAAATGATTTTAAATTTTTTATATTACTTGTTTATAACAATAGCGTTGTTACAACAATGCAAGTGAATGTTGAGTTGTATTTTTTAATGTTTTTAATTAAGGGGACTTGGCACCCTTTGAGCAAACTTCTTTATTTACGTATTTAAAAATTATATTTTAACATTTTATACAATGTTTCTATTCAAGAAAATGTTACCCAATGAAAATTTTCATATATTATTCATACAATTTTAAAAATTTAAATTTTTTGAAGAAAATTGGGAAAATTTTAAAATCCTACTCCTTTTGTAAAAATTAATTTTTTGACCTGAAATTTTTTTATAATATTCTTATGGATGTTTTTAACAACTTTAGGGATCGATTTTAGAATAACTTCATTCGTTTTCGAGAAAAAATAAAATGTTGATATACAGGCTAAAAATCAACGAAAAAGCCAACATGTCTTACATTTTTTTTTTTTTTAAAGTATTCAGTTTATAGCAAAGCGGATCCCTAATTTTATTACATGCTTTATTTTTAACACGCAGGAAAAAATTGAAGTGATTGGTAAATAATTGTCGAAGGAGTAGCATTTTGAATGCACTAAGGTTTCGAATTGATTGATTGATTGATTGAATATTAACGTCGCACTGTTCAGCTACACGAGGCCTTTGGCGACGGACCACGTAATTTTGAACCATGGTCAAGTGAACGACACCTGAGCTGGCACCCCCTCTCCTAACTACCACACCACACCAACGGGAGGACGTTTCAGCTCTCGACAGATTTAACGTGCATCGGTGCCCTACACGGCGGGTCTTTAGTGGTACTGGGCTCGAACCTGTGACAAAGCAAGCCACAGTCCGATACCTATACCACTCGGCTACCGCGGCCACTAAGGTTTCGAAAAACACAAACTGAGAAAAACCACTTTAAAGTTTATAATTCTGAAGAAATGATTATTATAAGCTTAATTAAACTTAAAATACCACTTTAAGATATTACTTATACGTTTTTCTTTAAAATAATTGCATTTTCATATGTTTTCAACCCACACATTTTTATAAATGATCAACTTTTAGAGAGTACTAATTGCACAAGAAAACTCAAGAAAAACTTAAAAAAAAAATTTCTGTCACGACAGAAATTTTAGCTGTTTTTCTTCTTATAATATTAAAGTATTACATTTGTATGAAAAATATATCAGGAATAAGAACTGAAATTATAAAATTATTAATATAAAATGCCTTAATTTAAAAATTTTACATGCACACATTTCACAAGGAAGAAAAATTACATTATTGTATTGCCTCGGAAATATTCTGCTTTTAATACTACACATTCTTTTTGACGTGAAACGTCTTTAAAATCGTGCCGAAACATACGGGTACCAGGTTCAAAAAGTGGACCGTAACGAAAAGGTCTATATCATCGTACCTTAATAATTACAAAACTATTAGTCCTAGAAACAAAAATGTGGTGTGAATATTTCACTTATATAGTCAGCTCGCTGTTATGACCTTGAGTCCGGGTCCGGGAGAAGCGGGGCGGCGGGGAGGGGTACTGCGTTAACTGTGCGAAACCGGCGCTCTCGCTCGTTTCTATTTAGTGTAACTCGTGACTCCAACTTGATATCGCGGTGATTCTTTCGTGTGTTTATCAAGATTATTGAAACCGATTGATTCATACAAAAATAAGTGTAATTTGGACAGTATTTATATTAAAAATAACCAGAAAGTGATAAAAAAATATATATAAACATTTGCTATGTCGGCCTCAGCTCGTGCAAGAGCCAGCCAGAAATATAAATCACGGCTATCGTTGGAAAGAGGGGGCTATGGGCCACACACAGGTACCCCAATGTCCGGCGCCGAGCGAGCGAGACGGTTTCGGGAACGTCGCAAAGCCGACGCCGCTAGGAACTTTACTGCTGCCGCCAACCTCGCGAGCACCTCTAACACTGGAATACCTGTACTTATGGACGTAACGAATGAACAGACAATCGATATATCTATTGGATCTGCCACGGAACTGAGAGATCTTAATATCAGTAGAAGTGAAGCAATGCAAAATCATTGGCGTTCAGCGGACAAACGCTTCAAAACGGTATTTGAAGCCAATCCGTTTGGTTTATCTTGCAGCGTTTGTGATCGACTTTGGTTCGAAAGAGACTTAAAGAAAGTGAAACACATCGCAACATTTCTTTCCTTCAAACAAAATCTTCAAAATTACAGAAGTACATTCATTGGTGTGAAATGCATCATAATCGACGAAGTGAGCATGATTGGATGCGATATGCTACGAACTCCGATTATATGGTAATTAGCGAGACTTGGATGAATTGCGCGAACACTGTGATGATCAATGGCTTCGAACTAAGAGCAAGTAATGATTGATTGATTGAATATTAACGTCACCCTGTTCAGCTACACGAGGGCCTAAGGCGACAAACCACGTAATTTTGAACCATGGTCAAGTGACGTGGACGACACCTGAGCTGGCACCCCCCTCTCCTAACTACCACACCACACCAACGGGAGGACATTTCAGCTCTCGACAGATTTAACGTGCATCGCTGCCCTACACGGCGGGTCTTTAGTGATACTGGGCTCGAACTCGTGACAAGGCAAGCCACGGTCTGATACCTATACCACTCGGCTACCGCGGCCACAAGAGCAAGTAATAACACCGCACTTGAACATCGTACACATTATCCGTCTACCTCATCTGAATTGCCGGTGCGAGTTTCTGCAGCCGGAGGTTCTGCAATCTACAGAAACCTACAAAGCTCCACGAACTGTAGCGAAATCATAGTAAATGCCAACAAGTCATGTGGAAATTCAGTCTTGAGAAAACATAATGTCGGCGACATATGCTTGGTGGACGTTAAAGTCGAAGATCTTACGCTGTTTATCCTCGGTGCCGTATATATACATCCTAAGGCGTCGGCTGAAGCTGTTAAACTATGTCTTTATCAATAACTCCTGCCATATTCAGCAAACTTAACAAAATTAATACCGAACTCTCAGCCAGACTTGGAGACTCCAATCGTTCTATGCGGCGATTTCAATTGCGATCCACAACAGAACAGCTATCTTGTTGAGTTCATGAGGAATGAATTCGGCCTTAACTACGTACAAACATCACTGACAACATTAGGCAATACCACTATAGACTGTACATTCACCAGAAATATTAATGTTGACATTATGCCGTATGTTTCTTATTTCACATATCACAGACCTATGTTTAATAAAATCGTTGCCGAATGTTAATTGTAATAATAATTTTTGTTTCTATTATGTATCTGTTCTTTTTTATTAAAATACTTAAAACACCGTCAATCCTGTTTTTATTTATTTCAATCTTTTACTTTAAAAGCGATTCGCTAACATAGATGTTTCACGTGAAAACCAACGGCTGTGTGCCCCAGCACAGCCCCACCCGATTTTTAGTTATTATTTCTATTTATAAAATAGATTTTTTTTATCATAACGCATTTTTTAGCTTTTTTTCTAAAAAGGGGGTGTGGCTGAATTGCCTAATTTGTTTTTAAATGAAGTTTTATTCAACTTCTAACTTTCCGACATGCACAAGTGATATATCAATCGAAAGATAATAATGCAAAGAATAAGATTAAATAAAAATAAAAAAACGATAGGTTTGTGATTTTTAGGGTACCAAGTCCCCTTAATATCTTTTTAGCTAACTGCGATACCGGACCAAATTGTGAATCTAAACCATTCTCGAATTTATTTGAACACACACAAAAAATTTCATCGAAATCGGTCCTGCCGTTTAGGAGGAGTTTAGTGACAAACATAGAAGATTTTTATATATAAGTATTTTGTGTTTTAAAATACAATAACGACAGATTAAAATATTTGCGTTTCTTAATAATTTTTCTATACTTTTATTTTATTTCGATTCACACTAAAATTCTTTAATTTCTTTTTTGTTTGCTTAAAAATGCGGGTTTTTCCTTTTGGTCTTTATATATAATTCCTTTTTTTTAATTCTAAAAGGATTATAAATTCCTCCTTTTCAGAGGAATATTTTTGAAATTAACGAAAACTATATAGAATTCATAACAGTAATGACAATAAAGCAATTTCTTACATTCTAGTGTAGTTCCAACTCTACTATATCATTAAATTGTTATCTTTTTTAGTGGTAATGCATCTCTATTTATTTCGATTATATATCTAGATTTTTAAAATTATATAATATGAAAGTTTTCACAATGATATGAAAAATCCTTTTAATTTCATCATAATATGCAATAATTATCTAACACCACATTTTATTTTATCTCTGATTTATCGGAATGTATTCTATAGCAGGTTATTAGTTACAGTGTATTTATCTCTTCATTGTTTTATAATGCTGACACACACAATCTTTTTTAATTCTATAAAATATTTCTTCTAGTTGTATCATAAAAGTCATTTGGATGTGTCTCAGAAAAAAATTTATTTTTCCTTTTTTTTTAGTTCGATCCACAATAAAAGCCTGTTTTTTAGTTTTTAAAAACTATCCTTTATTCTTTGTTGATTTTTATCCTTGAGTTTGATATTTAGGGCCAGAATTATGTGGCTGCTGGAATTAGTCTTGCTCTTTAATGGATATTAATTAAAGGATCTGAAGGTTATGTATTTTTTCCATTAACGGGGCCTCTGATTGCTATAATGTTAATTCGTATCATCACTTCTAAACATATTGCTTTATAAAAATAAAAAATATTTAGCAGTTAGAACATAAATTATTTTTATTCACATGCACGAGGTTTTTTTTTTTATTTTCATTTTCAGGAAAATTACACACCCACCCACCCTACCTTTTTTCACATAAAGAACACTTTTTTTTTTCATTTTTTATTAACCAGAAGCCTATTTTGCGGTTTTAGAGTTGCACCTTAATCTTTTAGTTGCCAAATCTGAAAATGGTTTATGCAATTAGTCGCCAAATCTAGAAACGATATAGTGAATTAGTCACCAAATCTCGTAAATCCTTAATTATTTAAATCCTGATGAGGAAAATGAAACAAAAATATGAAATTGTTGTATTGCCATGAGTCCTTGACAAGTGTACGAAATTTCGAATTTGTCTGACCTTTTAAAGTGGGTAAAAATCGAGTTCAAAGATTCCATTACATACCAGTGAAACTTATAAAAACGTGTTAAAAAATGTTAATTTAATAGAGAAATTGGTTTTAGTAGTTACAGACAAACACATGATGTCCTTTGTAAAATAATGAAAATAACCACTTAAGGCTCATTTTCTCTTTTCAATTTTAATTCGTAAGCCCAATGTTAATCCTATGGAAATTCTACCAGACTTCTCAAACTTAGACTATTCTATGGATTTGAATGCTATAGAGTACTCTCAAGTCATCTGAAGAAGCAAAAAATATAAGACTATTTGGAATTATACTTTTTTCCCTCCAACTTCTGAAAGCATTTCTAAAAGACTTACTAATGAGTTATTAGAATATACAAAATGATATTTTCAGAAATAAGGAAAAAAAGCGAAATTCCAAAGAAACCCTCTTTATTTTTCGCTTTTACGAATGCGTATTATTACAAACGTGTATGTTTCGTATCGTAGAATATTTAATTCTATTTAAATTTCTTTTCTTTATTTTGAACTAATTTTTAATTGACTATTTAAATTATCCAGTAACTACAGATACAATTTAGGTAGAAAACTCTCTTCCATTTAATTATCGTCTACTTTAATTCAATTATGATTTATGTAACTCTAATTTATCAGATAGCTAGCTGATATACCCCCGTTCTTCACACGGGTTAATTGAAAAATTAAACAATAAAGCTTGAATGATAAAGAAGTTTTTAATGAGTTAATTTTACGTGAGTTGCAAATTAAAGGGGAAAAAAGCGTTTTGCATATCTCAGCTGAACAACAACAAAAAAAAAAAACATGTTTGTTAAATTTTGAGTCTGTAGATCTAATAGCTGATAAAAAGGTTTTTTTTTTTCATTTATAGCTCCCCGTGACTCTCTTGCGGGCCGATTTTTGAAAACACCTTCCTAAGTTAATCTCTGCTCAGCAAAAGTAACACATTGTTACTCATTTTGTGTAATGAACGCTTAAAATAGTGCAAATAATTTATATCTGGAAGTGTTTTCATCAATATATTTTGTGTTGTAATTATTTTATGTTAAATTGCAATATTCGCAAGCAACGCCGTTCCTTAAATTATAATGGCCATACAATGGAAACAGCGAAATGATGGCGATAGAGTCAAGTTGGCAACTTGTTAATTGATTTAACGGTGCAGAAGTTGATATGCTGTAGCATCCTGGTGGGGAATACAAACAAAGAAGATAGCACAAAAACCTTCTCCGTAAAAAATACATATACATGCCAATTTTCATAAGGATTGATTGGAGGGAAGTGAGGTCATCATACATAGATCAATTTTTATATATATGAAACAAATGCATTAAACAAATAGCATTATATGAAACAAATCTTAAATTTCGGATCATTAAAATAGTTTATAGAAAATATGCAATACCTGCCTATTCAATTAATGATGTAGTGTGAAAGAAAAAGTTTATCTACTTTAAATACCAGAAGCGATAAAAGTAAGTTTTATACTGAAATAAAAACAATAGGCATTACACTGATCAAAGCAATAAATTAGAAGCGAGCACGTACTGGTGCCTGACGCAGACAAAACAAAAAGAGAAAGTTTTGCTTCACATATAAAAGATAGATGTATACTGACGTGTAACTCTAACGGTTTTTGCAGCGCATGCCAGAATAGCTTGCAGATGGTAGAATTTTTCCAACTTACTTAACAATTATCATTACATTTTGAACACTTCACACAATATCTTTATAAGTTATAGCCTATGTGTTATTCTGAAGTATGAGCTATATTATTGTAAAGTTTCGTTAAAATCCATTCAGTTGTTTTTGCATGAAAGAGTAACAAACATACATCATACAAACTTTCGCGTTTATAATATTAGTAAGAATTTAATTTATTCGCGGAGATATAATCGTTTGTTTCTCAAGTTATGTTACTTAAGCTGGCATCTTTTGTTATTATTCTAAATATGTGTTTTGTTTTTTTCAATTAGAAAAAAGAATTGAAAAGTTGAACTTAATACGTAATTTATTTCTGTGTATTTTCGAGATATTATTCATCTAGAAATCTTTTTGAGTCTTTATAAGAATAAAAGGCGTCCGTGGAATAAAGTTTGGCTGTTATTCACAGCATTCAAATATATATACTAGTCTTAAGTTTGAGAGAAAATGTGGGAAGAATTCCAAACAAATAACATTAAATTATCGAATTCAAACGACTTAAATTCAATTAACTTGTAAATGGGGAGCCTTGGGGAATATTACTCGAAATTTGTAAACCAGTTTAAAATTTTAAATAGCCAAATATATATGCACGGGCATGAAATGGTGATTCTGTGCTATCAATAATAAACGCATTGATGGAATAAATATAGCATTAAACAAAACACAACTTCATGCAGTAATGATAGAATTTGTGTAAGTAATCAGCATCCGTATAAGTTCCATGATACAATTATCCTAGGTAAGTGCTATATATGTCAATAAAATACATAACTAGAACTATACACACGAATCTATCTATAAATACATTTCTTATCTCCCTGAATAATAAAGATATTATCTTACTTAGTTCTCTACATTACTGACAAAATAGAAAATGTTATCTCCTCAATATCTACGAAAATAGAGATATTACAAAGGGACGAAATGCAAATTAAAATAATGCTGGAAACATTCACGAAAGAAAAATAAATCACACACACACCACTAAATTTTCCAAACAAAAAATAAACATGTTTTAATACATTAACATGCTCTTATTATTTGGTTTAAAATAAACATTACACTGTGCACAAAAAATAGCGGTAAAAAAGTTATGATACAGATTGATAGGTTAAAAACAGAGTAAATTAGTACATTTACTAAATTTTGTAAGTAATATTAACTATGCAGCTTCTACATTTCTCATTTATTTTTATTTATGGTGTACAAAAAATGATAAAAAAAAACCCAATTATAATGCCGTACCAAGAAATAATCCTAAATCCTTTTTAGGCTTACGAAATTCGCATTTATGAAATTATCAACATCATGACAAATAGAATTACAGAAAAATAAGACCCAATTAGAGCAATTGTAAACAGAATATACTCCAAGCGAAATGAATTAAAGTACAACGAAATATTTTTTTTTAAAAAAAGGAGGGGAAAAAAATCCAACCCGAACACTTCTCACTCAAAAAAGCTAATGTATACGTCCTAAGATATTAATAAAAAACTCATTTTGTTGTCTTGAAAAACGAGCAGCTAAAAAAATAAAAGATCAGTGATGGCGTTTAAAAACGAAATTACCTTTTCCCTGTAGAATAAAATATTCAAACAAGCACGTAAATTTAATTTGTGTTTGTTTGTTTTGTTTAGCTAAAATGAAAATATACCTAAAACTTTTTAGAAACATACGGAATAAGTCTTACTGAATTTTTAAACATCACATTTGGTTCGAAGTCTCGAAACCGTTGACGGTATAAAGAATTTGAGAATAGCATTACATTTTAATTTAAAGGTTAACTAACAGATCTGAATTAAAAAAGTGAGATTAAATTAAATTCTTATCAATGCTAATTA
Organism: Trichonephila clavipes; assembly: GCA_019973935.1. NCBI lineage: Eukaryota > Metazoa > Arthropoda > Arachnida > Araneae > Nephilidae > Trichonephila > Trichonephila clavipes. The sequence continues at coordinate 979,203 of BMAU01018474.1, read as the reverse complement.
AAAATTTTTACTCATACTGACTGTATGTCATAATAGTATAGTAAATAAAAAAATCATTTTCTAAGCGAATCGATAATTTTGAAGCTTGTCTTATAGATACCCAAAGTGAGACACGAGCAAACGCTCGGGCGTTTAGATATTATGGATTATCTGTACTAAAGTAAATATTTAATTTTAGTTTGAATCGTGGTACCATATTTCGTAAGGTATCGACTTTTTTCGCTCATACAATTGAAAAAAAAAGAAACCGAAGTGTTATTACAATAAAAAATATAATGTGTAGAAAAATTACTGGACTAAATGTTGTATATACAATATCAAAGATTAAATTATCCAAATTCGTGGGAACTACGTCTGCATTTATCTTGTAAGGTCAAACTTTATAAGTGAACCAATATTTAATTTTCTTAAAAAAATATCAATTTCTAACTTTATTCTTACTCATTTTACCTTCTAATGGTGGAAACTAACCAAGCTTAATGATTGATTCAATCATATTAAGGGTCAATGCCACAAGTACTGTTAATGGTTATAAAATATTCGAATAAGCTTTTTTATCAGATTCTGAACATTAAAACTAAATAAAGTCTTTAGAAGGTAGAGATACAAAAAATTGATTTGGCTCATTAAAAAAAATTAAGGTTGACCATTAATTTGCTTTGTAAATTTAATATTTAACAAAAAGACATTTTATCTTTATTGTTTTTTCTTTTACATTCTTAAATTCGGATATTGTAGTGTTTTTATTCTATTTTTAATATTTTTCTCAGAATTTTTTCATTTTGAAAATTATTTGTTATGGCCATAATTCGTTTGTCTATTATATCATTTAGTATTTAAGCCAAGATATATGAAGATAAATATATTTGTTCATTCAAGCACGGAAATAAAAAAAAAGTAGTTTTTAAGCAAACGACATTACAAGTAAGGAAAGATAAATAAAAAGGGAAAAATAAGTAAAAAAAATATATTATACAGGAATGAAATTATGCTCTTTAAAAGATTTTATATACACTTCAAAAAACTGTTCATTAGGATAAGAAAAATATCGTTTGGTAATATCGTTTAGTTATTTTAAGACTATTTGCTTCAAATGTAAGAGAGCTTGAACGTGGAACATATTCAAACAGAAAAATATGTTGATTTTCATGAAAATTTGCGGAGCTGTAATTCAGACAACAATAATTATTTATACTACTGAGCTTTTAAATTTTGAAAACATTTCATATGTGTATAATTTTTTTCCTTTAACATGTAAATTAAAAACTTATTTAGCATTTAGATATAAGAGAAGAAATTTGGAATATATTCTAGACCAAGAAAATAGATCAATGCAGATAAAAGTAAGTAATATAATAAAATATGCTATTCTTTCTCATAGGATAGCGAAGTCAGAATATAATATTAATTTTGGAGCACTTTTGTAACTGAAGAAATGTTCAGGGAGATTTAGGATCTTCTCTTTTTTTTACATTATTCAAAGACAGTATTAAAACCAAACGATATAAAAATTGAGTTAAAGGGAAATATAGGAGGCATATTAGAGATTGTAAAATAATTAATATTTAAATGTAACTACTATACTTCACTTATGATTTCTACTTATGTTTATGTTTCACTTTTTCTTTTCTGTGTATGGCAACATTGCTTGAATAAGTTTAAGGTTTTATATGTTTGCCTTAGTACAGCGTTTCTCAAACTGTGGGGAGCGCCGCCCTAGGGGGGCGTGATAACTCTACAAAGGGGGGGGCGAACATATCGAAAATAAAAGGTTTCAAAAATTAACTGGAACGAAGTAAAGAAAATACTTTCTAACATATAAAAAATATGCATTAAATCTGATATAATTTATATATATATATATCAGCTGGCGATATTACTTCATCAAATATAAAAGTTTCCATTTAGATACGTTCATTAACTATATCTGATCCTATAACTAAAAAAAAACGCTTTTTTTAGATTTACTGTAATCCCACGAAGAGAGGTTTTTTATTACGCTTTCTTTTTCTACCTAAATTACTAATCTTTCAGAAAAAAAGAGAAAAAAACCCCTCAGACTCAGAGAAAAATCTTAGGAAGATAAAAAATTCATCACTGTTGTTATTATTTAAATGATGTGCATTAGCTGTAGAAAGAAAAAGAAGACTTATTCTCTTTTTCACCCAGGATGCAGATTTGCTGATCATCGTTTGATCTTAGAACTTATTGGTATGATTAGTTCTGTCCCTTATTTTATGTTTTTGTTTTTCATTTAGGGAAGCTGTAAATAATGTATTTATTTCTGTTGCGCTTTTTTTCATGTGAAAGAGTTATATGATACTTGGAAAAGCACAGAGAGAACTTTGAAGGATTATTTGTCTAAGATTTATTTTTATGGGTATTCTGAAACTTATAAAGCATGATGAAATACGCGTTTTACACAATTCTTTTTTTAGAACTAACATCCATATTTTTATATTGAATACATTTTTAACCCGGGAGCGGTCGCGTGGGGTTCAAAGTGAAAGCTACAATAATTTGAACAAAATGATGGTTTTGCAGGCAAATATCATTCCTGTAATGTAAGCGAAAAGTGTCTGTGATTTTTGTCCTTTATTAAAATTACGTACCTTTGAAACATCTTAGTTCCATTTTTAATGGATTTTTTCTCAAATATTTAAAGAAAAAATAGAAATCCTTGAAAGTAGGTAAGTATATATTCTCTAAGTTAAATTATTCACTGGAATTGTGATTTTTATCGTGTATATAATAAAAATAATTGTAAAAACAAAAAAACATTGGAGCGACTCAGTCACCTCACGCGACTATCAACGTTAGTATTGAGTGCGTGCCGGTTCTCCCGGGTTAAAGCATTTTGAAATCTTCTCGCTTTAAATATCAATGCCAAATGTGATGGATAACACAGAGCAAATATACTAGACTCTTTTTCTAATAACATTTACACTTTTAGAAACGGATGATGGAGGGAATAAATTTTTAATTAAATATCATTTTGTAATCTGTTCAAATTTAAAAATTAGAGAAAAGAAAAATAACAATAATTTTCCTATTATTTAAAAGTAATTTGCTTAAAATAAATATTACTTAAAATAACAAATACAAAATTTAATACTTACCTTGTTAATTTGTACGGTTTATAATTAAGATCGTATTGTAGATTTAGCGCCAAATTTCATTATTATTGTATAAAGAAGGCGGTATAAAAATTATGATTAAAAGTTGGGTCGCCTATAGTGAAAGTTTGAGAAGCACTGATGGTCGGAGTAGTTGTGGACCGGTAGGTTTGTGGTTCCAATAAACACTCGTACCAAACTCTGCAGCTTATGTTAAAGATTCTAGACTGAAAGGACAGCTTTGATAACCAACGTAGATAAATAATTGTGTTTTACGTGTAGCATTACTGATTATTAATTCAGTGGTATTTTTCGAAACTGAAGCCTACAGCAACTGAGTGGAAAAGATGTCAAACTTGTTTAGAGCGTTGTTACTGTCTAATCATGAGTTCGAGTCCTACAGATACTATTGATCTCCATGTAGAGGGGCTAATTTAAGTTAAATCCGTGGAGGCTCAAAGTCTTCACATTGACGTGGTGTACACGTATCGAGAGTGGGTGCCAGCTATGGTTTCATCCTCATCTCTTGGACCGAGGATCAAAACTATGAGGTAACAGCAATTGTGTAACTTCAAAGTAAAGCGTTAGTGATCAGGCATCGAAGGTGGGTGACAAGAATTAACTTTAAAATTTCTATTTTAAAGATTATCAAAACGCTTATTAATCTTTCAATATTTTAATAAAAGACTGGAAAGAGTGATAACGTTTGATTTTTAAATATTAATGAAAGTTTCTTTCTGCGACTGCTTGGCATAGTTCATGTTTTATTTATTTGCTAAAAGCATTCTAAGCATTCAGATTTATCTTCATCTTAAAATTTCTTAATTTTTGTATTATTTTGAATCCAAAATAGACTTAAAAGATATCTTGTCTTTATAATTTAAAATGTTACATTTCAGTGAAAATAATTGTATTATTAATTCTGAAATACGAGTGTTTCTTAAACGTTTAGAATACAACTCAGCTCAAACTACTTAAAAATGTTTTAGGTGTATATTACATTTGTATGCATACACAGTAATTATCGATTTTAAAAAAGCGTGTTCGAAAATGTTATTTTTTAGAAATTATGAATAGAGTTATAGAGACAAAAAAAAAAGAAACTAAAATTAAAATCAATAAAAAAATTGATTTAAAAAGATTTTCTGGTACCCAAATTTTAGACTGATAGCTGTATATATAAATTGTCTTTTAAAATATTTAATAAAAAGAAGGATCATGTATGCTATCTATAAATATCAAATTACTTGGTCCTGATGCTGATATGAACTAACACACAAGAGCTCTTCTGCCATCACGTTTTTGTTTTCACGTTGACTGAGTTCGTCAAACAGATTCAGGAGAAATCGAAAAAGGAACATTGTTGCCTGCGTTCGATTTGATATTTTTCACAGTACTCATTTGTAGATTCTTCACAATTTCGATAACAATAAACCTTTTAACATACCTATGAATCTGAAACTTGGACTAAATCTCATACAGAACAGCTAGCCATCTTTGAGCGAAAAGTTCTTTGATTTGTTCTTTGGTGTTGGTGAATGAGAATGGATTGTCGAGACAACGACATAATTTTGAATTATATGAGCTATTTAAGGAAGCATGTGTCCTTAAATCCATCAAGATTGGTCGTTTGAGGTTTGCGAGCCACATCTGTCGTATGGAGCCCTCCTCTTTGACGTTCAGAATTTTCAGTTACAAATCTATTGGAACTAAAACTAGGGGTAGCCCCAAATTGAGTTGAGCTGATTGTGTGGAAGACAATTTTAAAGTTTTAAGAGTGACTAATTGGAGAACTGTTGCTAAGAAAAGATCGAAATGGAAGAGGGTTCTTGAGAAGGGTTTGGCCAACAACCCAAGGCTGTTGTGTCAATAGAAGAAGAAACCTTTTATCACATCTAGAGGTGTAGAGAAGTTGATGCATATTGAATATGTCAAGGCTGGATGTCCTTTATTTGGTATTGTGTGTGTTTTAAGAATAGGGTACCAGCTAGGGTGTTGTCCCAGCTACTTTTGATTGTGGTTCGAAATTACGAGGTCCGTCGTGAATTGTTCTCGTGTTGCTATAAATTTGTGTCCAACCTTTCTTATTACCTGCATCAAGGTTTGAGGCGAAAAGTAGAATTCACCAACATTATCTTCCCGAATTTAAATGGCTGATGAATGGAAGCCTTAATATCCACGTACATTCAGAAAACTAATTTTTGAGATCTTACATCCTAAACGATAAAGCAATTTTTTGTGCTTACGATAATAGGAGCTTTTTGGGTCCGCAAGGACATGATCCGATTCAGTTCTCGCTTTGTGATGTATGGATGGTTCAAAGGCGAGTCGTAGATCAGTATCGTCCAAAGAATACACCAGATAAAGGCTATAACACCTATGAAAAGACAATGCATTGTTAGGGACAAAAACATAACAGACACTCGTTTTAGTCCAGCATCAACAAGTAATGCGGCATTGTATATTTTAGCAATTTGTATAGTTGTCTCGATTGAGTAATAATGAATCCATATTAGAATTAATATTAGCATTTGAATACGTTAAAAAAATTTTTGAAAGTCACAAACCTTGAATTTTATAAAAATAAATGTATTTAAAGTGTTTTTTAAAAAATATTTCTCTGTAGCCCGAACAGCAGTGTAATTTTTCTTTCCTTTTTCTATATCTAATGTTAATAGTATATAATGCTAATATTTAATGCTAAGAGAAATCTGGTGATTTCGCCAGCCAAGAAATAAGCACGAGGACAGTCAATAAAAAAACGTCACGTGGTTGGTCGAGGATTATCTTGTTGAAAGGTAAGCACACAAGGGTTCGTGAAAAGAAGAACAATACTGTGGAACATAGAATCTCATCAACGTGACGCTGTGCTGTAAATTGCCACGGATGATAGATAAAGGGGTCCGCGTATCAAATGAAATTGCACCTCATACCATGAGGTACCTACCACACCTGTGTTGTGGATAACAATCTAGTGAGTATTCCACTGCTGCCTTGGACAAGTTCAGACACATCTTCACTAGTCATCGGAACTAATCGCTGAAAAACTTTCTCCTATTTTGGAGAATCCATGTCTAATGCGCCCAGAATCAATTCAAAAACTCCTAGCAGCGTTCAACGTTAAAGGGCGGTTGACGTAATGGCCTTCGTGACTTAGTTCCGTTCACTGAGTATCTTACCAATTATCATTGTGATCATTGGTGTTCTGATTAAACGTCGGAGTATTGATTTTAATTGCATGCGTCAGAGAGGAGCTGTGGAACCGATCAAACTACTACATTGTCATTGTGTTCTGTCGTTCTCGGTAGACCGCTACCTTCTTGTTTCTCTATACGACCATGATGCATTCGTTCTTGCTAATATCGTTCAATGGTAGCATTGCTACATCCAAATATCGATCAATCCTGTGATGTGAGAACCCTGCTTGTCTTCCTGTAGTGTGATATCATGCCCTCTTCCAAATGGTGCTATTTTCTCATGCAGCTCTGGAATCCATCTGAAAGGCAATGCTTCAATTCGTGTGGGTCGACGGAATCACTTTCACATGGAAGCAATACATTGCCATTGGATTGTTCTCTGTTTTATTCACCAACGGGATGGTCCGTTGCAATGTGCTCTAACCCCAACTAGTCAGTCACTGGTTGACGAAAGTAAATCGTTTACACATTTTACAGCATCATATTCAAATAACTCCTTTTTGGTGCGTCGCTTTTTATGCTATAAAGTGTAAAGGCTCATTCACACTAAGGCACGTAAAGAGTTTGTTGTTTGATTCACATCAAATCTTTTTTTGTGCACGCGGTGTACTTCTGCTCATTAGGTAGTGCGGAAGATTGTTGTTGAAACTCGCAATAATTAAGTATGAATCGCATTAAAAGGGAATATTTTGCAATTTTGTTTGCATTGAAAAAGGAGAACAAAAGACGATGGTAGGTTTGACCTAGATTTCAGAAAAGGAGATTAAGAAGAACACACCTATGCTACTAGGACAGGTGCGTTTGTCATACACAGAAAACTATTTTAATATTTTTTTCCAATGTCGCCATAACGTTTCAATATTTTACTATCAATAGTTAAGCCAATTACTCCTAAAATGGATATTATAGAAAGAGTATTCAACCAAAGGATAGGTTGGCTTTATAACTCTGGAGTTTATATAAATTTCTTCAAATGTAAATTAATCAGTCCTGAAATATTTGATGCTCTTATTTCTTATTTCATTCTTCAAACCTAAGAATGTACTTACAAATTCTTATTTATAGTGTTTAAATAAGAAGGAGTTGTGTTCAAAGCAGCTTCTTATTTGCTGTATTGTGGAAACATTGGATTTTTGTCATGTAACAGAGACTCCAAAAAAAAAGAACATTCATTATTTTGTGAAAACAATCAAATTAAAAATACGAATTAAGTTAATTGTTCTTAACATTCATCATTACACTGCTAATAATGCATTTTTCTATTGGATATGTATACCTAATTAATATGCTTGACACAATTAGTTCAGACCATTTTATGAATCTTTTTTGTAGGTGGCACATCTGAATATAAAAAGAAATGTGACAGGAGGAATTTTCGACGGATAATGTGTGTGAAATCTTACCAAACACATAAAAAACGTACTCCCATCCAAAGGTTGGAGAATGACACAGTATTCCTGAAATTACGACAGTAAAGAATCCTCCAACGGGTATTCCACTTGCAATTACAGACATGAAGCGAGCTCTTTCGGTTGGCGGCACCCATTTACCCATTAGAACACTAAAGGAAGGCATCATGATACCCTGAAAAGGGAAAGGTGAGACTTTTTCATTGATGATCAAGATTAAAAATGATAATTTTCATTATTGTCCCAACTATCTTAAGGTATCCGACTACGTTCGGAACCATGATTTTCAAAAGCGCATAAATGGACAATTTTCATGATATTTAGTGTCACTTAGATTAGAATATATTCATAAAGTTGTTTTAAGGACATTTTGACAAATTTTTTTTATTTAAATACAATATTTTGGCAAAAAATTAACATAGAATAATCTTTCTCCAAATGTTCTCCTTTTGTGAAAAATGCTTCTATTATAATAATATTTTGCCTGTATGTAGCTCAGACCTTTGTACAGAAGCTCAACTAGAATTTTTGAAATATATAACTTAGAAGTGGGGTTATCCATGTTTTACGACAACAGAGAGGAGAAATTTTGAGAAAAAAACGCCAATAATTATTTCAATTGGTGGTAACTCTGAAAATAATGGGAATTTTTCAAAAATTCTAGTTGAGCCTCTGTAGAGAGGTCTGAGCTATATACAGGCAAAATATTATTATAATAGAACCATTTTTCACAAAAGGAGAACAATTAGAAAAAGAATTATTCTAAGTTAATTTTTTGCCAAAATATATTTAAATAAATGTTTTTGTCAAAATGTCCTTAAAACATTTTATGCATGTATTCTAATCTGAGTGACACTAAATATCATGAAAATTATTCATTTATGCGCTTTTTTAAAATCACGGTTCCGAACGTAATCGAATACCTTAAATACAAGGATGAAAGCTGTAAGATTTTTCATGAATTTATATGACAACCATTGTAGAAAAGTCTAATCAGGGCATTTGTAAATCGATGTGATTTTAGAGAGGACATTACTTCGCCATAGTCAGCTGAATCGATGGATTTAGTGCACATAATCGACATTTTAACGCATATAAAACGAAAAACGGCTTTTCGAACCTTTTGTTAGTAACGGTTATTGCTGATCTCGTATCACATATATGACGAAAATTTAATATTGTTGTACGCGCAAGATAATATTCGACACATATCACTTATAACATTGAAATTGCTTTCCTTTGAATATATTTTTAAACTCCTTTTCAAACAAGTAGCAATTTTAATATGTTGGGATATTTGTTTTCCCTTTGTTACTGATTTGGTATTACTGTTATCGAAATTTCAATGTACGTTAAATAATTGCGGAATATTCAATGAAAGAAAAAGACTCATCGAAACAAGCATAAATTTAAAAAATGAAACTCTAAAAGTGATTTTTAGACAAATTTTCGATTAGAAACTCTTCAACGAAGGACGTTAATAAAGTTAAGTTTCATCTTTTTTCTTAAAGAAACGAGCGTTCACCAGACGAAAAAACAACAACCTAAAGTCATAAGCAATCACATCCATTGTTGGTTAAGTGACAGAAAAAGCGTCAGTGTGGGTGGAATGACGCACGTACAAAGCGCCGAAGGCTAGAGAGTATCAGTAAACCGGAGTACCTGAGATTATTCAAGTACAAATCCCAATGCCAGACAAATGTAGTCTTCAATTGAAATGCACGCTGTTACCCGGGATGAATGGACACATGCTGGGATGTCTTAAGGCATAGGCCAACTGGGCTGAAGCTCACAGCCTCGGCCTCGATAAGGGCTTCGTCTAGTTCACGACTCAGCTTTCATAAGATTATGATTCGAATAATTTTTACGGTCCAATGTTATCTCCGGTTGTATTTCCCCAAAACTGGGAATTTCGGACATGGTTACATGGTTACAACTAGTTACATGGGATTACCATAAGCCATGTATAGGCCTAGGCTTACCTCTATAGACCATTATTACTCATTCAGTCAAAAGGTGGCAGTCGGTCGAGCCGGTTTGTGCAATTGTAAGTCAGGTGCATTAATTTTTTTTCAGGTTACTGTTTGTACGAGTATTTGACAACGTGTACTATGTACTGTGTACTTTTAAGGGTCATAAGAGGGGCCAATTGTCTACATTTGAGTAGGGGCCCATGGCCTAAAAAGTCTTAAGATGTCCCTGCTAGTGTGTCCGTCACCCATGAACGCCTGCAGACCGTGTATGGAGAAGAAATCAGGTCTCCTCCAATGGTTGGTCGCTGATGTTGCATGTTCAGTGAAAATAAGGGAGAATGTGCAAGATGAAGGTCGAAGTGAGCGTCCGTCCACATCCAGGAATGGAAACATCATTACTAGAGGGTTGGACATGGTGTTAGGAACTCCATAATGTATTGGATTACCGAAAGAAATTTGCAAGATGAGTTCTGAGAAACCTGAATTTGGATCACTAAAATGCAAGAATGGGAATCGGCCTCGATCCCTTAATGCAGTAGGGGCAACAGAGAATTGAGTACCTGTTCAAAATTACCACAGGCGATGCGAAATAAGTGCATCCATTTACCTTAGAGACCAACGCCACCTCAATGAAGTGGAAGCCTCCCAATTCACCAGTGAGGAGAAAATTCTTCAAAAACAATGCTGAGTTGGAGCAGGCTGTGCGACAATTCCTTGGATTGCAGAGCACCGATTTTCACAAACGTGGTTTCTTCAAACTAATTACATTCTATGACGAATGTCTCAATTATGTTAAAAAATGGAGCAAGGTGTAGAGTTCATGATGCTATTGTTAAGGCACAGCACTGTTGAGGTGTTGGCAGGGCAGGGTTACCCATGTAAAAGGCTGCGTTATGGCGACATTAGGATGCTCGTTATCTGGAGCCTTGATAAGTCATTGTAGGTGTGAGAGAGTTCAAGTGCAACTGGAATTCAATCAAATAGGGAGTCCGTTGGAGTGTAGAGTTGGGCGTCGTAGAGTGTTTCTGAAGCGCCTGGGTTTTCCTTTTTGATGCCTCTTTAAAAATGGAACACATCACGCCTTTTCAAGCCTCACGTGACGCAGGATCACTTTTGTTTGGACGTGTCTGGATTACTATTCGGTCATTGGTCCTTGTAACCCCTTGTGTGGTGGAATTGCACCGGTCACCTCTTTGTTGTTTGGATAAAGGGAGGTTAAAAGTTGCCTTAGAACATAAGCGTCGGATTGTCAGGTCTTGGATATTTTCCCAAGAGAAACTACGGGACCGTTGAGACGTTATCAGTATCCTATCAAGAAATGGGTCCTTTGATGGAGACATCCGCACCCTCATGTATTTTTTCGAGGCAATAAATTTTTCGTGTGAAACAAAATGACGTAGCTTACTCTTTTGGAACGTCCCTCGTCTACTAATTTAGTAAATTAATTGAAAGTGTTTAACAAATTATAGCCACTTAAACTTGGAGGAGATAATTAAACTTTAACCTACTAGAATTGTAATAAAAGGATTTTATGAGAGAAAAAAGCATTCTAGGAATGGGAGGATTCCCATGAAAAGGCTAAAAGTCAAAGTAAGATGTGCACTAGAAATCTTCAAGTACTTTAATTTAAAGAAATAGGTACTATGCTTTCAACCATTCCAAAGATTTGTGAAATAATATTGTTACTCGTTCATACATTCTGCACTTCAATATTCTTGTATAATAATATTTACTTGATATTTATGGCCTATGGTGAGAATTCATGTCTCAAAATATACTAAAAATCATCAAATCATTTCTGTTATAATGAATTTAAACCTTTATATATTTAAATATGTTAATAATTTTAACCAAATGACTGCAAAGTGGAATTTAAGGTATAGTAACAAAAATTCTGGAAAAAAAACATTTGTATCGTGATTCTTTTTTTCATTAATTCGATCTGATTTTTAAATTTAGAATTTTTTGTTTTAATGACGAGAAGGTAGATAAAACACTAAAAATAAACAATGAGCTATTGTTTATTGTCTTACAATCATATTCGCAACAACTTAGTGGCATTTAATTTTTCCTAAAATAAATATATCAGGATATTAAAATCACCTGACCGAATCCTTTGAAGACTTGAAGAGCCATCACGGCGTATCCAGAAGGAAATGCTACTGCGAGAGCTGGTATGAGAGTGTTGGCAATAGTGGCGAGCAGTGTGCCGATTAGAAGGACGTATTTGGCGCTTGTTAATTCAGACATACGTCCCCCAAGTAACTGTGTAGATGCCAAACCATAGAAATAACTACTCAGAATATGGCCTTGAGTGTCTGGATCCCACAAGAAAGGACCGTCCTTTAAAACAAACAAAAAATTACATGCAGGATTTGTATTCTAGTTTTTATTATTACTCGTTAAACGTGTTAATATTTTATAAAAGTAAACAGAGAAAAATCTGTATCTTGAAAGGATTTATTATAACAAGATGTAATGGCCTCCCCCTGGGGTAGCCTCCTCCTCATCTAATCAACCTAAATACGTGGAAGGTAAAGATTGATGAACCAAACTAACCATGATAAATCCAATTTATTATGACCAAAGATAATATTCCAAGACAAGAAAATTAAAGGGAAACTCTAAAGGGATATAACGAGAGCTCAAACCCTATGTGAATAAGAGCACGAAATCCTAATAGCTTATCTTTACTCAACGTTATATCTTAAGAATCCTAACTTCCTTAATTCATTCTAATAGTTAAAGTCCAACCTTTAGTCGCGCGGCTAAATTCTAATCCCTAGCTTAACAGCACTGCTTTCAGTGACTCAGCTCATTTTCCTTCTACTCTACGATTATTAAACTTCAACCATATATATACTTGCTAAAATGCATAGCATGGTTTCTTCTTGAGAGGGAGGGATGTGAAGTAACTCGATTGCTGGCCCAAAGATTCCCCAAGAGAATTATTAGTAGAAATTCTCGTAGAACCCCGTCATAAGGATAAGAATAAATAAAGTATTAAATAAAGGGTGTTTTTTTAGAGGTATAGAACTTTAAATTGCAATAAAACAACGATGTATTATTCGATTGACATGAATTTTCTTTCATTCGAAAGATAATCTTGTGGCATTACATTTTAAATATGATTTCTGGCATAGGACTGCCACGGCTGACTCGGATGTAGTCCAATCTGGACGTCCAATTTTCGATGACTTTTTCCAACATTTGTGGCCGTATATCGGCAATAACACGGCGAATGTTGTCTTCCAAATGGTCAAGCGTTTGTGGCTTATCCGCATAGACCAATGACTTTACATAGCCCCACAGAAAATAGTCTAGCGGTGTTAAATCACAAGATCTTGGAGGCCAATTCACAGGTCCAAAACGTGAAATTAGGCGGTCACCAAACGTGTCTTTCAATAAATCGATTGTGGCACGAGCTGTGTGGTATGTTGCGCCGTCTTTTTGGAACCACAGCTCCTGGACATCATGATTGTTCAATTCAGGAATGAAAAAGTTAGTAATCATGGCTCTATACCGATCACCATTGACTGTAACTTTGTGGCCTTCATCTTTTTTTAAGAAGGATTCCACCAGCCCATAAAGCGCACCAAACAGTCAGTTTTTCTGGATGTAACGGTGTTTCGACATACACTTGTGGATTAGCTTCACTCCAAATGCGGCAGTTTTGTTTGTTGACGTAGCCATTCAACCAGAAGTGCGCTTCATCGCTAAACAAAATTCGCTTATGAAAATCGGGAACATCGGCAATCTCGTTTTGGGCCCATTCGACGAATCTACGCCTTGCTTGATGATCGTTTTGATGAATCGCCAAACCAAACTGAGAATAAATCACTTGACAGCTGTTAAATCGGTCGCAATCTTGGAAAGTAATGCCAACTTAAACTTCTATACCCGGAAAAAAACACTCTTTATAAGGGTAGTTCAAATGAGAAACAGACAAAACCTGTAATGCTGGGATATTTTTCATCGGCCACCAGATGTCCGTATGATCGATCTGGTAACGTAACGAAGCTGAGCAGAATGAGAACATTTCAAGAGACAGCTTCGCTTCGTACAGCAAATATTTGCAACAGAAGAGGTGTGGGGTGAATCCAGTGGCGTAACGGAGAATACTTTAGCCTCCCCCCGCAAAGTCAGGTTTGGGGCCCCAAGCTGAATCTTACAAAGGGTATGAACGTGGCATCATTTAGACTTTGAGCCCCTCGGAATACAGGGGTTTCGAGGGTGTACGTTACGCCACTAGATGGATCCTTCCATCCATGTACAGTGTGACATTAAACTTTTGAGCAAAGATGTGATAACAAGAGAATGTAAACCACGTATGAAATAACGTGCTTCAAACTAAACATTGAGTTTAAATGGCGGGTCGAGTTTCGTAGTTTCCGACAAAGTACGGAAGCCTTGAAAGTCATAGAAAAATTTGAAACACGTTGAGACAGCAACCAGGACAACTAGGATGATTATAAGGGCTGCTTCATTACTATGCTTCTCGATAGCTGAAATGCTTATTTCCCAATAAAATACCTGCATTTTCATTTCAGACATCATTCCATACTTTTTTGTTATTTTTTAGTTCGTGTATCTCTTGAACGACTCCTATGATAGAAAAAAAGTCTTATATCCTGTAACATTTCTTTTAAAAAAATAAATAATTGCTTAAGTAACATAAACGAAAGCTTAAAACGCTTCAGTTCCATCAAGGCGTAAAGATGCAAGTGACAAAAATGTGCGAAGTCAGAGAAATTAGGGCTTGAGACAGAAATAGAGATCGAGATCATTTCTAGAGGGTGTTCGGAGTTCTAAATTTCTTTTTGTTTAATCTCAAAGGAGGGAGCTTATGTATGCTTTTATTTTCTTCTACTAGATAGCGACTAAGTAGTCGAATTCTTCTGCTTTCAGCGCCATGTTTATTTATGTTGATTCTAAGATATACATAGACGAAAATTGGTCAGACCATCTTGTTACGTGCGCTGAGTATTTGTATCGATTCTAAATAAAAGGAAAAACAACTTTTATTGATGTATTAACAAAAAGTTTTTTCAAAAATGTGCTGTCCTGAATATAAATATAGGCTGAGAAAAATTAATAATTTACTGGACCGTTGTTTTTATGGATGACACTAAGAATCTATTTTCCCCATTCTTTTCCTGTGTAGATCTGTATAAATTGTTGCATGCGTGTACGAAAGCCCCTTTCAGTTCAGCAATATCAAGTTATTTGTATATATTCGGTGAACTCAGAGTTCCAAAACGTTTTCCACAAGGTTGAGGTCCAGAGAACAAACTGGTCAGTGCAGTAAATAAAATTTGTCAACAGCTGTAATGAATAGCAACATTGTCTTACTGAAACGTACGGCAATTCCGACGAAGTTTTCGTGAATGAACTAAAAGTTGCTGTTTCAGTACATCTTGGTATGCTAAATTTTATTCATTCTACTTAAGATAAATACCTTATTGAAAGTAAAAACACCCTAGATCAGTGGTTCTCAAACTTTAACTACTGGCGACCCAATTTTCAATCACAATTTTTATCGCCCCCCCCAAAAAAAAATAATGTATTGAATGCAATAATAATGCATTTGGGAGGCTGCTAAAGCTACAATACGATCATAATTATAAACCGTACAAACTAACAAGATAAGTATCAAATTTTGCACATGTTACTTTTAAGTAATATATATTTTTATATTTTTACTTTTTAGTTCGATAAAAGCGCGTTTTTTAAATTTGTTTTTAAATTATAATTTACTTTATAATTATTTTTACTATACACGATAAAAATCCCAATCCCGGTGAATAATTTATTTAAGAGAAAATATGCTTACCCCTACTTTCAAGGACTTTTCAATTTTTCTGTGATTTTTTGAGAAAAAGTCCAATAAAACTAATGAAATTGTTCCAAATCTGCGTGCCCTTAATAGAGGACATAAAGCATGTTCATAGAAAATAATTTGGAACAAAAGTGGTCGCGCAGGGAATTCGATCAAAACAAGTAACTTGTTTTTAAAATAAACGTTTGAAACTCCCCTAAAAAAGAGGGCGAAATGTGATAAATTCATTTTAGTTCCCATTAAGACTGTCTTGTTGGAGGATACTCTGTCAAGGTCATTGGTAACAAATAAACAGTTTCCCGAGAATTAACGATTTCGTGAACATCAGATGACTCTGCGCATCGCGCGAACGATCCCGTGTTAAAAAAGTATTCAATAAATCATACGGATATTAGTTCTAAAAAAGAATTGCGTAAAAAGTTTTCCGTTATGCATTGTATATGTAGGCCAAATAATCCTTCAAAGTACTCAATATGCTTATCCATATATCATATAATTCATTCACATGGAAAAAAAGCAACAGAAAAATATTATTTACAACTTTCCTAAAAGAAAAACAGTTGGAGTGAAACATACCAGTAAGTGTGAAGGTCAAATATATGATAGTCAAAAGTAGCATTTTAGGGGCTAAAAGAAACGTAATAAAAAAATCTCTCATCGTGTGATTACAATAAAGCAAACAAAATGCCTTTTTTTTATTTGGTTATAGGATCAAAGATAGCTAATGAACGTTTGAAGTGGAATGTTTTATTTTTGATGATCACCAGATGATATATATAAATTATATCAGTGTAAATGTGCATTTTGTATTAAGTCAGAAAGCATTTTGTTTTTCTTCATTCCAAAAAATTATTTTTTAAACCTTTTATTTTCCATATGCTCGCGCCCCCCTCGCAGGAATACCGCACCCTCCCAGGGGGGCGCGCCCCACAGTTTGAGAAACACTGCCCTAGATCGCGCGTGCAACTTATTACTCCAAAGTTTTTCTTTAAAAATTACTTTTCGTCGTTGAGTTCATATGAATTAAATCTTCCCGAACCATTCAAATAAAAAAAAATCCGTGAAAATAATCTTCAACCAAATATTAGAGGTGTAAGAGTAAAATATAAAAAAATATTATCTATATATATAAAGGAGAAAAGCGACTCTCACTCAATCACTGACTAATCACGATATCTCCGGAGCTATGAAACCCACAGACTTGAAATTTGGTAGGTAGGTTCCCTTTATGGATTAGACGTCAGCTAAGAACGGATTTTGCAAAGTTCGAACCCCAAAGGGCGTTACGGGGGTTTAAAGGGCGTTATAGATAATTATTTCCATTACTAAACTATTAGATGTACAGTCGTGAAACTTGGTACACAGATTTCTTTCATAAAGTAGAGATTCCCTACATAATGATTTTTACAAAAATCGACCTCCAAGGGGCGTTGAGGGCGCTTAAGAGGCGTTATACATAAATATTTCCATTTTTAAACTATTAGACGTACAGTTTTGAAATTTGGTAAGCGGACTCCTTTCACAGAGCACAGATCCCCTGCAGAATGGGTTTTGTGAAAATCAGCTCCCAAGTGGCAGCTCCCATTAGACGTAAAATCTTGAAATTGAGTAAGCAGATTCCATTCATTAAGCTGGGGTGAAAATCTTACTTCCTAATTGGGTTGCGTTATAGATAATTATTTCCATTTTAAACTATTAGACGTACAGTCTTGAAATTTGATAAGCGAATTCCTTTCATAGTGTAGAGATCCGCTACAAAATAGTTTGGGGGGAAATTGATCCCCAAGGGTCCCTGAGGGGGATTAAGGGACGTAATAGATAAATATTTCCGCTTTTCAACTAATAGAACCACCTGCTTGAAAATTAGAAGATATGTTCCGTTCATGGAATAAAGTTCCTTTTACAAAGATTTTTGCGAAAACGGTCCCCCAAAGGAGTGGGGTTGCGAGGGATTAAGGCGTGTTATAGAAAAATTCCTGTTTTTGAATTTAACTCATTTACTTGAAATTTGTTGAGCACTTTTCTTTAGTTGAATAGAGTTCCACTAAGAATGGATTTTACGGAAATCAACTCCAGGGGGAAGCAGGGAGAGCTATTGGGGCGTATTGATAGACAAAATTCCCGTTTTTGAATTGCTAAGAGT
This sequence comes from Trichonephila clavipes, assembly GCA_019973935.1. NCBI lineage: Eukaryota > Metazoa > Arthropoda > Arachnida > Araneae > Nephilidae > Trichonephila > Trichonephila clavipes. Next base: position 961,526 of record BMAU01018474.1, on the reverse strand, counting down.
ATAATAATAAAATTTGGTTTTCATGTTTCTTTTGTTGAATTGAAATCCGCTAAGAATGCTGTCAACGAGGTATTGATAAAAATTCCGTTTTTGCTCTGTTAGATTTAGACTTGAAATTTAGCACGCATGCTTATTTTATGGAGTAGAGATCCACTGAAAGTTGGAAATCCACTTGATTATTAGGTTAAGTGAGCGAAAAAATCTTTCTACTTCTATTTTAGATATAAATACACTGCTGGACAATTGCTAAGGACGGATAACACTATCATCCATAGCAACCACAAAATGAAAGGAAGCAAAATGTGGAAAATTAGAATAAGTGCAGGATATTAGTAAGAAGAAGTATGAGTATGCAATTTTTTTTCCACGTCTGTTCATCACGTGATAGCGTTCATGAGAGCTTTAAAGGTTTTGACGCGTGTGGACAGTTGTTGTTTCAAGTCAAAGTTTTGCAGGAAAGATTTAATAGACGAACTTAAAATTTTTGGCATGTCTTCCCGACATCACATAGATGATTTTATGCGTGGCCGAATTATTGGAAAGATCGAAGAAGGGCGAAAAATAACAGATGTTTCCAGGGAGTTCCACAGCGTTGTTTCATGGCTGTGGAAGTCATTTAAAACTACTGGAATGTGTAGTAGACGGCACGGGGAGGTCGTGTTAGAAGTACGACGCCTGCAGAAGACAGACATATCGTCCTATATCAGCAAAAAGGAACAGGCGCACCACAGCTCAGCAGGTGGCAAATCAGTTTCTTGCTGCCTCAGGAAAGCAGATCTCCCGAAAAACTGTTGCCAGACGTTTGAGGGGAGGAGGACTATACGCACGCAGACCTGTTGTGTGTGTCCCATTGACTAGACAGCACCGTACTGCCCGTTTGCAATGGTGTCGTGAGCATCACAATTGCACTGAACAGGACTGGGCATGCGTACTATTCTCAGATGAGAGTAGGTTCAGTCTGTCATCGGATTGTAGACGCCAACTGATCTGGCGCGAGAGTGGTACTGCTTATCGTCCAGAAAATATCCAGGAAAAGGACCGATATCCGACATGCAGTATCATGGTGTGGGCCGGCATCATGATCAATGGCCGCACGCGCCTACATGTGGTAGCGAATGGGACTATGACGGGCCAACGATACATTGATGAAGTTCTACTTCTTTGTGTTCGTCTTTTCCGTGGTGCTGTCGGTGATAAATTTGTTTTTATGGACGACAACGCAACATGTCATCGAACACTCGCTGTTCAGGATTGTCTACACAGCGAGGGTATTCAACGTCTCGTATGGCCAGCGCGTTCTCCAGATCTAAACCCCATTGAAAATGTGTGGGATGCTTTGGGGAAGCAAGTTGCTGGTTGAAACTATCCTCCGACAAACAAGAACACCCTCATCCGTGCACTCACAGAGGAATGGGATAAATTGCCTCAACAGCTGCTGGATAATGCTGTGCAAAGTATGGTACGACGTGTGGAATGTTGCATCACACTCCACGGTGGACATATCCCGTACTGATACCTTTCTTTAAGATGCCTGCTGACTTTTAGATGCATTGTTCCATTTCTCCGTACGCAGATCAAATGAACATTTTTTTTTCTTTCAGATGTTTCACAGCTTTTGTACTTTCCAGAACAATAAATATTCTTTATTCTAATGTCTGAACAGTGTGGCAACTATATTTTATCCTACTAGGCCTCATGTCTCGCTTAATGTTATGCTACATAGCAATTTGTGATCCGTTCTTAGCAATTGTCCAGCAGTGTAGAAATTAGATATTATAATTTATGTTCTTTTTATATCAAAGGGCGAGAGTGTAACAGCTATAAATATATTTTTCAATACAATCAAATTCTTAGTGCTAGATATCAATAATTCATATATATGTAAACAGTATACATATATACAACATCGTGAAATACCCAGTGAAGCGGTTGGGTAACGGCTAGTATATACATATATATATATATAGAGAGAGAGAGAGAGAAATATTTATGGCTAATTTTTATGTCGCATTCTTGTGGATTGGTTTCAAATATGGTACAAATTTTAATCTTCAAGTATTAAAATTCTACCAAAAAATGTTCAAAAGACGAAAAAAAATTTTATTATTTGTATACATTTTTACATTATGTATATGTATCAAGCGCATTTTGCTGTTCTATGTGTTTTATTATTGTTGAAAAATATTGCTTTTTAAATGAAAGTTTCTGTGAAAAGCAAAAAGCAACAGCGAAGAGAATGAATTGACTGGCTTGAAAAACGTGATTGTATTTAACATGTGATTTTGAGGTCACATGAATTCAGCCAATTGGATTTGAGTGAAATTATAAGAGATATTATTCTTTACTGCTTACCTCTTTTGCTTTTCTAACTAAGTCAGTATCATTGTAGGAACATTCTTCTTTCACAACCTCAGAGGGAAGATCTTTTTTGATTGCTGACCAGTCAACCATTGCCACTATACCGATACTAATATTCAGTCTCAGGGCGCTTAGAACGAAAAAGCAATAAAATCCCATTAAAGCCAAAATGTAACGTATCTGGATATTCCCTGAAAAAGAATGGAAGGACAGAATATAGCACAACTGGTTACAGAAAACGGTCTTTCTAACGTTTCTTTTTAACCTATTTTCATTTGAAAGATAAATAACATCTCAGCTTTGAAGATCAAATATTTCTTCAAATAGTTCTTTGCTGACACGATTAAGAATCGCAACATACAGTAGAAAGTAGTTTATCCGTATCAATTGGGACTGGACACCGTTCGGATACGGGATTGTTCGAATAATCGAAAACCAAATGCGATCCATGCAGTATATGAAACGGGACACTATACGAATATTGAAAATCCTCACAGGTGGGAAACGTGCTCGAAGAAAAAGCAAAATAGGTGCAAAATGTCGCAATTTTACCTTTATTGTGGAAAATAATCACTTATTTTTTGCTGTACCATTGTACACCATCGTTTTTTCTCTGCAAGGTCTCTGATTATCTTGAGCAATTGTAGTTGAGTGTGACAGCATTCTGATTGTTGTTCGTACCACTCCATAGCTCTCTAACGCAGAAAACACGTCAGCATTTCATGGACCTTTGCTACTTTTGCTGTTGTTGTTGTCCTCGTCTTCCTCCGTTTCATCGTCGACAGGGTCGGATTCTTCTTGCACGGAAGTCGCAATCTCGTCATTATTTAGCATTTGAAATCCACAGTCTTCAGCATCGCATTCCATCTAGGTATCTACATCTTCTTCATCGCATTCTTGAAATCCTAGGATCGATTGGTCAAAGTAGCTAATCTCCACTTTCTCCCTTCGCGAGACGGTTCAATATTTCAAGTTTTGTCTGTATGTTCAGGACGTTGCACTTCCGTTTTGAATTCGAAGCCATAGCAGTTCATAACTCAACAAAAGAACACTCATACACCCCTTCACTTGGAAACAAACTGACCTAATATTCCACGCAGATGTTTATCATATTGAAATTCCCCAAATATCCCTAACCTTGGGTTTTCCCGTCACTTTTGGCCTCACGCGAAACAACTGTTGAGCATTGCACTGTTCGAAAACGTATTCATATACAGTACATGTAGTTAACAAAAAAAAACACTCGTTCGAATATTTGACGCTCCGGATAATAAAAGTTCGGATAAACGACGTTCTACTGTATTACGATTATTTTCAATAATGCAGTTATCCATAAATGGCACATTTTAATTAATTTTGTCAGAATTTAGCCTGTATTAATAACTGTAAGCTTATATTTGAAAATTAACCACATTGAAGAAGTTTAAAAAACTTTAATTCCTGATATTTACTCTTATTAGCATATTCTTTCTCCTTCGTCAGGAAGGCTTGCACTATTGGAAGCAAACTTCTCTAGTAATTTAAAATGTTATCAGTATATTTAAATGGAAATTTTTGAAGATTATCATTGAATTATGTGGCTTATGATATAAAATTAATCTAGCTGTCATTCGTATAAATTTATAAAAAAAACCGACTGTTTTATGATGTATTAAATAATTAGGACTAATGTTATTTTATGATTTTTATATTTTTGTCAAATTATAACTTCTCATCATTTTACCTCAAATGTACCTTACAAAAATCTAGATTTCACAAAACGCGAAAATAATTTTTTAAAAATGCCCAACCCAAATTTAATGACGTTACACCGCATATAATTTAGAAGAATATCTATATTTAATATTTGAGGAAACAAATTACTAATTTTTTAAAATTAAGTAAGGATTGTTTCTCACATTATGGAGGTAATTAATATACTTTGTTATCCTTGTAGCGAAAAATATGCTAGAAATGTAATCACTTATGTAATCGACACATTAAAAATATCACAATTGTGAAATTTATTAGCACGAAATATTTAAAGTATTATATAATAATCATATTAATTACATCTTACATTTTGTGATATGATAGCAAAATGTTGCGACAAAATTACACCAATCCACAAAAATTATGTACAATATATAATCGAAAGTATTTAGTAACTGTAATTTAGTAGTTGTCGACTACAAAATTACTGAGAAAGAAAATCGGTACTTTTCTTTTTTTCGCCGGTACAAGCAATAAAGTCGCCAAAAATAATACAACCGACGCCAAACGGAATATTCCCACTGGTAATTTTTAACCACCACATTTTCAAAACCAGTCACGATATTTTCTTATCAGTAACATCTTTTTCATAATGCATCAAAAGTGGATGGAAAAACCATGAGAACTAACATTCATAACATATTTTTTAAGTGTATTTGTGTATTTTCACCAATAAAGCCTACTTGGATAGATTTCTGTATGCAAAACGGAAAAGTACCAAAAACCCTTCCCCAATCAGAATAATGAAAAATGAAATTAACTTATTTGCGAGTTTTGATGTGTGCTATTTGCTTTAAAAGATTTATAATGTTTTCAAAACAATACGGCACAACCATGCTTTATCCTTCGTTTTTTTTTATTTTGAAAGTTCTATAAAAATATTTGCAACAAAAAGTATTGTATTTACGTTTTATAAAGCCTTCTCTTATGTCCGGTTGATCCTCAGGTGTTGCAACATTTTCTGAAATTATCACTTGTTCTAAAAGAAAAAAATTATAATTATTTAATTTTATAAATAAAAAAAATCAATCAAACAAATAAAGAAACGCTGTGTCACACACGAAGCGTTTTCTTAAGTAATAATAAGTTATCCAATGAATGTATTTTTTAGGTGAAAACAGTAAAATAGTAAGAGCATATTTAAAATCGAGAACAGTGTGTACTTACTCTTTCAAAAAAATAAAGTCGTACTTTTGTTTCTCTATTGTTAATATATAAATCAATCTACTGAATCGGCTAAGTTCCGAGAGAACCCTCAGTGATTTATATCAGCTTAATATTTTAAACCGAGTTGAAAGATGAGCAACATTCGAACATGTACATTTATTGTCTGTCAAAATGTAAAATCAGTCATATATACTAAAGAGTGTTTTTTTCCGGGTATAGAAGTTTAAGTTGGCATTACTTTCCAAGATGGCGACCGCTTTAACAGCTGTCAAGTGATTTATTCTCAGTTTGGTTTGGCAATTCATCAAAACGATCATCAAGCAAGGCGTAGATTCGTCGAATGGGCCCAAAACGAGATTGCCGTTGTTCCCGATTTTCATAAGCGAATTTTGTTTAGCGATGAAGCGCACTTCTGGTTGAATGGCTACGTCGACAAACAAAACTGCCGCATTTGGAGTGAAGCTAATCCACAAGTGTATGTCGAAACACCGTTACATCCAGAAAAACTGACTGTTTGGTGCGCTTTATGGGTTGGTGGAATCCTTGGTCCGTACTTCTTCAAAAACGATAAAGGCCACAACGTTACAGTCAATGGTGATCGGTATAGAGCCATGATTACTAACTTTTTCATTCCTGAATTGAACAATCATGATGTCCAGGAACTGTAGTTTCAACAAGACGGCTCAACATGTCACACAGCTCGTGCCACAATCGATTTATTGAAAGACACGTTTGGTGACCGCCTAATTTCACGTTTTGGACCTGTGAATTGGCCTCTAAGATCTTGTGATTTAACACCGCTAGACTATTTTCTGTGGGGCTATGTAAAGTCATTGGTCTATACGGATAAACCACAAACGCTTGACCATTTGGAAGACAACATTCGCCGTGTTACTGCCGATATATGGCCACAAATGTTGGAAAAAGTCATCGAAAATTGGACTACGTCCGAGCCAGCCGTGGCAGTCCTATGCCAAAAATCATATTTAAAATGTAATGCCACAAGATTATCTTTCGAATAAAAGAAAATTCATGTCAATCGAATAATACATCGTTGTTTTATTGCAATTTAAAGTTCTATACCTCTAAAAAAATCACCCTTTACTTTGTAAGAATTTGATTGCACAATTTTCTAGTATATAAATAAATTTTAAAATAATTTGCTATAAATGACTGCGAAAACCATATTGACCTATCTCATGTCTAAAGTGATAAATACTGAAAACCCGCAATACAAGTTGTTTCCCCCGCAGTCCTTGAGGAAAATTGAGTTTTACAGGAAAGTTCACCTTCCAGCAGAAACTTGACAAGATCTTGGCAACCCTGATGATGCAGCAAGGTAACCAGATTGGCATCCTTGGCGACAGATTTTGCGACAAGTTATAGCGCCAAGGAATCCCCGAGAAGTCTCTGGGGTTGACTCTTCTGGAAATTTCCATGAAGCTATTTAAGGGATAATTGAGACAGGTCGAGCCAGTCAATCGAGTTCAAAATCTGCTTGTGCGATAAGACTGAGAGGCATTATCTTCCTGGAACTGTAATAGAGAGCCTTTTCTGAAGCACTGTGAAGCATGTTTATAGCGAGTGCGTTTTCAACTTCTGTCAATTATCTGTTTAAATACTTCTTGGTGTGTATACGTCAATTTGTCTTCGAGGAGTTAGTTATTCGTCCCTGTTCATTAAAAAATTTGTTAAATGAAGTCGCTGGCTGCTTTCCACCCACACAAATTTGCAATAATATTAACTTTTCACAAAATTTAATAAATTGTAAAAATTGTATCAATGTTTAATCATAAAAATAGAATAGAATCATAAATAGAATATAAAAAAATCATAGAATTTCTCAAATGACTTACGTCCTTCCATTCCTATTGCAAAATTATTCTACACTTTTTAAGTGATGGTGGTTTCAAGAAGTTTCTTCATGTACCTGAAATTCATGTACAAATTAAAAAAATACATAAAACTAGAGGACTCGACAGACGTTGTCCTGTACACACATCCTAAATTCAAAAATTCTAAATTTTTATGAATAAGCTTTAACAATCTGGACCGTTTTGAGTAAAATTTCTATTAAAAAGTTATTACAATGTCTAACGTCATTACACATGTACAGTTATCACAATTCAATCAATCGATAGCGTGTGAATATGTGTATACTATGAGCGAAGTTAAATGTAAAGGCTGTGTGAATAAAAACTTAAACTTGTTTCAATTAAAGGTGAAAAAGTTGAGACTCAAACTATTTTATAGCAGGTATATTTATTAAATTGTACATAAAATTATAATTTTTTATGCACACTTCAAAACTCTTCAAACACTAATTACATCTGAATGTAATAATTTAATTAACATGCGATTTATTTTAACAAAATAATAACACGAAGTGACAAAATATTTTCCAGAAATGATCACAGCACCAACTGTCGGGACCAACTTGAAGTATAATAAAAGATTTTTGAATATTCGATACTGCGATCTTAGTGCAGTCTGCCGGATCCAATGTAAAACATTCCCCAAGATCAACAATTTATAAATAAAAAAATAATTAAATAAACATTTCTAAACCGAATTATAAATCTAAACCATTCTCGAGTCCACTGGAACAGACAAAAACTTTCATCAAGATCCGTCCAGTCGTTTAGGAGGAGTTCAGTTACATACACACGCACAGAAGAATTACATATATAAAGATTATTTGAAAAGATATTAATTAAAAACGCTAAAAAGCGCAAATCGCGTCTGCATTTTCGTAACAATAAAGACCGAGTATGGCCAGTTTGGCTGAAAATCAATTTTCGACGCCAACCTAAGTCTTTTTCAATTCCTAATATTAGCTCACGATCTCTATAATATTTTATTTGTTTGTTTATTTATTTATTTATCTTGGTGGAATTTTCAATCGTTAATAAAATACATTTTAAAGCGCTCAATTGAGCTGAAATGTAATGTACATGATTATTTGAGATGACAATACAATAATTTAATTATAATTAATAAAAATTAATTGATTATAACTAATTATTTAAAAAATTACAAATGCAGCCACGTTGGCGACTTATGTCAAAATTTGAAAAGATTTTTTCTCACGTGTTAAATAAAGCATTCAGTTGAAAGAAAATTTTATATACACGATTGTTTTGGATGACAATACGATACTTTAATGATAATTAATAAAAATTAATTACCGCTTAATGCTGTGATTTTGTCATATGTATATACATGTGGGAGTCCGAATAAATCTTCGAATAAAAATCAGACTCTTCAGAAGGTGGGATTTTAGGTTGGCGAGGTGGTTTGTCTAGGGGTAAGTATTTAAGGGTGAGTGATGAATTATTAATTTAATCTAAGTCATTTAAACACAAATACTTCAAAGTAAAAGAGAATTTATTTAAAGTTAAAGGGAAATATTTACAAAATGGGATATTTACAAAGAGAAAGAAATGCAGGAATTAGGTTAATTAAAAGTTGAGTTATACCTTTAGAAGACGGGGAAATAAACCTTTCTCATTCTTGGATGTTAGGACTGGTGGTGCCGCGCTGGGCGCGGAAATGCGGTAAAGACGCGACGTGTTGAACAAGCAGTGGTTAGTAGGCCTCTGCCGAAAAATTATTCAAGCCGGAGCTACGAAAGCTCACTAGATGGCGCTGCTTCGGAATGCAGTAATAAATAAAATTGAGATTTATGGTCCTCTGAAAAGGATATGACTCAAACTTTTAACAAAATGTTTCAAAGGGAAAATCCTACATACATATTTATATTAATTGCAACTCTTTAGTAAAAAGTAGCCAAAATAAATTTTTTCTTGGTTGATCTAAGTAGGAATTGATTTAAAAATTTTTTTATATTACTTGTTTATAACAATAGTGTTGTTACAGCATTGCAGGTGAATGCTGAGTTGTATTTTTGAATGTTTTTAATTAATATCTTTCTAACTAATTGCAATATCGGACCGAATTGTGAATCTAAACCATTCTCGAATTTACTTGAACCCACACAAAAAATTTCATCGAAATCGTTCCAGTCGTTTAGGAGGAGTTAAGTGACAAACACACGCACAGAAGATTTTTATATATAAAGATTATGACATTGAAATGAAATGTCTAAAGAAAATGATGAACTGCATTCTTTCATATTAGAGATATGTAGAACTTTGTATTTCTTTTACTACTATCTCCCCCTACCGTCATCAAACTTATTCCATTGAAAAAGGTAGACAGTTGATTATTATTATGTTACATTCTACACCCTATTTTTAATAAACCACTGCAGAGAGATACTTGCATATGCGAAAGATGTGGATATAATTGCTAGAATTGAGAGGTACCTACATGATTGAATTCGAAATGTTTGTTAAGAAACTTAACCTTAATATAAATATAGAAAAAACAAATACAATCTACTCTCGCTAATTCAAACCTTCGATAATATGAGCCTCTCGCTAATTCGAAGTATATGCTCAGCCCCTAGAAAAAAGCTTTTGATATTTCGAACTAAAACAATACGTTTTGGTACACTCAGTATGTGAGATCCCCCCTGGGTTCCACCCTAGACACTAAGATTAACTTGAGGTAAAGAATGACCAGACGCCATTTGTATAATAATAAATTATATTTATTCACTTAGTTCAAAATATCAAACTTCTAATGACAAATATTAGACTATATGTCTACGCCAAAAAGGGATTTACCTTTAATATTAAATTAAATTACGAAATATGAAATTAATCAATAAATACGCTCAATATCAAAAGGGTTTACCGGAATAGGAGGTCTGATTAATGCACGCAAAACTTGAATTATTATCTTTCATTAAACTTCAACTAATTTTATTAAACTAACGCTTATGGTAAACGGTACGAAGCTAGAATACATCACCTGGTTGTACTTATGATCTCTTTAAGTAGAGTAACCTCCTAAGGCTTCTTCACTGAATGCTAACAGCAATAATCTAATATCTTAATCCAATTGAATCCTGCAAATCTCGTCACTACTACTGCTGTGGTTCAATCACCTTCTTCTTCGCTAACCTACCACGCTCTCCTTAAGTACCTTATTTACTTTACATATCCCATTTTCTTCTTTTAGAGGTGATTGGAAATATACGCGAATTTACAATCCCCAAAGACGCCTAAGAGTATTAGTGGAAATGTGCCGTAAAGATTCGGCACAAGTATTTCGAAGGAAAATCTGTGACCAGCCAGACTACAACACGCGATGATTCGAAGTTATCTTATAAAACTCTCGACAATTCAAACACTCACTATCATGCACAGTCCTGTAACAAACAGGTTGAAGCTTACAAGTTTTGTGTTGTATTTCTAACGTAGTCTCTTTGATAACATTTGGCTGCTGCCCCTTCTTAGTAATTTCAGGTTCCTCAAGCGGAAAGACACTTTTATTGCTTTCCTTCTTCAAGTGGGCAATAGACCGACCGCACCTGCTGTCAGCCGTTCTGTGTAATATTTACACTGTATAATGAGAATTTTTTAAAAATACATTAAAATAATTTTATACCTATGAACAGTTGTTGTTTTATTACTTAGTTTCCAATTTAAATGTGGTAGAAAAAAAATTCTCTTCGTGTATTCTGGGAGTATTTTTCTACTCTCTTGATAATTCGAAGTTTTTCATTGGTCCCTACAACTTCAAATTATCAAGGGTCGGCTGTATATTTTTCTTATAAAGATAGCATAATTCACAGCCATTTGTGTTTCCAAGACTGAGATACAACCCTTTTTATAAATGTGTAAACTTTCATTAATTCATTTCAATTAAATTATTTATTAGAAATCAATTTACACCAATCTCATTTAGATTTAAACACACACGCAAACTTAATTTCGTAGAAATAAAGTCTAATGAACAGTTTTAATTTTGCTCCTGCCGTATGGATAAATTAAAAGTAAAATTAAGAGGAATTTATTTCAAATACTACCGTCTACCATATTTCATTCTTAAAAAATATACAAAAAAAGGAAGCAAATTTCAGTCATTTTCTATGTGTAAAACCAAATTATAACTTTTATTTTTAGTTCGTTCCCTTAGTACAACAGGAATAACATACATGTGAGCCTTTAGAAGACAGATAGTTATTGTTCTTCAGGAATGTTGGATGTTGAATGTTGAATGTTTTGGGGAGTTCCTGTTTCTCGCAGGGAAACTTAACCTCCAATCACTTGTGATAGCTTGAGTTTGGCTTATTTTTCAAATCTTAGCCCAGTACTGTTTTTGAAGTGGGATAAAAAAATTTAAGAGAAGAATTAATTAAGAAAAAAATAAAATCATTAAAGTAAACGGAACTCTAATCTATGTTGTCTTTCTTTTTTGTCAAAGACTGACGTCACGTGACAGCCACGTGTCTTCGGACAACGACAGCATGCTGTTCACTCCTGCGCTGAAGAGATAAGGAGAAACACACAGGAAATTTCCTACCCCCTCTTTGTCTGAAAACCAGAAGTTTCGGCGAAGTGATTTGTGTTTATGAGTTTTGACAAGCCAACATGACGTTCAGAAAGCACATTGACATCTCAATCTCTATCCAACATTTTATGGCCAAGCTACACTAGGTAAAAGAATTTTTAAAGCCCACCCCCCAATCTATGCTTGGCCTCCCGACCTATATGAGTAATAGAGCTCTAAGTTAAGAGAAATTTCTTTTTCTGAAACTAAGTTTACGGATTATTCCATTATTTTTGACATGTGACATTGTACAACAATTTTAAAGTACATGGTTATCAGAAATGAATGACTCGATTACAAAATTTTATAATTCCCAGATGAATAAACAGAAAATGATAATTAAGATGTCATTGTAAAGATAAAATAAGAATTTTTTTTTCGCACGCAACGTTTCTTGACGTGAAGTAAAATTTTTTTTTAGAAATGTTCAATGTGACTTCATTTAGTCATTCCTGGACTTTTGCCTTTACACAGGCATCCAATTCCCTGGAACTGTTTATACCATCTTCTTATACTCTTAGATGTCGGTGCATTTCTATGGTACTTTTTCCGAAATTCACGCTGAACCGGGATTGTGGACAGACTATGTACAAACGAGAGCACACAAAATGCCTCCCCACGGTGCGATGCCATTTCCATTTCTGTTCACGATTACAACATTGCTGCCACCTATTTGACAAAAACAATGTTACAAACTCAAAATTTCATGTTTTATCTTTACAATGACATATTAATGATCATTTTCTGTTTATTCATCTGGGAATTATTAAATTTTGTAATCGGGGGATTCATTTATGATAACCCTGTATTGAATAAATGGATTTCTTAAGGTATCCGACTACGTTCAGAACCGTGATTTTAAAAAAGCGCATAAGGGGATAATTTTCATGACATTTAGTGTCACTTAGATTAGAATACATGTAAAAAATTGTTTTAAGGAGATTTTGACAAAAAAAATTATTTAAGTACAATATTTCGGCAAAAAATTAACTTGGAATAATCTTTTTTCCAAATGTTCTCCTTTTGTGAAAAATGCTTCTATTATAATAATATTTTGCCTGTATATAGCTCAAACCTTTCTACAGAGGCTCAACTATGATTTTTGAAAAATTCACATTATTTTCAGAATTACAACCCATTAAAATAATTATCGGAGGTTTTTTTCTTAAAATTTCTCCCCCTCTGTTGTCGTAAAACATGGATAACCCCACTTTTAAGTTATATATTTCAAAAATTCTAGTTGAGCTTTTGTACAAAGGTCTGAGCTACATACAGACAAAATATTATTATAGTAGTAGCATTTTTCACAAAAGGAGAATATCTTGAAAATTGGTCATTCTATGTTCATTTTTTGTCAAAATATTGTACTTAAATAATTTTTTATTGTACTAATATTCTTATATAATAAAAACAATTTTATATACATTTTATAATCTAAGTGACTCTAAATATCATAAGTATTATCCATTTATACGCTTTTGCAAAATCCCTGTTCCGAACGTAGTCGGATACCTTAAATATGTTGGATTAAAAAGGTTCCAAATCGTATCATATCACGTGCTTTTCTTAAATGATTTTCTGTTTTCAAGATTTAATAAATTTTACACTGTAAATATACAGTTAAGATTAATAATGAATTTGAGAACTCATTATAGAGGTATCATTATGTTATATTCTAAAAGATAGAAAATTCAGATGCAATTTTTTTTTGTTCACGTTACCGTAATAGTTATCCATAGATAAATTAATTTAAAGAGATTTATTGAGTTTATGGGATCAAAATTTAGGTTTGAAGAGAGAAAAATCGTAAGTATAAAACTATATTAAGTGCTTTATATATTTCACTCGAATAAGTAGTCTTTTACAAACAAAGAATAAAAACAAAACGAAACAAAAATTACCATATTTTAAGAAATAAAACCAAATTGTTCCTTTCAGTCTACATGTGTAGGAGAAAAATGTCTCATTCATCTCGAAATCTAAGGAAGTATTAGGTCTACAGAGTTGAAATTTGGCAGGCACGTTCCATTTCTTGAGTAGAGATCCTCTAAAGACGGGTATTGAGAAATCCACTTCCAAGGAAAGTGCGGGATTGTTATAGACCAAAATTTCCGTTTTTAAACTATTAGATCTACTCTTTTGAAATTTAGATTCTGCTAAAATTGGAGTTTGTGGAAATCAACTACGAATGATAAATCTACTTCTGTTTTAGAAACTCAAGTCCTATTCGTTTCAAATAAAGAATTCAATAAAAACAATGATAAAATTCAATAAATGCAAATGTAGTAATAAACATAATAAAGGAGAAGAGCATAATTTTTTTTTAAATTCGAAACATTTAGAAAATTTGACACTAACTATAAAACTAAACTATATGTAAGTATAAATGATTTTGCTCGAAAAAATTTACAATAAGAGAGGAATTTAAAATAAATAAGTACAAAGAGAAAAATTAGTTTTGAAAAGTAAAGTCTATTTTATGAGAACACACATGTATTCAAATTAGTAAGATAAAAATGGAAACCTTAATGGAAAAATTAGCTCAAATATAACAGATATTTCATAGATGTAAATACACACAGAGAATCTTTTGATCCAGAAAATTTCAAAGAAATTCGAAATTTAATAATCAACTGTAGTAACAAACTTCAATGAATTTACAGAACATGTTAGAAAGAAAGAGAATGAATAAACAGAAATATTAATTTGATTATCAAAATTCGGATTTACAAACAATGTAAGAAAAAAGTCAAGAGAACTAAAATGTAAAATTTTTGTAATAATTCTAGTCGTTACCCCCTGCCCTCCCGTTTTGCTGGGTATTTCATGATGTTGTATTACTATATATTCTATTTAAGCTATTGGTATCTAAATTCTATCATTAATTCGATAATATTCAAAAATTTCTTACAGTACTCACCTATTGATTTAAGAAGGACAGAAAATGAATATCTAAAACGGAAGTATAGAAATCTTTCTACGTATCTTTCATGGCCCCCGTAAGCCCACTAGCCCGGAAGTTGATTTCTTTTAAAGCCATTTTTAGTGGATCTTTACTCAGCAAAAGAAACATGCTTGCCTAATTTCACATACGTACCTTTAATAGTTCCGGAAATCTCAAATTTATGGTCCCGAACTCGTTACTGACATATCATGAGTTCGAACCCTAATGTCACTGAAGACCCTTCGAGTAGAGGGTGTGACGGATTTTCACGCCTCCTATCACTAATCCTCTTGGGGAATCTTTGGGCTCACATTTGCGTTTAATTCACTGCCATCCCTCTCAAAAAGAAACCCTGATATGTAGATTAGTTCGACTATATAAAGTCAGAGTTTTGCAGTTATAGGAGAAGGAGGTGGAAACTGCTACATTCGCTACGCAGGTGAGATTGAATAAAGTTGACTTTCGCATATAAAGATTAAAAGTGGTGTTTGGTCACTGTATTGAAGTAGATTTAAGGTTTGGAATCCACGTTAGATTAAGTTGGGTGAAATAAGTTACTTGCGCATATTATTAATCATTACTTATTAATCATTGCTTTCTCTCTGCTACTCCTTTGACATTCACTTTGAGAATAAGTTGTGGTTGGTTAGTGTGTTTGATTTAATAAATAATTGTTATTATGGAAGTTTCTGGTTCTGCTTTCATTCCTCCCCCACCCTTAGATAGGCAAGACGGTGAGGGAAAAACGTCAGGTGTAAGTCGCTCACAAGGGACTAATGCATGTTAAATGTGTCGTAACTTAATGTCCTCCCGTTGGTGAGGTGTGGATATTTGGAGAAGGGTGCCAGTTCAGGTGTCATCCTCGTCATTTGACCGATGTACAAATTTACGAGGTCCATCTCATCCTCGTGATGATTTAGATTGTGACGTTAACAGAATCTCTCCATAAAAAAGGACGAAATTCTACAGATGAATGCAAAAATTTTTTGATTGCCTTTGGTGAAGGTTGAGTTTCTTATAGAATATGCAGAAGTTTTTGTTCGAAGAGTTTCAAGTAGGATATTTTGATCTTTATGATAAGCCATGCTCTGGACAACCATCTTTGATTGACGACAATGCTGTCAATATCAAGTTAGAGCAGAGGTCGGCAACATATGGCACGCCGTACAATTCTCGGTGGCACTCTGCGCCTTTAACAAATTTAACAATTTTTGAGTGGATGGAAGTTGATAAATTTGTAACAAACCTTATTTGACAAACTTCTTCAGAATTATGGGCAGTTACGGAAAAATCTGAAAGATAATTTTAAAGATAAATTTACAGCTAATTTGTAAATTATTGAATGTCACTGCTGGAGAAATTTAATTGTTTGAAGAGAGAAAATTGCATATGTACTCTTGCTTACCGCTTTTGGTTCTACATAACTAAAAGTAAAAAATCTTTCCTTGTATAAAGAATATTTCGAGTATGCAAGAAAACTGTTTAACAACTGAATGCTCATAATCGTGTCAAATTGAAAGACATTGATTTGCGACATGAAAGATAGAAAAGTGAAAACACTGATTAAAATTTTTATTTATCTATTTATTTAAGTATAATGAAGGAAAAATACTTACGTTTTACTCGCATGTTGTCTATTTCTTATTTTAATAAATATGTTTAAAACTACATAATTTTTGTACAATTTAAGTTTTTTTCATTTTTGTTGAAGTAATAGTTATATTTTTTATTCTGTTTATTTTTATGTTAAGAAAGATCTTTAAGCGATGCAAAATTAATGCATAATAAAACTGTAAATCTGTATTATTGACCTCTATTCCCTACCTCTGCATGCATTATCGTGGGAATCTAATTGTTTCAAACATGTCCTACAGTGTGGCCCACTGAATCATACTGGTGTATTGGTTTGGCACGCCACAGCTAAAAGGTTGCAGACTCCTGAGTTAGAGCACAATTCCTTTTTGACAAGGTCGGAGATTGTGGAAAGACTTGATTCAGCTCACACACCGTTTTGGATCATATTCGAAAACTACGATTGATGGTGAAATATTCTAGAATCTAGATGTTCATCACATAAGTTAAGAAAATTTTGAATAATCAGGTCATTATATGCACATCTCAGTGTAACGGGTCTATTCACGTACTTCCTACTAATCCTCTTGGGGAAAATCTCTTTTTTCAAACATTATTTTATTGAAAACTTTCTCCCGAAGAAGAAGACGTGACTTATGCAAATCAAGGCGAATATTTAAAGATTAGCTTTCAGGTTCAAAGGAGAGAAAGAGGTTAGAAGCAGTTAGTGATTAACGCAAAGTAATAGAAAGCTGGGCGAGAGTGATAAGTGGATTATTTGCTTAATATTTCAGATTGACGATTTGTCAGTTAGATATTTAAATTGGATTAGTGTCGGCTTGAAGTGGATTAACTTATTACGAATCTTCGAGTATTTGGAATGTGTAGGGCTGAGACTTTTCAAGTGCAAATGATTAAATTTATAATTAAATATTAACTACGTCGTCTTTCTCGTTTTAGCTCCCCTATTTATCTAAAGGTGCATTTCCTAACTTGGGTTGTTCAGGTTTGTTAGGTTGTTGAGACTTGTTAATAAATTGTGTGTGTTTTGACTATAGCTAATCTTCCTTCTAACTCTCGTACACTGATAGATGGGGCAGCCCATCCATTACATCTGCTTTCTCGGAACAAAATACAGCCCTTCTTGAACCAGATGAAGACTGTGCATAAAAAGTACATTACCTATAAAAACTTCGTTAGGGAAAGAGTATATTTTGAACCCCAAAAACCTGCCCCTCTACTTCTAAGCTAAAGTTGAACTTCAGTAAGAGTGTGTATGGTGGGACATTCGAGGATCAACACATTTTGAACTGTCAAAACGGAACGAAAGCTAAATTCGGAGAGGTAATGTCAGCAACAGGATAATTTAAAAACAGCACTCCAAAAAAATAGGCTGGCGAAGTTCAACAGTAAGGACATCACACTGTTTCATGACGTATGAAAAGCTGCTTTAAGGATTTGTCAGAAACTCGCAGAGCAAGGTTGGGAAATTCTGTGTCCCCTCCTGGTCTCAAATGCGTTTCTTGGATAAGGATGATATCGACCATAGTTCTCCCCCGACCCAGCGATTCTAAGTCGATTCATTACTTTTTTGTTTCTGTTCTTTCGCTGGTTTTCGCATTTTTGAAGGCCTTTCCTGCAAAGATTTTTTGCGGCTCGCTTTCTCGATAGGTGCTGCCATAAAACTTAGAATTTCTGCTGTTCTTGATTGAATAAATTGCAGCCTGGTGTTCGATGGGTGCATGCCATTTGCTAGTTTGGGGTGTTTCCTTACTTCCACTAAAAGAATTTGCAAGAAATGAAGATATCATACATTAAAAATTTGTAGCATTGGTTTAATTTTTCGCCTCTAGGGTTCAGGCACTTTTTAAAAATGGCAATTACGCTGGCAAGAAGTCATAAATAATGACGACAAATATGTTATTTTGTCTTATTGTAAAAATGGACTTCAACAGGGTTGTAACCCTGTGTTCGAAGAGTCGTGGACCTAATGCCCCGTCAGCTTAAAAATTACATTCAATACATTATGCTTAATTAACCACCCGCGGTTTTCCGAAACATCTTCCACCATTGGGCTTTCATCCGATCATCGAAACGAGACCCAGTGGTGATAGGATTATTTTTAATAACCGGGGTTAATCTGATAAAAGAACGTGTATTATTCATCCCATTTGCCACACAAAGAGCATGATTATTTTTAATAAAAACCAGTTATTAATAATAATACAACCATTGGTTTAATTTTTTTCGCCTCTGGGGTTACTTTTAAAAATGGCCCAAAACATGTACATATAATGAAGATTTCATTCAATACATTATGTACTATGAACAAACTAAAAGTTTTATTCAGATATCAGTAGCTTTACCCAAAAAACATGTACATATAATGAATTTCCACAAAAAAATTTCAGAGGGGGGGCCGGGTCGAAAGTCCACAATTTTGGTATCATGCTTCAATACGCCGCCCAACATATTCTTTTGATTTTGTCGATTTTCGGGAACAAAAGCAATATAAAATTAATTATTGAATAAATAATTAGCATTAATTAATAAAATTAATTATGAATAACAAATACGTAATTAAATTTTACTTAAATATACATAGGATTATAACCAATCAAAAAAAATCAAGGGCTATGGGGGTGTAACGTCGTCAGATGGTAGCGTGAAAATAATACATCACAGCAAGGTTGTGGGAGTAAAAAATACTTTTAATTTTTTTCTCCAATAGGAAAATTGATTTAAGTTAGATTAAGAAGTTGCTAATTTCCGTGCCTAGCCAGTATGGTTGCTCTGTTTTGAAGTCGCTTACTCCACAGCTTGTCTCCGTCCAGTCCGCAAGGCGTTGTTTCTCATTCGCGTTTTGGATTCTTGGTCAGCATCACGGATCAAAAAACTCTGGGATTCTCCTCTCCGCTTCCTAAAACGACCAGCCCTTGTCTTTTCCGAGCTCTTTTTCCTTCTCTTTCTCGTTCTCTCTTTCTTTTTCCTCCTTTCTCCCGGTTTTTCCAACCTTTTAAAACATCAGGGGCAGTCCATTTCTCCCCCCTCACGTCTTCTCATTGGTGGGCCCATATGAGTCGATCCTTCAACCTCAACTCATTAGAGCCCATTGGTCCATAATCCACCAATCGTCCACTCACCCGGTTTCTTCATAAACCAGCAGGTGTCCGACGGCCGAGTCCCTTCGGCCCACTGTCGTCGTTTTACCGCCTTTGAGGACAATTCGCCATTGTGTATGTAAGGCGACAGTCAGCTGCCTCGGAAGTGATTTCGTCCACTGTAGTACAGCCAGACTATTGTTTGACTAGTCTAACTGGCACCAAAGTCCAGACGCTAAATAAGCGATAATGAACCCCAGCTGCACGTGCACCTAAAACTGTCTAGTATTGTCCTGCAATAGTATTGTCCTGAAAGAGTGAATCTCGTTTCAAAAGGAGAACGTCAGGGGGTCCGGACCCCTAGGACATCCCCCTTGTGTGCGCCACTGATAGGTACTTGTCTGTTTTCAGACAATGATTTGATGGATATTTACATTTCAAATCAAAACCCTCCCCTGCGCATTATTCAAAACAATAATAACGGGGACAATATTTGGCGGCGGTGTCTTTCGATTTGAAAAAAAATTTCTAAACGGTATAGTACGCAAATATTTTTTTAAATTAATAGGAAACGCTCTATTGATTTTGGAAAAGATACCCCAAAGAAAATAATAATTAAGAAACGTTTTCGTAGTGCACCAGCAGTTTCTTAAAATCTTAATTATGTCGGGTGTTTTTTTTTAAGAAACTAAGCCGATTTTAAAAGCTAGTTAGTTATCAGTACGCTACTCGCGGACCTTTGCTGATTAGGTGGCATTAGTAACAACAAATGCATGCTTTAATTGTACATCAAACTAAATAATGAAAAGTAAATTCTAGTTTTAAAAAACTAAAAAAACACGTTTTTATGTTTAATCGAACTAAAAAGTAAAAAAAAAAATAATTTTTAATTTAAGAATAAAATGAATAACGGGAAAATTAATGCCATTGTGGTAAAAGCGTGGGGTGTGCTTTGTACTACATTTTTATCCTAACTCTGCATTTTGGAATAGAACTAGTAAGAAATTATAAAAATTAATATAGAGCACCCCACGCTTTTATCCCAATGACATCACAATTTTCTCGTTAATCATTTTATTCTTATATTAAGAATTACTTTTTTACTTTTTAGTTCGATTCATTATAAAAGCGTATTGTTTAGTTTTTTTTAAAACTATAACTTATTATTGAACGAAATTGGTGGATGGAATGAATACCAGGCCCTGTGTTTTATGTTATGGAAAATTCAATTCCTGAGCTCTACTTGGCGACAAACTTGAATTCATACAAAAATGGAACTAAGTAGTGTTGCCAGAGATAATGGGTCTTTAGTTAGCGCATAAAAAAGGGTAGTAGCTTGACAAAAGGATCGCTCTTTTTGGCAACAAAAATAAACCGGCGCCAAGCAATGCGCTAAAATAGGATTCAACCTCATGCTTTATTGAAAATTTCTTGAACAAGAATAATTTAATAATTAAAAATTTTGAAACTGAGAGTTTCTAAGATGTATGTCTTAGTAGTAATTTGTACGTAATAAGAGTAAATTAAAATCGTCGATTTGGTGATATCGCCATACCATATTCTTAATTTGTAAACGCATTTTAGAGTTTTAATTTATTACATTTTACTGTGCCAATATTTCCCTTCCGTTTGTATTTGGTGATATCCATGATATGGTGTGCCGTTTGTTAGCTATACACAAGAGTGGAGTTTGGGAATACAACCTCCCTCCTATAGACCAACAGGTTTTTAGTTTTTAGGTAATTTCTGTAAAATATAACCCCTCCTTTTGTTAAAGTAATCTGTGTACGTCATTGTATCCAAGTAAATTTAGAGCATCTGATCTAAATTATAATTACTCAGTGAACATTAAATACCCGTTCTTAGAAAATTAATGAAGTAAATAATTGTATAATCCCTTATAACTTGCCAATCTTTGTTAAAATTAGTAAATATATTATTTATGCCGTTTGTAGTACACTCAAATGAAACACAAGATATCAGATGCGTAACTTCTGTTGTATAGCAATCATAATAACCATAATATTTTTACATTTAATAAATTTGTTTAAATTAAATTAAATTTACTTACAGTTTTTATCCAATGTCAAATGTATCCACATATACTTAAAAATCAGTACAATAAAGCGTTAAAAATCATTTTGAGTAAAGTATTTACGAAAAAAAATGAATCAAGAAGTTCCATGACAAACATTTAACATAAATCTTCAGGAAGTAAACATTTATTTGTGTAAATGTTTTTCGGCTACCTTTTTTTTTGTCTTACTGAGCGATTAATTTAATGCAACACACGTGTCTCGTAAATCTGAACCATGAACAGAAAGACCAGATCAACATCTTAAGGAGATAACATATATGCACTACGACAAAATGAGGATTTTGAGGTTAAAATGCTTTTGTAAAGAGTGTCCGTCAATCCTGATTATTTTCAGTAATTTTATTTAATATTTATTATCTTATTTTATCCTTCTTTATTTAAATTATTTTTATTTCAAGTTTCTCGCCTTGTAAACTTTTCGTACCATACTTTTTTCTGTGTTATTGGGAGTTCGTTTTTTTTATAGAGGCTATGTATTTCAGTGTTTATACTATTTGTTTTTTTATATACTTCGTGACTTTCCTTTAGATTAAGGCTACAAGGTGCCAACAAGAAGTTAAGGATTTAAAAATATCTCTGAGATTCATTTTAACCCGGGAACAGGCCCACAGGGGCAAAGAGTTCCCCCAAACTCACGAAATTATTAATTCTAGGAAAACTATTTATTTGTTGCCAATAACCTTAACAGTATCCTCTTATGAGACAGTCTTCATGTAAACTAAAATGTATTTGTCACGTGTATATATATATATATATATATATATATATATATATATATATATATATATTTTGAAAATGGCAAACGTTTTTTTTTTACAATCTTAAGGTATTTGTTTTGACTGATTCCCGTGCCACTATTTTTGTTCCAAAATATTTTCTATGAATAAGCTACATTTTCCCCCTGTGAACAACTTAGTGGTTTAGATTGCTGTGTTTTACGACTTATCATGGTTTATAATTGTAAATGAGCAGAATAGGTGTAAAAAAAGAAATGGGCCTCTGTGATTTCTATTGAAGGAAGTTGAAACAGATCAAGCAAGGGAAGAGCCTCCTGCAATAATGTATATTAATCATGATAGCGAAAGTAAGTTTCAGAAAAGCGATGATCATGAAACGTTTGAGTTGAAAGGAAAATTTTCAAATGCTACCTAAAGAACTGCAGCAAGAAAAATATGGAGCCATAAGTGTATCACATTTCGACCTGTCAAAAAACACAAGCAAGAAACCTTTGTTGATCATCAAAGGACAATAAGATTATAATATCTTAAATAAAATATGCAGTTTTGCCTGTGTGTGTGTGTGCAAATAACATTCCTGTAATGTTAGCGAAAAGTATCTGAGATTTGTGTCCTTTATTAAAGTCATGTACATTTGAAATTTCTTGGTTCAATTTGATTTATATTTTTTCTCAAATTATCAAAGAATAATTGAAAAGTCCTTAAAAGCATTTAAGTATACTTTCTATTAATTAAACAATTCGCTGTACTAATGATTTTTGCGGTGCGTATTAAAAATAATTATAAAAAAGGAATGGGGTGACACACACACAGTCACCCCGCGTGACCATTAACGTTAGTATTAAGTGCGCGCCTGCTGACGGATTAAGAAGACATTTCGTTTGAACAGCATGCGCAATTCATGCGAAGAAATATTATATCCTTTTCTCTTAGTATTGAAACATTTCCTAAAATATAATTTAGTAAAAATCTAGTTCAGTAGAGTACCGAAAAATGGCCGAATTGGCGAAAATGCCGGGGTATCTAGAATGGGATTAAAAAAGGTATAAGTACACGAATGCTTCCTCAGAAATGTTTGTACTGAACTTGTATGTATTGATTGCTTGAGAACACAACGGGAAAAAAACTGCCCTAATACCCTTAAATAAAAGAAAAGTACATACTTTATGGTGGCATAAAGCATGAAAATTAATGAATACATAGTACACAATAATTTACCAGCAGACACACCTCAAAAAAATACTTTATAGAAGCATACAATTGTCTGTAATGAAAATCAAGTAGCAGGCTTAGCAAAAACTGGCTACTTTTTCGTAAAGAAATGCATAATGTCCTGTTGTGGGGCTTTTTCAATCTGCAAAAATGTGGCTGAGTTATCTGGAGTGTAGAGTTTTCGAACTTGAAATTTTTATGTAATTTTAAAACTGAAAGAGGAAATTCCTCTCCCTGTTTATAATTTTAAAATAATATATGAAGCTGGTGAAAAATTCTATCGATTTACATGTTCAAAGATAGAGATGCGTTTAGAAAAATTATAATATTGTTGCGTTTTCGAGGGTTCGAAATGATTGAAGCCGAAGAGCGGGATCCAAAACAATTTTATTCTTGGTCAAAACAGTCCTCCACAAATTGTAGAACAGTTCGAGAAAGTCACGTACAATCGATGAAAATACTGATAACACAGATGTAATACACTAACAAAAGCAATAGTAAACACTCAGCACAAAAATAATAACTCAATAAAAGCAATAGCACACGCACTATGCAATCGTCTCTCTCTCTCTCTCAAGCACAGAGAGGTATCACTTGCATGAAAGCTGAGATCTGACTAACTGACTAGCCGGCCCGGGCCTTTTTATACCTTTCGGTCAGAAACCTCTTGCACTTGCCAGAATAATCGAGAAATAGAAAGGTCTAGCAAAATCCGGAACGTACGAGAAAAGCTCAATACAGTAATACATTCGATACAATAGTGTTACAATACCGCGATAGGGTTGCCAGACAGGGTTATTAGGAGCAGGGTTGCCATGGTCGCCAAGCTTATCGCCCACATTTGGCGATATATCGCCAAATTTGGCGCTACAAATTAAGTCGCCAAATCCGTCGCCAACTTGGCGCTAGCTGCAATATTTGGCGAGTTTACCATTTAAACCAATGTTAAAGCATGGGGGCCGTGCAATGCAGTGGAAATGATATTACAGGTAAACAGGGTTGAAATCACATTAGATACGACAAATTAAACTGTAAAAATGAACACAAATGAGTAGAAACAATTAGAATAAGACTAAATTCGTAACAATATATACTGAAGTGCCAATGAATTATGGATAGCAAGAGCTATGCAAATTGTGTACCGCTGCGCATCATTTATGCGCAAATGAAGGCACTGTGGTAACTGTATATATAGCGTGTACTGTGGTTGCTCTGAATTAACGTTTCGCGTTCCATTTCCTAAAGATATCCAGCTTCCATTGTTCTGAATTAGTTGTAGGAATTACCAGTATGGGTAAACTGCCTGATTTAGACGCCTTCGATCACGGACAAATCCTAGGTGCGTAATGCATGGGTGACTCAATTTCCGAAATCGTCAGATAGTTAGGATTTTCAAGGTTGACAGTGTCAAGAGTATATCAAGAATACATGGATGGTGGACAAAAAACTAGCGATCGGGTAAACTACAAAGGACAATTAGTCTTGACAGTGAGTGTTGAGAAATGGCTCAGGCGTATTGTACGTAGCCAGCAAAGCCAAACATTAGCTCAAATTACCACCTAGTTGAATGACGGTGCCAGTCGTACAGTCAGTAAACGGACTGTGGAACTCTCGCTTCACCGTATGGGTTTTGGGAGTCATCGACCTACGAGAGTACCATTGCTCAATGCTCAACATCAAGCTGCACATCTTGCCTGGGCAAGAGAGCTCAGAGACTGGAGTGTAGAGGACTGGAAACGAGTAGCATGGAGTGATGAGTCTCGATTCCGACTGAGCGCTGGCGGGAGTCTGAGAATAGGGCGTTAGGCTCATGAAGTCATGGATCCTGCATGCCAGGTTGGAACCGTACAAGGGTATGATGGCTCAATCATGGTCTGGGGTGTTTTTTCGTTGCATTGTTTGGGATCTTTGGGGCGTGTACCAACCTCCTTCAACGTAATTCGGTACGTAGAGTTGCTGGGTGATCACCTCCATCCGTTTATGATGTTCTTTTATCCGCACGGTAATGGAGTTTCCCAGCAAGACAACTGTACCTCTCACAAGTCCCGGTTGGCTACTGGGTGGTTGGATGAGCATTCCTCTGACTTTTCTGTCATAAATTGGTCACCTAGAAACCCAGACATAAATCCTATTGATATCTTTGAGATGTTTTGGAACAAGGTGTGAAAGGTCATCACACAGCACCAACGAACCTTACTGAATTATGGACAGCTTTAGCTAATATGTGGTAAGTCATTCCCGTGGAACATTTCCAGAAACTTGTTGAATCTATGCCTCGTCGTGTGGCAGAAGAAGCCCAGCTCATTACTAGATAGGTATCCCTAATTCAGTGTATTTAGAATAAATTAACATTGTTTAAATTTATACTAGAATTTTAAATTTGTACTTTTTCTTGAAAATCCATACAAATAATTTTGCTGTTAAACATTTTAAGCAAACAAAACGAAAAATGTTTTCCCAAAGAACTATAGTTTTAGCTACCAAGGGTCTATGTTATTGAAGTGTGTATATGTATATGTGTGCGTTTATATTGCTTTGATTTGATTGATAAGTAGAACAGTGACATAGATGTCGATATGCAGAAATAAATTTTTACATGTGAATGAGCGAGTGAGGGTTTTTTAACATTACACTATAAAGCCAAAAGAAGGCTATTGGTGACGCACCTCTTAATTTTGAGCCACGGTAAAGTGTAGAGGATGAAATCTGAGCTTGTACTTTACTCTCCTAACTTCCACATCACGCCAAATAAATCTGTACATGGGCATTAATATACACGTTCTAATTCTTTAATTTGTTAAGGGACTGGTAGTTAAAGCAAGAACCTCTCTCTCTTGATGGTTTAATATTATATAAACATGCATTTAAGTGAAAACTAATCATCTGATAAGTTTATGATCACTATGTTTACAAGTACAAAATTATTTAAATCAAATTTGAAACACTTTCGTGGAGTTTTCCCAATCAATTCTTATAGCATCTATCTGTATAAATATTTCCCGGTCCACTAATTTTTCAAGCATTCCAGAATCTTAACAGTACTGTGTATTATCAAATTTTGTAAGAGATTCAAGTCAGTGAAAATCAAAAGATCCCTAATATGTATGGAATTCCTCGAATTTAACTTAATCAATCTTGCAAAAATACGGCTTTAATCTATATAAATAAAAATGAATGTTTGTCTGTATGTCTCTTATGCCTTCCTAAACCATTAATCTGATTAAGTTAAATCGCGATGAAACTTTGAGGAATGGTTGGACGCCTGCCCACAAAGATTTCTGAGTTAGTAAAATTGACCCCTAAGGGGCGTTAGAGATATATTTTCCCGTTTTTAAACTGTTAGACCTAAAAACTTGAAATTTTCGGTAGGCATGTTCATTTCAGGGAATAGAGGCCCTCTACAAAAAAAGGGACTTCTAAGGGGTGTTCCGGGAGCTTAAGAGGCGTTAGAGATAAATAATCCCGTTTTTGAACTACATGACCTACAAATTTGAAATTTGGTGGGCATGTTCCCTTCAAAGATTAGAGGTCTGCTATAAAAGGGAGGTTGGCGAAAAAGGAATCCTAAGAGACGTTGTGGGGGCTTAAGCGGTGTTATAGATAAATATTGTCGTTATCGAACTATTGGGCATACAAACCTGACATTTGGTAGACCTGTTCCCTTTATAAAGGTGAGATTCTCTACACAAGGGATTTTACAAAAATTGAGCCCCAAGGAGTTTCGCGAGGACTTAAGGGGAATTTATATGTAAATATATATATTCCCGTTTTTGAACTATCTGACCTACAAGCTAGAAATTTGGTTGTCCCGTTCCTTTCAAGGAGTAGAGATCATCTGCAAAAAGTATTTTGAGAATTGACACGAAAGGTTGGTAAGAGGGTTTAAGGGGAGTTACAAATAAATATTACCATTTTTGGAGTACAGACTTGAAATTTTGTTGGCGTGATTCTTTTTTGTTGTTGAATATAGATTCGCTAAGAATGAATTTTACGGAAATTGACTCTTAAGGGGGTAAGGAGTGAAGAGTTGCTTGGACTTCTTTATTAAAAAAATTTGTTATCGAACTAATACCTACCTAAATGAAATTTAGTATGCGTGCTACTTTTGTTGCAGGAAATTCGCTAAGAAAGGATTTTACGGAAATCGACTCCTATGGGGGAGAGGGAATATTTTGTGG
The DNA here is from genome assembly GCA_019973935.1 of Trichonephila clavipes. Classification (NCBI taxonomy): domain Eukaryota; kingdom Metazoa; phylum Arthropoda; class Arachnida; order Araneae; family Nephilidae; genus Trichonephila; species Trichonephila clavipes. The sequence continues at coordinate 933,945 of BMAU01018474.1, read as the reverse complement.
CGTATTGATAAAAAAAAACCTGTTTTCGAACTACTAGACCTACAGTAATGAAATTTGTTATGTATGTTGTATGTCTCTATTGTTGAATTGAGCGGGTTTGTAGAAAGGGTCTTACAGAAACCGACTTTCAATGTTGGTTAGTGGAGCTCAATGATAAAAATGTTCTATTTTTGATCTATTAGATTTAGATTTGAAATTTGGCAAACGTGCTTATTTTATTTAGTAGAGATCCACTTAAAATGGGTTTTGCGGAAATCTACTTGGGAGGAGGTTACGAGAGAGTAAAAGATAAATCTACTTCAATTTTTGAAATTATTATTTGGTAGTTCTGTCCTTTTTAAATGAACAATTATATGAATATTTTTCAATACAATTGAATTCTTAATGCTAAGATATCAATAATTTATATATATGTATAAACCGAGTATATATTCATATAACATCATCCCATATAACCCAGCGAAGTGGTCGGGTAACGGCAAGTAATTAACAAAATCTCGTTTCTGAATAAAGGCTTCATATCAAGGACATAATTAGTTGATAAAATAGCGAATTCATAACAATTATTCATAGTTTTCTTGGCAACTAAATTCCATATTTTAGCTGTGTTAAAAAGCAGTGGTTCTCAATCCAGTTTACTCTAGGAATTGGTAAACTATTTTAGTGTTTTATCGCGGACTGGTACGGCTTTTACTTTGGACTTTTACTTTTTTGTGCAGACTGGCACCGGCCCATGGACAGGCAAATATATTTCTTGGACCGACGGTCGAGAAACACTAATATAAAGTATGGTAATATGAACATTTACTATGGGTGATGTGAATGATTTATGCATTTATATAAAGTTTCCTTTTTAAAAAAGAATAATTGTTGATAAACTTGTTTCCAATGGAATTTTCCTGATTTTGTTTCCAAGTAATCTCAAGTAAAATCATTTTGAAAAATTCTGGTTCGTTTGAAAATGACATCTGTTTAACGTAATTAGGTTTATTTTTCTACAAAATGTTTTATTTTTAATAACTAAATTTCGTTAGAATAATCTCCTATGTATGTCGAGCCTAAGAAGTTGGAAATGAATTTTATAAATTTCCCGACATCTTAAACATTTTATTTTTCAGAATTTTTAAAATTTTTATTTTGTTTCGAAAAATTATCTGCTTGTGAAGGAAACTGTCTCTCTCCATTTTTGGGGATCTTTGTTTAAGTAGGGTCGGTATATTTCTAATTTTTTCCCCCTCGAGATTAATCATTGATACTACCCCTATACTGAAATTCACTAATATTTCATACATTTCATGCAAAATTTTATATTTTAATAATAAATGAAGCTAAAAGACCTTACAATGTTATTTCAGAGATTTTATTCAGATTTACATATTTTAATAATATGTTACGCTCCAAAATATTTAATTTTTTTAAACTTATTGAATAATGTTGCTTTTGAAATGCGATTTTTTAAAAAAAATTTTTAACCAAGATTTTCTTCTATTTTTCTATATGAGAAATCGTATTAAGGAATTCGATAGGAAAAAGAAAAAGAAATCAATCTTACAAGAACAACACATGAAAGATTGTGTCTCAATTTATATTTTTTCAAAATGCCAGGCATTTTAAGAAATTGTAACTATTTTTTGCTATAAAAAGGGAAGCTTTTAGCTCCATCTTTTGTACACATCTGTTTTAAAAGTATCTTGATTGTGAATAAACCTTTAATAAAAATGTGCTTAATTTTTTTAAAAAAATTTGTCGTTGGTCCACGTTGACTGTACAATTTCAAATATCTGGCAATATTTATTAAACACAGAAACAGCCGTTGCCATACGAGTTCCTTGAACTAAGATTGTTATTGGTCAAAATATTATAATAAAGTACTATAATATGCCATTGAGTTGACCAACCGTTAATATACATATTTTCTCTGTAATTGTATTATCTTACAATGTCAATTAAACAGAGTGTATCATTCTATATAGCATTAGTCAAAGTAGGTGAGGAATATTTATTTGCATAAATAAAAAGTTGCACATTTCACAAGAGAGGTTCCCAGATGGTTTTAGGATCCCTGTGCTCTAGAAAATTTATTTTTTCTTTTTGTCAGGGCATTTGTCATAATAAAAAAACGTCATAAACAAATCTATAGTGTTGTATATCTGTACTTTTTGGCATATTTTAACTTTTATAAGGAATATTTTGATGAAAAATAGCAAATGACGCTGTTGGTTCTAAACACTCTCTATTGGTATTCCGTATTTTTGCATATATGATTATTTATGATTTTGAAGCAAAAGGTTAGCCTTATTAAATTTTGATTAGTTATATACTCTTCTGATTTAAAATTTATGTTGATATTAATTTTTTCTATTATATTTTTCTATGACAGAATGTATATTCAGCATGAAGTGTTTACATGGAGCGTAAACATCCGACATGATGAAAAATTATTTCTGTGTTTTAAAAGGTATACAAATCTTTCTGCAACAATTTTAATGTTTTTCTAAAATGAAAATAAACTTTTTACAGTTTTTCTTTGTTTATAGTATTAGATATGTATATAATTTTATTTTGTAAAGATTTCGAATTTTCCCGATGGTTCCGTGCTAATAATGTTGTATGTCAGAATTAAATATAAAAAAATTCACTGTATTGCTTTTAAATTTATATTCTTATTTAAGAAATATTATCATATAATTTCAGAAAGTAATCTTGTTCTTTGGATTATTATGATTTTATATCTCAATTGTAATTATGCTTGTATATTATATGGATGTAAAGGTAATATTAATGTTTCTCATGAATAAATATTTTAAAATCATTCGAGTTCCTTTTCTTTTATAGCTATCCAAAACATATTTAAAAATCTGATTTGAATGTATCCTATTTAAAATTCAGGACGTTACTTCTAAATTCACGTATTGCAATCATTTACATTCTTCAAATTTCATTGCATTTTTTTTATCTCTGAATATTGTTATTTTATTGGGAAATTTGTTTTATAATTTAAATTATTAAAAAAAATTCTATAAATTGTTTTACCAAATTTTTAAATAGTGAAGTACATTGTTGTACATAATGTTTAGGCATAAATAATTTCATTGATTTATCTTTCAGAAATATTTTGTAAGATTTTAATTGTTATTTGTGTATTATATTTGTATTTATTGCTTTTACTTTTTAAACTTTTATGTTTGAAGTATGAAATATATATAAAGATTTTATATGTGTGTATTACATATAAGATAAAGTTAGATACATAAATAACATTGTTATGTATGTGTTCTGTCTTTTTAGGTCTTTGTCTGTGTGATTTATCATTCTTGTGGTAAGCTATGTATTTGATATATATATATATATTGTTCATGAATACAATATTATGGTACTTGCGTATTATCGCAACAATTGCGAACTCTATTAATAACTTGCCAAGTTGGCAACCCTGATTTTCTTTGTCATACATGCTGAATTGGTAACCAGGGGCTTAGTTTCATGTAATGTTGCCAATAAGTTGTGATAATACGTAAGTACCAATATTACTTTTGTTTGTTATTAATACTCTTTTTGTATCTAGAAGTATCTATTGAGTGGGATTAACATAATAAGTTATTCAATAATCAGTTATACTGGCAATCAAAGAAAGAAAAGAACATAGTCAAATTTAGTTGCTTTACTTGACCTTTTTTTTATAAAATCAGTTTTAAATTATCTAATTTTATTAAATGTTTAGTTATTGCTGTTCTAAATGTGCAGGAAGCAATATCCTGCGAAAATAGTTGTATAATTCAGCACTTTGGGTTAACTGTTCAAAGATTTCGACAAACATAGACGATTGACTATGACGTATCCACAGATAAAAGTGCCTTTCTGTTAGTTGTTTCCAGCTTGTTTGAATTATTGCTATTTTCAGCATAAAGAATTAGAAAAATTAGTTGGAGTTTACAATATGTTATATAAAGTAGATGGCCTGTGTTCGGTAAACCATTACAGCACCTAAAATTATTTGGTTTTGCCAAGCTTGACAATTTGTTGTAGGTAAAACCAATGAGTGTCTGCATTCAATTCATACAATATTAAAAATTTCAATATTAATGTTTTATAATTTTGTATTGATTTTTTTCTTAAAATATCTCTTGTTTATATGCTCCATTTTGTTTTATTTGTTTGTTTTAGATGATTTTATAATACTTGCTTTAATATATATATATAAAATTTTAATACATGTGTATTATTGAAACCATGTCAAAGTTAAGGAATTTTCTTAAAGGCAATGATAAATTTATTTAAAAGATAATCATTCACCATAACAAGATTGGGAGTCATGTGCATGGTTGTCATGATGCTCTGGTGTCAGACTTAGAATTCAGTACATTTTTTTTTTTTTAATTTTATCGGCTACCATAAACCATGATTACAATAGTACACAGGTATAATTTTTTAAAAAATAAATTAATATTGATAATAACTAGCTAATATTAATAATTTACAGTTTGTAAAAACAAACTAAATTTATCTGAAATTTTTAGTGTGGCTGATGTTTTATTTCAATTTTTTAAAAAAAATTTGTTTGATGTAAGATGTAAGTTTAAAATATGATTCATTTTAAAATAAAATCCCTCTTATTAAAAGAAACATAGAATTTTTAAATGTTTTTAACACTTTAGCAATTTTAAAAAAAAGGAATTCTTTTTAACTTTTTAATTTTCACCTTGGTTTTACGTTTTGATTTGTTCATAAGGTGACCAGTTTTTTACCATTGAAAAGGAGGATGAAAAATTTAAGAAACTATTGCAATGTAAATATATAAACATTTTATTGATTCAATCAAAAATACACTAATTATGCTTGCATCCCTTTTAATTATGTAAATGAGTATTTTTCCATTGAATGAATTTTTGTCATATCATTTTCTAATCTATCAGAAATTGAAGCAAGAAATATCCTCATATTAAATTTTACGGTAAGTGCTGTGGCTATAAAGCATCTACATTCAATCTTGAGTTCTGACTTGGCCAAAAAATCATTACCAATTTTTAAAAAACTTAAAACTCTTTAAATTGCTGCATTAGTACCATTGCAACACAACGTAAATTCAACAAGATTAACTTAATTTTTATATGCAATGTGTTCATTTTTGAATTGGTTGAATATTTCCACATATCTTTTATAAATTTCAACAGGTTGATTTTCCATTGTTCTAATTTATATACGTTCAATGTTTAAATTTCTTCAAACAGACATGTAGCAGTTGAGTCTGGCATCTTAGAATAGAGATTAACAGATTAGTTTTAAAATATTAGAAAAAAAGGACAAGTAGGAGGACACTTTTTCAGAAAGGACAGAACCTATAAAAGAACTGTCCTCCCTAAAGGAGGACGATTAGTCACCTTATTGTTCATTCATCATATAATATTTTGTTTATTATCCATGAACTACATGAAGATTCAAACATTTTCATTTGTTATAAATTATTTTTTATGGAGATTTTTTTTTTCCAAGTTTTTTTTATTTGTCATTGAATAAAATTACATCTGTTTTGGAAGGGAAAAATATTTTAAGTTCTGTGCCTTGTTCTTGCTGAACTTGGTTAGTATGAGATGTAGTTTAAGTTGGATTGTATGAAAAAATGTAAGTGTTTGGCTAAAAGTATTATTTTTTCATATAGATTTGATAACTGAATTATTCAAAAACTGCCTAAAGAAAAATTGTGGTGGATTCAAGAGTGGAAAATGAGATGATTATTAATCATCTAAAAGTTCCAGTCGGTTAAGGTTGTAAAAACTTTTAGAAAAAAATATGTAGAATTTTTTTAAATAATTAGATTTTGAAAAAAATTATTGGGTTGAATCCTAGGAGGACCCACTTTTGGTCGCCAAATTTTTGGCGCCAAAATTATCATAAAAATTACAATATGGTAACCTATTTCATCAGAAAATTTGTTTTCAAATCACCGAAAAAAATGGCAACCCTAAAAAAGTGCAACATTTTTCGCCTTTTTCCGAATTTTGACATTTGACTTCGCTTTGTTAAGAATGGCGTGTGAAAGGAAATTACTTTAAAGTGAGGCTATGATATGTTTATTTGTGCTCCTGGGCACATAGGGGAAGAAAGAGACGTTAGAATGGTATATTTTTAATTGCTTCTCGTTATGAAAAGGTGTAAAAAAAAAATATGCGTTTGCAAAAGCGAAAGGATTTTTATATGGCGTTGCCGCAAACAATAAAGATATTTTTTCGGAGTGTGAGAAAGGGCAAAAGCAAACTTTATAACTATTATCTTGCGTTTGACGAGATATTGGTTTGGCAAGAGCAAATGATTGATGAATGACTTTTAATAAGAATAAAAAGTTAATTTTAAATTTTCATAAATTCATCCAAAACCAACAGATATTGCTTTTTAACATTTTTTAAAAAATTGATTTCATGTATTTCTTCGAATCCTTGCGAAACGCCCTTATGTTGTATGGTTTTAGAATACTTTTTAAAAATGAATTTCATTGCTTTCTCCGTTTTTTTTCTTTATATAATGATTAATTTAATGTATTTATTCGATTTATCTTTGCGAAACGCCCATTTCATCCCCCTCCGCTGACGCAGATGCGCTTCCCAAGAGTTTTTCGTCATTGACGCCTTTTTGAAAACCTATTTGGCGCTTTTGGCGAAAAATTTTTGGCGCCAAAAACAGCAGTGGGTCCTCCTAGGATTTTACCAAATTATTGTAAAACAAAAAATTATCATAAAAGTTATGTTATGATATTGGTAACTTTTAATGTGTGTTAAAAATTTATCCGATTAGGAAATGGATTATATTTAAAATAGAAATATTTTAAAAGGATTTTTAACGATAAATATTTTTTCAAAAGCATTTTAATCTTAAAATATTGGACTTTTTAAAAATTATTTTAATACATAAAATATCAATAAATGATGTACAAAAAATGATATGATTATGGTGAGGATTATGTATGATATTTTTTCAAGTAAGTCGGTTATTTGATTTAAAAAAAACAATCAAGATAGAGAAGGATAAATTTTGTAATAAAATTAAAAACTAATTCATTTTAAGTAAATTACTAATTAAATTCCAAGGGAAAAACAATTTTGCAAATAAAATAACTTAGTCAAGTAAATAAACAGCTGTTTTATGTAGTATTTGCTAGTCAATATATAAATATTATTCAAGTTAAGTAGGGAAATATATCTTTTATGCCTCTGAGAAAGATTTTCTGCAAAATCCATTCTCAGCATATCCTGGCGCAGTTTAGCCAAGATTGGCTCTTGCGCCAATAACCCCAACACTCATACTCAGCATATCCTGCTTGACGACAGAAAAATGACCACTAAATTTCTCAAGTCTATAGGTCTAACAATTCTGAAGATCTCATGATGCACGAGTGGGTGGCTTTTCTGTGTATATATAAAATTTATGCCCCTATAATTCTTCTTGAGAGTTGCAGTTTCTACAAAACCCATTCTTAACAGAGCTCTCCTCAACAACAAAAAAAAACGGTAAAATCCTAGGAGGACCCACTGCTGTTTTTGGCGCCAAAAAGCGCCAAATTGAAGGTTTTCAAAAAGGCGTCAATGACGAAAAACTCTTGGGAAGCGCATGCGTCAGCGGAGGGGGGATGAAATGGGCGTTTCGCAAAGATGAAATCGAATAAATACATTAAATTAATCATTATATAAAGAAAAAAACGGAGAAAGCAATGAAATTCATTTAAAAAAAGTATTATAAAACCAGTGTGTACAACATGATTTACATTTTTAAAAAAGGACGAAAGGGGCGTTTCGCAAAGATAAAATCGAAGAAATACATGAAATCAATTTTAAAAAATGTTAAAAAGCACTTACCTTACGCTTGCATTTCGTCATGATCTGTTGGTGGATACACCCTTGCGATGGATGCAAGGACTTTATGAAAATTCTCATTCACCAACTTGTGATCGTAAGATCACCGCCACATGTCTTATTAACTTTGTCTCATATTCTTATTAACTTTCAAGTCATTCATCACAAACTCATTCATGCTCTTGCCAAACCAATATCTCGTCAAACGCAAGATAATAGTTATAGCAAGTTTGCTTTCGCTAAACCAAGTGCCCTTTCTCACACTCCGAACGACGTCGTGGCGATTATCTTTCGACTGGTTGCGGCAACGCCATTCGTAGCCGTCAACCGTTCACTTTCGCTTTTGCAAACGCATATTTCTTTTACACCTCGAACATTCATAACGAGAAGCAATTAAATTAGCTTTCATACACCATTCTAACGTCTCTTTCTTCCCCTATGTGCCCAGGAGCACAAAGAAACCTATCGTAGCCTCACTTTAATGTAATTTCCTTTCACACGCCATTCTTAACAACCTCCAGCGAAGTCAAATGTCAAAATGACGTTTTTTCGGAAAAGGCGAAAAATGTTGCACTTTTTTTAGGGTTGCCATTTGTTTTCGGTGATTTGAAAATCCAAATTTTTTGATGAAATGGAAAGGTTACCATATTGTAACCTTTATCGCTCAAAATTTGGCGACCAAAAGTGGGTCCTCCTAGGATTCAACCAAAAAAACCTTTCTATTAAATCTCAAGTATTGCATATCTATTAATTAGGGATTGCAATACTGGGATACCAAATACCGGTATTTTTTGATCCAGTTGTACAATTTTGTAATACCGGTATTCACAATTTTAAATACTGTTTCTTTGGTATTTACTAGAAATCTTTTAAATTGTCTTCACTATATGTTCAGGGATCACCAACATAGTAAAATAGTATACATATTTGTTTTTATGTCTCTCTAACGGGTGAAATTATTTAGACTGTGAATACGAAATTGCATTGTACAATCAAGAGAAGTGATAAAATATGTGAATCATCTGAGGGGGACCAAAACTATCTTATTGCTGCTCTGAGAGATACTGCACACACACAGGATTCATAGTCTCATATTCATATCTGTGAAAACAAAGTTGTAGTTGTGAAGAAAGTGCGTAATATTTCGATATTTTTCAAACTGGTGAGTTTGTTATTCACATTGTATTTGCATATCGTATTAAGGGTTCAAAATATTTTTCAGATTTATTATATATATACTTATAAATAATAACCCATAATAATGAATAACTTTTAAGAACATAAAAAATCAGTTGATAATGTTTCAGTTTAATTTCATTATTTATACGATGAAAACCACGGCCCACAGACTGAATAGTGAGATTTACACTTTTTTAAAGATTTAAATAAATAAGATGTTCCCCTTTACTTTTCTGTGATTCTTTATGTACTGTTATAAGTTACATATTATTTTTTTGTGATATTTACACTCTAATAAAACTAGCAAATAAAACAAGGGAACACCTGTTTTCTTCCTTTTTTGAAAATTTCTGCTACTGGTATTAACCCTTTCAGGACGGGGCGATTTTCTGCGAACCGCTCGCTAGGGACGGGGTGAATGCGTAAGGACTACTCCCTTCAGAACAGGGCGTTTTTGTCGCTAAGCCTAACTTAAGAAAAAAAACGCATAAATAATAAAATTATAGTCCTAACATCGTAATTTTTGGTACCCCTTTAGATTTTTACACAAGCTGTCAGTTACATTAAAACTAGAATGTAATAACATTTTTCCTTTAACTTGTATGAAGTTATATAAAAATATGACTTGCCTTGGGAAATAAATTTAGTAACCACTATTCATTTTTTTCCAAAATTTTCATTGACAAAACACATTAATACATTTTCAAATTAATAAAAAAAAATTACGACAAAGATTATTTACAAAAAGAAATAGCAAAATTAAAATGAAGATTGAGTGTGAAAAATCTCGAAGCATGGAGAAACGCGAAGTCCTACATTGTATGATTTACAAGCATAAAATGTTTGTTACTTTTTTTTTTTTATTTACACACGGTTTTGTGACTATACACTTCTCTTTTTTTCATCCTTTTTGTTCATATTAAGGTTAGGAAAATGCCTTCAAACCAATCAAATAATAACCTGAAGTCAAGGTTTTTGAAATAAGAAAAGTATGCGAAATATATCCGCAAACAACAAAATCTTAAGCAGAATTGACGCTAAAACACTGCACACTGTAGTAAAAAAAATAAGAAAAAAGTATTCAATGAGTTATAAGAAACGCAAATGTTTCATCTCAAGAGGAAAGTTTATGAGCCGAGCTCTGTTTGTTGACCTTTCAATTACCTCCCCCCCCCCTACTCAGCTGATGTGCAAAATATCAAATCCAGGCAGAATATAAACTAACTGAAGATCAGGTTACTCTAGCTACGTTCGATTTCAATATAATGGACATAGGTCTATGGGTCATTAAAAACGTTCCAGCTGAAAATGCTCATTTGCATCGCCCGTCCCTCCACAGCATCTTTGTAAAATGCACATTTGCACCGCCCGTCGTGAAGGGGTTAAGGCCTAAAAAATACTGAATACCAGTATTAAACTTTTAGTCCAACATTGCAATCCCTACTATTAATTCTACAGATCTTGTGATGTGTAAGTCACTTTTCTCTGATATACAGATATGTAACTGAATATATACGATTTATTTTAGTGTTTCTTTTTATTAACTGAAATGAGCCAATGTTTAGTTTAAAGTGAAAAATCTTTTAAGAATTTATATAAAAATTTGAATTTTTGTTAGAATATTTAACCTTTGAACTGGTATTAAAAAATTTTCAGTTTCAATTTTGTATTTAAAGAAAATCCACTATAGGAATTATCAAAAATGAAATAAGAATGTTGAAAGGAAATTACACAATATGTAATGGTTATTAGTGTTTTTTTACTGAGGTCGGTGCCTCTAAAATTTTAGAAATAATAATTACTTATTCTTACAGAATAGTATACTTGCAGAAGTATTACTGATGTTTTAGTTATGAGAAATTTTTATCTTAAGTTAAAAAGCTGCCCCCCTGCTAAAATGTTTATACCATCTAAAATGAAAACTTAATTGAATTATTATTTTTTTATTACTTCCTATTCATTTGATTTCTCTGTAAATTTTTGTGTCCTCTGATGACAATTTCTTCTTCCTGAAGAAGTTCGGATGTTTTCAGGAACCTAAATTCAGGCAGGTAAAACTAATATATTTTCTACTGATTACAATATTCAAAAACAAATATTATTCTAAATATCTGTAACTTGTAATAAATTTTAATTTACAAACTCCTAATTTTTCTACTTTTAGAAAATTTTGAACTTAAATTGTTATTGAAGCCTTTATAAATTGGCATTGAATACAACCGTTGCACATGAATGTTATTCTGAATTAGAAGTTTCCAAACTACATTACTTTTAACTCACATATCTTGCAAGCAAAGTTTATTGTAAAATTTGGAATGTAAACCATGGAAACCAATTAAAAACACTGTAACTGATATATGTAATGAAATTGAGTACTTAAACTATATAATTATGAAATTTATCCTAAAAACTAACATGTATAGGTAATTTACATTATATGCCATTAAACATGATAAATATTAGATTTATTTAGCTGTAACTTTCACTCTGATTGTTTGCAGTTGTGGACCAAATTTACTAGTGGGAGTTATTAGCACTGTCTTCAAATACTTATCTTTGTATATCTTATTTCGAAATATGTTTTTTTCACTTAAGTAGTTTTGAAAAAATAAAAATAAAAAAACATAGGAAAATTTATGGAATTTATTAAGCAGTGAGTGAACCCTTAAAAATTCCAACCAATAACAGGTTTAAATATTTTTCTTTTAAAAAAAATATTGCTAAAAATCTATCTTCATTTTAAGTTCTAAAGCAATGGAATTTGAAATCCTTTAAAAAAATCTTGATGCTCTTTGTAATAGTATCAAAATTTGGAAAACCAAGACTCAAAATTTATTTTTCAAACACCCAAAGTTTCAATTGTAAAACCTGCTGGAAAAGGAGTAAATTCATTTTTCCTTTCCGAAACAAAAATTTACATGCAATTCAAATCCACAGTATATTAGTATGAAATCATGAAAGTTGGAGTGGAATATTTTCTTTTATCATTTGAGGCCATGATTTTGAAAGGAGCATAGAAGGCTTTAATTGAAGTACTGTTGTCATAGTAATTCCTTTAGTACTCTCTCTCTCTCTCTCTCTAAATTATGGGTCTTATCAAAAGAAGCGAGCAGTGTTGGTTTCAAATGTTACCTCGTTTATGGAAAAAAATGGAAGTCTTGCTGCCAGAAAGATGTTTGGGGTTGGCAAAAGCTTCATACATGATTGGAAGAATGAATTGAAATAACACTTGAGTTTTATGACAAAGAATAGTATTTTGCTTAAAGAAGCAACAAAATGGCCTATCCTAGAAAGAAGGTGTTGTGAACTGAGAGAAAATCACCAGAATGGATTAACTGTGATACATAAAAAAAATAAATTTACATTTGCCTTAAAGTGGGTAAAAAAGAATGGAAAGGAAAGTGAAAATTTTAAACCACATTTGAGTTGGTGTGGTTTATTTATGAAATGGAATAGTTTGGTTTATTTGGAGGAAAATTAATAAGGTATCATTTTTTTTTAAATGAGCAGCATTTTTATACATAAAAATATTTTTTTAATGTTTGTCTTTTCTTTATTTTTAAATCGTATTTCTGTATCCTGCGTACAACAAAGACACATATATTTTAATGACATTTTTTGTATTTAGAGTACATGTTATATACAGAATGTACAGTAAAATTTGAAAAAACATAAATTCAAAAGGAATAACATTTTTTTAACTCTAATCATCCACAACACTTCTATTGGTGGTGCCAAGATTTAAACAAAGATTTTCATTTTTTGTTTTGTTTACAAGGTAATAAAATTAAATCTTAGAGAATAAGAATAGACCTGATAAAAGTGAAGGTTATTTTATAAATGTTTTGTGTGTGTGTGAATTTTCTATCAAAAAATGTAAACTTTTGAAAATAGGGGAAATATTTTGAAAGGCGGGAAACTTAGAGTTATGTGTCTCTGCAGTAGTCCAGTTCTAATCCATTTAATTTTTTTTTTTATCTATATTCAAGTTTTTTTTTAATTTAAACTTTTTCTTTTTGTATACTCCATTGTAGATAAAGCAGTCGTAATTGGCCCACATAAAAGCAAAAGTATCATTTACCCACCTTCCCTCTTCAAAAAAAAAATTTTTTTTTATAAGAAACATAATTTAATGTGCTGTAAACTTTCACCCCTTTAGTTGGAAATTATATTTGTGCCAAGTTTTGTTCAAAATCAGCTAATATTTACTTAGAGGTATGTAAATACTCCTCCCAAATTTCATTTATCTTGCACAACTTATTGTTGTGTTTGGATTTTTTCTCCTTTTGCATGTATGTGGCAAGTTTTACTTATAAACTTGTAGTGGTGTAGATTTGAACAGAAATACAAGAGTATTTTTAATCATTCATTAATATTGGTAATTAACATTCTATAAACCACTGCAGGCTTATCCATTGAGCACTAGAGCTGGACTTCACACGAGATTTTCTGGTTATAAATTGTGACGCACCAGTGACAAGGGGGCCAGTAGATCTGTGCCCAGAGCCTAAATTAGCTCTGTTATTTACAGTTAATATTTTTGTATGGGATATGGAGCGACAAAGGCTATTATCCCAAGCTCTGTTATAAACATTTAAACAATTTAAAAATATTTTGTTAAAAGTTATAGATGCCCAAGGTACAGATTTAAAGACAAAAAAAAAGTATATTAGGAGTTTTTTGAGACATACTTCTAATATAACATACTTTCTGCATGATTTTTAAAAAAATGTATTTTAGTTTCTAAAAGTTTCTAGTCTCATTAAATATAGTTACTGCGTTTCATGTTTTAAGTTATAAGACATTTACAAGGGCGAGTCAGAAAATAAGTTTCCCCTGTCGACTGTGGTCAAAGTTGAATATGAAAGTCAAAAAAACCATAGAATGAGACATTAAAGTTTAGACATTACTTTATTTTTCTACATAAGTACCAAGTATATTGAGACATTTGTCATATAGCTTGATAAGCTTAAAAAACTGCAGGAAAACTCAAGGCTTTGCAAACGGAAGAAGTGTTTACTTTTACGTGGACTTTTTGGAGGTTGGACCATCAATGCGACGTGGTACTGTGACACCCTGTCAAAATTGAAAAAGGTGATTCAGCAAAGTCGGCCTGGGCTTCTTAAATCTGGCATTCTGTTGTTGGATGACAATGCGAGACTACACTTGGCAATGGCAACGCAAATCCATATTGCAACTCTTGTTTTTGAGTGCTTACATCATCCACCATACAATCCTGATCTCGAGTGAAAGTGCTTTGGAAGAAATGTTGAAGTAAAACTAGCCGTTAAACACTTCTTCCGAATGCAAAGCCCTTTTCCTGGAGGGCTTTTTGAAGCATATCAGTGGTATGACAAATGTCTCAGTGTACTTGGTTCCTATGTGGAAAAATAAAGTTATATTTTATGTCTCATTCTACGTTTTGACTTTCATATACAACTCTGACCACTGTCGACAGAGGAAACTTATTTTCCGACTCACCCTCATAATATAAACAGCAAAAGATAGTATTCTTTATTAAGTTATCAAATATAGAATATATATTGTTTGATTTAAATTAGATTTTAGTGATATTTTTTTTAAGTGTAGAAATCTTGAAAACTGTATTAACTGATAAATATGTGTTAAATTGACTGTTTTTTACTGAATATTTTAAATTTCATCTTATTTCTATCGAAAAACTTAATTTTGCTACAAAAAAGCTTCTTTAGTTATTTTAGTATAACCATATATAGAGAGCATATAATGAGATCATTGGAGGAGGAGAGACACTGAAACTTTTCTTTTCAAAGGTTTTATAAAGAATTGTCCTCCATAATGTGGAAAATGTCTCTTAATGTAAATGTAATCTTCTTGAAATACTCAAAAGTATAATTTTCACATGAACTTAAATTTGTTTAAATTTTTTCTCAAAAGAATATCGGTTAAAAGATTCACTTTATTTCTCAAAGTGTCTAATATTAAATGTATGTACAGTAGAGAACCTGTTTTTGTGTGGTCCTTTGCGCATGATTTTTTTTAGTGTGATCTCTTTTAATGCAGTATGATTTTCAACAACTTTGGCATCTCTGTAATGTTTATATGTACATATATACACTTCAAGACACTCTCTGTTCATTGGTTATAAAAAATCTCCAGGCAATGCATATTGAATTGCTTTCTCTCAATGCGCTAGCAGCACATGCTTGATTGAAGACTAAACTGTCAATGACTGTGACACAAAGAATTTGATAGATTATGAAGATAGACAAGAAGAACTGGATTCTTTAAGGGTGGATAAAATATATGCTGGGATCCAGCTTTCTAAAAATCAGAAAAGCATTTTCTTAAAATAAATACCAATTCTGAAAGGAGTTAGAAATTCCAAAAAATCTTCGATCATGTATATCTGGGTAACATGAAGTTTACAAGCAACTGACCGTCGTTGTAAAAACTTATCTTAAACTTATATATATATCAATTAGGATTGTATCTTCACACACACACACAAGTGATGAAAGTGATTTTGAACTAATTCATCCCAGAAAGATAAGCGATTTAAATTACATCCAGTTGCAGAGTGAATTATGTATGCTTTTTGAAAACTTTACCCTTCTTACAAGGAGAAATTAAATGTTTTTAAAATGTTTCTTTGTGTAATTCAATTACTTATTTTGTTTAAAAGCACTTTCTCATAAATTTTGTAAATAATTGGCGTATTTTTGAAGTGTGACTTTTTTTAAGCAATCCCTCTCCACTGCTAAAAAAAAAAATTGCTGTAGTATGTCTACAAAGTTTTTTGTTATATTCAAATTTTGAATATTTTTTTGTGTGCAGCTTCTTTTTATGCTGTGCTTATCTACCAGACAAAAACAGGTTTTACTGTGTAGAAAATAAATGTATTATAGAAAGGAGACACCTGTAATTCTCAACATAATTATGATTAAAAATTTGCATCATAATTGAAGGCTTAAGAGAAAATAAACTTAGATTTTAATTAATGAATTTTCACATTTTTAAAAAAGAATTTGCTTATCATAGAATTTGATGTGTGTATAAAATTAAATAGATTACTCTCGAAAAAGCGGTCCATGTTTAAAATTTTTATTTAAATCTGATAATTTTTTTATTTTTATGTGTATTGAACATTTTCTGGCTGCCCACTTCTGCCTGATTCAAGTTCTGCTAACCATAGCCATTATGCATTATCATTTTAAACTATGGTTAATTGATGAGGTCAACTCCTAAGCTGGTTCCCTACTTTCTATACCCATGCCGCACCATTGTGAGGATTTTGAACTCCAACTGATATTACATGCATCACACCCTCAGCACAACGAGTTCTTGACTTCTTTTGCATTAATAATCTTTTAACATTTTTTATTAGTAGTTTTTTTTAAAAGTAACTTGATTTTTTTTTATATAAAATTTTTTTATAATATATAGGGTATTTTTTAATAAAGCTATTTGTTTAAAAAAAGTAAAATATTTTTAATGGCAATTTATTCTTATAGTATTATTATTTTGATTTTTCCCCAAGCTATTTAAAGTAAATGCTTGAAATTTGGGTTTCAAGTTTTCAGGATGTACCAAATCAAATCTTGAGAAAATTGGGTTTTTTTTTTTTTTTTTTTTTTTTTTTTTTTTTTGTTAGTTTGAATAATTTTTATTTATAGTGTTACTTTTTTAAACTTATTATATATTTCTTTAGAATTGGAAACAAAAAATATCTATTAATATGAAGATCTTTGAGGAGTGTGGAGTAGAAAATTGTGTATCAAGCACACTCATTTTGACATAAAGGGACTTTTTTTTTAAACATCTGTAATTCGGAAAGTTTTAAGCAATTTGGAATTTAATTCTGCTTTATGGTGACAAATCATTTATGTGGAAGGAAATGAGCATCAAGAAAAATAATTTTTTTTTGTAGTTAAATAACTCTTAGGTTATTTAATGTATAACTAACATCTGCACAAATTTCCTTCTGCTGAACATTAATTTATATGATCATTCTCATGATTAAATATTCTAATAGAATTCTCAGTTTGGAATGAGAACAATTGTTTTTGTTGCACACACACATTTTAGATTTACCAAAAGCTCTACAACTTTTATATTTATTCTCAACCAAGCCATAGCTTCTGGAAATTGTAAGAGTTTTGATGTTGGGAACTTTATGAAAATCTAATGATATTTTTGGATGGGAATTCAATGTTTTTGTTTAAAATTTGAATATTCTCTCCATTATCATGCAGATTAAATTTTCATCAAAAGTCATACTTGTAATATATTTAAAAATAATACAATTTCGTATTTTTTAAAATGTCAGTTTTGTAACTTACTATTATAATTAGTTATTTATATTATATGCATTTATTTTCAGTTAAATTAGTAATTTTCAATATTTTGAAAAAGACAAGACACAAACACTGAGTGTGGAATATTTTCTAAAATGTGATACATAATAGTTTAAAAAATTCTACTCTGCGCTACTTTGCATCTTTTTGGCAAAGAAGCCATTAATGGCTGTTTACTAATAAAATAGGGAGGGGTATCCAATTGTCTCCATTTCTAAATTTATGTATATGTCAGTTTAGCTTTTTGTGCAATAGGTAAGTATAGAGGAAATCTTTTTTTTTTTTTTTTTTTTTTTTTTGAAAACATGCTAGAGTAACAAATTAGGATACTTATGTATTAGCGTCATTGCAGCCAAAATTGCACCATAAGAATCGTTTTATTTTAATTAAAACACATCAGAATCTTTGTTGTTTTGATAGCATAGTGCGATTCGCTTGACGCAAATTTTTCTGCAGTAACGCTAATACACAAGTACCCAATTTGATATTTATACATGTGTGTCAAAAATGACTATTTAATGTTGTACCTCTAAATGTGTCTTATTGCATTTTTTTACAATTTTTATTTTTATTTTTTCAGTTTAAAGTTTTTGTGTTAGAAAAAAAAACAAAAATGCTTGTGGAAGTGGGTTCGAGGCATCATTCTCGATACACTCCATCGACTGGTATGACCCCTAAGGTACTATGTGACAATGATGATCTTGCTACAAGTCTAGTTCTTGATCCTTTTCTTGGTTTCATTACTCATAAAATGAATATAAAGTACGTATTATTCCATTTTATTTAATGTGTTAAAATCCGCTTTATTTGTGTATATTTACTGAACCTTTTTGAAGCTTTATTTAATAAAAAGGCAATTGTACTATAAGTTTCATGAATTTCTTTTTATTTATTTTAGCTTTACACCTTTTGATGTGGATAGAGGTAAACTTCTTAAAAGTTTGGAGAATTTTGTAAATGATCAGGACTATGATAAAGCATATAAAGCATTGACTGCTTGGGATTGGTTTCCTAGGTATACAGGGTCAAAATCAAGAAACCAGCAGGCAACTATAAAAGACCATGTAAATATTTTTTCATTATTTAATCTAATTCATTATTTAATATCTGTTTAGTTTTTTTATACTTGCCCCACATATATATTAAGAATATTGAATCAATATCCAGTAAATATATATAATTTATTTTGAAAAGGTATAATAATTTAACAGTCTTTTTATTGTTATATTTTCCCTAAAAAATTTTCATAAAAAACTTACAATAAATTAGCAATTGAAGGAAATTAATAATGTAAATGAAGTAATTACCGTATTTTCCTGTATATAATCCGCGGATTATGTGTTAAAAAAGTTTCAAATTTTGTTGTGCATATTATACGCTGCCGCGGATTATCTGAGAAAAAACATTCTCCATCAGAAAAGCGAACGATAAAGTTTTGGAAGAAATGCCGTTTATGTTTTATAAAATAAATAACAGATGGCGCTTTCATGACTCGGATGACGTATTTCAGCTATAACTAGTTTTTGTCCAATTACATTCAAAAACGAATTCGATTCCTCGGAAAGAAAAAATAGTTATTAGTCGCTGGCGCCATTTCCAATTTTCTCTCTTGACTAGAGCTATTAAGTCCTTCGAAAGTTTTCATCAAGTTGAAGCGAAAGTGTTAAGTTACACTACAAACTTAAAAGGCTACCAAAATCGGGAAGCTGCAAGGTTTTTCAACGTTGACGAATTGAATATTCGTTTTTGGAGAAAAAAACAAGACAAACTTCGAAAATTGTGATTGACGTTAAAGTGCCGATCATTTTGGTAAACCTCACTGGCCAGAATTAGAGGAAGAAATAAATAAAAGGATTTTAAAAGAAAGAGACAGTGGGGAAGCAGTCTCGATCTAAATTTTTTTGCTGTTAACTTGCTAAATTAAAAAAAAGAGATTTTTTCCGCATGGAATGTTGTTTAACAACACAAAACATAGATGGCAGTAGCAAAGAATTTTTTTGTTTTATTGAGATTATCGTAAAAAATATTATCATACATATTTGAAAAGACATTTCGTAATAAATTTTTTTTCCTGTACAATTTCTTACTTCTATTTTCAATTATATTGTGTATTTTTTGTCTTTATGACATTCATTATCGGCAGTTTATATTTTGGATTATTCGCCCTAAAAACTGCCGCGGATTATACAATGTTTGTTTTTTTTTACTCAAAAAAAGGCTTTGCGGATAATACGCCGCTGTGGATTATATACAGAAAAATATGGTAATCTAAACATTTATGTGGAAACAATAAATTAACTCTGCACTAAGAAGAAAAAATTAAGTATTATTTTAAAAACTTTGTGAAGAAGGAGAATAGTTGTCTTTATTATTTAGAAACTCTCATGCAGACATATATGTGCATGTTTATTTTTTCATTATAAATCAACTTTAGAATACTGAAAAAAGACATGTGTGCAATAAAAATATTTGAAGTGAGCAACTTTGGGAATTGTGTGTGTGGTTTTTTTCTATTTAAAACATAAGCTTTATAATTAGCTTTTTCTGAAGAGGAAAAAAAAGTGTTACTTTTTCTTTATTACTATAGAAATTAAGTCTACCATAATTTTGAACTGATACAGTTATTTCATCCAAACTGATCCAATCACTTAGCTAGACCAAGAAGCAATGATTCCATGCCACTTAAAAACTATTACATTCTAAACATATAAAACATGGTCTTCAACATTTCAAAATCTCATAAAAATAATAATTAACTATGAATCCATCTTTAAAAAGTGCTATTTCTTGAGGTAAATGGATTAGTAATCATGACTTAAGTTTAAGTAGAGATATCTATGTATATTTTTATAACTTCTGTTGTTGTTGCTGCTAATGTCACCTGATGATGATTTAAAAAAAAAAACAACTGGTGGACTTTTTATTATTTTAATTACAGGAACAAGAAATTGAGGCATATAGTAAAAACATTTATTTTTATTTGTGTCTGAAATTGTTTAAGAATGTACCTAGTAGAAATCGGGAGTTGTGTTGTGTATTACATACAAGAAAATTTTTTAAGATGTGTATCAAATGCTGCAGTTAGTTTTCTTTAAGGTAATTATATGTTGTGTTTTGCAGATTTTTCGGTACCTTAGGATATTTGATAAAGAATCTGGCTTCCGTGTTTGTATATGTGAAAGGTATTCGTTAGAAGGAAATGTTGGAGCGAAAGTGTGTGCAACTAAAAAATGGTAAGTATAAATTTTAATTTAAAGCATTCCTTAGTCTTTTCTTAATTTTAAATAAAATTTATATAATAGAGAAACTTAATATTGTACTATTTATTTTATAAATTCTGGATTTGAGAAAGTTCAGCTTTTGATATTATACTGGATGCAATCTACATTTATAAAAAAAAACTTTATTATTATTTTTTTTTATCTACCAACTTGTGGTGTTAAAATCTTATTTCCTTTATTTCTAAAAACATCCCAAATTTTTTTTGAAAAATCATAAATAAATTTATGCAAGAAAGTTATTATTTTTTTTCTAGCTTCCATATAAAAAAAATCCATGTTTACTATTGATTTAATAATAATAAAAAAAAATTGTATGAAAATGACAAGTGTAACTATTGATTTTCTAATGATTTATTAGGTATAAAAATGATAAGATGCACTATCTTGTTGGTTGCATTGCTGAGTTATCTGAAAAAGAAGAATCAGAATTGCTTCATCCTGGAAAAAATGATTTTAGTGTTATGTATTCCTGTAGAAAAAATTGTGCACAATTGTGGCTTGGACCTGCAGCATTCATAAATCATGATTGCCGACCAAACTGCAAGGTTTGTGTTTCAAACAAATGAAACCTAATATTCTTACTTGTTGCATAAATATTAGTACTTGTGTGTTACTGCAACTATATTTGGTGAAAATTACTAAAATTAAGAAATGTGTTGATTTCTGGCCATCTGGTGTCATTATTTCATGTCAAATATGCATGTGATTTCCTGTTATGTTTGAATATCTTCTTCCTTTCTGTCCATTTTTATTTTAATCCAATTTTCTAGAAATGAAGTTGTAGGGTCTGCCAACTGAAGAAAATCCCATGAAATTGCTTCAAAAGTACATTTTGCTTCAGGTTTTCTAATTCATGTATTATGGAGTTGTATTTTGGAAATGCATAATCAATTGGAAAGAGCAATTCAGAAACAGTTGCCCTCCCTTCCCGTCTATATAATTCAAAATATATTGCCTGAAAACTTTTTTTCCACTTGAAAAAGGATTGTGAAATCCTACTAAAAAGTTAGATTTTAAATACTATGAACTAAAAAAGTATTTGAAACCTAAAATATTGCTTTAAAAACATGTTTATATGTAATCACAATTCTTCCACAAAATAAGGACTATACTTTGCCAGTATATGGTTTTGGTAATTCATGAGTACTTATATATTTATTTTTTGTTGTTTTAAACATTAATGTACTAGAATTGAAGTTTTTTTTTATCCAAGGTTTAAAATAATTTTTAAGTTTGCTTTTGCTAGTTTTTAAAATCATACAATTTTTTTCTCTGTATAACATGTAATTTCTTTTTTATTATTATTATTGAAGGTGGAAAAAATGTAGCAATATATGCTGCTTTTTAGACACTGAACATGATAAAATTTTCTTAAAATTTTAGTTGTATTAAAGTTTGAATAACAATTATTGATTCAACTTAATTTGTCTTCAAATGAGCTGTTATTTTTTTAAAAACATTTTGTTAGGTAGCTGTGGAAGATGTGCTAATAATACTGGTAAATATTAAAGTGGTTGTGTGCTTTGAAAAGTTTCTTTTTCTCTTTACTTTTTAATCATTGAATTATTATACTAGGAGTTGATGAATTCTTATTTTCTAAAACGTTAGTTGAAAATTTAATGTTCTCTCCTCAGATTTTAGTGTAGAGTAAATCCTTATTTTTATCTCAATGTACATGTATAATAATTTTATTTTCTTTTATACCACAAATCAATTTTCAGTTTGATTTACTCCAAGTTGAAATCTAGTTATATATTTAAGAAATTCTGAAGTTGTGCCTCATCATAATCATAAATCATAGTTTTGTACAGTTAAATTGCCTAATCTGTTTTTAAGGGATTCTTAAAAAAGTTTATACAACTTATTAAGGCCACATTTTATGAGCTGTTCAATACTGCAAGAAGTTACCAGCAAAAAAAAAAACTAGATTTATATGATTTAGAAATTCATTTATTTAAGTGGTTATATCTAAGTTAAATGTAGTTCAGAAAATTATTGAAGTATGATGAATTATCAATATTGATGTGTATTTAATTTGTAAAACTAAGTTTTTTGCATTTAATTAATATCTACATTTTGATATTGGTTGTAAAATTTCAGTTTTCAAAGTTGCTTAATGCATTAAACCTTTTACTGCGGCGGAAAGATGCCATTTGTGCATTCTCCATATTTAATACATAAATTTAAATAAACTCTTTCGATTTAAATTGAATAATATAATTATCTATATTAAATATTTTTTTTAAAAAATGTTTCAGTTTGTTCCAACTGGACGTGATAGTGCCTGTGTTGAAGTATTGCGAGATATAGATGCTGGTGAAGAAATTACTTGTTTTTACGGAGAAGACTTTTTTGGGGATAATAATTGCTTTTGTGAATGTGAAACTTGTGAAAGGTAAAATGTCTCATACATTTAACTCTCACAAACTTATCTTTATAAATATATTCTGTTCACTTTTTTGGTGAAATATCCAATTTTTATTCTTCTACCTTATATTAATTTTTATATCTTTTCCCATTTTTTTGTATTGTTTCTATTATTTTTAGTGCGATTTTGATTTAAATAATAAATGTGTAATAAGGGGAATTGGCAGTACAAGTATAAAAAAAGTAATGAGAGAAGTGATTATAGAGATTATATGATTTTTTTTTATTTTGCAATCTGTTCAATCTTGTTCTTGTATCCATCACTTATTTACAAAATAATTTTTTTTAATTTAATTACTTATTTAATTTTTTATGTGTTATTTAATTTGTTAGTTTATTTCATTTTTTAAAATATGTATACTTTTCTTTTTTCACTATATTGTTGTTGTTTTTGCTTCATTTTCTTTATTTTTATTTTAGATTATTTTTAATTGCTTTTGAAGTTTTTTATGTATTTTATATTTAAAGAGAACATTTGTTTTTACTACATGTAAAAATATTTATTTCAAATGTAATTAATATCTGTGAAATCTTTTAAAAACAAGTCATGTTATATAACAAGGTTGTCATAGAACCCCTGAGGTAGCAATTCTTTCATTGTACCATTAATCAGCAATGTATTTAAGTGAAGTAACATTTCTGATTGAAACGCATTATTAGGTTGGAGGGAAAGAAATCCATTATTTTTATGTTAACTTCCTAGACTTTATTTAACATGTTTGGGATTACAGATTTTGTGCACCATTTTGTTCTACAATTTGCCGCTACTTTAAAGGTAGCTTCATAGTGCCTCTCTTATTGAAGTCTTCGTACCTCATGGCAAAAACCTGCGATTCATTTTTCTCTTCTCGGGATGTCAATTTCTTATCACTAACAAAGTTTTGCAATGTAAGGTAATCACTTGGTGCCAGGTCTGGACTATGTGGTGGGTGCATCAAAACTTCCCAACCAAGCTTCCAGAGTTTCTGTTGAGTCGCTATAGATATGTGTGGCATGGCATTGTTCTGATAGAACACAGCACCTCTCCTGTTGAAGGACGTTTCTGATAAATCGCTAGCTTCAAAGAATCCTGTTGTGGATAGTAGAGATCCAAATTTTGTGTTTGGCTGTGTGTATGGAAGCAACTAGTAATTAATTATTCCTTTCCATTCCCACCAAATGCACAGAACTTACCTGGTTTGTCCACAGTTTGAGCTGTTTCACCATGCTTTGACCATGATAATTTTGGCACAGTGTTGTATGTGACCCATTTTTCATTCCCAGTCATCATCCGTTTGGGTCAATTTTGTGGATCGCTGATGGAAATTAGATCTGTCTTCTTTTTTTTTTTATTCATAGATATGACACTCCAAGCATCGAGCTTCGTTTTTAATCCAACTTTGTGCAAATAGTTTAAAACTGTTTTATGATTTAGCTTTAGCTCCTGGGTGATGCTACGGCTGCTAACATGCCAGTCAATTTTGATCGCTTCTGTGATTTTATCGATGTTTTCAATGATGGGCCTACTTGTAAGAGGGTGCATCTTTAATATGAAACAAAATTAAATATAACAAAAACATTTATAAAAAATTTATTAATATTTAAAAATTAATTTAATAAAAATCTTTTTCATGAAACCAAAATTGCATGTGGCTATTACAGTATTGGGACCATAAGCAAATTCATAATTTCAGCCACAGTTTTTATCTCTATCAAAGAAAAACTGTAAAATGTACGAAATTTTCTCTTTGTTAACTTCCAATTTTAACATCCTGTAACTCACAACTGAATAAAACAAACAAAAGATAGAATTTTTTTGTGCAAAATGTCACCTTTCCAGCGAGCTTAAATCTGAAATTACTTGATCGATCACTACAGCTATCTAACAAAAAATAACTGGTTTCTTTTTATTCAACCTGATATAAGGTAGGTCAACTTTTAAGACAGCTTTGGTAATTTGTTTTGAAATATAATTGAAGATTGTGGGCTCAGAAAGAAAAATTATTTTTTTCAAATAAGAAATCGAAATTGTGTAAAGGATTGATCTTCATACATGAATGTGGACACTTAAAACAATTGGTGTATAAGATGCATGCCTGTTGAAGATACCTTTTGAGTTTTTGCTGCCAATACATAAGATTACTTTCTTCTATAAATCAGTTTCCAAACTAGAAGGTGCTGGATTGATGCTAAGGGAAGCTTGAAAAATTAAGCAAGATTGATATTTTTGCAACATAACATAGTAAAGTCAAACTTTTATTATTCAATTTTCAGTAAATTCTCGTATGAAGACTATGTCAACATAACAAGATGTAGCAAGATTACTGACATTGATAACATTGCTCATAGGACAGAGAATAATCAAGTTGAGGGTATCGTTAGTGTGGGTAAAGAGACTCAAGAAAATCCTCAGCCTAGTATAGAAGAATTTGATATATATACATGAACTTTGACAATTTTTTGAAAATGTCTTTGTATTGTTTTGGTCTTTTATTAATTTGGAATTATTCACAATGACTCAAAAGATTCCATTTAATAAGTCAAGTAAAAATGCATGATTTTCTATAATTGATTTAATTGAAATATATTAGTAGACGTAATGCATAGCTGCATCTTTGTGTGTAAAATTTATGCTTTTCAGTCTTTCATTATGCTTGTATGCCTAGATAGCTCATTTTTATGCATTTAGGCAAAATTTTCATCTACCAAGAATATTCTCCCAACAACTAATTTATCCTTTTTTACTTGCCAGGACTAGAAAAAGGTAGATGTGGATGTGCAGGAACTGTAGCACATAAAAGTAAATTTTTTTTAAAGAAATCATGAATGTTCCTTTTACATATCACATTTTATTAAGTATTGGTTCACAACTGATTCATATCTTTGGTTTCACTGATTGAAGCATTTTTATTTTTCTTGCTTTGTGGCAACTTTGTAGAATTTAATTTATTTTGTACTCTGCACATGATTGTATTCCTACTGAATGATTTTTTTCTTACCACAATATCTAACAAAGTCAAAATACACTTTCAAATGTATTAACGTCTTTTTTTTTTTAAATTATGCCCGCCAACGTCCTCTTGGACATAAAGCGTCTTGCAGTCCAATATAAAGCAGGTTTTAACAATGTACAGTGGGTGATCGTTTAACGAACGAATCGGTTAATGAACACTTTCACGAAAGATTTTTGTGTTTGGATAACGAACACTTTCAAGGAAGATTTTTTGTGTTTGGACAATGAACACATATTCGGAGGTGATCAGGGATACTCCCCTGAATTTATGGATGAAATTTTGACAACTGCTAGAGATCTGGAATTGGAGGTGAACGAGGATGACATAGAAGAGCTCATAATGGGACATGAAGATGAACTGATGACAGAAGAACTCCAAGAAATTTTGAATGAAGAACACCAAAAAACACAGGGAAATGTATCTCCTTCTGAACAAGAGGAAGGTGAAAGAGGACCAATGCTGGCATCTGCCATTAAAGATCTTTTGAAAAAGTGGGCGGATGTCAGAGCAATGGTCTTGGAATGACACCCAAACCAAGCTGATGTCAGTAGGGTTGGGGATCTTTACAACAACAATGCTATTAATTACTTCTGGAATATCTTGAAAAAGAGAGAAAATCAATCAACATTGGACACGTTCTTCAACGCTCTATAAGCAAAAAATGAAAAGGACTGATTAATATGCAAGACTATATGTATGTATTATTTTTTAAAAAACTTACTAAGAAATTATACATTCTTTAAAATTTAATTTTTAGGGTCTCCAGAACGAATTAATCGATTTCACATAGAAGTAAGTCTATGTTGAATCGATGATCGGTTAACGAACAATTCGGATAGCGAACATAGTCTTGGAACGGATTATGTTCGTTAACCGATCACCCACTGTATTAGGAATGCAATTTAATTAGCATATCCTAAAAGGGGATATGCATTTTGAATTGTGGCCAATGTGATATTGCTTATCATCAGTGTGAAATTTAATAATATAGTGAAGCATAAGCATTTTTTTACATCCTTGTTATATCAAATATGACTGGAATATGATTCACTTTCCTGAATAATTATTGTTAATGGTTTAAACAATTCAGATGTGAGTCCTCATTAGTTTATCATGTTGTTTGAAGTGGTATATTACTGCTTTCAGATTGCTTGAGTGTTGATTACATTATGTTTAGTCCTAAAAGTGAATTTTTCTCGGATGTCAACAGTGCAGTGTTCTGTCTTAGGAAAAATTTATTTGTAAAATTTTACTTGTTTTTAAAAACAGAAGGATGCATAAATTGAGGAATTTGTGTTTGACAAATCCATAAAGAGGGAAAATTATTTATTCTGATTATGACTTGCTTGTAACTAGAACTCATAGTCTACTTTTGAGCATTAAACTGTCAATTACATGTGTGTAACTTCATAAACTAATGGACTGGCATTTATGGGCAACACATCAAAAGATTGTGAGTATAAGCAAAATCGAGCAAGAGGAGAGAAATTACTTGAATCTGTCGAAATGTGTGTATATAAACTTGGGTTCTTTTTTTTTTTTTTTTTTTTTTAAGAAATTTGATTAAAATTTAAACTATGTATGGATTAAAATGTATGCAACAAAACTTTTTAACAAAAACATTTTTTTTCCATAAAAATTCCTCTCCAAACTTAAGGGTTGTGATTATTTACAAATAACAAAATAATAGTGTTGCATCATTATATTTTTTCTTGTTCTCTGATATTGGATGTTTAAGTCCAATATTTAAATTCTGAATACCTTATTTTATTTTATTTTTTATTGCAGAAGAGGACGTGGTGCTTTTAGCACTAAAACTCCCAAACATGAATATAGCCTAGAATCAAGACTTGCTTATTGCTTACGAGAAACTGATAACAGACTTAACCGCTTCAAGAAACAGGCTAATAATTCTTCAGAAAAAACTGTGGATTTTAATGATATATTTGCAAACATGCCTGGTAAGTTTTATTTAAATATTATTTATCTGACATTTCCATTGATATAGCTCCTGAATCTGTTGTTCTTTGGGTATTTCTGTCAATTGTCTGACTTGATGTTTATACATATATACTTGCTAGAGTACCTGTTTTTTGCTCAAATTAAATTTCTTAAAATCAAATATAGCTAGCAAATGTGAAAAAAATTTTTAAATGAGTATGCACCTTAAGAATTTTCAATGAACTGCAATTTCACCTCAAAGGTAAGAATGATTTCATAAATAATATCAGTCAGTCAGTCAAAACACTATCTGAAGTATAAAAAATTAGACTTTGGTTTTAATAAACAGTATCAAGACAAAATAAAATACAAACCATGTTACAAACAAAATGAAAAAATAATTTTTGAAAGAATGTTTTGAAATTTTTTTTAAAAAAGAATTATAATTCTGCTACAAAGAACAAACGAATGAATAAATGATTAATAACTGTAGTAATTAAAATTTGTATCATATTAGGATAGTAGTATGTGTACAATTTTTATGAATAAGTTGTCCAAAAAAAAATACATGTGAACAGATTGTCTGAAGCAGACTTAAACCTTGATGTCAGGTGAAGAAAAGTCACAGTATTGCTCAAAATTTTAAACAAATTAGTGAAAAATGCTGGGAGGTGCATATCATCCATACAATCAGCTTCTTGATTTTACTATGTTATTGTCTTTTCATATGGAATAAAGAAGACTGCTCTTATTGGTTATAGGGACCATGAAGTCAAATTTAACAGCATATATGTAGAAAACACTCTAGAATCTGATTTATATCAATTGCTGTTACAGATAGACATAATTTTCAAGTATTGTCAGTCTGTTTATAGCAATTAGTTTGAATTTCAAGCCTTTTTTCTCTTATGGTTTAAATAGATTTTTTCTACTCTTTTGTTACAATGACAAAAATGTGAAATTTCCCGATAATTGAAGAAAAGCAATAAAATCTGTGCCATGCAGATTGAAGTAGAAAAATCCTGCCAGTATATTGCAATATTTATGTGATGATTTACTTCTTGGGATCTAGGATTCTATTTACAACAGCCATTCATTTTTTGTTGGGTCTACATACTTAGTTCTATGTTGTGGCAATAACATCAAATGGATTTTAATTGTTGATTGATATCGTCAATGTTTGTGTTGTTAATAACTTGGAAAGGCACTCACAATAAATCGTAGTTCTCTTATAAACGATAAGTATCTAAAGCTGTACACATTTTTTGCAATCCCCACACTTGAATAGATAACATAAACTTGACAATAGGGAAAGCAAAAATTTCTCAAATATAGCCCTATAGTTTGAAGAGTCTACTTAAGCCTAATTGATGCTCATAGCACAGTTGAGACAAAGCAGGAGTTAATGTTATTTAAACCTCGAAGGAACATTTGATGGAATGACAGAAATATTCAGGATGATTATATCTTTGCTTGTGAGCTGTTAAATAAAAATGGTCGCTTCAGTAAGTAACAGAGGGCAAACTATTCTTAATGGGTAATCTGGTTCCATTACAATGAAGATATATCGAGATATTTTTTTTTTTTAGAACTCTAATTGTTTTACTAGATTTGAGTTTCAAAATAGATAAATGAATAACAAAAAACTTTAAAACTCTAAATTGGCTATTCCAAAAAACTTCGAAACTCTGTTGTCTCTTATGAGTTCACAAACAGTAAATCTTGCAAAATGGGTATTTCAGTGCATTTTTGCTCGCCACAAAAAATAGTAAATGTAAAAATTCATATTTAAGTCAATGCATTTCATAAATACAAAAATGTGAGGAAATCTTAAAATAAGAAAGAAATCACAACATTAACTTAAATCAAAAAGCTATTTAAAACTGCTAAAATAGGCCCTGTTTTGATGAAACTGTGCCACAGTTTAAAACACTTTTACTATAAAAATGTATTTGTGTATGTATAAAGAAAAATTTTAACAGATTAAGAAATTATAAACCTTTTATAACATCCAAGCAAGAACAATAAAATTCATGAAATAATCATAAACGTTTATAAATATGAAGCTGTCTTTAAACTAAAATGGAAATTACATTGCTAACTCAAGTTAAAAATCTATCTAAAATGAGTAAAATAATGCCTGATACAGTTCGGAACAAACAAAAATTTATGCCAAAATATCAAACTGAAAGAGAAATGAAATTAACATTAAGAAAAGTTTATAAAATATCCAAAACATATGAAACACCCTTAGCTTTGATCAACAATAACACAAAACAGTATATTAAACCAACTTAAATTTAAAGACTACTGAAAGTATAAAATAGACTCAATTGGGAGAATGCTGCTGCTCTATCAGGACTCAAAATAATTTATACAAAAGTCTTAAACTAAAAACTATGTAAACATTAATTTAAAATCTGTTTAAAAAGTATAAGTCAAAGCAACTTAGTTTAATAACTATTCTAAACAAAGTAATTTAGTTTGGGATAACTCTGCTGAAGTTGCATGTCAACAATACAAAGCCAAAATTGAAAACACAAAACATGTTGCCCAAACTAAAATACAATTGTGAAAAGTGATTTATTCAAAAAACAATAGTAATTCTTGTCTCAAAGAACAAATCAATGAATAAATATATGTAGGAATCTACAAAATTTATATTTTAAAAATCTATAAAAAGAATGATTTATCATATTCTTAAATATTAATATATCACCACAGCTGCGAAAAATCATTTTAAAATTGAATCTTTTTGAAAAAAATTTTAAGTGAAACATCAAAAACTCTCGGAGGTACTATCACCCATAGTTTCAGAGTGACCAATTTCACATATCCGGGTCTTTCTGTTTTTGTGCCTTAACACAGGCACAGATTTCTCTTTTTTGTGTAAGTCTAGCTTATACAGGGTGTTGCCAAATTTGACCAATAAATTCAAAAGCGTGACTGTAGGCAGCATGGGAATGTCAAATGACCATAAAACATGGGTTCAAAAACCCCATTTAGCCAAAGAATTTCACAGAGGCAGTTTTAAAAAGTTGACTTTGAATGGAAAGAAAAAGGGCAATAAAAGGTAAGAAATACATTTATAATACCTAGCACTAGTTTACAATATGAACAATACATCACACAATTCGACATCAGAAATTCAACATCAAGTGACTGTCACAGGAACTATTCAAAGTTGCTTCCACGTAGGTCATAGCACAGCCAACACAGACAGCAGAAGGATTGTCGGACACATTCAAACAAATCCTGTGTGCTGGTGATGGTCAGCTGAAGCGAGGAGTACTCGTAACATAAAATCCTCCACTGCAGCCACCGGCGTCTTATACACAAGCAATTTCAGGTGGCCCCAGAAGAAGAAATTCAAAGAATTGAGCATGGAGTCCGAGCAACAGGTCCACCATTCCAGTCCAACTCTCAGGATATGCGACATTGAGGTGGAATGCCCCGCAATCAAAAACTGTGCTGGTGCATGTACCACACTTTCTGCTGCGCAGTGACCGTTACTCCCTGCAACAACTCCGGGGAAAAGTGAGAAATTTGCATACATACAGGTTTCTTCAATTCTACCGCGGCACTCCAAATCCCAGTATTCGTATGGCTATTCACCTTGATGGCTCATTGTCCTCCCAATGGCTACTATAATCGCAATTTTTACCAACTAAACAAGGTTTGCACCCCAAAGTTTTATTGTGATTTGTTGTCCCTATGCCGCTTATACTATCATCACTGAATTTGTCAATCGAATTCCGCAACACCCTGTATATAAGCTGTTTTTCCCCCAGTTTTAAGTTTTGTAAATAGGTTTTATTTAATGCCCTTATTTTTTATGCAGAATAAAACATATTTAAAACTTTGTCAATATTTATTATTTTGTATTGTGAGGTAATATTTATTTCAAAATAAATTGATAGTTTTGATTTAAAAAATCCATTCCCTTACTATATTGTCAGATTTTTCTTTATTTGGATTATCGCTTCAGAATTTGCATTGGTAATGTTGTATGGAAATGGCAGATATGCTTTTATTTTAGTTGGACAAAAAGCAATAATTTTTTAAAGCGTTTTTTTTATGCTCAGTATTCTGGATTAATACTCCAGAAAATCTTAATTGTATAATATACTTTAAAAAAATTCCTATTTCAATAATGAAATGTTAAAGGAAAAAAATTATCATAGAACAACATTAATTAGGAATATTTAAAAATGGTTTGTTTTGATTTTTGTTTAGAAGGATATTAATTAAAAATCTTTTTCATTTTCTTGAATTAGGTAAACAGTAAAAGTGAGTTTTTCAATCGGCACTATAAATTTCTTCATGGGTAATTTTAATGTAAAAATATCCATGTAGAAATTTTGGATTTTATTGGATCATCAATGAAAATGTTTGAAAATTTTGTCTTTGGAAAACACAGAATTGAATTATACAGAAAAAATTTTTTTCCCCTTTCTCTCTTTCTTTCACAAGTCTCTGCATGTTATGTTAATGTTAAGTAAGTATCTCATGAATTCCTATAAGTTGTACATTTGCTTCATCTGTCAGTTTAAATAAAGAGTTCTTGTCTTTGTATATGTATGCATAAATTACAAAACTCTGTTTTCTCCAAGTTTGAAAATTCAAACTTTGCTGTTTGTCTGAGCTCATCTCATCAGGGCTGTCATAACAGAATCCCATATCTTGGGAAAATCATTCAGCCTAAGTTTGTAAGACTTGAAAGAGAAGTTTCAAATTTTTGTAGGCTCCTAAAATTCTTTCTCTTTTATTCATATGAAATCAATTGTCTCCTTTTCTATTTATTATAATTTCTCTTTTTTCATTATATAACTTTAATCTCAGCAGTCTGTAACTGAGCAAAATAAGACTTAAGAGTTCCTCCTACCATTCTCTTTTGAATGTAATAAATCAGTTTCATATGTTAATCACTTTTTAGCATGTTTTATTCCGTCCTGGTTAAAATCAGGTCCCTGTAAGACTATGAACCTGTGCCTACAAGTTGCCTTGTTTTTCATGTATGAAATCTGAAGCTGTCCTAAGCATGTTTTCCTTTTGATCTATCCTTGAGATCTTATCAAGAATGCTGTTGAAAATTAATTGAACTTTGAACTTCCATCTATAAAGAATATGAGCACATTCTTTACATTTCAATACTCAATTGAACTGTGTCGCTTTTCTCTTTTAGCACGGGAAGCATCATGTAGTTTTTATGGAAACAAAAACATCGTTATATTCATATTCAGAAATGTAATCATTTCATAATTGAAAAGAGAAATAAGCTGTTTTTTAATAAGTTGGTGAGCTTTAAAACAATTTAAAAAAACACTGATATAAAAAAGGAATATTTATGATTTATTAACGAATAGTTCCACAATCTTTCATAGTTTGCTTGACCAAATATATAATGTCACAGATGTACTGATAATGTTTGTACAGTGTGCAGAATTTGATGCTAGGATAAAATGGACTATATATAAAGTTTGTTTTCTGATACAAATACATAAATATTGCTCCATATTTCTCCAAATTATAAAACTTCTGTTACTTTATATGTTACTTAATAGAAATGGATAACATAATTTTGATTTAAAAAATTATGTAATATTTTAAAAGGATTGGGGGATCGAATCAATTCAGATATCATTATCTTCAAATTTGTTATTAGTTTCATATTTATTCAACTTAGTTGTATGTTGCATATTTTTAGTATACAATAATATTTGTTATTATCAAAACAAAAATCTTTTATATTCCTGCAACTATTTCCATTCATAAAAAAATTATTAAATATATACAGGAAAAAGAGCTGCAGTTACATGTTATAAATGCACAAGTAAAAGCATTTTAAAAATATATGAGCTGCATTATAAAAACACATTTATACAAAATGTTCAAATTTAAAAAAAAAATAGTAACTCTTATTAAATTTTTAATCTCATGATGAAAAATTTGTAATTGTGAATCGCATGACAAAAAATACAATAAAATGGAATCTAAATTTATGATACGAAAATATTTAAAATTGAATTAATATACAAAAGAAAAATTTGAAATAAATGCAATTTTATTATATTAATAAATATTTTTTTGTGTCCAAATTTCATACTTTTGATAAAATTATTAAATAAAGTTTCTGACAATTCTCCCATTGATATAATCTACAAGACGTTCACACACAAATTTTTACTCTACAGAAATTGTTTGAAATACATCCCATAAACTTACAATTAGAATCAATTTTGGTGTCCAGTTTATTGCCACAATATTCTCACTTTTAAAAATTTGTTAACCAATAAAAGAGTTAGGGATAAAATAATATATGTAAACATTTTTGAAATTTTTACTTAATCCATCCCTCTTGATATCTGATAAAAGGCAGTCTAAATTAGTCATTATGTTATACCATCAGATCTGAGGTACTGCATTGATTGGTCGTGTTTAATGTAATTGTAAAGTTGTCTGAATGAGGGAAAATTAAGGGTAGATTTCTCCTAAAATATAGTATTCAGCGCTGTTATAGAAAACAAAATTCTCTTTTTATGAAGTTGTACTTCGTAAACCACTTATAAATTAAGAATTATACATGAGATGTCATTTCATCAAAGCTATATGTCCTTTACAAACAAATCAAAATTGACAATGTCATAGCTGCTTATTTAAAAAAAAATTAGATACAAGCTTTGTGTGTGTGCGTGTATATATATATAGATTCTTAACTTTTTTCTTAAATCAATTTATTCATGAGCTAAAACTATGAACAGAACAGTGTTGTAAAGGTAGTCAACCATTTTAAAAGTTATGAATGAGTTAGCAACTTTTTTGGGAAAATACAGAAGGTATTTAAATCTCAATGCCTAATCTCTGCTGAAAACATGGTAAATATGGTGTAATTTTTTTAAAATACATAAGTACAAGCAGAAACTGGGCTTCAAAATTTCTTGAAGCAATTGGTATCACCTATTTGGTGCTGCACTAAAAAGGGATACCAGCTCCAGGGGAATGTACTAGGTCTGCAAAGGTAAAAATACCAATCTGCAGCCCCAGTAGAGAAAGAAAAGTACCAGCAGCTGGTTTTTCTAGGAGATTAGTTCTCATTCAACCATCTATATACACTTTGTTATGAAACTGATAATCCTGTGATAAGCAGTTAGGAATGGATATCAATCTAAAGAAAAAAATCATTAAAGTTTTCTAAGAAACTGTTTAGGGCTTTAAATTGTGGTAAAATAGAAGGCAGAAATAAAGGTGACAACTTCCAAAAAAAAAAGATTTTTAAATTTTTGGTAAAAAAACTACATTTGTTAAATAAGTAATTAAAATTATAATTAAATTAATGATTTCACAAAATTTCAATTTGCAAAATGACATTAAAACTTAATGAAATCTAATAAGTTAAATTTATTTTATTTTAGTATTAATAATAAAAGTTTACTTATTTCCCTGTATCATTTTGGAAAAAGCAGTTTTTAGTACGAGAACTTTAGTATATTTTTTAGCATGAAAATATTAAATGATATATCCTAAGCTTTTTTTCATTGGACGAATCTTGACTGCAATAGTAAATTTTATTTCCTTTACAATTCATCTTTTCTCCTATTGTTTTTATCATTCATTAGTTTCTTATGTGTACCAACTCTTTTATCAATAGTTGCTCTTTTTGGATATTTATTTCTCAAATTAAATATTGATTCTTTTCATCTCTATTCTAATCTTAAATTATGTTTATTCAAATGATAAGCATTTGTGAAAAGAATAACTGTACAGAATGGTATACATAATGCCTTTCAGTGAGATAATTTTATGCATATATTAACTCAGTATTGAGTTAATATATGCATATTGAGTTAATATATGTTTAAAGTTATCCAGTCTGACCCAAGTAACATATGGTATTGAAAATCCATGGTTATTAAACCACAGGTCAAATAAATTGTGAGTTACAGAATTAGTGTAAATTGAATTTTCTGTGAGGTTTTTATTTTATTTTTCATTCATAGACTTTTTTGGAAAAATACTTTTGTTTTGACTCTTAAACTAAATTTTCTTTACATTTTTTGTTTTATTGACCAATCCTCTATAGATAAATGTTCAATTTTGCCATAATATCTTGTGTGGCAGATATTTACTTTGTCCTAATCAGACATCTTTGTTGTGAAAAATAACTTAATAGCTTTATTGGGAACTGGTACATCTTCCTCTCTTCTTCATATCTTCCTCTCTTCTCGTTCTTTTCTTAATCATTTCTTTTTCACTTTCAATGTTATAAACAAATGGACAAAGTTTATCCTCATTTAGTTTTATATCATTCACATAGTGTAAACATGAATACATAAGAAGTTTCCTGGCAATTTTACCCTTTTTCAAATTAATTGAATAGCAGTGAGTTTTTTCTAATCACGAAAATCTTTACATTTGCCCTCTTTTTACGTTATGGATGTTTATTACTGGGAAAATTGAATTTAAAATTTGACCAATGCACAAATGATTGAATTTCTAGCTAATCTTACTGATTACGAGATCTTAGAAGTAATCTCTTGTTAAAAAATTAAGATCCCTATTTATATATAATTGTAACATTTCATTTTCCAAGAAATGGCAATTCACACATGTGTATGAAAAAAAAACATCTTAATGTTACAGCAAGTTGTGACATCATCGAAACTAAAGATTAATCAGAGTTTCATTAAATAAGAAATAAAAATTATATTACATCACAGTGTTTAGGAGTGGAATTTTAATTCATTGCTTATCAAGATTGTTTATTAACCATGGTAAAACTGTGTGTTACAGAACCGCATGTTAGTGGGATTCAATCGTATTTAGTGTGTAATAAGATATTATCTAGCAAAATGCACTTATAAAAATGTTGAATAAATTTTTATGTAAAATTTTTAATTACTGTAGCTTATTTGCTAGATTACAGAACTGCCATGAATATATTGAGTTATATAAAATAAATTAATTAATCCTTAAAATTATCTAAATAAATTAATAGCTAAGTATTCAGTACATAATCTTTTTTTTTTATGTTCATTTTAATTTTTAAAACATGTATTGCCAGGTCAGTGTCCATGTCTAATTGATTGAAATTTTCTTATTTTAACCCCTCGACTATCTAGAATTGTATTCAAGTATGGATTGATTGTTATTGTTGCATTCAGCCACAAACTTCTTAATTATGTACCACATTTAAGTGATGAGGAAATGGACTTCTTTTCTGTAATACTACTTTTAGTTGCATTTGAAATAATTCCATCTGAAATATGCATTAAATTGCAAAAATCAATCACTAATTTTTATTTATTTTTTAAAAAGACGTGTTAGAATTAAGTTTAGAGAAATTATATTCAATACAATACTGAAGTACATGCATATATTATTTTGAGAATAATTTGAATCAAATACAAACTGTAAATAAGAATATAGGGTCAATTAGAGCAAAATGGACCTCCATTTTTAGGAGATAATAACTGAACATTTATATGCTTAACAGTAACAACAATTATAATATTGCCAATAATCTTTCAATGTTCATTAATGATGTACTCGGAACGCAACAAATATTTTTTAAAAATGTCTTTTAGCAATCTGCTAAAGGATAGTCTGGATTAGTTATCACAAGACAGCAAATTTTTAAAACTTGAATCTCTATACTCAGTTTTATTGAAGCACAATAAAATAAGTTACAAAATGTGTTGAAATGGGCCTTCATGTTTTTTATTTTTTCATTTCTCCAAGTTTCCAAGACACATACTTTTTCCAATTTTTGAAAATTTTCATGCAACCATCAATTGCAGGTGACATGTTTAAGACAATTAGCTGTGCTTTGGATGCATTGTTGCCTTTCACATAGTGATTTTCATCCTAGTCTTTCTTATCATCCAGGATGAAAACATCTTCTGAGCTAGAACAACGGGTTGCAGTCCTTCTCTGTATTAAAGAGACTTTGGAATTAATAATTTTATCCCCCCCTTAATGGTTTTTTCAATTTATATACTTATATTTTTCTCTGGATTTATTATTCTCTTGTGCCTCTTAACAGTGCCTCTTGAAGTGATTTTTTCTGTTGCCTCCATCACTGGTAAAATTGATGTAGAGCTTTCATTGGCGTTACAGCTCAATTTTCTGGAGTATCTTCGACGCAGTTTGAAGAAAAGCTGTGCTGCATGAGAACTTTCAGATTGAATGCCACTTCTCTTGTTTTCATGAGTGATGTACAAGTAGTTGGAACTTCTCTATTTGCAGCCAATAATGCCTTCCTGTATTGGTTGAACTAATTCTTCTATTGTGCAAGATCAGCATATTTTGGAATTGCCTGTGTATTGAATGATGTGATCCCAGTTGCTCAAAATCTTGACAGGGTGTAATTGCTGTTCTGACCCAAACAGTGGCCAAGTAGTAATATTTTATACAAACAGAGATAGTTTGAGATGGTCCTGGGGTGGGGGGTGGGGATTTCACAATATTTCACATGATTCATCTAGTAATCTCCTTTTAAGGGTATGATGAACCAGGGCAGTGGTTCATCATACCCATCAACTTTGAATCGCTGCAGCTCCCCTTTATGTATCAACATGACATCACCCCCTCCCCAAGATTTTGAACATCCCTTCCCAACTTAATATTCTTGATCAAAATACATATTCTAATACAATTTTTTTATTGTGGACACCACTTAAGTGATCTAGTCTAGTATGGCACATCTTTCAATTTTTCAAAGAGGCCTTTCAGAGTGAGTCTAAAAGAGGGAAATCTCAATGC
Source organism: Trichonephila clavipes (assembly GCA_019973935.1). Taxonomy (NCBI): domain Eukaryota; kingdom Metazoa; phylum Arthropoda; class Arachnida; order Araneae; family Nephilidae; genus Trichonephila; species Trichonephila clavipes. Next base: position 895,186 of record BMAU01018474.1, on the reverse strand, counting down.
TACTTGAAAAACTGCAAACCCCCTCAAGAGGCACGGACCACAGTTTTAAGAACCACTGAACTGGAGTATCACAGAATAAGAGATGCATCTTCAGGCACATGCAGTGTTTTTTTAGGTATGTGTAAATATACTATGAACACTAATGAAGGAAAGAAAGTAAAATAAGGTTTTAAAGCATTCTTATGGAGATATTAAGAACTTTAAATTACCTGGATTCACATTAATACCATTTATTGAATGAAAAAAAATAGAAAATAATTGGAGAAAAACTTAGACAAGTTTCCCTAAGTTTGCTATTTTGTAATAAAACTGCCTGTGCACAGCAATTCAACGGACGAACTAAACTCAGAAATATAATTTAATTTAAATTCCTTTTTGTTACTTAAATTTATTTGTATATTACTGTGCATCTACCAGTAATATAGCCAAAAAAATAATTTTGGGAATTGTATAATATAAATCTTTGATTATACACACAAGCCAAAAATATGTAATAGATTTAATAATTTACTCATTTAAAAGTATTTTGAACTATTTTAAAATCAAATATTATTTTAGGTTAAGGTGTTAGAGTTATAGTAGATAATTGTAAAATATGGAACAAAATTTTATATCACTTTTTGTATCATATAAATAGTTTCATAAAAAATTAAGTCTGAAACTCTGTTATTATTTTAATAGAAAAAAAAACTTGTTCATCAAAACCTTTTAAAAAATCTATTTACAATTTGTTTCTTAAATTTCTTTGTTTTAAGCTTAGATTGTTGTATCATTGTTTAAAACGCATGACATTGGTATCTTTGCAAATATTATAAGTCAAACTTCTTTGTTTCCTAACATTTCAAGGATTTCATCAAAAATCTAACAATAAATACAGTCAAACTCCGATTTAACAAATTCATCTGGACTGAACATTTTGTTTATTAATCCGGGGTTATCCGTTATATTGGAGTTCAACCAAAGTACAAATTTTTTTGCACTTACCTTTTAGAAATTCTATAAGAAACTACACAAAACATATCCATAGTTAGGAATTACACACTTTTTATTCAACAGCTGAAAATACTATTTGTGAACTATTACGTGCCAGTTAGTTGAAAGTTTTAAAATATTGAGTAATAGACGTTTGAAAATCTTTTTGATTCATGACTTGAAAGGGTTCTTTTTTTACTTTATGCAGAGAAGAAAATACATCATTTATATCCTGCTGCATAAGTGAGAATTTTTTTTTTTTTTTTTACAGTTTTCAAACATTTAAAAATGTAACATTTTTATGGGAGTTTCATTATCAATTTTTAGATTAGAATTGCTGTTCATTGGCTCCAACAAATCAGTTTCCTCAACTTTAATCACCCAGATCAGTCCATCATCAAATGTAACAATCATTAAAATATTCCCTGCATTGTGGATTGGGATGAGATAAAGGAATTTTCTATCCTTTTCAAGATTCATATGATAGGTTGGACTCATGACTCTTGCTCCTGTAAAGTCTAATAATGATCTTCTCCCTTTCTCATTGAAATTTCCTGCTTACAAAATAAGTCTTTTTCTGTTCCAAACAACAAAAAAATTGTCATTTGAAAAAAAAATCCAATTTTTTCTAATAACTAATAAAAAAAAAATCTAGCTGCTGAAATAATTCATTATTTTGGGGGTTATTATTCACTGAACTCGGGTGTCTCGCTCTAGGGAGGAAACTGGGCATATTAAAATTACCTGCATAAATTGGTATCCGCCTGAAGGACACCACACTAAAAAGTTATACCAGCTTCTGGGGGATGTACTAGGTCTGCAATGGTTAATGATCAATTCACATCCCATTAGAAATATGGAAAAATATTATTCAATGAATTGGGGGGGGGTGCCTTCATTTTAATCAGGGACAGAGAAAAGTTTGTTAAATCATGGTCCAATTGTGGAAGTATTAAATATTTTAAATTATTAACTGAATTCTGTCACATACATACATGCATTTGTAAAATTTATATCAAAAGTAGTAGGAATTATATTTATGAGTCATCTTTTTCATTGTGAAGCTCAAAACTGGGAAAAAGTACTTGGCTTAATGGCTTCTAAATAAATATTCAGTTTCTATTCAAAATGTTAAAAAATATTTGTATTAAACACTGTGTTGTAAATTTTTGATTAGATTAGTCAATTTTTTCATCAACATATTTTTAAAAAAATAAAAAACTTTTTTTTTTTACAAGAAAAAACGTTTTTTTTTTTAAATATATTGCAGACCAAAGTATTTTTAAAAGAAACTTTGTATTGTTATTTTTAAGATTATCAAAAATACTATCCAAAATCTCTAATTCTCATAATTTTTTAAAAAATTAAAAGAATTTTTGTAAGTTTTCATCTATAGAGGAATGAGAAAAAATTACATCATGTGCTGCAATTAGTGCTTGACACGGGAGACGACTATATACTATGTTTCATACAACCATCATGAATTGCTGAAAATAATTCAAGAGGAATATCTGCACATTTTGAATTGCAAACAAAACATACATTGTATTTTATGAAGTAAAACTAAATTAAACAGCTGTTTAACATGAATTGTAACAAAAAGGTACATGCTCACCAAAACTTGACATTAGCCAAATAAATCATGCAATTCAATTGCCACATGGGGAAAATAAGCACTGTAAAAACTTCAGGAGCTGCTAATATTTAGCAGGGCAAACTCTGGCCTTGGTGATGGCTGTACTGGGCATCAACAAAATTAATTTTCAGATATGTTCAAGGGCTGTTTAATATAGCACCAAACTTGGATATGTTTAACTGTTTGTGATTCAGGATGCCTGTTCAACTCTCTTTGATCATTTGGTTTCATAGGTTTTTTATTGTATTTCACAACCCAGACTTTTACCTGGACATAGCAAGGTAGTGTTGCAATCCTGCATCCATTTTTTCAACCAATGGATATGGAAAGTAGAACTGTAAGCAAAATATGTTATGTAGCTGATGTGCATTATTCATGTGATCCTTATCACTTTGGCTTTATGGCATGGTATTGAGTCATGTTGAAAAATGCACTCAGAGATACATTTATGGTTATTTTCATAGGTAATCAAGAGTTTTTTCTGCAAAATGTCTTTGTATACCTCGACATGCGTAGTACCTTAGACATATTCAAGTCGATCTGGTACAAAAAAATTACTCGGACCCAGAGGAATTGGCTGTTTCATCAGACTCAGTATAGTCAGTGCTAAATTCTTTATCACGTCTATGGCAGACTGCCTGTTAACTGTTCAGAACATTGAAGTTGAATTTTGATTTATCCAAGTATATAACTTTTTCATTTCACATATTGTTTAGTCCACTTTAATTGCTTCTTATTTTCGCAGTAAGTAGAGGCTTTTTTTGAACAGCATCTCCTAAGTCCTTTTAAAGTCAGATGTCTGTGAACAATACCATTGCTTGCATTCATTCCACTTTCAGATTGTCACACAACCTTGAGATCCATAGATTTTGCTTTTCTAAGTGATAGATGAACAAGATATCCCATTCGTATGCTGCACTGGATTTCTTTTGGCATCCTCTTACAAACTTCCTTTTTCGATTCCTATTATTAGCTCAATCCCTCACTCTATATTTTTATTTATATATTTATCTTGTTCAAATTTTCAATTGTTAATAAAATACTTTCTCTTCATCCAATCAAGTTCAAATATTAATATATTACCGTTTTTTTTTTTGGCGCCAACCAGTGGTGCACACAGGGGAGGGGGTCCGGACCCCCCCAAAGCCCTTGATTTTTTTTCCGATTGATTATAATTCTAAGTACATAGTACATAAAATTTAATTAAGTATTTGTTATATTAATGATTAATTTTATTAATTCATGCTAATTATTTATTCAATAATTAGTTTTTTACTGTGTTTTGTTCCTGAAAATCGACAAAATCAAAAGGATCATGATACAAGAATGGTGAACTTTCGACCCCCCGAAAAATTCTTGTGTGTGCCACTGGCGCCAACTTCGATTCGTCTATTGTTATAACAATGTAACTGTTAAAACAAAGACAAAAATTGGCATCGAAAACCTGTTTTTCAGCCAAACTAGCATTGTTACAACAATGTACAGTCATGCTTTTTTTTTCAATTCCTACTATTAGTTCACTCTCTCCCTATATATATGTATATTTATATTTTTTATTTTTAATCGTTAATAAAATACTATCTTTTCCATTCAAAGTAGGAATTGACTTAATTTTTTTTAATGTTATTTGTTTCTAAGCCAATTACACAGACTTTAGTCAGAAAATAAGACACATTAGATTGATTACAGCTGATCCTTTTGGTTATTACAGGTTTGCAAACCTTCAGCAGACATTGCCAACACAATGCTTTTTTTTTTGTGCTCTGAGTTATACAAATTACAATCCTTTCTCTTTGCTGTTCTTTTATAGTCCCACCCAGTCCATGCAAACACTGATTATGTTTAGATGCTCACTTGCACATTTTCTCTGTTAGACGGTGCAACTTTTCATATGGTTGTATGATCTTTCAATTCTTAAATGTCTTTGTGAAGTTCCGTATCCTGGACTAATCTTGTTTGATTTTGAAATGTCATAATTCTCAGAATGCTATGTTTCCATCAAAGAACTGCCAATTGAGTAATTTTGGGAGGAAAATTATATGGAGGTTTTATCAGAAAAAATAAATTTAATGCTAATAACATAAAAGCTATATTGACAAATACAGCATCAATTCTAATAAAAATTACAGGGGCTCCAGCTCAAGATGTTTTTGCCATTTTTTAAATTCTGAAATTTATTTCTAGTCCTTGCAGATTGAAGAGGAGGATTGTCAAAATCCTTGCGTATATATCAATACCTGGCTTGAAATGAATTTTTACAGATGTACTTGAAAACTTTCACAGCATGGTTTATTCAGTGTTGAAAAGAAAATTTTTGAAGAATGCTTGTGAAGTAGTTTGCAAGTACAATCTAAGGTGATTTGCTAACATTGAAGGTATTAAGATACTGCCTTTAAAGTGAGATGTGAAATAATACTAAGTGCCTTAAAGTATCATTAGAAAGAGGAAGAATAGAATTGCTTGAATACCAAATTTGAACATGCTGGTTAAAAGACGAAAAAAGGATTTTTAAATTAAAGGGAACTTAGTCATATCAAAAATTTATTGAATTTGAGAGCATGCATAAAAAAATTAAGACTTCATCAGTGTGTGTGTTTTTCCTTGCAATTGATATATTTTTATTTTTTTTTAAAAAAATCTTTTCTTTCTTGCATAGTTTGCAATTTCAAGTAATAGAAACTTTTTTAAAGCAAATTGATGAGATTTTTTATTAAAAATATGAAACTGGGTGAAATAAATGTATCCATACATTTAAAAGTATATTTACAAAAGGCTAAAAAATACACTTTTTAAAAGCTATTCCTTATTGCATATATTACACAACGTTTAAAGATTTTTTTCCATTCAGAACTACTGAATGTATGATTCTATACATACCGATATAAATGTTAGTTACATAATTGTCTTCAAAAAGATCAAACAATATAATGTTTTTAGTTGCTATGTAAAATTTTCAGAAAAAGGTTTTCTTTTAATTTGTTGCTTGTTATAATAAAATGTAAAAAATGCACCTTTAGTTATTTTTAAGAATTTCCTTCTGTACCCAAATAAGAATGTATACACCTATGTCATATAAAACATGCTCCCTATGGGTATTCACTGCTTATTCTCAAAATGCCCTCTTACAAGCTTTTTATATAATTTCAACTGTCAATAATTTGATAAAAATATTTTTTTTAATTTTAGTACGATTTCTGTATTTTTTCACTCAACATTGTATGATTACTCTGTTGTGTTTAACCCTAAATTGTCACACCATCTGTAGGAATGAAATTCTGTAGTACTTTTTATTAATTCAGCTTATATGTATGGGAAATTTGTAGCAGTATGGAATCTTCTCTTGTAGAACTTTCAGTACTCGCACTGAAAAATTCCAAAAGAAACTCATTTTGTTAATATTTTTATCTATCAGAAGTATATGATTACAAAGTTTGTTGCTTCTCAAAAATGCTTTTAATAGTAAGGAAAAACCTGTTTGTGTTATGCAGAACTTTCTTGCTTCAGCAATTTTCTTTATTTTTATGTATTGTATTTTATATTTATTCATTTTTGAATACACTTCTTCAGGAATTCATTTTAATATTTTCATCCTATCTTTATGCTTAAAATAATTTAGTACACTTCATTTTTAATTCTCTCTTATTCAAAATAGTAACTGAACCTATTCGTACAACTATATGCTTCTTATAGAAATCCATTGCTCCATGGATCATAACAAAATAACAATTTTTCTATCTGTATGTGCTATAAATATTTATGGGAAATATAAACTGCAAGGGTAAATGGAATGGCCATATACAAGATGAAGCAAACATTTGAGCAATTTAATTTTTTCAGTCCTTATTTGAAGTCAAACAGAAGTACAGATGAAATCTTTGCAAGTATTTCTGAATACTAGATTTGGAACACGAAAATTTAAGAAAAAACAATAGTATTGATTGAACAATAGATACTCTAAAAAAAAAAGAGTAAAATTAGTTAAATTTAGTCCCTGTATTTATTTTGACAAGTCTATTGAAGTAAATCTTTTTATAATGGAATGAATTTGTTGCCTATATATCTTTACTCTTTATGCCAAAAGTTTTAAATCCTGGTGAAAGATGGGATAGATTATTTTATAGTTGCTCATAGCAAAGAAAACTAGATGCTATATATAGACTTGAACTTGGTTGGTATTAAACACAGTTTGGTTGTGTAAGGATCTCACTGTAAGCAATTGTATCTTTTTGTTCTTATACAAAGGTATCTCTCTGCATTTTTAGTGTATTTGAGAAACAAATGATCTTAATACTGATATAAGCATTAAAGATCACTTTTTCTGAATCTTATTTTTAAAATTCAAAGTATTGTATGAAATATTATTAAGTATTTGTGAAAGATGCAATATGTGTGTGTGTGTTATTTTGTTAACTCTTAATTATTCTCTATTTTGCTATTGTTTATGCTTTGCTAAAAGAAGAATAAGGTTGTAATAAATGTTTCTTATGTTATCACAAACTTCTATTTTACTAAAAATATTTTGAAATTTTCATAGAATTAAGAAGATTAATGTTTTTAAAAACATTTTATTTCGTTTACACATTTCAAATTTAATACAGATCATAAAACAAGTGTCAAAATCTTGAAGTGTACAAAATGTTACTTTTTGCTGAGTAAATTATCCATAAATTTAACAAGTTACAAGTTTATTTTAGTTTTGTTTATTATGTGAATCATTGAATTATTCTAAATATGTAGTTAATATATATATAATTGTCTTAAAATGGAATGTATTTCTAATAATCTTAATACCTGTTTTTTTTTTCTATCAATACCCATAAATTTATATAATTAGCTTATGCTGTAAATTTTATGTATGAAAATACATTGATAAAGGAAAACTGAAAATTATTTTAATTGGAGATAGTGAAATTTTTTCATGAAGAATGAAAACATGAAATAACTATTTTTACTTAGATTATCTAATGGATAAACTTATAAACAAATTTGAATAAAAGTTAGAACTAAAACAAATTTCAAATAATGATACAATTATTCACAAGATATGTGCAGATATTCTAAAATTAAAATATATATATATGAGAGTAGGAAACATCAGAATTAAAGAAATCAGTACAATGAAGGTTATTTGATTTTTGCAGCCTTAATGTTATGTATTTTTTTTCAATTCCTACTATTAGTTCACACTCTCTATATGTTTATCTTGTTCAAATTTTCAATCGCTTGTTAATAAAACACTTTCTATTCATTCAATCAAGTTCAAATAAATTTTTTAAAACTTGTAGTGGATGACACTTGAGGTTAATACTGTTTTTTTTTTTCAAATATTCATTTATTCTGCATTATTTCCATCTTAGTTACAATTAGCTGCAACAGATGACGCCAATGTGTTTTTCAAACAAAATAGGAATTAACATTTAAAATTTTTTATTTATATTATTTGTTAATTCATAGTTTTGCAATATGTTACTACAGACATGAAAGTAGTGAAATTTATAAAATATTTATTTACAGCTCTCTTTTTTTAAAAAAAATTAAAGAAAAGATAAATAAAGGCTGCTAAAAATGAATAAATGATACTTTTTACATTGTGTACAAATTTTAACATTCTTAAATCGTCATGTTCAACATGTGGTTATTTTTATTTTTTGCCATTCTCCTTAGAATGTGTAATATTTTGAAGATGCCTGTGTCCCACAGCTCTATTCTGTTCTCATATATCCTCTATTTCCATCACAGGGTGGGAGATACGTTCTGAAGTTTTCAGAAATTAGATTTACTGATTTAATGTGTAGAAATGGATAGCTGAAAATTTTCTTGTACAATTAATAATTGATTTACTTAGATTTCTGTAGTCTATATCAGCAGTCGCCAAAGTGGTGGTCTGCAATAAAATTTTCTGGTCTCCAGAAAAATGTGTGGGATATACTTACTCATCACGTTAGGTTATGTTTTAAGATACATTGAAACATAATTCAGTTCATAAAAATATGAAAAATTATCAAAACACTACTTAATAGAATAAAGCCACAGTTAATAAGTCGTACTGCTGTAGCTACATGTTTTGTCTCGTTTCGCACTCTCCTGTATGTCACATATGTATATCAGTTGAAGCATTTAAAATTGGGCTTACGTACGTATTGAGTTCGATATAAAATATATTCAATATATTACGAGTAGTTGGGTTTATTAAGGAAGTATTTGCGTATTTTCTTTTGCATATTGGTGATTTTTTAAGACTGGCATGATCTTAAATATTAACCATGTGCATATTTTCTTTTATTTGCTATTTATTGGGATAAAATTAGTTTGACTTTTCTAAATTTCTTCTATTTTTTTCATAATTTGGTTTTAATTAATAGTTTCATTTTATAACTAGGTATATACATTTTATGTGTTCTTAGATCATACACATTTTTTTTATTAATATATTTACACAAAAAAAATCCTATTAGTGGTCAGTGGGATTTAAATTATGAATTAACTGGTCCATGAGGTCAAAAGGTTTGGCGACCACTGGTATATATATTTATTTATGAATATTTTTTGTTATGATATAGATAATCATTGGAGTATCAGTTCGTGAATGAGTGCTTTTGGTGCAGTTTTCACTTCCTATTGAGGCTACTGCATTGTTGGGTCATATTCTTTTTTAAGCACTCATGCATTTTGCTACTTTTCTCAAAATTATGAACTTTTAATGTGAAATGCATTGAAAATATTTTCTGTGCTATTTTCCATTAACTATTTAATGTATGGAATTGACAAAATTTTTTTTTCACTTGTTGAGAATATTTATAACATATGATGTCATGAAGAGTTCAGGTTAAGCTTATTGATTTTGTTTGTGAATTAGTATATGAAATTTCTTTTATTATTATTATTATTTTAATTTTTTTCAGATTCAAAATCAACCAACAATCCACGTCGTAATATCATGCCTATGTTAGAATCTCAGAAGAAAAAAGTGAAGAATCGCAAACGTGCCATTAATAAAGTTAAAGAAAATTCAACTGTTCAAGTTGAAATAAAACAAGAAAAGGATTTAGATCAAGATTCTATGGATATTAATAATATGCCTGATAGTTATGATGAAAAACTGACTGAAAGTGAAAACCATGAGAATGAAACTGTTTTACAAGTTAATGACTTACAATCTCAACATTGCTGTGAAATTAATGGAACTGAAATGGAGTGTGAAAATGCTTTTGATAGCCAGCCACCACATTTAGTGCAATCTGATTCGATGGAAGTTGCTTTTTATAATTCTTCTCAGAGTCCAGAGTGTATGGAAACTGTAGAAGTTGAAACTGCAACAAATGAAACTTATGAACTTCTTTTCAGCCCCCCAACTCCTAATACAGAAATTGAACAACACATAATATATCAAATTCCAGAATCTCTCAATCATTCACAGGAGTTTACTTCAGAATTTGAAAGTATTTCTGATCAAAATCCTATGTCTTTTGAAGATTCTCAAGTGTTTTCAGAAGATGTCAATATTAATCACAATCCTGATTCTTTAGCTTGCCCACAAATCTTTTATACTCAAATTGTCAATGTTGTTAATCAGGATTCCAGTTGTAGCTCTGAAAACGGGGATTCAGATGCACTCAATGTGGGACCTGCACTCACAGTCAATGGCAAAGATCAAAGTGACTCAGGAATTGGTTCGGAGAGTAATGATTTTCTTTCAGAGCTCATGGGTGTGCAAGATACTGTGATAGCATCTGTTCCAATAAATGACTCTCATGAAAGTAATTTGTTTCCTAGAATAGAAAATAGTAATAATGAAGCTGCAATTTCTGATATTGAAGAAGAGCAAAATAGCCCTCTACCAGCCTTGGATCCCATAAGTGATACAGATGAGAGATCCGAAGTACTCTTGTCACACATGAAAGAAACTCTGAGAGCAATTACAGAAAAGCAGTCTTCTCCTGAGACAGAATTCCTAAAGGACCACAGTCTTTCAGAAAAAAATGGAGAACTAGATATAGCAGAATATTCATATCCGTCCACCCTTAAATTTAAGTGGACAAATAAATCAAATGACGTAAAATCGGTTTCGGCAAAGGAACTGGACAATGCGCCTTCCTGCGAACGCTCAAAACTGATTCTTCGTATAAAGAGAACTTATTCTGGTATTATTTACTCAGCTACTAATCCCTTTGGCCTCAGAAATCCTGAACGAATGGAAAAATACAATTCCAGACTGGATGAAAGTTTTTCTCGAAATAGCAGTAGTAGATATAAGAGGAAAAAGAGTAAGCATAAAAAACATCACCATCGATCCAATGAGGGTCGACATGTGAAAGTATTAAAGCGAAGCTCGCCGGACTCCTCCTATACGATTTATGATCAGATAAGTACAACTGAGAGCAGATGTACAAATAAAGAAGACTTTTCAGAATTTCTGAAACGGGTTGGAGATGTGAAATATAAAAGAATTAAGTTAAAGTATGGAAAGAACAACTCATTAAATATTGACATTCCACCTACAAAACATAAAAAAGTGTCTTAATTTTTAATGTGAAGAAAAAAATGATATTCATTCTTGAATGTTTTTTATAGCAATATTGTTTATTTTGTATAGTACATTTTTATTGTTCGTAAAACACTGCCATTGAATGGTTCTTAAACTGACATTTTATTTATGTGAATGTGTTTTCTTTATCATTTCATGGTTCTCTTTGACTTCTCAAAGTATTCCTCAATTGTGTGGAGTTAAAGATTCAGAATACAACACAAAAATTGCATTTATTATACTTGTAAAATGTATGGACATTCCTTTTTATGTAGGTGTAATATTAATTTTACTTCAAGTAATTTGTTGAGTACAATTTAATCTTTGCTGACAACTGTTTCAGATTTTTTTCCCTTTGATTACAAAAATATTTAAATTATAGTGATTTTATCAATCATTTAAAATATGATTTTGCCATTATAGTAATTTATTGACACAATTATATTAAATTGAAAAACAATTTTTATGGTAATTTTTAGTTTCGTATCATTTGTATCATTTTTATTTATTATATTTGAAAGGAATACATTTTACTGTTCAGTTTGAGAACCTGACGTGTAGCTCATTCAGAGTTACGTATGGTTGAACTGTGATGTAAAAAACTGTTTTACAGACACAGTTAAATTTTATCTATTTATTCTGTATTTGATTTTTGTGATTACTGCCACTGTTATCATATTCATCAATTGTATTTTATATGTTTGTATTCTTTTTTTTACTCTCATCGTGATGTAAACTTGTAGTAGAGATTTTTTTTGTCTCTAGAATTTTTTTTTTTTAAAAAAAACCCAAATTAATAGGTTAAGTTAATTTATATTGAAATATGCATTGCCGTTTAATTTGTGACCATTTGTTAATTTAATGTGTATGTTTGTGGTGTATAAGTTGATTTCTTAATGTATTCCTGAGAAATGTCACAATCATAATTCATGAATAATTGAAATTTGCCCATCTTAAACAGTGTTATTCATAAGCAAGTAAATACAGAAATAATAAATAAACTTTTCAAAAAAAAAAGAATTGCATCTTAATAGCAGGTGGTTTTATGTTTATATCAATGGCTAAGAAAATCTAAAGGTACCACTTTAGAGTAAGCATTTCTATTTTTTAGTCTTTCACTCATTTATTTCTGTGTTAAATAAACTATGCATTTTGTTATGCTGTGTAATTTTTTTTTATTGGAATATATTGTACTTAGTAGTTTAAACAATTCATATATTGTTCTAATAGTTTAAAATGGAAAAAAAATAATTGAAATCATTCTGAAATATTATATAAACAAATATATATATATAAGCAATGATATATGCAAACAAATACATAAATTTATTTATTTTCTTTAATATTGTTGTACTTGAATTAAATGAAATTATTTAATCATTCAAAAAGGAAATATAAATAGTTATATAGTCTATTATTTTTTTATGTAAAGGAAATCTTTTTTCCGTTGCTATGACTAATTAAAAATATTTGTCATTTTTAATTTTTTTTTCTTCTTTATATTAACTAAGAAATTCTATTAAAATATAGTATATGCAAATTTTTCAGTAAATAAAATGTACATTTCTATTTGTTTTACACTTCAAAATGTGAAACCTTTGACTTTAAACATTTTGATCACCTGCAATTGTGGTAATTTTCTTGGGGTTGAAACTTCATGAATAACTTAGATTTTAGAATTCATTTTATTCCGGTTTGTTGCATCATTGAATACACATAAATGATTTTAAAACATTTTATCGTTTTAAATTGTCTCTTTTTGTGCATGCACAAAAATATTTTTAACAAAGCATGAAAGCTTCAATATGGGCTATAGAAGTTGGAATGTATGCCCTTTGTTAGCATTCATTATATTCACTAAATTCATTATTAATGTCAATAATGCATGATGAATATTATCATAAAAAAATAATAGCTTTATGTGCATATAAAATAGGGCTTTCAGTTCCATTATTGTATATTCAAATGTATATAGAACATATATACATTCACACATAAATGCTTCATGTTTGTTTAATTAAATCTATCATTTATATTAGCTTTAATGCTATCCCACTTATATATGTTGCATTTGTAGACAATGTATATAACAAATTACTTTGAATTGCTTTAGCTATTGCAAGCATTTAAGGTGTTGGTTTATTTCATGTTTGCATTATTTGTTATGATTTGTATTTTTGTACCGATTTGCAAGTAAAAAGCTTATAATATAAAATGATATATAAATTTCAATATTTTGCTAAAGCTACCTTATACTTAATTTATTAACTATTTTACTTTCAGCTGTTATTTTTTTTTATATTAAGAGAATGTATAATGAATTATGTAATGAAAGATGAAGAATATTATAAATGGTTAAATGCTATATGCACATGCCATATTTTTTTCAGGTTTTATTTTGCAGTAAAGATTTTGAGAAATATTTAAGGAAAGAAATAAAATTCTTGATAATTTTTTTTAAAATATGGATCTGTAAATCCTTTAATTTTTATTTTTGACTGCCTTTTTTTACATGCTGTCAATTGGTAATTTTGTCTTCTTTTTTTTCCCATCAAACTTTTTTATGTTCATTGTTTCACTCTGTATATATATATAACTTATAAAGTTTGTTTTAATAATCAAGTTTGAACAAAAACCTATGTGTTAATATTTCTTTGCATATTTTTTCATGTCTCCTTTTGTGTAAAATAAAGTATTACATATTTATTATTTTTGATGCCAGTGTGATTAATTCAGGTTTGTTAATTCTTTCTTTTAAATAATAAATAAAAGTTATAAAATAGCTATGAAATCCTAAATAAAATTTATAACTATATGGAGTTGGATCAAAAAGTGAAAGAGTTCTATTCAAAAGGAACATATTTATAAAATTAATTTTTAATGAAAGATATTTCATTTTATTTCCATACTCTGTTGCACTTTAGTTGTTATATATTAATTTTGCTTGATAGAATAATAGACTAAACATAAATCTGTTGGGAGCTAAAAGATCAGTTATTGGTGTGGGGTGTTAGTTCAAGAGTGGACATTGCCATCCAGTTAGGGTTCAAAATTATCAGCTATTCTTAGAAGACCTTTGTTTCAATCAACTAAATGTTGGATGAACAATTAATATGTGCATGGTATATAAAATCTGTTAATATTTTTCAACTTTAAATAGAAAATGAACTAAAGAGTATAAAAATTAAGTATATCCTAGGACATTTTTTTTGTAAAAGCCTCTTTTAAATTATTTCTTTAAAAGTAATACAAGATTAATCTCATTTATACTTTACAATAGTAATACTCAATTCGATTTAAAAAGAAATGTTACTCCATATGTGATAACTTGTTTAATTTGTAATGTAGTGAAATATTTTTTGTATGTTAATTCATTTTTTTATATTAAAAATTGTGAGGTAAAAGGAGTTGAACTGTAAAAAAAAAGTTTTTTTTATCCTAGACCCCTCCGCAATTTGCTATCCAATATAGAACTGTAAAATAAAAGATGTAATTTAGATAAATTTATGATTAACTGTATTCACTCCTTTAAAAATAAAAGGAATTTTACTGTTCACTTTTCTCAGAAGTGCAGAATTATGGTATTGCTGAGGAGAGGGAACCTTGAGCTTTCAAAACAAAACAATTGACATAATTCTTAGTGGTTTATGAAATAAATGTCAAGTTAAGTGCAAGAATCTGATTAAAATTTAATTTTTTTGAAAATTCCTGGTTTGATATAAAATCTTACTTATTTACAAGGATATTCAGAACTAAATCTTTTAGCAGTTATTAATTTTTAAGTTTTCTAATTTTGTTTGCACAATGCAATTTGCTTGTATTTAATTTCGAAAATTTTAATTGCCATTTTGTGCAAACTTGTTATAAAATTAACTTCAAATCATAGAAGAGGAACTATCAATTTCAAAGAAATTCAATTTGATTTGGATATGAATAATTCAAAATTAAATCTTCATAGAAGACATCTGGAAAATTTCTTGATATTTTGTATTTCATTCTTGCCGAGTTTAGCTTGCTTGCATTGCACCTTTTTTAGTTCAAATAAAGCATGTAATTATTTCTTCTACACAAACTTTTTATTTTCATGCTGTGGGATCTTAACTTTGAAAGTAATGCTTGATTAACACTAAGGTTTGAATTTTGATTGGAACTGACATGTGGTTAATATGCAGATTTAAATTTTAATCATATTTGTCAAATAATTTTTTTTCAAATTGATATGCATCTTTTAATTATTAGAATTTTTGAATGCATTAACTATTACAATCAGTTTTCTTTTTGTTGATGATCAATATTCTGGAATATCTATCACTATGCCGAAGAGAATTTAGCATAAGTTTTATTAGTTCATACATATATATATTAAGTTATTTGCAATGTCCCTCCCCTCCCGGAGTTTTCTAGTGGGCCCATTCTAATACTTAAGTTCTGATATTCATTGAAAGGTTATATTGTTATTGAAAACCTAAACTAAAAGTGATCATAATCAGAAAAATAATATTCATCTATTAAAAAAATATATTTGAACCACTGCATTGTATATGTAGCAAGGAATTAAATATTTGTTTCGTAGTTCAGCCTATTACTTGTACTGCTGCCAGCAATGCACTTTGCACTTGTACTGCTGCCAGCAATGCACTTTGCAAACCTGAAGCAATTGTAAGACAAAGTTGTGTGGAATAACATTTAATAAATGAAGAATTTTGTTAAAATAATAATTAAGAACATTGGTTAAAGTTAATTAAATCAAATTCTACAGTATTATAAATAGAAGAAAAATATTAATCTCTAACTTTGAAGGAATATTTTTTATTAAAGAATACAACATTAGGATTCTTATTGCACTGCTACTCTAAACTATGAATTGTAATCTTTTTCATCATAATATATTTTCACCCCACTTAGTTCATTCATACACAAGTAAAACACTGTATTTTTACGTCTTTCATTTGTCAATATACTAAATATATTACAATAAAATCATGAGTAGTTTTAAGTAAATGTCCATCCTTATTTAGTATGTTTTTAGCAAAGGGAAAGTATATGGATGCTTAATGAACAGGGGGGAATGAACATTTCCATTTACATAGCAATTTTCAGCAAAATGAACCAATCGACTACACAATTTTATAATCAGTTACGACATAAAATAAAACTAGATAAATATTATTATAATTTATAACGCAAGATGAAAAATATAAAACTAAATTCATAAAAGTATTTTATCAAAGGAAAAATCATCAGACTTAAAACTTTAAAGTGTATATTCTAAATATTTTCTCTCATGTGACAGAAGTGTTTGGGTCTCTTAAGGAATACTTGAAGGATTTCTTGTCTATCAATACTGAGTATTTGGCTAATTTCTGTTTTTAAAAAAAGTTATGGATAAAAATATATCACACAATGTTATAGCTACAACAAACAAATTATACATGAGATATGAACTTGCATTTTATTTTACACAACACAAATTTCGAAAAAAATGCTTAAATAAATAAGCACCAAATTACAAGATAAATATAATATAGATTTTAAGATTTGTCATTTTTAGAATCCTTGTCAACATTTTTGGACTGAGAAGAGAAGTTTGCAAGATCTCTTTTCATTGCATAAGCGTCCTCTCCATCCGCATAATATTTTGGCTCAATTTCACTTATTTGAAATTTTAAAGTGTTTGTATATAAATGTAAGGCAGCTCTGTTGCTCTTTCGCACATGAAGTGACACATATTTTGCATTGAAACACTCCACCATTGCCCGCGATGATTGATCCATTAGCTTTTGTGCTAGACCAAGACGCCGATGAGATCGCTTAACAGCCAGAGATGTTATGTGTCCATGAGGATCATCATCTGAATCCTCTTCCATTTTAGCCAAAACATAACCGACGATTTTCCCTTTTTCATCCTCAGCTACATAAGATAATTGTGGCCATGACAATCCATGGTAAAAATAGTACTTCATCTGATAATTTTCTGGCAAACACAGCAAATTGCAGTGTTGCATGTTCATTAGGTCGTTCGGAGTAGCGCATCTGATATTCATTGTAAATAAATTTTATTAAGATTTCTCACCAAATAACTAGTTAAGTAACAAATTTTGTAGTAAATTATAAATCAGCAGCCATGCTTTTCCAATTTTTATAAATAGCTTTCATTTAACATAGTAGAGTTGAGTGGATCCCGAGTTGTTTCCCTATGTAAAAATTTTACTAAAATCTTAAAAGTAAGACAAAAAAATGGGATTTAAGTGTAGTATTGGGGGGCAATTGGCGCAGTCCTTTTTTTTTGGCAACTAAAAGCGGTCTCTAAGGTATTTTTTTTTATTTTAGAATGAATTCGATATCTCACCATGACATTTAGATAAAAAATCGCCAAATCCAAAGAAAAATCGTCCCAATACAAAGGGGCACCCCCTATACTACACTTGAGCCAAAATTTGAAACAATTATAAAAAAAGAAAATCCCTAGAAAAATTATTTCTTTGAGAACTTTTGATTATTTTATACATTTAACTGGATTATATTAATCTTTTAAATTTTTTTTTCTATTTTATAACTGTAACCATGAGAAATATTGTGCCATGTTGACAGAAAAATAAACAAATATTGAAATATACCCGGTCATGTAATTTTAGAATAAATTATTTTGTCATACAACTTCTAAAAGTGAATATGTCATTGAATAAAACTAAATTATTACATTTTTAAAATTTCTATTTATAGTCCTATTCTTGGTGTTTAATAACTCCGCCCTCGTTTCAATATGGTATGGTACTTAAATATAAAGCACTTTTTTGTACTGTTATAAACTTATTTACATTAATTATTAAAACTTATTTTTACTAATGTATGAATATTTCATATGGGAAAAATATAATTTGTATCTTTAAGTTTTAAACTATACAAAATTAAAGTATGTATGTATGTTTTTTTTTGTAATCTTCATTTTATTTTAGGTATTCTGTACCATAAAAAATAAAATGTTATTCTCAAAGTACCGAAATTCTTAAGAACCATAAAATGTGGTGTCAACTCAGGTGTCATCTTCATCATTTAATTAAACTTATGAGGTCTATCACCAATAGCTCCTAAATTATTCTAAAATATGACGTTAGAAACATTCATTATAGAATTTTTCAGAATTATAAAATTAGTATTATTTTATGTTAATTTAGCTCATTTGGTTACTTTGTAATTTTTTATGGCTTGGTTTGTTTTTTATTCCATAAAAATTGAATTGGATTTATTTAATATTTGTCACTTGTCAAGTATGATTATGATTTTCCTCCTAGCATGTTTTATCAATTTGGAATTAGTTTAGAAACTGAGGGAAGATATTAGACATTTTTATGTTAATGTCTTTCTATTTAAAGTTTATTTTGTTACATTTTCCGGTATTTATGTATTAGCCTCACCACAACCAAATTTGCACCATGCGAATCATGCCATTTTCCATCAAAATTTTAATATTTTTTCATATTAAACGTAAGAATTTTTTTTGTTTTGATATCATCGCGAGATTTGAGTGACGCAAATTTTGCTGCCATGATTTTAATACTAAAGTACCCATTTTTTCTTTGTTCCAGCACAGATCATAATTTTTAATTGCTTCTTGCAGATTCCTCAGGAGACTTGCTTCCTTTAAATAAGTTGGAGCAACATAATTAAAAAGTGTCTAAATTATATTTCCTCTCTCCTTTGGAATTTACTCTTTGATAAATAGCAGTTTTATGTTGCCTTGCACACATGGAGTTGTAGAAATCTTTTTCAATCCTTTATCTTATCAACCACTTTATTTTTTGCCCCAAATGTATTTAGTTACAATGAATAAATTACTGATTTGCTTCACACTTTCTCTTATAATGAAACCAAAATTTTTCCAGTGATCATTATAGTACAATAGTTAATTCCAGAAACTCTTAAATTTGTACCTTGTACATCTCTAATATACATTACCAGTTGTAGCAACAATAAGGCAGTTGTAGTCAAGCCCATATGAGAAGTATAGTAAATAAACTAATTGTTTCCCTGAAAGATAAGCTGGCGTGTCATGAGTTCAAGCCTAGTGCTGTTGAAGATCCACCATGTAGAGAAGGATACTGCCTGTTAAATCTGTCAAGTGTGGTATGGAAGTTAGGAGAGGGGTGCCAGCTCAGGTGTCATCCTTGTCACTTTAACTTTGGTTCAAAATTATGATCTCTGTTGCCTATAGCCTTTGTGCAGTTTTGTAGTATGATGTTAATATAACTGTCTGACCCCCTGGAAGACAAATGAGCGTGCTTTGATTTTTCATGTACATATCACAAATATGTAGGTCTGCATTATGCTTCATTTAAATGTATTTGTAATTTAAAAATACTATACTAATTCTTGTCAGCCTTTCATCCCTTCAGTGGATCAATAAAATGAGTGCCAAGCTTGCTTGGGAACTTAACACTGGGGGTTTCGCATCAGATTGATCACCTAACTGGAACATCTGCTCATGCACCTCAGAGCCCAAGGTTGTAAATACTGAGTTGGGCACAGTAGGCCTTGGCCCTCACGGGCTGTCGCACCACTGAGTTAAGTTATACTAATTCTTGTAATGTAGCAAACTTTAAAGTAGTTAAATATTAATTTGTTTTTCTTTCTTTAGAGGCATTTGCTTTGAATTTGAAGAAGCTAAACAATTTAGATCTTAAATACAAAAATTCAATGCTCTTATGTATATCCTAAAATACATGTGAAGTTTTAAAATTTTCAGATCATTTGATATTTGAAAAGAGAGTTTTAGCTTTTTGAAACTATTTGCACATTAGTGAATAAAACTTATTTAAGTAAAAATGCACAATTGAATTTTGAGCATTAGTTACATTTGTGATCTATATTTATTTAATTGTACAAGTACAGCATAAGTTCTCATTGAATATAATGATCCTTAAAATGTGCATTTAAAGGCTCAAATATTATTAAATTATTCATGTATTTGAAAAAAAAAAGACTTTTATTCAATAGTGGTGTTCTACTTTAAATTTGTCAAATGTATATATAGACAGATTTAGGAATATAATTTATATATATATATCGTAGTTATTACATTTGGGCATAAAATATTTGGGTTATTTTATAGAATTTCTCCTGAAGTTTTTCATCAATCAAAGCAAAACTTTATTAAAAACTAATTTTTATTTAAATTGAAAATGTGCATATATTGACTGGAAACAGATTGTAATAACATTTAATGCTAATTAATCATATGTATTTAAATTTTCCTTGTCTTTTCTGAAAAGGCTTTTAAAAATTAAGATTTAACATAAACTGATATTTTAAAAATATTTTTTTATTGTTATTAAAGAATGGAAATATATATATATTAAATATCTGATTAAATTTTCTTTATTTCTCCTTCTGAAATAACAGGATTTGTCTGCATTCTCAAAGGATGATTTTGATCCAAAAGAATGGATCAATAAGACTTTTCAGTGTGCTGAAGCGAAAGAAAATAAAGAGGTAATTTTTTTTTGCAAAAAGTTTTTCTTTCATTCTAAATAAATTATTCTACTTAATTGAGACAAATGCCACATATGCTCACATGAAATTGCCGAAAACTTTTTTTACAAATTTTTAAAAAATGCTCAATTTTTAAATATTTAATAACTATTTATCAAATTCAAAATTTTTATAACTTCTTCATTTATAAAAAAGTTTCCTACAATTATAAAAATAATTATAGGAAACTTTTTTTCTGTGTATCAAACATTTCAAAAAATGCTCACAATTTTAATTCAACATTTAATATAGTTGTGAAATTTTGTAATTATAAAAATACCTACTTTTTCTCTTTTTTCAACATACAACTATTTTTAAAAAGGTATATTTTCGTTTCTGGGGGCTAAAAAGTTGCAAAGTGAGTGAGTGAATATAAAAGTCCCACTGTTCACTTATTCGAGAGATATGATAGCGGGAGGGGAGGGGAAGGGTTATGCATTTAAAAATGTTCGTGCAACGCTGGAGGGAAATAAACCTGTCTGACAGAAAAGAAGTGAAAAAATTTCAAAACAGGGAATTTTAAGTTATACACTGTAAAAGCCTGAGCTATGCTGGGCTAAGGGGAGGAGGGGGGGTGGAAGTCATTTTGAAAAAGAGTATTAAAAGTGCTGATTTTGTGCAGGAAAGGGAAAATTTATAAAAGTAGAAAAAGCCTGTGTGCAACGCCGGGCCATGCAGCTAGTTATGTATTAAAATTGTATGTATAATATATATACATTTATGTGTGCAACAAAATTAATTATTTTGGAAGTAAAGTATAATAATTATGTAATAATAAGTAAGAAATCAAAATACTGTTTAATATTTTTAATCTGGATATGGTAGTTTTTATCTTCTAAGTTGACTACGGTAGTCAAGTGATTGGCGTTAGTCCTGTTGAGACATGAACTTGAGTCATAGTGTCAATAAAGATATGCTATTTTGAGGAGCTGCTTCAAATAAAATTGTGACTCAAAATTCTCACATTGACATAACATGGAAGTTTGGAGAATAAGAGGCCAGATGTCCTTGTCACTTTGCTGAAGTTCTAAATTATGAGGTCTGCTACCAATAACCTTCATTTTGCTTTGAAGCATAGCATTAATAAAAAAATATATAATAAAATATATAATTTTTTGTATACAAAATTAAATATATGTAGATACATATATATATATGTCATGATTTTTAAGACAGAATCAGATTAAAGTTAGAAAAGTGAAAAGACTATCTTTATTCTTTCATTTGTACATCTGTTCTGACTCTGAGAGCAGGGAGGAAAAAGCACGCCATGGTGGTGGTTTCAAGTGGATAACACTTGAAAAACATATGGTAAGTATCGCTGCATTGAAAATGGTGCTTGCAAGTTAATGCTGACATATGTTGACTATTAAATCTAACGATCTGGAATTAGACATGTTTATTGGCTAGGCCATATGTTCGGAAGAAATAAATGGGTGATATTAGTTTGATACTTGAAGATGGGAACTGAGAAAGATGAGTCAAGTGCTAGATAGGGAATTTAATTTTTAATCTAATTTAATTATCCTTACATATATATATACATATATATATATACACTGCTGGACAATTGCTGAGGCCTAGTAGGATAAAATATAGTTGCCACACTGTTCAGACATTAGAATAAAGAATATTTATTGTTCTGGAAAGTACAAAAGCTGTGAAACATCTGAAAGAAAAAAATGTTCATTTGATCTGTGTACGGAGAAATGGAACAATGCATCTAAAAGTCAGCAGGCACCTTAAAGAAAGGTATCAGTACAGGATATGTCCACCGTGGAGTGTGATGCAACATTCCACACGTCGTACCATACTTTGCACAACATTATCCAGCAGCTGTTGAGGCAATTTACCCATTCCTCTGTGAGTGCACGGATGAGGGTGTTCTTGTTTGTCGGAGGATAGTTTCGACCAGCAACTTGCCTCCCCAAAGCATCCCACACATTTTCAATGCGGTTTGGATCAAGAGAACGCGCTGGCCATACGAGACGTTGAATACCCTCGCTGTCTAGACAATCCTGAACAGCGAGTGTTCGATGACATGTTGCGTTGTCGTCCATAAAAACAAATTTATCACCGACAGCTCCACGGAAAAGACGAACATGAGGAAGTAGAACTTCATCAATGTATCGTTGGCCCGTCATAGTCCCATTCGCAACCACATGTAGGCGCGTGCGGCCATTGATCATGATGCCGGCCCACACCATGATACTGCATGTCGGATATCAGTCCTTTTCCTGGATATTTTCTGGACGATAAGCAGTACCACTCTCGCGCCAGATCAGTTGGCGTCTACAATCCGATGACAGACTGAACCTACTCTCATCTGAGAATAGTACGCATGCCCAGTCCTGTTCAGTCCAATTGTGATGCTCACGACACCATTGCAAACGGGCAGTACGGTGCTGTCTGGTCAATGGGACACACACAACAGGTCTGCGTGCGTATAGTCCTCCTCCCCTCAACCGTCTGGCAACAGTTTTTCGGGAGATCTGCTTTCCTGAGGCAGCAAGAAACTGATTTGTCACCTGCTGAGCTGTGATGCGTCTGTTCCTTTTTGCTGATAGGACGATATATCTGTCTTCTGCAGGCGTCGTACTTCTAACACGACCTCCCCAGTGCCGTCTACTACACATTCCAGTAGTTTTAAATGACTTCCACAGCCGTGAAACAACGCTGTGAGCGATGTCGAACTCCCTGGCAACATCTGTTATTTTTCGCCCTTCTTCGATCTTTCCAATAATTCGGCCACGCATAAAATCATCTATGTGATGTCGGGAAGACATGCCAAAAATTTTAAGTTCGTCTATTAAATCTTTCCTGTAAAACTTTGACTTGAAACGACTGTCCACACGCGTCAAAACCTTTTAAGCTCTTATGAACGCTATCACGTGATGAACAGACGTGGAAAAAAAATTTGCATACTCATACTTCTTCTTACTAATATCCCGCACTTATTCTAATTTTCCACATTTTGCTTCCTTTCATTTTGTGGTTGCTATGGATGATAGTGTTATCCGTCCTTAGCAATTGTCCAGCAGTGTATATATATATATATATATTTGTTTTGTTCTTTTAGGAATTTGCAACTACAATAGTTGCCAAGCTTCAGTCATTCATTCAAGTAAGGAACTTTTTCAACTCTTTTATTTATGAAATCAATTTTTTAAATATTACAAACAACTTGTATTAAAGGTGTAAAACATATAAATGTTACAATTAAATACCATTAGTTGTACTTAATATAAGCTATAAGAATATTCTAAAAATTTTTATTCATCCATCATTTGCTGTTTTTGCCTTGTTTATGTGACAATTACTACCTTTTTAGGAAGTGAATATATCATTGGAAAAAACAGCTGAACAAGTCAACCAAAACATTCCAAGGTATTCATTTTATAATATAGCTATGTTTTTATTTTAGTGCATGTTTCACAATTAACATACCTAAAAATGGGATTTTTCTTTTTCTACATGTATAATTTTCTTATGAAAGACAGTTTAAATTATTTTAAGCTTGAGCAAAAAAAAAAGTATTTTTTTATAATGTATTAAAATTACTACATGTATATAAGAATATATTTTTAAATTATTATTAAATAAAACTTGTAAATGATGGGCAATGTAGATGTCATTAGTTATGTTTAATAGATGGTTTGTTAAAAATAAGTTTTATAGTAATTTCTGTTTTGTCTAAGTTCTCATTTAAGGAATTAGAATAAAATTTATATAGAAATCATATTTTATTGAAATATATGGATTCCTATCACATTTCACTATTGATTTTTATTAGTATGATGTTGATTCCTATAGATAAAGAAAATATCATCAATTTTTTCAAATAATTCCCTTTTTATATGCTTTATTTATAGTACATAAAATATTTTATTAATTATTTTTTTAAATCATTTAAGTGTTAAAAAATCTGGTACATTAATATTTTAAATCTGGAAACGGCTATTTTATGTAATATAAATTTTCATCTCTGTGCAGGATTGCTAGAGAAATTGAAGTTATGCAAAATGAAGCAAAATTGCTGCAACAACAAATGAGCAGTGTGAAAGGAGATGTTATGAAGGTATTTTATTTCTTTATGCTGTATAGTTTTGAAAAGACATTTTTCAAATGCTTTACATAGGCAGACAGTTATTAAATAAACTTTTTTAGTTAGAAATATTAATTAATCACTCTCTTTCCATTTGAATATTACTCTAAAATTTTCTTGATTATATACTCATAGTATGTAATCAAAAAATCTTATTGAGCTGCTCGTAGGGAAAGGGCTTATATGGCCCATTCCTTGACATAATTTTTAAAAAAACTTATTGTGATTTTTATCAAATTCAATCTTAAATACATACAAAGACATATTTTGTCTGCAGCTAATAAGAGACTATATTTTCTACATTTTTTTTAAAATTTAGTAAATAATTATACATTAAAGTCGTTACTTTCTTGACAAGTGAAAACCAATAAAGAGTTATCAAGAAAATTATTAATCAAGAACCTTCTTGTATTGTAAAATAGAAATCCTAATTATGGATTTTATGTAACATATGCTATTTTTTGTAAACAGTTAAATATTCTGTAAAATCGTAAAAAATTTGAAGATTAAAGGAAGCAATACATCCAGTTTTTTTTTTACACAATTTTGAAACAGCACGTTACATGAATTTAACAATTTTTTTTGTTCTAGCGCAGATTCTAAAAAAAATTGGGACTAGTGCCCTTTGATTGAGCATGATTTGAACATGTTTATGACAGTTTACTGGGGAAATAGAAAGTGGAGTTCATTTATTTAAAAGCTGATTTAATTTGCATGAGCTTGAAATTTGCTACAAGAATGGAACAACATCTTATTACTCATGATCCTGGTATAGAGCGTGCATTAAAATTTCTATGTAATCTTGTGTAACAGGATATCAAGAATTATATAATCAACTTGAGAAACCAAAAAGGTAGCCTCTAGTAAGACTTTGTAACAACAACAACAACAAAAAACACAGAGGCCCCCCATTAATAACAAAAGAAATTCGTCATTTGAATGAATACCAACATTTGTGCTAGACATATCTGACAAATCTATTGATGTTACATTTTTGATTCAGTTTGTAATTAATGGGCATGCTTGTTATCAAGTAGTGATGAATAATTGTTAGTGAGTAGTTTTATTCCTAATTTTAATTTAATTTTTATATGTTGTATGTTTTTATAGATTGAATTTTCTCTGTGCGCTAATTTTAATTTTTTTCATAGCAAAAATGAATTGTTTTTGTTTTATAAATATGTACCATTGATTTTATTATTACTTTTTTTGCTCGTTTTGGGGGATATGTAGAGATTTTTTATCTTACATGATTTTTAAAATTGTGGAACACATCCGCAAATTTCCCATATGTCACATATTTTTTTTACACAATTTTTATTTTTGCATGGTTTTACTGTGTAAAAAAAAGAGTTAGGTATATATAATAAGTTATATGAACACATCTAAGTATTGTTGTTTAATGACTTAAAGGTTATTTGTTAATGAATGTAGTATTTTTGCATTCACTAGGTTGAATATGATTCATCGCAATCTATGCAAGCTTTGCTTCAAATAGATCATGTCAAATCATGCATGCAGGAAGCTAGCAAAGCCCTTAGGGTAAATAAGATTTCATAAAAAGTTTTCTCTTTAATTCATATTGTATTAGCTTGGTAATTTGTAAAACAGAATTTTTTTATGCTTTTTTCCTTGACTAAATTTTAAAATATATCAATTCTCTCATTAAAATTTTTATGTAATTTTAAATTTCCAGTTTGATGCATGAAAGATTTCTTTTCTTTTTATTTTTAAATGTTTTTTTTTCAGCTATGGGAAATTGTTTTATTAAAGATAATCTTATAAGTTCAATAACTATCTTTTAAAAATTTTAAACTAATGCTGTAAAATATTTTATAAAAGAATAAATAGCTTTTCATTTATTGTTTAAGTTACTTTCATTACAAATTAATAGATATGTTTTGTTGGGTTTTTTTTAATTTAAAGTAGAGGTTTTTTAAAATTTGAGAAATATATATACAGTTGAACCTCTATATTGCGAATTTTTCTATATAGCAAACTTTTTCCTGGAACTTTGAACATTTCACGATTTTCTTCATAAAAACATTCACTCTTCATTTCTTTTTTCTCTATAGCGAAGTGCATTTTCTGTATAACGAACTTTTTCTTTTGTGACTCAATTTTTGTTCTCCCTTATTTTAAAGTACTTCTGAAAAAATTTCAAGCTCTTCTCTCCTGAACACATTTTATGGTATTCATAAATCTTGAACTGGTTTTATTAGATCCTAACTCGTGGAGAGCAATAGAGTTCTAGACGTTTCATCTAAGACATCCTTTAACCCCATTGCCCAGTTTACTGTAAGCATCTTCGATATCCTCTTTTACCCTCAGTGGAATTGTCCCGTGTCCCCGTATTCTAATTATAAAATAATGTATGTTTAATATTACTTTTATGCTTTAAATTATAAAATGTCTTAAAAATTCATTAATTTTAGTATAAAATTATTTTCTTAATATTGAAAATACAATGAATTTTTCTACATTCTGTTTTCTTATTTTACTTGGAGTTTTTCTTTCTTTTTTTTTGATGGGTAAGATATATAAAATAAACATATATATTAATTTTTAAAAAGTGTGAATAATTACTTTTCTTAATATATAGTTTTTATGAATTTAAAATTTGTTTTATGTGCTTTATCAAGTATATTAAAAGATCAACCTCTATATAACGAATTTTCCATATAACAAACTTTTTTCCGGGATTTAGTGACTTCGTTATACAGAGGTTCAACTGTATTTAATTCCAGATGTATAATGCTAAAACTTTGAAGTTACAAATATTATCATATTGAGTTCTACTTATTGAAAATAAATATATTTTGTGGTTATAGTTTAATTTAGCATATAATAAAAGCAAATTGCACACTATCTTTGATAATTTCTTTTCTAAATAAATTATTAATATATCATATTTTTATCAAATATTCACTTTTTATTTTCATGTATATTTTGATAAATTGTAGCTAAGCTAATTTCAACAAACTATATTAATTTTTCAGTCATATTTTACCAATGAGCTTTTGGAATATTATTAAATATGCTAATGTTACACTTTCAAACTAGTATTGTATCAAAATATATTTCAAATATGGGGGAGGGATCAATGTATTATAAATTATTTATTGATAGTTTTTTCAATTTTAGAAAAATGTGTTTATTTTTGAAAGCATTGTATTGGTTTCACAATATAAAACAAGTCAATGTGAAGCACATCCAGTTTGTAAATAAAATTTTATTATATTTAATTGTGATAATTATGATTTATTTTAGGCTGTACAAATTAACAGAAATTCTGAGAAAATTGATAATTAAATCCCATAATATGATAAACATTTTTTAAAAATACAAGCTGATTTTAACAAAATTCTTTGAATAATTGTTCATATATCCTTCAAAATCCTGTTGTTGTTATTGATGCCACCTGATCAGCAAAGGCCAGATCGAGGCCCACAAAATTCATCATGGCTAAGGGCTAAGTGACGCTTTTCGTTAGCCATAGCTTTGAGCACCATACAGGTGACAGAACGATTTAGCTCGGTTTCACCCCAATTTTGAGGGAGAACACCCTGGGGGTGGTCAGAGCCTCCCACCTCTCTTCCTTTTCCACCAACCTCACGAGAGGACTTGCGGCAAAGGCACTATACATTTACAAACATCCATGTCTTCTCCAGGATTCGGACTCAGGCCCTATGACACAGCAGTCAGCGTCACTAATCACTATACCGATTGGGCAACTCAAAATCCTAATAACTGATAATCTTAAATATGACTATGCTTTCTAAAATCAGTTTGGTCATGATCATGAGCTTGTCCAGGGTTGCTTTGTCGGTTGTGGGTTTGGGTCCTAGTGTCACTGTAGACCTGACATGCTGAGAGACTGATGAATATATAAATCATCAAGTTGGCATGAAATTTAGAGAGTGGGGTGCTAGCTCAGATGCCTTCATTACCTGAACGTGTTTCAGAATTATGAGATGCAATGTCAATGACCTTTGTGTTGCTTAGAAATATGACATTAATTAGCAATCAATTTGAATATTTACTACTTACGAATAATTTTATATGACATATTAGTTTTACAATTGCAAAATTATCAAAAAATAGAAAGAATTTGGAAGGCCTTTAATTAAAAAGAAATTTAGATTATATATAAAGGATTTCTGCATATGGATTTCAAAACTCGTAAGTCAAGCAATAGCTACTTTATTTAAAAAAATATTTTTGTTACTTTAAAAATACTTTAATTATTCATAAATAAAACAAAAAAAAATTATTCATCAATAATGTTTTTAAAAAACTTAATTTTTAAGATAACATTTTTTTTTTTTTTTTATGATATGCTAGATTTTTAAATTAGTGAATAAAGAGTACATTTAGTAAAAAATTTGAGAACCAACTATGTTTCAGTTTGACGTGTTTTTTATTTAATCTTTTTGATATTCTGTCTTGAAGAAATTTACTCTTCATTTTATAGAATTCTTTTACTAAAAACAGGACAAAAAAAGCAACTCTCTGTTCACCTTCAGTTATCTTCATCCTCAAAAGAAAGAATTACTTCACACAATCAAATTTAAGAAATTACAAAGCAACTTAATCACTTTTAGTATTATGCAAAACCTCAATGAGAGAAATAATTTCTATTCATTAATTAAAACAAATATTACAGAACATCTTGATGAAGTGTTAAGAATTTCATCATCAACAATTTATTCTACATCTTATCTGCGATTCATAGAGAGATGTAAAAGTTTAAAGAAAACAGTTTCTATTTTCATTAGAATTCTATTGAAAATAATGAAATTATTTATAGGAAGCTGACAACTGGACAACATTGTCTGCTGATGTTGAGGAAGTATTTGAAAGTGGGGATATAAATACGGTATACAAATATATCTTTTTTATATATGATATTCTTAAGATTTAATGCAGCAAAAATGAAGTTGGAATATATAATTATTTTTAATTTTGTAGATTGCTATGAAACTCGTGGGTATGCAGAACAGTCTGGTGAGAATCTTTTTTTATTTTTAGTAATGTTTTCTAGTTTTTTTTATGTAATCTTGTGTAGCCTATCATTCAGAATGCATCTTATTTTAAATGTTACCATTTTGAAATCTTTGAAGGCAAAGATCTTATTTATGTAGCTTTAAAATAAAAAAAATTATGGGGATTTTTGATTGATTTTAAATATATGTATGTATATTGAGTTGAAAACTTTAACAAAAGCACTGATGCAGTAATTTTGTATAGTATGCTTCAAGGTGAGAAAAGCTCATTATTTTTATAATTTTTCATAGTTACCTATTTTTTAAAAAAATTATAGCTCTATTTCCAAATTTTATTGTCCAAGCGGTTTTATATTAATATTTTAAATGCATTAATTTATGATTGAAACAAGCAGAAAAATTTTATTCATATTTTATTTTCTAAGGAAATATTAGCTGATGTTCCAGATTATCATCAGAGATGTATGCGATTAGAAAGTTTAAAAGACAGGTTGGAGGTAATGATTAGTCCAAGACTAATTGCTGCATTCAACACTCAGTCGATTGGTAAATATTCATATTATAAGTATTTATTTTGAATTATGAAAATAGAATATTTACATGATTTAATATTCAGTAGAATTGGAAAAACAACATACAAAATCTTGCCGATTAAGTGATATTTATGATTAATGTAAAAATGATATGTTATTTATATATGTAAGAAATGTTTCAAATCAACACTAAGTTTTTTTTAAAAAAAGCTATTTAATTCAGCTAGCCATCGAGAGATGTTACTCTGAGAGACAAAGTATGCCAAGTGAAAATCTAAGTGGCTTTACCACTTATGTTCATATGTGAAGTACCATTCTTAGTCATGGGTTATACTTGAAAGTTAAACTGCTGACATATAGGGCTATAAAATATAATGATCTAGGATTAGAAGTGTTTTGTGTTTGAGCCATCTGTTTGGAGAAAGATTTGGGTGTTTAATTTAATACTTGAAAATGTAGTGGAAAATAAGAATTAAATGTTGTATATATATATATATATATATATATATATATATATATATATATATATATATATATATATATATAGGGAGTTTAATTTTAAATCTAATTTAATTATCCTTACATTCCCCCTAATTTTAGGAGAGTGGCACTGGCATAGTTTTTCTCTCTTACAAATGTAATCAATTTTCAATGTATACAAAACAATACATAACATCATTTGGAAACACATATTAAACACAGTGGGTAGATTTAAGTAATAGGAATACTAAAATCAAAATACAATAAAATAAACGAAATTATAACAAACCTAATAATAACACTTCTGAAATATTAATTGATAAAAATGAAATTCTTTACTCATAAATATACACTAGCATTTAAAAATCAAACAGGCTTCCAGGACAGGAGCTATGCATTTCCTCCTATGCTTTCTTAATATTAGATTCGTGTTATAACTAGCATATAATTTATCTATTGTTTGTATATATCGGAAAATAATATCGCATCAAACAATAGCATGATTGATATAAAAATTCATAGGTAAACAAACTTATGTCTGTCTCTTTGTATGTACATCTATTTTCTCACGAACCGCTTACTTAAGGTACTTAAAGATCGGAAATGATCCGAGGAATTCGTTTTTACCATTTATATTCTAATATTGAGATTAGTTAAAAAGATATTAATTAAAAATCTTTATTTTACTGGGTGTGGTTTTTCCGCCAACCAGAATGGTAAAGCGGAGGTGAGAATTTTTTTTAACCCTGACGTTTTTAAAACACGTTCTAATTTTTTCTATGAGACTCAGACAAAAAATAATTACAGAATCTGAAAGATTTTTTTTTTTTTGCCACAATACGGTATAATTTATTTTACAAGATAAGGATTTTTTCTAAATAGTTCCCTTTGAATTTTCTTTCGCGTTAAAGAAATGATATTCTACACTAAAAAAAGTTCATGCTTTTCTCTTTTAAAATCAGTCATTTAAAAGATAAAATGTCAAAAACTTTTTTTTACGATTTTTTAAAAAATACTCAAAATTTTAATAAAATACTTAATAACTTCGTTATTTATAAAAATCTCAAAAAAAATTGTTCCCGTGTGTTGAACAACATTATCCGTAATCTGTACAAAGATTGAAAAAATTGCATTTCATTTTTTGTTTAAAAATTACCGTAGTTTGTAATTGATATATGAAGTTTGAAGGCATTAACTTAAAAATGAAACCCTCAAAAAAATTAAAACTTACGCAAATAATGCAATTTTACAAT
Source organism: Trichonephila clavipes (assembly GCA_019973935.1). Lineage (NCBI taxonomy): Eukaryota > Metazoa > Arthropoda > Arachnida > Araneae > Nephilidae > Trichonephila > Trichonephila clavipes. Next base: position 863,149 of record BMAU01018474.1, on the reverse strand, counting down.
AGCCAAGGGTTTGGCGGCAAAAACGTGTTTGGCGCCAAATGAGTAACTTTTTCTCTGTGCACTTTACATTTGATGAAAGGTTATGCTAGAAAAGAAGATGCCTATAAATAATGAATATCACCAGATTTGGCGAAATTGAATATCTCTTCCTTTTATTTTAAAGGTCTTTTAACTCCTATTTCAGCAAAGTTTGTGGCGTGTTTGGCAGAGGGCTTGATTACTACCGATTTTAACCGGGTTCAAAACAACATCATCTCTTAATTTTTATGAATTAAAAAATACTCAAAATTTTATTCGCGCATTTAATAACTTCGCCAGCAATTTTCTAATTGGAAAGGTAATTTATTTTGTCATGACACGGTATGTTTTTCGGGGTTTTTTTTTTTACAAAACAATCATACTTTACATATTTTAGGATTTTTTCTAAAATGAATCAATATCGATACATTTAAATGAAAATGATTTTTAAAAAATTCATGCTTTGATCTTTTAGAGTTAGGGATTTAAAAAATAAAATACCGAAAACTTTTTTGTATGAATTTTTAAAAAAATACTCAAATTTTTAATATTTTCTTTCGTGTTAATGAAATGATATTCTACACTAAAAAAGTACATGCTTTTCTCTTTTAGAATCAGTCATTTAAAAAATAAAATGTCAAACTTTTTTTTTACAATTTTTCAAAAAATACTCAAAATTTTAATTAAATATTTAATAAGTTCGTTATTTATAAAAATAATCTCATGAACTTTTTTTCCATGTGTAGAACAATACTATCCGTAATCTGTACAAAGATTGAAAAAATACTTAAAAATTATGGTTTTTAAAACAAATTTTGTGTTTTTCATTTTTTCCCCTTTTTGCGAGAAATATTTAAGCATTATTTTTGTTACATTTTTGTTTAAAAATTACCGTTATTTGCAATCGATGTGTTAAGTTGGAAATCATTTACTTAAAAATCATTCTCTTAAAAAAAAATTGAAAATATTTCATGAAAAGCTCTGTTTTGTGCCAAGGTCATTCGCGTCAGCTATGACAATTCTCTTTCAGAATACAAATGGAGAGGGGGGTTAAATGACTTAAGCACAGTGTATAAAGCAAGGTTAGTTTGTAGACTTTTTAAAATGCATTATCTAATGATTGATTGATAAATAAAAATTCCAAACCCATTTTGCTCTTATTTTTTTTATAACTACTGATAGTTTTCTTCATTCTTAAAGAATGATTTATTGAAGAACAGTGGAATATATTATTATCATGTAGTATATTTTCTTTAATGATTTTATACAGTGAATGTAAATAAATTTCCAGCCTTTTTAACTTTTTATTCTTATATATTTTATTCTTTTTAAAAATTATACGTTTCTGGGTAATTTTTTTTTTTTTTTACATAACAATGAAACTTTGCATATTTTATGATTTTTTCTAAAATGAATCCAAAATGATGCTTTTAAATGCAAATGATTTTTAAAAAGTTCGTACTTTGATCTTTTAGAATCAGTGATTTAAAAAAATAAAATGCTAAAAACTTTCTTTTTACTAATTTTTAAAAAATAAAAAAATCAAACATTTCAAAATTCACTTAAAAATAATTGCATGAAACTTTTTTTTCCTGTGTGTTGAACATTTCAAAAAATGCTCACAATTTTAATTCATCATTTAATATAGTGGTGGAATTTTATAAATTTAAAAATTTCTACTTTTCTGTCTTTCTACAATATACAACTATTTTTTAAAAAGTTACATTTTCGTTTCCGGGGGCTAAAAAATTGCAAAATGAATCAGTGAGTGAATTTTAAAGTTGCACTGTTAACAGTTAGTTTTCAGAGGTAGCCAAAATTTTAAAAGGGCAGTAATAATTAATTGTGGGAAATTAACAAGAGAATTTTGTAATGACGTTAATTATAGCAATCCTTCACACACACACCGGAAAGGGCTGATTGAAGAGGAATTTCCATGACAGTATGTTATGCATTCAAAAATGTTTGTGCAATGCTGAGGGGAATAAAACCTCTCTGACAAAGAAAAGAAGTGAAAAAAAGAAAATTGTATCAGTGTGAACACGCGTTAGAAGTTAACTTCTTTGGCTTACATGTATTGAATTGTATAATAAAGTTTTATTTTAAAGTAGTCTTATATATAATTAACAAATTTATTATTTCAAACTGTATTTAAAAAAAATAATTAGGATGGAAAAGGTATAAGTATAGACAAAATTTTCATTTTCAATACATAATACTAAAAAAAATTTTATTGTATGTATTTTGAGAAAAGTATCATCATTATTAGTCTATTTCCATTATGCTTATGAGTGCTTCAGTACATACTTTAGTTACCACAAGCCTTTGATAACAAAAGTAAGAAATGTGTAGGTTTTGCACTCAATATCGCTTAAGTATCTCCAAAAGACTGCATCAATCGTAGTATTTGATTTTGTCGTTGATATTATTCTGTTGTTTTGTATCGATAAGGTGAAATTGTCTTTTAAAAATTCAATCAATTATAGAGATTTGTCTAAAGCAAAATTGACATTAAAATCTCCACTTAAAATCATAGGTATTTTATCATAATTTTTATTAATTAAAGCAGAACCTCTTGATGTGTATGGTAATAATGATTGATGAAGGAACTCGATAATGTCATCCAACTTTTTGTTCGGAGTAATATATACTGCTACAATTATAATTTTTTGTCCATTTCGATTGAAAATTTAGTAAACACAATCTTTTATTGCCAAACTATTGGAAGAAATGTTGTGTTGCCACTAAATTTTAAAACAATAGATTGTTTGTATTATTTCCTTAAAAGAATTTTAAAGCTGTATATCCAACAAACTCTCCTTAAACTAATTTTCGACAGATTTTGAGAACCCATTTAAATGCCTACTTTGGGTAGATTAAAGACTCATTTCCGATTTTTTTTTTTAATTCCTAAAATTGACTATAATTTGACTTCTAGGTAACGTAAAAACAAAACAAAGTATATATCGCAAAGTTAAAAGAGGAAAGGCTTGTTAAAGCTGCTGTTGAATGAGGAGAGGGGGGTGGGTGCTAGCTCAGGGCTAATAGACGAAAAACACAAAAGAAATTTTAAAAGACGTAATTTTTAATCTATTTTTTCAATCGTTTCGTTAGATTATTTTTATTAATAATGAAGTCATTAAATATTTAATTAAAATTTTGAGTATTTTTTGAAAAATCGCAAAAAAAAAAAAAAAAAAAAGATTTGGTCATTTTTTTTTTTTTTAATGACTGATTCTAAAAGAGAAAAGCATGAACTTGTTTAGAATAAAATATCAATTCATTAACTCGAAAGGAAACTTAAAGGGAATGATTTAGAAACCATTTTTATAAAAGCGTATAAATTTTAACTCATTTTTAAAAAAATTGTAAAAAATAGAAAATATCATTATTTTGTTAAAAAATATATACCATATCATGGCGAAAAAAATTATCTTTCCGATTCTGTAATTATTTTTTTGTCTGAGATCGATTGTATGAATTAGATGGCGTTTTTTAAAACAGGGGGAAAATTCGGAACTTCATTCATTTCTACCTTATGTTCATCGCTAACCGTGACTGGTAACGTGTAACACATAACAGAAATTTCTCCCTACCGTGCCATAAGAAGTTAACTTCAAAAATTTTGAAACAGAGAAGTTTAAGTTATACACTCGGTAAAAGCCTGAGCAATGCCTGGCTAAGCGGAGGGGGGGAAACAAAGTAATTTTGAAAAGAATATTGGAAGTGCTGATTTTGTGGAGGGTAGGAAAAATTTATGAAAGTAGAGAAAGCCTGTGCAATGCTGGGCCATGCAGCTAGTTAAGATAATAAATTTTGTATTAAAATCTACTCTCTGGTGCCATCGTAGTTCACAAAATTTTGCGTAAAGGAAATACATTGTTAAAAACATTAAAATACAGACACTAAGTAAATGAAATTATTAATAATATGAAAACAGTGTACAATAACTTATAAACACTATTCAACTATATTCTATTTTATATGTGTTATAAAAATATAAGAATTATTTTTGAGTCAGATAAGTAGACTCACTTCTAAGTATAAGTCTATCATTGCTTTTAGTATTTACTTGTTTATGAAGACTACAACTTGATGAAAATAAATTTTCACAGTATTCACTTTTACTTAAAAATATCACATAAAATATCTTGAATCTCTCTCACATAGAATATTTTGAGTATCATATTTTTATGATATTCAAAATATTCTTCTCCTAAAATGCTTGTTTAGCAAAACTCAGTCATATCAATGTTACTTAAATGAAAACTATTTATTTTTCACTGACCTGTATTTCTTAATGGCAGAAATTTTTGGTGAACAATAATCCACATGGTGTTGTTGCCCATTGATTTGATTTTGAAATTTTTTCGATGTTGGTCCTCCATTATTGGATTAGATGTTGGTCCTTCAATATTGGTCAAATTCACAGTATTATAGTACATCTTTCCATTTTTCGAATGTTGAAGTACACTTCATTTCTCCCCCCTTCTTCTTCGCCATCAGAACGTTTCTTTCAATCACGGCAACCTGGCCTCTTCAGCAAAGAAAAAAATATCATTTGGCAGAGTCCCATAATTGTTATTTACAGCACTTTTCTTGATAGTTGGCATACTTGGTGTCTGTTTTTTCTGGTTTTTAAAAGTATATTTAAGTTTAATTTTTCGAAATCCATTTTCAGGTAGATCCTGCCAGCTTTTATTCTGACATGTTTCAAGTTAACACTAAACTTTTTTTAAAAAATGGTTTAATTCAGCTAGCCATCGAGATATGTTACTCTAGAGAAAAAGGACGTCAAGTGAAAATTTAAGTGGCTTTACCGCTTATGTCCATATGTGAAGTACCGTTCTTAGTTATGGGTTATACTTGAAAGTTAAAATGCTGACATATAGGGCTATAAAATATAATGATCTTGGATTAGAAGTGTTTTGTGTTTGGGCCATCTGTTCGGAGAAATAATTGGGTGTTTAATTTAATACTTGAAGATGTAATGGAAAATAAGAGGTAAATGTTGTATAGGGAATTCAATTTTAAATTTAATTTAATTATCCTTACATGTATTTGAACAGGATTGTTAATTAGGAAAATTCTGAAGTATATCGAATTGATATGTTTTTCCGTTAGTAAGATTTTGAGAAAATAGTCTTTTTCAAGTTCAAAATCAGCAAATAAGTTGTGGTTTTCTTTTCCTTTTTAAATAATCTATTTTGATCAAAATCACTTTGTATATTTTCCCCTTCTAATTGTTATAATTACTCTTAAATACATGAAAACTCTCTATACATGTAAAAATAATAGAAAAATTTAAAAATTTTGATAATGATATGTGCATATATATATATATATATATTAAAAAACTACTTATGAGATATAATTTACTGTAGTTTTAAACTTCTAAATATTTTATTTTTATGCTAAAAATTTCTTTACAAAAGTCTGTTTTAAACAAATATTTTTTATAATTTTTTTTACAGAAATATCTGTAATCTTTGTGATATTTATATATTAATGACATATTTATCTTTCCTTGTTGTATAAGAATTTTAAAATCATACTTGTGAAAAGATGTTGTTTTTTATCTTGTAAAATTATATTATACTGATAATGGATAATTTCATGTATTTTTTATTTCATAGTTTTTATATTTAAAGTTTCAGATGTTGGTTTAATGTACATGAAAATATTTAAGGACATTAAAAGATTAAATACTCTTCAAAAACATTACCATACATTTCAAAAAGTGAGTATTTTTTGTTTAATCAAACTTTCACTAATTTATTTACATTATGGTACTGTGGACTTTATTACATTTTTTAAAAAAAATTATAAAACAAATATTTATTGAAGCTAATCTGTATCAAATGTAATCCATATACATTTTCGAAATCATTTACCAAGGAAATTTTGCACTTATTACCCCCATGCATTTTTCAACCTTTTGCAAATTTCATCAATTAACTGTTGGATGGCATATCAAATAGGTTACCATAGTTCATTCAATCTTTGGCAATTAATCTCTATCATCCAGTTAACTTTTGATGATAAATCTCTGGCTGTGGGTTAATATGTAGCTGTTGAAAATTTAAATATTTTCATACTAGTAAATATGTATTCAATTAAATATTATATTAAAGATAATACTTTTTTTACACCCGTTAGGTTAAAGAAACATATCTTCTATGAAACATTTTTGTCATCTGTAAGACTAAAAAATATATTTTGCTATTTTTATGTAGTCTTTAAATTTTATTTCTTATTATCTTAGTGCATAGCATTACATTTAAGAGAAGGAAAAATGTTTGAAAGCTATTACTTTTATATTAATATTAATGGATTGGGAAATATATATTTATTGTAAAAATTTATTTGTGTACAATATTTGTCATGTATCTTTTTGTGTGTACTTCTAATTTTATCACATTGTTTTATGAAAAATAAACTCACCATACATGATATTTTTTTAATTATGTATTAAAATACAAACTTTTTTCTCTTTTTCCTAGGAAGAATTACTTAAACAATGGAAACAAACTGTTGAGTCTGATCCAGATGAAACAGTAATGGATTGGTTAAATAACTTTAATGATCATCTGTTATCAACTTGGCATTCTCAAGTAAGTATAGTGCATATTTTAAGCTTAATATTTTTAGTATACTGTTCCAAATCTTAATCTAGTTATCACACATATATGGCCATAGTAGTGGATTGTGATCATGAACATATGGCTGACATTGTTTCTGTTTGAATTCTGGTGTTACTAAAGATCCATCACATAGAAGAACTGATTTTTATGTTAAATCTGTTTTGGCTCTAAAATCCTTATGGTGGGAAAGCTTAAAGAGTGAGATGCCAGCTCAGATCTTGCCCTCATCACTTGACCATGGCACAAATTTATGAGTTTTATCACCAATAATTGTGGAATGTAACAGTACACAATCAATTATTATTGAGACATGAAAGTTTTGTCATTCAATATAAATTAGATCAAACTGTTATTGTTAAAACCCCAGTTCATCGACCCTTGGCAATGATTATTTATGCCAGAAAAATTATTATAACCCTCCGCCTCGCTTGTTTTTTTTTTTTCGTTTACACTTACTAGATGTATGAACCCTTTTGAGGCGAGTGGCTGGTGCTATATTCTGCTCTGAACCAATCTAACAATTGGTAACTTATAGATTATTAAAGTTAATTATTTGTTAATTTAATTTGAGTCATTATTTGAAATAAATTTTTATTGAATAAGAATATTTACCAAATGAACATGCAAACCACAAAAAAGCCTTAAAGTTATAAAGCAATATATTTAAATTTATTATATTTATCAGTATAAAATATATGTATGAAATGTTTATTTAAATCTGTAAATGCATATATCCTTTCAAAAAGGATTTAGGATTGAATAAAAGTGTACAAGGGAATTTAAAAATTCTTTGATACTTTGTGTAATTTTTAAATTTTTCATATAAAAGATTCTTTTTTACATTCCATTAAGTTACTGTTGTGTATTAGGTTTATTTATTGAATAATTGTAATTTAGTAATTATATCAATCACATAAAAATGTTTTGTCCCATGCATTCACATAATTCCTATTGTACATGTAGAAAGAAGAATTGACTTGTGATAGAATTGTCAAATATTCTCTCAATACCAATAAGTGCTTAATGGGATGTATGAAAGTGAAGCTTAGTTTCATTTTTATTTAGATATTTTTTTAAAGAATTTCTCTAGTTTTGATAAAAGAATTTTTGGTAAAATACATAAATTTCAGTGTGAAACTTACGATTATTTTAATTTTGATGTACCATTGGCTTAAAAATTTATTTTCTAATTGACAGATGGCTTGTGTTCAACAATTGCTTCCTGATATTCCTGCTGTGCAGGTTTTATCTGAATTGTTTGTAGATGTTTTGATAAATTTGGATCCATCTTTAACTTTTTGTATTGATGCTGGAATGAAACTTCAGTCAAATCAGTTACAGTGCCTTATTGAACTGAAACAAGTAAGAATTCCCTTTCTCCTGTCTCTCTCTTTTGAAAACTCATAATTTTAAGTACATTTTATTTTAAAATGATTCCCAAAATAGGACCTATATAATGTGTATATTTTTTAATAAAATTTCCATTAAATATCTCTTAAGATGGAAAATAATGTAAAAATGACTGAGAGAAATGTATAAAATAACAAAATTTCCTTCAAAAAAGGTAGTTTCAAGATTCTATAAGAATGTTGTTCAGAATTAATAAGCTAATCAAATATTGACAACTTCAGTATAATTAGTAATTAATTTGCTTTCAAAATATTTTAATTGAGAAAAATATGTCAAAATAAACTCTTACTAGAAAACACTGTTTAAAATATGTTAAATTCATTGTTATGAGGAAGAAATATATTAAAAAAAAGCATACTGAGACAAAAGTTAGAGAAAAGTTGAAATGAGTTTTTGATTTAGTTATTACAAGTAAATTTTTAAAAATGGAACGTTTCTGTAATATATTATTAAGTAATAGTGTTATAAAAATTTTAAAATAAGTATTTGTATTAACTATTTATATATAAATCAATGAAATTTATAACATGAAAAAGGTAAATATTTGGAATGAAAAATCATCATTTAAAAAAGGAAATAAGAATTCCAAGACTCATAAATATCTTTCAATAACAAATACCTTTAAATCATTTTTAAATGTTAATTTGTGTTGAATGTAGACTATTAAAAATTTTGCCTGGCATTTCATTTTGTATTATAACTAAAAGAAATCTGTTATATTTTTGAAGACTCCTAATAAGTCTAACATAAGAGTGCTATTTAATTTTTTAAAAATGTGGAATATTAATAAATTTTTATCTTTAAAAATCTTCATTAGGATTATAAATATGTGAATATTGCGTATTAATTTTAAACAAGGCTAAATCCAACGTAAAATTTATCTGCAGAATTTTTTTTTTCTAACATTAATACATTTTGAAATTTTGCACATTGATATTGCTAATTTTTATCAGAAAATGCATTAAATCATAAGAATAAATTTTACAAATAGATAAATGTACATGTTTTTTTTTTTCATTTTCAGTATATAATAATATTTTTATTTCTCTGATGTAATGAGTACTAGTAAATGCTAAAGGTAATTCTTTGAATCATGACATTATTGTAAAATCTGCATTTCCCAATTTGTAGCTATAATTCATCTTGCATTTGTTAAATTTTTCTTGAGAATTTCTAATTTTTTATAATTTTTTTATCTTGGTAAATTCTGAGAATTCATTTTGTTTTCCAGATTACAGATAGATTAGCTAAAAGCTTAGAAATTTCTATTCATGCTATTGACCCTAGTAAGTAAAATCTTTGTTCTAAAAAGTTTTTTTTTTCCTGTGAATTTTTTTTATTTACTGTAATTGACTTAGATTTACTATATTTTTCTAGAATTTCTCAATGACGCCTATCTTGTTCTTCTTGTAAAGACTATTTATGCACCCTATCGCCCTCACATTGAAAAATATGATTATTTAGAAGAGCAACAACTTCTTTCTTCTTTAAAATCTCTTGCATTGGTAAGTCAATGTTTATCCAAATTAATCATAAATACATTGCAAAATACATATTTATTAAAAACATATAAAAAATATAGAGAAAATATTATATGTTTGAAAAAATATTATGTAAATTAAAATATAGTATTGTATTTAGAATTATAGAAATAAATGAAAATATAGAATAAATAGAACAATTCAATGTAGACATATCAGTAATGAGAGAATTTTTGTTTATGTAAATTTTACATACTTAAAGCATTCAGTTTATATTAAAATATGTTTATTTATTTATCTATTTTTAGTATTATGAATTATAGTAAATTAGCTCAAAATATAAATTTTACTAGTGTAAATATAAAGTAAACAAAATTAAAATGAATTGTAAATTTTAGTTTAGATTGATGATTTGTCATATATATAAAAATTTTCTTACATTATTTGGTTTACAAAGCATATTTCTTTCATAAAAAAACATGTTATAGAAAATTGTAAAATGTGAATATTTTATAATTCTTTTATTTTTTTAAAAATAGTCTGAAGATTTAGAAGATAGTGTTCAAATTTTAGGTGATTCATTGAGCAAAATATTTTGCTTGATTCAAGAAGTAAGATGATACTTTATTAAAATAAATTTCATGTTTGTTTAGAAATTGACATATTTCTTTTAATATGAGTAGTTAATAATTAAATATATCCTGCTTATAAATTTATAGGCTGAAAGCAGATGTCATCAGTTGACCCAAGGTTGTGGTTATGTAAGCTTTTTGCGAGCATTAGAGGTAATATAATTTTAGAATACTCTGCATAAATATAAACATAAATTTAAATTTTTTCTACTGTCAGATAAATGCTGGTAATTTTTACTTAGCAGGGGAGGGGGGGGGGGAAATCTCGATAATTTTAATTTGCATTATTCTTTTGCCATATCATTATTATTAGTAGCAACTTATTTAACAAATTATCTAAAAAGTATTTATAGAATTAAAAAATTTTGTTTAGAACATTCAGTCATGTTATTAATGTTAAATTTTACATGAATGGAGACATTTAAAAAATCATAGTGAAAAAAGATTTCCTATAATTCTATTTCATTTGTTTTACTAAATATTTTGCTGTTATAATTAATGTACAGTAACAATTTACTGTACAATTTAAACAATAATGTTTTTTTTTAATTTTATTTCTATGTGAAGTGAGGAATTTATATGGTTATAAAATAATGATTTACTTTAATTCTGTGCTACTGTTTACTTAACAGATTTTTAAAAATTTTATGCCTTTCTTTTATGTGTGTGAGGGAGGGGTTCATTTGTAATATTTTTTATTTTTTAATGAAGAGTGACTAACTTGCATTTGTTTGTTCACATTTTTGTATTTAATATGTGTTCCACTATTTAAATTATATTTATATCAATTAAAAAAATTTTTCCTGAAAATTGATAATTTTTTAGGCTATACATTTCATTTTAAATTTTCTTTTTATTAATTTATTTTGAATTACATGAAGGGTTTTATCTCTGAGTATGCTGGCCACTTTCGATGTTTGCTGAGGCTCTTCAGAAATAACATGCAATCAGAGAAAGGTATAGCAGATAGTTGGTCAATTTTCCAGCAATCACTGCATGCCACTCAAGTGATAGGCGAAGCATTAATGCAGTTGGAAGGTCTTCAAGTGCTATACATTGGAAACATTCGAGAAGTTGGACGGAAATTGGGCTATTATTCCCCTACTGAAGAAAATTCTGTCAATCCATTTCATGCATATGATGATGTTCTTTTATCTACTTCTGCAAAACGGGAGCTCCAACAAATGATAAACATGTTACAAGAAGGTAAATGAACAGATCTACAAAATTCTAATTTCTATGCTTTTAAATTTTTAACTTAAAATTTGAATGAGCAACCTAAAAAATAAGATTCCAATTTTAATAATTTCAATAGTGATCATCACTGCAAGATGAAAGTGATATCATTGTTAACTCCTCAGAGTAAAATTAATAGGTGAATTAATTGTGTAAAATGGTTGGGCATTTTTTCAATCAATAAAGTAGTGATTGCTCTAAATTATTTGTTTTAAATTTCATTTGAATCCAATCAGTAATTCCAGAGAAATAAGGGAAAAACTGTAAGGAGGTTGTATGCTAAATTAATAGGAAGATTGCTTTCTACAAATGCCAAATCTATAAAGTTTTGATATTTTTCTGTTACATTCAATAGATATTTAAAAATTAGTTTTATTTAAAATAATAAAATTTTATTTTTATGCAAAAAGAATTTCCTTTCAATATTTTAGATAGAGCTTTTAACCAGTATTTTTTCTTGCCACTAGGAAGTCCTTTGAGGCTGGTAAATGTCGAAATTCACGTCATGCAATATTTTTTTTATTTTTGATATATGTTTCAAAGGGGAAGTGAGAATCATATAGGGGATAAGTAATGTAAATAAACGGAATGCTTTATTACTTTTTTTTTCATGGAGTAGATATGTAGAATCTTTTAGGGTTTCATTCTTACCTTGTTGCAGCGGTAGCCGAGTGGTATAGGTATTGGATCGTGGCTTACCTTGTCACGAGTTTGAACCCAGTACCACTAAAGACCCGCCGTGTAGGGACACGTTAAATCTGTCGAGAGCTCAAACGTCCTCTCATTGGTGTGGTAGTTAGGAGAGGGGGTGCCAGCTCAGGTGTCATCCTCGTCACTTGACAATAGTTCAAAATGACGTGGTTCGTCACCAAAAGCCCTTGTGTAGCTGAACAACGCAACATTAATATTCAATCAATCAATCAATTCGTACTTCCTTTCCTATTTTGTTAAACCTTTATTCCAGATTATCTTGGTGAGAAAGTGTTATTTATCAGATGTTGAATATACTCGCATGTTGTAATCTAAAGTTTGTGTAATAATTTAAAATGGTACAAAAAACTACAATGTAAACTTACAAACAATGCACAGACTTAAACTTTTTTTCTGTGATTTTTTCCCCAAAATTAAGCTGGCTTAGCAGCACAAAACCACCCAGCCTGTAGAATGATTTTTTTTCGCATCTTCCATATCACAAAAGGATTAATGCTATTATTGATGCTCTTGGGGAGATTTTCTAAAGCATTGGAAGAAATCGTATCAAAAATTTCGTATTAAACAATTTCAAGATTAAAAAATGCAGAAAATTTTATTCTTTTAAAATTTACTTTTTTTTGTAATTTTGTTCATTAGTTCCTAATTTTTTAATATTCGTTTTAGGCTTTTTTTAATTTATAATTTGAAAATTGTTAATTATCAATAAGTATAAACAAATTGTTTAAAGTGTTGAGTTGAAAACTTTTATATTCTCAAATGTTTTAAGTATTCATTAAATCTTAGATAACTTTACAAAAACTTAAATTTAAACTAGTTTTAGAATGAGAAATCTATGATAGGGAAGAAGATGTCTGTAATTAATAAACTCTTTTTAGAATTAATTCAATGTATACATTAAATTTATTGAATAGTGCAATAATTTAACTGACTTGTGCATTATTAACGTTATTGGCAATTATATTTTTCTGCTATGAAAGAAGCTATCAATGATATTCCTTTTCTTTTATGAGGGCACAATACCTGTTTAAATTTGCCACACACATTGACCATTTTTAAAATTCTGCAATATTCTAAAATCTGTTAATGTTGGTTTTTGTATGTTATACTGTAGTGCTAGTTTTGTAGACATATGTTTGTTACATTTTGTAAAAATTACAAATAATTTAAAGATGCTCTTGAACAATTGATCTAGATTAATAGACAACTGGGTGACATAGAATTTTATTACATTAAAAATTAAAAGTGTAAAATTTGCATTATTTAGAATTTTTATCAATTTATACTTTTTAAAATATTATAATAATTAAAATTCTTTTGTACAAACTTTTAAAGCCAATTTCATTTAACTTTGCCAGTTATTTATTACATGATAGTTTGTTTCCATTACAGAAAAAACTGCTAGTCCTTTGAAAAAATCATTGTCAACATTTAAGAAACTATGCATAGATGCTGGATCTCTAATTTCAGATTTGGTTTTAAAACAAGCACAAGTTCATTTACAGAAAGTACCATATTTAAAAGTAAGCCCTTATATTGTGTTTTATAATTTTAATATGAAGATATAATTACTAACAGTATTATATCTATAATATTAAAAATACCATCTTCTTTGCTTAAGAATAGTTTATTCACTAATTATAAATGCCTTTTGCCCCTTTTAGTTATACATTTTTGTCCTTGTAAGTGTTTTGCACAAGCTGATTTTTCTAAAATACTATCTGAATTGCAATTTTTTTCTTTTAAAACAAGATTTCCAAATAAATAAAATGAAATTAATTTATGTTATTTAATATGGTTTAAATTAATAAAAAAATTAAACTAATTACAACTTTGTATTTATTTTAAAAATATATTTTGATGTTAAATTTTGGGGAAAAAATACATATATAGCTGTTATTAGTTTTTTTAGAATTTGTATACTTTTTAGACTATTAAAATGCTAATGTATGTATGCCTTACTAGATATGGAGCGAAGATTCTAGTGGACCAGTTGTAGCTGATTTACCTGATTTTAGTCTATCTCCTCAAGAATATATTACTGAGGTATTTTTATAAGCTATTTTGCACTTTTTTCCATTTTTATTTTTATTTTTTTTAATGTTTCAAATTTACATACTTTATATTATTTAAACAAAATATTCCATTATCAACAAGTATTTTGCTGCACTGATTAATTAAATAAACATGAAAACTCATTTCAGTAAATTTTATTGATAATTTTTGCTAAAAGACAAAACTCTGCTACTTATTGCTTAGTATTTTTATAATTTTTTTTTTTTTTTTTTTTTTTTTTGGGGGGGGATATTAAACAGTGACAATTGTAAAATGATCACGATTGCAAACTTGTTGCTGGTGTTGTTTCATTCAATCGGGGTTTGAGTCTGTTTCTACAAAGAACTCAGCATGTAGAGGGACTGGTGTATGTTACATCTGTCAAGGCTGAAAGTCCTCAGGTTACTGTGGTGTGGAAATTTGGAGAATAGGGTGCTAGAGCTCTGATGCTCCCCTCATCAGTTAACTGTTGTAGAAAATTATGAAGTCTGTCACCAATAGGCCTTGTGTTGCTTTATACTGCAAACAATAATATGAAGTATGTTATTTAAACAGAAATAGGCTGTATGTTATATAGGTGTAATCATATTGAATAGATAATATTTTATTTACTAATAATTATCCAAAACAGTCTTAATTATTTTATTGCAATGCTGGGTGATTTTTTTATACACCCAGTGCAAAAAAGAATCTTAGTCAAATATCTCTTCCATGCAAGCTTGGGGCAGTCATTGTAGTGGATTTAGTGTTATCTGAGATCTACCTCGAGGAAGCCTGCAAAATTACACTTACCCTTCCATAAAACCAATGAGAAATTTTAGTCAATTATCTCTTACTTGAAATCCTTGCCTTGTCTCTAAGGAAACACAATTTTGCAATTTAATGATGTTTCAATGAATCTGGGTTACATCTTTGACAAAATTGAAATGGAGTAAGCATGCTGAGTATTTCATATCTAAAGAAAAGAAGACTCCCCATTCTTAAAAGGTTACTGAGATTTAGGTGAAATACAGATACTTTGAATACCACCTACAAAATCTGTATTCAACCAGTTCTGGATCATTTGTAATGAAGTGCTAATCTCAGCTTTTGATAGTGCCTCAAAGTTTATTGATACTTTTCAACGCTAGGTGGTACTAGAGCAGCAGTTTTCAACCTTTTTTCCTGCAGGGCCACATACATATGACAGTTATTTCACACAGGCTGCACCATGAGGATAATAGGGTGGAGGGGGACACTATAACACCAAAGCAAAATATTAAAACTCATTTTTTAGGGAGGGGGACCTTTTATTTTAATACTATGTTAACCTTTATCAGACACACTCAAGAACTTTTTACTTTTATGCATCTTTGAATGAGTTAAGGAGTAGTTTCAATTTCCTTTCATCCATGACGAAGCCTCTTGCTTACATTCTACTATAAAACAGCAAATTTTTGGATTTGATTGCTTGATTGATAGAATTCAGCACTAAATTTTTAGTGCATTGTTCTTAAATAATTGAATTTCTTAGGGCAATGGGCCATGACTGCACCTCTCAGAAAAGGCTGGCAGGTTGAGTATCTCTGTACCAGAGACTAGATGGACGAGGTAACTAGATTCACCTCATGCTGCTATTATGGCTTTGTTTAGACATTTGAACAGATATGACTGTCTAAATGCTCATTTGTTATATCTTAATTTCAATAGTTCACCTGATTGTGTTTTGTGTGATTCTGGACAAGTTATGACTGCTGCTCATTTGGACAAGTGTTCTGTGCTAAATGTATTGGACCATATTATTAAGAGATATTGGAAAGCTTGTTGCTAAATGACTTAATGTTTAATGGCCTGGCATTTGTTTACTAATAATCTTTTCCATACTACAGATTTTCTGTCAGAACTTTCTTTGGGAGACCAAAAATATGATAATTCCAGGGGAATCTTGATGACTAGGGGACTGATCCATCTAATTCTCACAGAAATTATGTATTGTCCATAATTGCATTGGTAGTATGTGGGCATGCATTAAATTGGAATACATTCATGATTTAGTGAATAAAATCTGAAATTATTTGAGGATATTGAAGCTTAAATATTTCACAATTTATGAGTAATTTATGATACAGTGATTTTAAAATAACCTGCATTTTTTTTTTTTTTTTTTTTTTTTTTTTTTTTTTTTTGTAGAGAATATTTGGAAAAATTACTGGTCAAGTATTTTTAATTCATATAATCAGAAACCTTATACTGTGAAATAATATTACAGAGAGTTATAAATATAAAAATACAGAGTTATAAATATGTAAAAACCAATCTATATTTTAATTAATATTCAATTGTTAAATTGCATATTATTATTATTTTGTTTAATAAATTTATTTTCAAAACTTCTCATGCTCCACATTGCATAACATCAGGCTTACAGATGTAAGTGGTAACATCATTATAAATTTTAAAACAGAATTAAAAATACATTTAAGAGACAAATATAAAATATAAGGAAGGGAGGAAATACACAAATATAATGAAAGGGAGGTACCTCTATAAAACTTTAAAAATCTATACAGTAAAGAAATTTTCTTTAGACATTAAGTCTTTCAGTACAATTGACTAACAAAGACAAAACAGGTGGCCAGGAAATACCTAAATGTTTCAACTCCTTTTTAAAATTTTCTTTCTTACAAAAATATAGGTTACAAGACATGTTCCATGATTACAGCATCCATACCACTAGAACAAATATCATTACCAATTAAATTAAACCTAGATAAATAGCTCTTAAAATTTCCCTGTTAGAATGGGGATAACTTAAAATCAGTAACAAATTTCTTGCATTTTAGCCATTTATAAATGGTTGGATAAAACTTTTTAGTCCACAAAGATTTAGGTGAGGCCAAGAATTCGGAGTTCTAGGTCGAAAAAGTTTTTTTCCCAAGCAAAATGCTTCCAGTGGGAC
Source organism: Trichonephila clavipes (assembly GCA_019973935.1). Taxonomy (NCBI): domain Eukaryota; kingdom Metazoa; phylum Arthropoda; class Arachnida; order Araneae; family Nephilidae; genus Trichonephila; species Trichonephila clavipes. The sequence continues at coordinate 846,024 of BMAU01018474.1, read as the reverse complement.
AATGGCACAGACATCGAAAGGTTCATATCTTGACAACCTGCCAAGATATGAAACTATGCATAGTATTTTTTAATCTAATTCCAAAATCAAAAAGTTATGCATTATTGCTGTTTATCTGTTATCTTTGCTAATTGATTTATACTAAAAATTGATTTTTTTTTTTTTATGTATCTGTATTTCTTCAAAATTGTAAATTAATCATTTTGCTTTGAACAGGTAGGTCAGTATTTAATGACAATTCCCCAACATATTGAACCTTTCATACTGAGAGATAATCCTGGCCTACATACTGCTCTGAAGAACTGCAATTTGCCTCATGAATCAGAACAAGGTAAGTTACATGTATTTATTCCTTGTAAAAATATACTACTATTTATATGTGTGTGTTTTGCTAATACTGAGAGAACATTTGTGTTTAGGAATTATAGATGCTGACTGCTGTGTCGTAGGGCCTGGGTTCGAATCCTGGAGAAGGCATGGATGCTTATAAATGTATACTGCCTTCGCAGCAGGGGGGCACTCTAAATAGCCATTGAGCCGCAAAGTTCTCTCATGATGTTGATGGAAGGGGCAGTGAAGTGGGAGGCCCCTGACCACTCTCAGGGTGTCTTTCCTCAAAATTGGGGTGGAATGGAGTAAAATCATATTGTCATCTGTATAGTGCTCAAAATTGGCTAATGACTGGTGTTAGCCCTTTGCCATGATGAATTTTGTGGGCCTCTATCCAGCCTTTGCCAATCAGGGGGCATTAGTAACAACATTTTCAAATTATTATGAAACAAACTGAGTTTTATATCATGATCATACATCTATTATATAAAAATGGATGTTTGTATATATGAAATCACATCACTCCAACACTGTTTAACGGATCGCTATGAAAATTGGCATGTATATGTATTTTTTTATGGAGAAGATTTTTGTTGCAGCTCCCCACCAGGTGGCGCTATAGCATGTCAACTTCTTCATCATTCAATCAATTGTCAAGTTGCCAACAGGATCCCCAATAATGATGCCAACTTGGCTCTGTCACCAACATTTCGCTATGTTTCCATTGAATTGCCATTATAATGTAAGGAATGGCGTTGTTTGCGCATATTGCAATTTTAACATGAAATAAATGCAACAGAAAGTGATATTAACGTTTTACACATCTAGATATAAATTATTTACACTATCTTGGCATTTGTTGCAGTATATGTTCTTATAAATTTTTTTGTAGAATTTCCAACATTTTTACACAGATTGTGTTGTGATTTTGCAAATGTTTTTATACTTATTCTACATGCTTCAATATGCTAGCAAATGTTTTAATATATTTAAAATAAATATGAATTATAGATTTAAACATGTCAAATATTTATTATTGTAATTTTTTTTTTTATTTAGATAGCACCAGTAATGTAGCTGATTATTTATTGGAGTGTTTAGCAAGGAGGATAACAGATTGCTATTGTGAAAATATACTAAAAATATCCCATCTTAAAAATAATGCATCTAATCAACTGGTAACAGATATAAGTAAGTTTTCTTTTAATAAGAATATAATGTTTTGGTACAATCATTTAATATTTGCCTTCTTATATAGTGGAAACAGAAATAGAATAAGTAGAGAGTAAATGAAAGCAATATGTGTTAATATTTTGGGCCACTTTTATAAATAATTATTCTAAATGTACAGTCATAGTTTTAGTTGTGGTTTCATTATTATTTTTTTAATGTTACTATCTGAAATTTGCTGAATATTGCCTAAATTATTCTTGTGAAGAAACAGAACTGAGAAATACTGTTAAGATATGCTTAATTTTTTTTTTTTGTAGTGTTCTTCTAAATGCTCTAGTAACTCAATTCTGAATCATTTGAATTATCAATTATGTATGTGAGTATTTAAGGATAGTTAAATTATGACTGAAAAATTAATCATTAATTATGACTGAAAATTCTACTTCCCATTCAATCTTGGTGTCCCTGCCTTTCATACTTGCATATGATGTTCAACAGCTGATATTTTTCCAGCAAAGATCATTCAACCTTAAAATTTTGATCCTATTTCATTTTCATTTTTATGGATCTGTTTCATGTTTTACCCTCCATACAAAATCTAGATGATGAATTAAAAAGAACTGTAATTACTATGCAACCCAATCCCTAACTAAATCAACTGCTGAGTAAACTACAATTACTGATATGATCATGAGCAAATAAAAAACTTAGTTTCTGAAAAATCTATGTGCTACTTTCTTCATATCACATATACAGTGAAAATTGCTTAGCATGAAACTAAAGTGACTGAAATATTTTTTCGTGTTAAAAGATATTGCAAAAAAAAAAAAACACATATCAACGAAATTAAGTTTATTAGAGTTTAATTTACATAGATATGTATATATTTAGCAAAAGTCAATGGAACAAAAACATTCACAAGAAATTTAATACAAAATTTTCAGACTTTTTGAAAAATAAATCATTTATTGAGTTTTGGGAGAATAATCTGATATTTTCTTTACATTGTTTTTTAGCATCAAATTGTTCGATATCATCTATTATGTTATTCATTCACCATTGAGGTATGCTTCTAAATAGCTGTGCATGCTTTTCATGATGTTCCTCATTTCAGATGATGTGGGAACAGGAGCTGCATTATTCATTTCATTTTCATCGTTGGAACCTTCATCAGTGATATTTCTTGAGCTTTGAACAAACTCCAAAATGTTTTTGTCTACCATAATTGGGACTGTACACATATCATCATCATCCTCATCTACTGCAAAGAATTATTTCGATAATACAATAGAACAGTCTAAACCTGCTGATGTTTTCCATATTTTATTTATTCCTAGAAGGGAAATCTTTTTGTTTCATGTTAAGAGAAAAAGAATGCATGAAAGTACATAGTAGTTTGCCTCACAGTACTGTTATATTACTTTGTGTTAACCAATATTTCATCTTAAACATTTTTACTTTAACTGTATTTCACTGTATATAATCTTGATTTCCAATATATTATTAAATGTTTATTCTGAATTTAAAAAATATTTGCTATTTATACGCTCATTTTTAGACTAGTGCATTTCTCTTTCTTATTTCATAATATCAATAAGTTAATTAGGTTATAATTGTTAGAACATTAAAAATTATCAATTTGTGTTCTATTTCTTAGTTGGAATACCTAATAGAAGAGACATTCTTATACAATATTTTTTATGTATGAATTACAGGTTACTTTTGTGACGTATTAGATGATTTAGGGCTAACTCCATCGCCTGACTTACCTAATCTACTGGCTCTTTTGAAAGTTAAACCTGACAAATTCGATTCTGAAGCTAGAAACAAGCCACCACTAATAGTGAGGAAAGTAAGCGCAATGAGAAAAGTGAGAGTGCAATAGGACAGTGTCATCTCTATTGACAGATATGAATATATTTTTATATTTGTATATATGTATACTATGTGAAATCATATTGGTGAAAATGGCATTGTGAAATAAAACACCAAAGTATTAATTACATTTTAAATAAAAATTGTTAAGTTTTCAGAGTACTGTGTATTTAATAATTCTGGAGTTTTTCTCCTCATTCCTTATAAAAACTGATATTTCTATTGATTGCTTTATTAAGCCCTGTAAACAGCCATTAAAATCCCTTAGTACAGTGATCCGCAACCCCCGGGTTGTGGATCCAATGGTGCAGGGCCGCCTAAAGAACATTAAACTATTGCCATTTTATTTAAAGTGGAGCACTTCTCTCAGATTTGCACAACTTTCCACAGAAATCACTTTATATTCCACGTTAAATAACTTTTATTCATTTTTGGTGTAACTGTATGTTATTCTGAAGGCATATTTAAATGTAACTAAATTAAAATTGTTAAATCAAAATAGTCTAAAGTATAAACAATCAATGTGTCCCACCCTCAGCGGGCCACGATAAAATTATCAAACGTTGACCGGTCCACAGCGATAAAAAGGTTGCGGAGCATTTCTTTAGTGTATAAGCTTACAAGTCTTCATGCTAAAGTTTTCAGCTTAATATCTTAAGACAGATATTAAAAATCAATTTAATTTTCTGGATATTTCTGCTGTAATGTCATAATCATAATTTTTCATAATTAACTGAGTCAGTGAGTTCTGATTCTGATATTTGGATATCTGAAACTATTTGCAGAATGCCAGTTGTACTTACACTTAAGATGGTTATTATAAAATTGAAAAGAGATGGATGGTTAAAATTATAAAATTGAAGATTCTTTAAAATATTATCTTGAATGTATTTGTGAAATGGAGAAATATGAAATTTATTTCTAGTGCAGTGATTGCCAAGCATTTTTGACTTGTTGTATCCTTTTTGAACTAAGGTTTTTCCCTTGGTACCATATCTAAGTCAAAGTATTGTTAATTATTATATAGTATCTTATGCAAAATTCCACAGTACCCCTACAAAGACACTGCACATATTTTGAAAAACCTTTATTATACTGTATATGTCGTGAACACAATAACTATCAGCTGTTTATAAACTAATATGTAACTCTTTTTTTTTTTGTAAAATTACATTACTCTAGAGCAGGGGTCTTCACACTTTTTCAACTCACGGGATCCCTAGAAATAAAAGGTGCTCTCGTAGAACCTCTAGAACTAGAAAGTGTTTTCGTGGAACCCCATTCCATACACATACTTCGAAGGATATATCTCAAAATAATAATTAAAGTCGATCAACATGTTATAGGCCAGGGATGGCAAACCTGTATGGATCAACATACCATTTTTTCTTAAGAAATGCTTAATGAGGTATAGACGTGCCGCCAAATAATTTTGACTTGTGATTATTGGGAAAATAAGAAAACTAAATGCTAAGAAAACTCTCAACACTATTCACTACAAAAAAATACATTTTACACTTTATAGAAGTAAATGTTTTAGTTATACTTGTAATTCAAATTATAAGGTAACAGTGTGACTTTTGATGTTGCAGATTAGATGGCAAATAACTTATATCAGGATTGTAAGACGTTACTTTTAGTAGAATGCATGTTGAATTGAAGTCATCTGTTAAACGGTTTCTAAGCGAGGCTTTAATGTTATTCATCTCTGAAAATAATGACTCGCATGCATAGGTAGATGAAAATGAGGTTATAATAGCATGAGTGAGCTTCTTCAAACAATTTAATGTGTCTGGAATCGAATTCCATGTTTCCAAACTTTCATTACTGGCATTTTTACAATATATCAATTCCAACTTTTTCCTTATTTCGATTAAATTTTTGAATCCATATTGAACTATACTAAAAATCAATCAATTGCATATCAAATTCTTCAATTTACAACCAGTAAAACTGGAACATTTAGTTTATCAAATAAAGTCACATCAGAGTACATAATCAAATCGAGCATTTCCGATAATTATTTGAACCAAGAACATCTCGTTGAAAATTCCTTGATTGAAGAATCAATTACGGAAAATAATTCTATAACTTTTACTTTGTCTGGTTTCTCATGTGTGTCTAAATCTTTGATGTTTTTTTCAAGATTGGGAAGTATTTGTAGTTTCTTGTAATAATATTGTTTATGAAAACATGCAGTTTAGCATCAAAAGCGTGAATAAGATCCCTCATGAGAATTACTTCGAAGGGAACTTTGTTATTTTGTGGACTAAAATCCAAACTATTGTGAGCGGTGACGTGCCCGAAATATTGTGTCGTGTGCCATCGGTTCGCCACCCCTGTTGTAGGCAATCAATATAAAGGCTATTAAAAAAAAGTACCGTGTTTATTATTAAAAAATTCTAATTAATTTTTTAAATGTAATTTACTCACACTAATAATATTAATTTGTGATCAAAGTGTCACTTATCCATGCATTATATTTAGTAACTGGGATATGTGCTCGCTTTTTTTGACAAACTGTCAGTCTTGGCCAATTGACATTAAATGTAATCACATATTCTAAGTTTAATTTGTTTTTGTAGCCACTTATGTTGAGAAATATATTTTACTTAAACAGTGTTCTGAATATCATTAAAATGTTTATAGCTGTGTGAGAGAGAGAATTTGCAACGTAGAATTTAGAAGCTGCTCTTGGGAAAATTTAGATTTTAACATCAAATCTGTTGATAAGTTTCCTCTCCTTCATTATAGGTGTTTTTTCCACAAATGCAAAAATTTGCATTTTCCATTAGAAAACTATTTAGTTTTGCAAGACATTGTGCTAACTAGCAAGTATAAAATTATCTTGAGGAACCCCAGATAGTAAATGATAGAATGTTTATAATCTAGTAGGAAGTATATATAAAGATAAAACTTTTGTTATTTTGTAATAAAAGTTTAAAAAGGGTTGCGAAATAAAGTTATTATATAGAAATAAAATTTTCAGTTTTTGTGAATAAGGAGGGGAGGATGAGCTTTAGATGCTTGTAACTATGCAAACTTCATAGAGAACATGATTTCATTTTATATACATACTTGTTTCTTCTCAATTTTTTTATTGTGAATTATGAAACCCCTGAGTATGCCTTGTGGAGCCCCAGGGTTCCGTGGAACACAGTTTGAATACTACTGCTCCAGAGCTGTACAATGTTTTATACTGTCAGGAACTCATAATTTTCTTCTAAGTTCAGAAGCAAGGTTTGGCTGTTATTTAACTTCTACAGCATGCAAAAATGAGGAAAATTTCCCATATGGCCAGCTTAGGCCATCGTCTAGAGATGCAGCAATCGGAGATTAAATAACCAATCAAATACTTATAATTACAAAGTTAAATATAGAGATTTATAGGATTAATCCTTTGGTTTTAGAGCAGTGGCCTTCAAACTTTTACAACTCATAGAACCCTTAGAAGTATTAAATATTTTCAGGGAAACCCATTTCACATACACACTTAGAAAGATTTATCTTAAAATATTTAAATTAGCTCAACATGTTATAGGTACTTTATGGAAAAACAATTGAAAAAGTATTGTTTTCCTTATTAAAAATTGTTAATATAATTTACTCATGAAAAACATTAATTTGTTATTGAAGTGTCACCTACCCATGCATTATATTTAATTACTGGAATATGTGCTTGCATTAATTATATAAGCTGTTGAAGCCTAGGTCTATTGAAATAATCTGCAGTCACATTTCATGCTCAATGTTTAATTTGTTTTTATATTTTGTTTTTGTTGCCACATACATTGAGAGAAATATTTTTCACCTAAATACAGTGTTCTGAATAGTATCAAAGTGTTCACAGCTGTGCAAGAAATCCTGTGTATTTTGCATGAATTTTCAACTTAAAATTTAGAAGCTTTTCCTGCTTAAATTTAGATTTTAAACATCGAGATATATCGATAAGTTGTTCCTTTTTCTTCATTATTGGTTTTTTTTTTCAACGAATGTGAAAAGGTGCATTTACCATTAGAAAACTATTTAATTGTGCAAAATATTGTACTAACAAGAATAAAGTTTTGTGAAACCTGGAATAACAAACAATAGAATATCACAATAGTACATATAAAGGTCATCTGATGTCATTGACTTTTGTCAATGGCATTAAACATTTCGAAATTTGCACTAAGTGTTGTTCTGCTCAGGCCTCCCTTCACCACATTTTATCTTGTTTGGGGCTTACCAGGCAGGACTTATTTCAATATCCTCTATTGGTTTTGGACTTCTTCAGAGTGAATGGACTCATGGACTTGATCTAGCTCTCCTGATCTTGGGGATGAGAAACAACAACAACAAGGAAAAACGTTTTTAATATTTTTTTATTAAATTACAGCAAAAGTTTAAAAAGTACTACAAAGTAAAGTTATATTGTATGTAGATAGAATTTTCAATTTTAATGAGACCGGGATGAACTTTAGATACTTGCAGCTGTGCAAACTTCATAAAAAATGAAAATCTGTTTCACATACGCATTTATAATTTTCTTTCGGATTTTTTTTTTTTGTGAGTCCATGGAACCCCTGAGTGTGCCTTGTGGAACACAGTTTAAAGACCACTGGCTTAGAGCACAAAGTTGTGTAAATCTTGCCTTGATACTATATTAGTATTTTGAGGCTTTGTTAAATTTAATATGCAGTGTCCAAACAATGTTCAATATTCCAATGGTTTTTTTAGCAGCAGAAAACTTCTAACTAAGGATTCATTTGCCACCAGACCATGAGTCTTATCGTTCAGGTAACCTTTTCTCTCTAATGTCTGGTACAGATGTTTATGTTACTTTAGATATATCATCAGATGATTCATGGTCTTATAAAGTTATTTCATTTGTATTTTCCAATAATGCAATTTTATAGAATGCAGATTGTATTCTGAGACTTGATTTGCATGCAATTCATAAAAAAAAAATTAAGGGAATTAAAGATAATCATTTTTGAGAATTGTTACATTGCTTTTTCCTCTAATTTCATGTTATTTTTCTAACCTCAGTCAATAAGTTAAACCTCATTATTATAGCATATGTTATGTAATTTATTAATATTTGATTGTATAATTTAATTATATAATCATTTTTAATGATGAACAAACAGAAACAACTTATCTTGTGGACCTCACTGCAACCCCATGAAAGTACATACTCATTAATAAAAATCCCAAATTTAAATGACTGAAAGCTTTTATTTTCCTTGTGGCAACAAAAAATATTGAAAACGTGCATAATCTTAGAATTTTAATTTGTGTTTAATACATCATTAAATTTAATTTTGTATGACTAAATTATTTGCTATCAATATGTTGCTTTTAACTTGTTGGAAAGAGAGATTTTGAAAGCTTTAAATATTAATACTTTTCCAAAGTAAAATGTGTGGTTTTCTCTTTTCTTGATTAGGGGCCCCCAACTACAGAGGCCCAATATGAGTAAGCAAAATATAGTAAAATGTTGAGGGGCCCCCAAAGGTTTTTGATACAGTGCCCACTCAGGACTAATTACGCCAATGGTTTAAAGGAATTAAATTTTCCATAACATATACAATGGTGTAACTAAGAATTCACGACAGCCTTCAAAATTTTAAAGAACATTATAGCAAATTGAGAACAACAAAGATTAACCACAGAATCAATTTAAGATTATTTAAAACTTTTCCTTCTGGTGGTAGAATTAATTATTAATAACCATATATGGTGGAATTTAATAGAGAATAAAAAAGGAATAAATCAGAATCAGTAGAGCTGAAAAGAAGAATATTTTTAGGTTTATGAATCCTTCAAAAGTTTCAGCTTAGTCTTGCATCTTATTCGAAGAATTAGATTTTGATAACATTGCAAAAAGGTAGAGTTAAAATTATAAGCTTTCCCTCATCCACCTCTCAACCAATTTCAAAACTTACACCTATTTTACTACATTCTATTTTAGCATTTGCATACTATTATAAAATGAACATTAAATTCTATTTTCTAATTATAATTTTTTAGATAAAATATGTAAGTAAATTATTTATGAAGCAATATTATATGAATATATATGTGCAGTTCTCTCATCTTTTGAAGTAATTTGTTCAAAGTGTAATACCAGATTTTTGAACAACGGTATACTTATAGAACTGAAACCCTTAGCAGAGCAAAAAAAAAGGGGGTTTTAGAAGGGAAAAACATTTACAAAAGGAGGACAAATGCTTCATACCAGTTTAGAACAGGGTGCGAGTGGTTAATAAAAACGTGGAATAAAAAATTTACATAATTCATTTGTCATTTTTAAAAAATGTAGTATATCTAATTACATAGAAGGAATGGATAGAGAGAAGACGATTATTTATTTTTTTTTAGATCAGAGTAGCAAGTGGTGGTGGAGATGAAACAGAATTCGATAATGTGGGTTAAACCACGTTTAGCGGGTGAAAATCGCGATAATAGTAGCCGTCGGAAGGACGGTTAACTAGACGAGGGGAGTGGCCAAATGAATACGGCGATTTGAAGCGCCATTGGGGGGGTGAAAAACCTGCAATTAGGAAAATTTCCCACTTCTGGAGTTGCTGTAGGAAGTACTGGTCACTGCACACTAGAATGTGTGGTTGATTCACATACGATGGTGCACAGCACATTTTTTTTTTTTTTTTATTACGGTGCGCAACTATCTTCCTGCGTGGTGGATTAGACACGGTCGACCTGTTGTTTGGCATCCACGCTCCCTGGACCACATTCCCTTGGATTTCTTCTGGAGCCACCTGAAATCGCTTGTGTTTGAGACGCCGATGGCTACAGTGGCATGGATCTTCGTCGTGTAACGTTTGAAAGAATAACGGTAGCGTATTCTTGGTTAATTAAAATATGGAATTTATTTACGTCACAACTATTGAAAATTATTTACTAAATGATACATTACAGTTATTAAAGTTAATTATAGATTGTTAGAGTCCACTATTTTGTGAGAGGAGGATTCGTTGGTTACCGCTCTCGTGCAAGTTCAAAGCATCTCTCCCCCTCATCTTCCGGTCGACGAGCTAGATTCCTCGGGGGTCAAAAGGGGTTGCGTTGCACTTGCAAGCTGCACGTGTGGGTGTCGGGTCTACAAAGAAACCGACCAGATGTTGATGTTTGGAGAAGCGACGTTACAGTCGCTTCGGCTTCGCCAGCACACCGGACTTGTTTGAACGCTTTCGACAATCCTTCCATCGGAGTCGGCTGTGCTATGACTTATGTGACAGATCTATCCGCGATCCTTCAACTAATCCTCTTGGGAAATCTTTGGGCTATCCATTCGCGTTATTCACAACCAACCCTTCGGAAGAAGAAAATCGTAATATTCAAATTAACTTACTATATATATAGTCGAAATTTTCTAGCTTGAAGAGAGAGTAGGCAAGTAGATGGACTCTAATCAGGTGAGATTGCTACTGAAGGTATCCTATTTGAATTATTGTGATTAAGAACTCATTTGGAGGAAGTTTTAAAGTGACGATAGGTCACTGAGATTAAATTGATATATAGATTAAATCGGATGATAGGTTAGATCCTTTATAAAGTAAAGATCAAGATTGCTAGTCTCCTAATCGTTCGTGTTTTACCGTCGTTATTCCACTTTCGCGGTTTGCAGTAAGACATTCTCTTACGGTGGTATTCTCAATCGCGAGTTATTGAAAAGAAAACTCGTGGATTGGGTAACCCCCTCTTGACGATAACTCCCGAGTAATTCCCTTTTTATTCTCGAATTGACGATTACCGGATCCGAGAGTTATGCGTTCGCGAGATGTTAAACTCGTTGCGATTGGACACTGATAATCACGTGGTATATTGTTTATATGTATCTCGGCGCAAGACATTCGATTAACAGCTATTTTTTTCTGCTCATGGATAGTACGTCAAATAAAAGTAAATTTTCTCTAGTGGAATCTTATTGAGAAAAATACAAGGAGATGTTATTCATTGCAAAATAACCAGCGCAGTTTACAATAAGAAAAAGCACGGGATTGCTTGATTCAATCCAGGCAGCCTTTCCAAACGAAGTCGATAAGAGCTGCAAAATAAAAAATCGCAAAAACGAAGCTTTAAAATGTTTAAACTTGTAAACAAAACTGGTGGAGGAACCAAAAGTTACTGACCACATCGTTAGATGGCCGCTATGGATGCCCTCAGTGAACCATTGTCGTATAGAAACGATTGAAACGACGATTATGATACTGCTGTTTTATCAGGAACTCAGGGTAAGTGTACATGGATTTTTTTTTTGTCTTTATTTAGCTTTTAATTTAAATTTTCCGTATTATTCTGAATAGATTTTTTTGATAGTGATTTGTGTTTTATTACATAAATGAACTCTAATATGAATCACATTATGAAATGTTGAGTAAAAGAATCAATAATTGAACAAAATTTCTTTTCCAAATACAATTTATAATTAATGTTGTATCTTAAAGCAATGTGAGGTCTATTTGCAATGAACTTCATCATTTGAACATCTGTCAAATATCAAGGACAACACACCTGAATTAGTAACTCATTCTAAATTGCCACAGTACATCAACCTGTGGACTTTTAACGATGACAGATTTCAGGTTTTCAGAGGCACCAAACTCGATGGCTATGAATTTGTGACCACGGCCCCTTGTCTATTGTGCTCACAAATATTTGATTAGAATTATGTAAAGAAATAACTCAGGTTGTGTAAAATGTATGTGTATTTTTCATAAAAAGAATGAAGATGACATGCACATCTTTTGCACATATATAAGGGAAGATGTAAATTATTACACCTAATTAAAAATGATTAAAAAGAATTAACTTGCAAAATCATGGATTTATGTGTTAAAGTAATTATCATTGTTTAATGTGTACAATGAATCAAACTTGAAAATGTATAATGTGATTTCTCATTAAATTATAAACTGTGCATAATCCCCTTTATTGTATGAAAATTTATGCATAATGAAGGACTTACAGAAAAGTAAAATTATTTATAAAAGTAGGCAATAGCTTACAAAATTTCTTTTCGATGAATAAGATTTATTTTTGTGGAATAATTTGTAGTGTGGTAAAAAATTAATGTATCAAAAGCGGTAGTGGCATATTTAATATTAAATTAACAATACTAATGTATGCATTTTAAATTATACTAAATAATATAATTTATGTAATTTTTCTAAATTCTATCATTTATTGCAGCAGAAACTAATTGAAGAAACATCCGACTTTTCTATTTCTCATGCTTTCTTGTGGAAAAGTCACTAGTTTTTGAAGAAAATGAACTTTACTGTCATTAAAATAGATTTCATTTTATCACTATTTATTATTATAGCTGAAATTTATTCTATTGTTTGTTTGATTTTTTAAAGTAGAAGATGTCATATTTTTTATAATGAATTTTAACTTCAATAAATTTTATTATTCCTATTTTCAAAATGTACAAAATATGTTCACAAGTTTTCAGAATATAATTTCAATTTTTTTAAAAAATTATATTTATTATTTTTATTTAACTTTACTTACTATTAGTTACTATAATAACTAATTGAAGAAGGGGTTTTTTTTGTAAAGTGAAATGTTAAAAAATGTCATTAGGAATAGTTAGTTTTGAATTTTTTCTGCTACCAAAATATTCATTTCTGAAAAATTGTAAATATTTTGTATATGTAAAATTTTTTTTCTGTTCTATATTGTAAAACATTGATAAATGTGTGTGTATATATAGTGTTTTGTGACAAATAAAATCAGATTAATACCAATAGTATAATTACTTTTGTTAGATGGAATTAAAAAATATTCAGTAACACACCACATGTTCTGTTTTAGATAAATGTGACACTTTAGATTCAATTAACAAATTTATTCTTCACAAAAAACTGGATTTTTCATTCTGAGATTTTATAGAAATCATGAATTAAGAATAATTATTAGACATTAGAAGTTATTTAAATTAATGATTATATACATAATAAACATTCTATTTTAACCTACCAAAGGGTTGCTGGAAAATTTTAAATAAAAAAAAATATATAAGGATATATACTCGTATACAATCAAAATATATAAATCGAAATTTTAAAATAATACGAGTTTTGAATTCTCATTGTATAACATTAAATCATAACATCAAACGCAATTTTTAGCTGAATCATGAAAAAAAAAAGTGTATTGAGAATTGCTAACGTTGTTCCTATGTTAAGGAATGAAAACTGGCCTTCTGTTAATACTTTCCAATGTTTTTAAATTCTCAAACAGAAAAAGATCGAAGCGGTCGTCCATATTTGTTTACAAATCCGCGAGTTACCCTCCGAAATCGGCGGGTAGAATCCGCGGGTTATCTTTGGATGAATAATCCGTGGATTTGGCGCAATCCGCAGTTGAGAATAATGATGTTTCGCCAATCTGCGAGTTACCTCCGGTTCGGGGATAGCTCGAGGATAACCCGCTATTGAGAATACGACCGTAAATGATAAACCTCTTATAGCCAAATAAATTACTTTACTAATGAAATAACCCGTTTGAAGACATAGTGGTAATATTCTGTATCTTTTTTCTTAGTTGCTCCTGTAACTGTCTACCTAAAACAAACTTATTTTCTTTTCGAGTCAACCAAAGTAACACTGAATTTTTATGTTCAATAGAATTTTTATGATTTTCTAAGAGCAACTGTTTCCAATCACTTTTTTTTTTTTTAATCAGAAAAACCGGTTGTATATTGAGAATTTGTTTCAGAAAAAGTTAGCAGGTCAAACAAAAAACACTACCAATACTAATTGAATAACCTAACCAAACTCTTTCCAGCACTCGGCCATTTTAAAATTTTTTAATTAAATGATTATTCGAGAATGGTTTGTTCTTTGTATTCTCTTACCGAAACGGAATATATATTGTTTGGATCCTTATTTTGAAAGTAACTCATTTCATGTGAAAGGATGTAATCGATTTAGGCCACGAACCCACGTCAACATATATATTTCTCAAACTCATACCCAACATTTTCTAAGCACTTTGCGGTCGGGGCATTACTGATGTCCTCTGGCTGAACAATATCTTTTTCAAAAGGCTGCTGGTCATTGAAATCTTGCATATTTTCATCATTAATATTTGCTTGTGTTTCTCCGCTTTCTTTGGCGAAGTTCCTTTCCTTTTCGCTTGTTAATGACTCTGCGTTTGTGATATTTTTGTTAATTTGTCCCATTGTCAAAAAAACAAATTAAATTTTTGACACATTTAATTTTTTTCTTTTTCTCGATTTAACAGTAATTTTCGTTTTTCGGCTACACTTTTATATTTTCTGCCAGGCATATTTATATTGTTAATTAAGTACTTGATTTTCCTAAAAACCAATTTAAAAGTTTAGGTAATAAAATTACGATAACGCAACCAACTGAGCATGCATAATGAAATATAAATATTGTGACAAATTTTTACAAAACAATATAGTATATTTCTGAGATAATTGAAAAAAGTACCTATATAGTTAATTTAAAAAAATAAGAAATCCATTTTTATACTCGCTAAAACCTAAAACGCTGATTATTATTATTTACTGGTCCATCATATAAAGGGGATTTTATAAAAGTAAACTCTTGAATTTTTTATTTGCCCCACTTTAAATCAATATTGTTTTTCCGTTGTCATCCATTATTTGCTGTGTGTTGCTACCTATACTTAAAAAATTGACTTATTACGAAAATCAAGACTATTTTACATTTATCCAACATTCGCGGTGAATCTCCATAATCCATATAAAATTATTGCTATTTTTTCCATCCTATAGAAGTAATTAAGTTACTCGTCACAAATTTTAAGACAACATACATACTTATAGGAAATTCCGATGTTTCCAATATTTGAAAATACTTAATCATAACTTCAATATCTTCCTACTTAAATAATTTAGAAATATGTATTGGTACTTACTTCTCACACAGTCGAAACTTGAATAAACAGGCACCTAAGTATGTTTTAATTGCAGGTATTATGCACAGGACACAGCACCAAATCAGTATATTATTGTAAATGAGAATTATTATTGCGCAAAAATAAATGGCTACAGAAATAGTGCGGCTACGTTTATATAAATGCTTGATATTTGTTGGCGACGCTCCGATAGGGCCTCTGTCTATTAATTATTAATTTCCGTTATTCGGTGGTGGGGTGGACGAAGAAAAGAGTAAATTGCTCTTGCTCTCAAAAATAAATTTGATATGGTTTTTTATTTTTATTCTTTTACTTGTTTATTATTTTTCTGTTTGTTATCTTCAACGGAGAACGGGGCCCTGGTCTGCAGCCCATTTAGCCCATACGTAGATACAGCCTTGATTACAAGATTGAAAGGAAGAGATGGTCTCAAAATCAATTGCTTATCGAAAAACTTGAGAAAATTTGGCTTGGCTGCAAGTAGCGCCCAAATGGTAAAGCTGTTAATTATTGCTAATTAGAATTTTTCTTCATTTCATTACTGTTAAAAATACATCGAAATCTGTAATCAAAGATGAATGAAATTTGGGATGATACCAGATGCCTGAAAGGGACCGTTACACTAGCTGGTGACAAATGGCGCCAATGAATGCAAAAAGTATATAAATGGTGCCCGAGTGGTTGTAAAAAGTCTGGTTGTTTTGAGTCCGTTTCCAATGGGGCAAAGAACATAAAGATCGAAGCATGGATCAACTGATGACTATTCTCTTCACAGATGCATATTTCCAGCCGGGAAATTTGATATTTTGAATTGTATATTTTGAACAGAAGAGTCCATTTCTACTTTGGCTGAGATCATGGAGATCAAAGCATGGATAAACTGGTGACTGCTCTCTTCACTGATGAGTATTTCCTGAGAACAGAAGAGTCCATTTCCATGGATCAACAGGTGATAGTTCTCTTCGCTGGGGAGTATTTCCTGAGAACGGGAGAGTCCGTTTCGATGGATCAACTGGTGACTGTTCTCTTCACTGATGAGTATTTCCTGAGAACGGAAGAGTCCGTTACCATGGATCAACTGGTGACTGTTCTCTTCATTGATGAGTATTTCCTGAGAACAGAAGAGTCCGTTTCCCTACCCCATGTTCTCAGAATGGAATGAAGTTGTCTGTCTGCAACACCACGATGGTCGGATTCGAGTCTGGAGACACCGTGGAGAGAGGATGCTGAACAGCTGCGTTATGCACCACCACACTGGTCCTGCACCGGGTATTATGGTATGGGGCGGTATTGGATATCACTCTCGCCCTCCTCTAGTACGTTTTGCCAGTACTTTAAACAGCCAGCGCTAAATCTCTGAGGTGTTGGAGCCAGTTGTCCTTCCTTACATTCAGGGCTTGACCACAGCCATAGAGAACATAGAGATCGAGGCATGGATCAACTGGTTACTATTCTCTTCACAGATGAATATTTCCAGCCGGGAAATTTGATATTTTGGACTGTATATTTCCTACCGGGTAATTTGATATTTTGAATTGTATATTTTCTACCGGGAAATTTGATGTTTTAGATTGTATATTTCCTACCGGGAAATTTGATATTTTGAATTGTATATTTCCTACCGAGAAAATTAGATATTTTGACTACTGGAAGATGTAGGAGGAGAAATCCTTGGTTCTCAGCGTGCGGAACTAAACTGCTTACTTAAAAAAAATCATCACTCCATCTCCGATGTAGGGGGAGAAGCCACTCCGGTGATACCTCTCATAAAAACAGGGTAAAACACAGGAAAGATAATTCTGCTGGTTCCTCATCAAGGACGATGTTAAGGAACCAGAGGGGGAGTGTAACGAATGGTAAAAAAAATGGACGATAGCGCGCACTCGTTTCGCCGAGTGAATACTTAATCAGTCAGCTCGGTGAAGAAAGCAGATGCGAATGCCTGCTTGCGCAAATCTCCTTATTTCTATATTAACTGTTTGATATAATTGAAAGTGTGTTCAATTTAAATGTGAATGAGTTTGAATTTAGTGACGATGAATAAAAGTTGAATTGAGCTAACCGCCGTAGTAATTCTTTGAATACAGTTTTTACAATCGTCAATAAAATACTTTTTATTCATCCACTCAAATTCAAATATATATATTTTTTAATTTGTAGTGGATGACACTTGATGTTGAAACAGTCTTTTATAATATTAATTCATTCATTAAATTTAATTAATGTATAAATAGTAAAAAACAAAAATAATAGTCCGAATCCATATATAAAATGGAAGGTCGCTGTAGCGCGTTGGACTTCTAATCTAAATGTCGTGCGTTCGAATCCCACCTGGGATGGCATATTTTCTGAGAATGTGATTTCTTGTTGCTCAACTATTTTATTGGAATGTTCAAATTTAATTATGAATAAATAGTAACAAGAGCAAAAATAACGGTTCAACACCATATATAGAAAGGAAAATCGCTTTTATTTTGCCACTTAATATTGTGATTCTGTCATACGTATATACATATTTATATTAATTGTACTTATTTAATTAAAAGTAACTAAAATAAAATTTTTCTTTCTTGACCTAAATAGGAATTGACTTAAATTTTTTTTATATTACTTGTTTTATTTTCATTCTTACGATTGCGTGATTTTGCGTAATACTGGGTGTTTTAAGTAAAACTATGTTTTAGCAATCTTATTACGGTTTCGACTAAAACCTACTTATTTTTATATTTAGGCCATTTTCAGCAATGCTGTCTAAATAATAATACTTTAACATTACAAATACATGTCTGAAAAAATTATTATCGCTGATAATGTCAAAAACATTGTACATCCATTATAAGATTAGAAAAAAAGGCATTTCGATATAAATTGAACAAGCTTCTGAACGCCATAATTTAGCTTCTAAGCAGGGTAATCTTTTGTTGCAACCATAGCAACCGAAAAATACAACACAAACTTCGAAAATGTCTTTTGTGCACAACTGTCAGAAATTTAGAAGCAAAAGTAGAGGTTGCCATTGCGAATGATTACAAAATGAAAATTCTTTTCGAAAAGTAATTTATTTTAAGAATGAAATAACCTTAATATCTAGTATCATCAGATTTTTGAACTAAATAAATTTAGTTCAAATATGCTAACCCTAAATCTCTCTCATGATACAGAACTAACTTTAGTGTTGACCATTATCATATAATGAGATTCCTTTTACAAAATTTATATATAAGTATAAAAATTTCATTCAGCAATAAACGATATATGTATATACGACACCGTATGTTCCTATATATAAGTAATACTTATTTTAAAATCATCCAAATCATTTCGAAGAAAATTGTTGCATTACAAAAATTGGTACGATAGTTTTTCACAAATGCAATTTATAGCGATTGGCCTTTCTGTCGGTAGAAAAGTAAAGGGGGGGTAGCGAATTTACACAGAAACTAGCTTAAAACACGCATATAGAAGTGAAGAAATACTGATTTCGACTATGGGAAAATCATAGAACATATAAAAAAAAATCCAAGGCTGCATGCATGAGTATTACAGCAATTTTTTGAAAGATTACAAATACAAAAATCTTGCGTTATTTTCGAACGAGATTTAATACTAAATTCATTCGAAAAATATTTCGAAACAGCTACTAATTTTCAACATCGGGAATTCGACGTTAAAATGGTTAACGAACGATTCAATTCATGCGATGTTATTCGCAGAAACTGAAGATTAAGAATCACTCGTACTCAAACTTCAACAACGCTCTGGGATAATATGAAATTTCCTTCTAAAGTCACTGTAGCAGCTTTAATCAAAAAACCTTTTTTTGAAGTAAAGGCAAATGGCGAGCTGCTCGAACTTTCTGGAGCAGAAGGCAAGCTTCTGGATGTAATTTCCCGCGCCTTGCAATTTCGTTTGGAGATAGTCGTTCCCGAAGATAACAAGTTTGGACAGAAGGGTCCAGATGGTAATTGGACAGGAGTGATAGGAATGGTGCAAAGAGGTGAAGGGGATTTAGGAATGAGCTTTCTTGGAATGACAGAAGAACGTGCCGCTATTGTAGATTTCAGCACTGTCTATACAATTGATGGTACTACTTTCGTTATTGGAAAACCTAGTCCTATACCAGCAGCTTTTGCCTATTTATACCCTTTCCAACCTATACTTTGGGCAAGTTTAGCTGCTATGTTGCTCCTTATACCTTTAGTATTCATCCTGCTGATGGACCATAAGTCATCGTATGTTTCTTTACTTCTGCAACTGTTTGGCAGTTGTTTAACTCAAGCCCTGTCTGTCAAGAACGATTCGATGCGAAGTAGAATTCTTCTGATGTCATGGGTAATATTCGCATATATTATATCACTCAGCTATTCAGCTCTTTTATTGTCCTTCATGAGCGTACCTCTTCAAAGAGAACAGGTGAAAGATTTTATACAACTTTCGAATGCTGTCGCGAAGAGCAGAATAAAAGCAACAGTATTCTACGGTTCGATAGTGGAATCTTTCCTTCTCAGCTCTGAGCAAGTTCACCTTAAGTTCATTGGGGAAAGTATCAAGAAAAATGCTTGGTACTGCTATCACTTAAAACCTGGGTTTCATAAGGACATTGTAAACGAGCACAAAGCACTGCTTGGTCCAAGAGTTATCATGAGAATTTTTTTCGGATCGGAAGAATCCGAGGAAGTCATATCTGAAGATACACTTGTTTCGCTTAACATTGCACTGGCGGTGAACAAAAATTTCTGCTGTAAAAAGGAATTGGATCAAGTTTTATCCAGAATAAGAAGCATGGGATTATTTGAAAAATTCGTGAAAGATGAAACTCAAAAGCTTGTGCTTCAAACTTCCAAAGAAGTGACTGAAATCGATGATAGGATGCAAATACATGTTAAAGATTTGTTCGGAGCTATTTTGCTTCTATTGATTGGATATGTCTTATCGTTTTTATCTTTATTGAGTGAGATTTTTTATAACTACCAAAGTCATTGGTGTAAAGACAATTGTTTTTTAAAGTCTGATACGAAGTTGAAAAGTCCTTAAATTTTACGCACTTTTTAAATTTTATATCATACCACTCTTAAGAAGTGTAATGGTATAAATTTGAAAAACATATTTATGTAGTAAAGGAATGCGTATGTATAGTATATTTATTTTTAGAGAGTTACTATAGAGTTATTTCATTCACCATTTAATAAAATATGAAATACACTAGATTACTAATTGAATAAAATTTCATATATTAGCTTCAAATAAAAAAAAATGCAACTAATGGATATGTCTTTATCGGGATTTCTTTCCTTTTCAAAAAAATAAAATGAAAGGATTAAATATGCAGTTTTGTTCAAAGATAAGCCTTAAAAGTTTTTAAAAAAATTCTTATGTTAGACAGAATCCCCCTTTCACCGACTAAACGTGATTTGTCATCCCCATGCTATCTAATATTACCATTCTGAATATGTCATTCGAATTCGGCCACCCCGTATATATGATTATTGATCTTAAAAATGCATGTATATGTATTCACCATACTCATTAAAAGTGAAATGGTAAGAGAAATTTTCATATGAACCTAAATAAAAGTTGTATTATAACAATTGTATGCCTTGTTCATTGAATTAATTACTAAGATTTTATTTCGTTTTTCTTCATTAGAATTAAAGTTCAAATTTTAAACATTAAATCGATAATTTGAACGAATTAATACCGGGAAATCGAAGTGTGTGTTCCTGTATCTGTTATATAAGAGTTAACAAAATATATCTATAGTAGAATTACTTATTATCATAAAGGTTATGCACTTAATTGAAATAAATCATTATTTAAAAATGTTTAAAATAATAACCAGTGGCATACACTAGAGGGTTGGGGCTTCAAATCCCTCCATAGACCAAACAATTTATAATTTTAAACATAAAGATTAGTGTTTTCGTCCTCCCCCCTTGGTGTTATCGTCTGTGCGTGTGTGTGTGGTTTTTTTTCTAGAATGTAACTTCCTTCCTAAGAGAGATCTGTGTAAGCCACTGATAATTTATTATAAAATTTTAAAAAATGTTGGTCAGAAAATTCTACAAACAAAAATACTGAAAGAATTTTTCTCGAACCTATTGTTTCGTTTTATTTCTCAAACCATAAGTATTCTCCAATGAAGTACTCAATATACTCAAGAAATTAGAATAAAGAAAACAAAGGTCGTTTCGTCAAAATATACTCCGGTTAAAAGAAAGTCGGATAGTCGAAATTGTGTGCTTTATAATACTATTTTAAATCAAAACATAAAATGCTGTTTTTTATTGTAAAGACATACCCTGCAGTCAAAATGAAATTCACATCAATAAAAGAAACATTATGACACTCACTAAACTTTTCTGCCCGTGTCCAGATCCGTTATGCTTGTGAATTATCCTTCTAATTTATTTCACTCTTAAATTTGAGAATGACATGTAAGGTTGTCTTTTATTTTAAGGACTTAGATCAGTTATTATTTTTAAGAATTAAATATTTCGGGGTTTAAGATCGTTTAATTGAAAGAGAGAGAAAATGAGGAAGGGGGGGGTTAGAAAAGGGCTACGTTTTTTTTTCAATTCCAAAAGAATGAATCCCTTCAAGATCAGTACTTAGTTTTAGTTTTTGAAGAAAAATAATTTCTCATTTTCAAATATCTTCAATCCTGCATATGGTCTTAAGTAATTGTTTAAATTTTGTTCACTTTTTTTTTACAAAAATTACCGTTTCGTTAAGTCTTTACATCTATATTTAGGAAATATTTTAGATTTTCGAAATCTCCAGTAAGGAAGAAAAAAAAAATGTTGCACTTACATAATTTATTTTTGTCTTAAATAATTTTCAACAAAATGTGTTTCGTTTCTTTTCCTAGGTATGTCGCTTATTGGGATTTTATCCAATTAATATTTCTGTCTACGCTATTAAACTACTATTAAATTATGGGATGCGTCAAACAGCTATTATTCATCAATGGCAGAAAATTTCGAACTTAACACTCTTCATGATTCATGAAAGAAAAATAATTTCAAAAACGAAAAATTCTTATATTTATATAAGAAAAGGTTGAGAAAAATAAGTCTTTTTTATTCATTAAGATCTTAAGTACACAAATTCTGTTTTTTTAAAAAAATAATTTGAATGGTTACATAATTATTTAAATGCTTATTATTTTTACAGAAATTTCTGAACGAGATGGTATCCTTTGACGAAAATGCTGATTCACTTTCGTAAAGACATTTAAGCCTAAAGCAGGGCTTCTCAAACTTTCAATATTTGCAACCCTAAATTTTAATCGTGCCCCCCTCCTTCATACAGTAATAATGTATTGAATTCAACAATGCTGTACTTTGACGCTAAAGCTACAATACGAATTTTACCTCTTAAGTGTCACCGACGTATATAAACGTCTCGCTCAACCAAAGCGTTAATTGCCCCGGACGTATATATACGTCTTTCCGAAATACGATCTTCTCTGTGCACTGCTATTCATGAAATATTACCGAAAACTTTAAATTACAATAAAAGGTCCTTGACAGTGTTTGTGAAGGATTTACTTTTTTCAGAGAAGGTTTTACTTATTTCTTCCTTTTCATCTCCCCCCATACATCACATACGCACGCCTACGTGGAAAACGGTGGCATTGGGGAGCGAATCCCTTAACTTTTAATCGGCAGAAAATGGATTGATTATGAACCGTATAAATTATCGAAATAAGTGTTAATTTTTGTAAAAGTTTTACATATGACAAGCCAATGGGGTCACTGGTAATTATTAAGCTTGTTCTTAACTTAGTATCGTTAAATTAATTATAAAATTCATTGTGCAGTTGTGACGAATCTGTACGGAACCTTTCCACTAATCTTCTTAGACGTCTTTCTGGGGAATATAAATTCGCGTTTATTTCCAATCAACTCCAAAAAGAAGTTTGGAATATGTAAATGAGATAAGGTATTTAAGTCGAGGGTTGCGAGATAGCAAAAGAGATGATGGTAGGCTATTGAGCCAACAACGTTACAAGCTAAACTAGAAGTTTCAAAGAGATTAGATTCGTGAAGACGTCGTGCTGCTAGACGTACCAGAAAGCTGATATAAGCCAGCGGTAAATATAATTCACGTACGCTTAAAGTAAGCGTCAGTTTGACTAAGTTAATGAAAGTTAAGAATTCGAATACGTGTGTCTCTCGGATCTCCTATTTCTGTAAACCTTACTTGAGTTGAGCTAGATTAGTAATCAATCGTATTCTTAGTATTTTAATTTAATATAAAGGCAAATCCCTTTAGATGACGTAACATATTTACATTATTTGTTATGAGAGATTTTTGAGGAAATTATAACAAAAATAAATAATATTATTATTCAAAATGGCTTTTGGTGGTTCTTTGCCTTAAATTAATCTTGGTGTTCAAGGTGTGACCCAAGGGGGTCATCACACAGTACTGATACATTTATAAATATAATATATCATTGTAAATGTGTAGTTTCTATTATCTCAGAATGTATTTTGTTTTAATTGCTTTCAGTAAATTAATAATCTTTAAATCTTTTATTTTCTACTTTTCGATATGCTCGCCCCCTCCTGGTAGGTTTATCACACCCCACAGTTTGAGAAATACTGGCCTACAGCATGAATGAACTCATAAACATTATCTGGAAAAAAGGCTTATTGAGAAGACCAAGGCCCAGCCTGGGCTGTCAAGCCACTGAGGAAGAGACATAATATTTCCGATTCTTTTCTCATTCTTCCTTCAGTTTGAATTTCGAAAAAAATATGGCCCTTATCTTTTATTGTTTTCAATTCATTCCAAAATTAGATAATGAGAAAGAGAGAGATTTGCACATAATTTATGTTATATTTTCCTCTATGATCCAACACTTATCTCACATTTTATTTGGAATCCTTATCCTAATGCATCATAAAATTCGCTTACATTTCAGGTTTTTCGCATACCGATTGAGATTTTGACTTATACCTGTAGGTATATTTGATATATACGTATGGATTTGGCCCATTCTTTTACCCCACAATGCAGCAAAACATTCAAGAACTATTATTGCACCAGAACAGTAGACAATAAGTATTCTGGTTTCAGTTTCCTACGACTTCCTCCAGTGGCGTACACAGACTTTTTTTTTATAGAAGATATATTTTTTATAAAAAACACGTTGACGAAATAACTGAAGTGTAACTTCTTTGCTACAAATAAAAAATCTATTCGTCTATAAAAGGGGGTTTTAACTCCCAGACCCAGTGCCGATTTAAGCTCATTTTGAGCCTTGGGCGCAGAAGATCTAAAAGCCCCTTTGGCACTGTTGGATCGAAATTCATTACCAAAAGTTCTGTTTTTCCAGGCTCTCTAGGGCAGCGGGCTCCTGGATGCCCACCCGAAGCGCCCAGTGAATAAACCGGCACTGACCAGCCCCCACCCTTATGCACATCGCTGACTTTTTCACGTACAATAATTGGTACATCGCCACCAAAAATGCTAAATTTTGATTCGTTAGAAAATATTACATTATTCCATAATGATAAATTTTTACTTCACATTCATTTTTGATTAACTTTCTTGTCCTTCGGCTTTCTTTTATTCTGTTCACTCGGCCACTATGCCCATAACATTTTATCATTTGTCCCCTTATAGTTGGATCAACTCATACATGAAATCCCTCTTATCCATACACAGATGTGTATTACACTTATTGAATTTTTGTTTTTAGAGTTAAATTCAAATAACTAGATTGTAATATTATTAACACTTCTATTTAAAGTCCTCTCTGTTTCATTTTTTAAACATTAAAAACGGTAGCCCACTTTACATTTACTATTCTTGAAATATTTCTAGTACTGTGATCTATCTTATAAGCAGATTTTGAATAAAATTGTTATTTCCCTTTGTTATAACTTCTCATGTTCAAGTGAAATTCAACAAAACTAAAAGATTTGGATGAACTTTTATTATTTTCTTATGAACTGACGGCAATTTTCATCCCGTAATATTTACTTTGCAAAAAGAAAAAAAATGACAAAATATCTCCATAGCAAAAGAGAATCTTCACAAAACATTTAAAAAGGATTTAATGGGCTTTATAAATCGTTTTTCTCTGTTAAGCACACTTATGGCAGGCGCTGTAATAATAAAATGAAAACTTACAAAGAGAATTACTTGAATTTAAAAAGTTTTATCAAATTAAAATTCAACTAAATCTGAAATAATTAATTAATTCTTCTTAATTTCTTTTAAATCTTATTTATTATATAATTTATTATATTATATAATATCATTTATTTATTATATTTCCAACAAGATTTAAGTTTCGGTTTCAGCAAACGAAAAAAATGCTAGATTGATGTTATTCCCTTCAATTGAAATAAAAACAGTTTTGACCTACTGTTAGAATATAACTTTCTACAAAACACTAAAATAAAGTAATACACTTAAATCAAAGATTTATATGGTTAGAAAAATTATAATTTACAGATTTTTCGAAATTATTTTACCACAGAAACCGTATAGCGTTAAACGAAAAGTAATCAACTCAGCTTCAGTTTGAAAAAGATGAGTTGGATCACAACTTACCTCAAATAAATATACTACAAAATTTATCATTTAGTGCGGAACTGATAATATATAAAATTGGTTATAAAATTTGCAAAATATTTTTAAAATCATATTATTAGTTTTTTACATTTTATCGAAGTATTTATTGTATCTACAACTGCGGCATTCTGTTTTTTGATTGTTACTGAAACCGAAAGTAGAGAACTTAGCGGTCACCTTAAATTAAAAATGCTTTTGAAAGTCGTATAAATTGAACATCCTTTCATAACAATGAAGGGAGAAGAGGTAAAACAGTATGAATATTTGCATAAAGATTATCTTATCTTAGATGTCATTTGAGATGAAGCCGCGAATCATGATGTCTTATCGTTTTTTATAAATAAACATGGCCTTGAAATCTGCTTGAAGTTTCTTGCACATTTTTTTGCTTTTTCGTTATTAACTTTTATGTTGCTTGCGCTAATTGCAGTATTATATTTTTGTCAATATCTTCAGCTGTGATATTTTAATGTATAATTTTTTGTAATTTGCACCATTTATTGAATTTAATTACGTATCAAAAACATCGTTTTTCCTTGTAGTACACATTGATGTTTAATTATGGATACAATTAGACGGATAAGTAAAGTTCAAAGACGTGTGGTAAGAATTATATAATATAATCATAGGCTTCGGAATACTTCTGGAAAAACTTAAATATCAGTTTATTCAAAATGAAAACAATATGTGCTCTTATTAAACCATGTTTATATATGATATCTTAAGTACAAATACAATATTATAAAACTCAGTTAAAGTACTTGTACTCATTAGCTATCAATAATTTTTTTTTTTACAGAAATATGGAAAAATAATTTGAAATCTTTTATAATACTTCATTATTAATCTTTCATTTTTGAATTATATGTTTGAATGCATTTCAGAGTTTGCTCGAGGGGCCAAATAGAGTGTTTTCTCGAGAAAACTCTTCACCTGCTGTGATTCAGTATCGTAGTAGACTTGCAAGTCTTACTGAATATGATGTCGAACAAGTAAAAATTGCCAATTATGCTGACACTGTCAAGCAACTCGATGCTTATTATGGTCAAGGTATATTTTTATTTTAAATCTGAAAAAATATGTTTACTAGAATAAATTTTAAAAATATTTAGTTATACTTCCTGGTACTTACATACTATACAACAATGCCAACGTTGAAGATAACTTGCCAAATTAGCCCTGATTTCGCATGTGTTGTACACGCTGAATTGGCAACCATGTGCTTCCTATAATATAATGTTGCCAAGGCAGTTGCAATAATATATGTAAATACCTACTTCCTTTTAAATTCATTTGTTGTTTATATGTAAGAAGCATGCATAATTGTATTTTAAAAAGTTGCATACAATAAATGATTTATTTCAAATAACTATTTCTTAAAGTTTAAAATGATACTTTTCTACTTGTTTCTGAAAAAATCAATACATTATATAGCTATTGATTTTTATAAATGAAATCTATGCAAATAAAACAAACAAAGATAATGTTATTTTTGTTATTTGTTTAAATATTAAACTGTTGTTAATAATACATATACAGTAATATTAGAATAAAAATACTTCTAATGCAATCTGAAATATATCAAACAGAAAATGCATGAAACTGTTCCAATGGATTAGTTTAATGTGTATTATTTAAGCAAAGCTTTTAAGAAAGAGTGTATTATCAATAATGTAGGGAAAAAGTTGTAAGTATACTAAAACTTTTGTTAACCCATCAGTAAACATATTCCACATGGGACAAATTTTAGCACAGTTTTGTTTGTTGCATCTTCAGTATCTAATTAGAATGAAACCATGAGTGTAATTTAAATTACTAATTGAACTAAAGAGTTAAAAGACAGTCTAGTCGATTTTTTTCCCTTCTGAATTCATTGTAGAAATGGACTTTTATTAGAACACCCATTTTCACATGAAATTTTCAATTGGTGAATTTTGTTGTAAAATGAATAAAATTCCATATGTAACATTTTAAAAATGTACACACTTGGCTTACCAGTATTTAAAAAGATAGTATAGTACTCCTTGCATTGAAACTTTTTGAATTAACAATGATTGTGTGTGACATTACTACAAAATCCATCAAAATAATTCTAATTTATCAGAAGGGGGTACTATTTTTTGTAAAAAATACCATTTGCCTTCATTTTAATCTTTCCATTTGTTTTACTGATTAGTTTATTGTGCTCTGAACAAGTTAAGGATATTTTGCTGTCATTTAACATCTGGAAGATCTTTTAAAACATTTTTCTAGATCTTTGACTATTTCTTCATGTCAGTTGTAAATTCTTTTGAAATTTTTTTTGAATTATTACTGTTAGTTAACTTATAAGCATTATATTGTCATCAAACACTGTTATAGCATTTTAAAATATCACTACAGTTTCTTGGCACCAAGTAAATAGCTTACAATATTTTGAGACCTTATTTGTGCACATCTTTTCGGGGATGGTTTTTTTTAGTTAGATTATACTGCCTTTTGTGGAAATTAAGTATTCTGAAGTCAATGATGTCTAATTGAAATCATTGCATGCATCAATTTCTTGCTCTGAGCCAATTTTGGGATAACTCTCCAAAGTATTATTTATTTTGAAGTCAGAATCATCGAGTTTATTTTCTATTTCAATATACACTAGGAGATTGTGGGATCTCTACTGATATAGTACTGATATAGTAATTTTGGCCACTACCTTCTCATTCAATGTTAGATTGAAGTGAAACACTACAACATGCATGGGTAAAAATTCCTCTCATCTTGCATTGTTTCAGCAATAATATCTAATTCTTGAAATGCGGGTAAAATTCCTTTACATCATTCCTTCATGGCATCGATCTTGAAAGATTCCATAATTACCAAAAAGATCACTTATGATCATCCTTCCTTTTTAAACAAAATAAAGCAGTTGAGATAAGTTTATAAGTTTGGTATCAAATAGATTGATTATCTTGCCTTTAAGAATCTTTGGATATTAATCTCTTGCTAGCAGATCAATTTTGACAAATTGCAGAATGAGATTAATATTCAAGAATCATCTTTAGTATTTAAAATTATTCCCTTAAACTGATTCAAGTGTATATACAGTCGACTCTTGATAATTTGAAGTTGGAAGGACCAATGAATAACTTCTAATTACCAAGAGTTCAAATTATATCAAGAAGGCAAGAAAAAAATCCCAAAATACACAAAGATAATTTTTTTTTCTAATGCATTTAAATTTGAAAATATGTGATAAAACAACCATTGTACATATGTATAAAATTATTTTATAAAGTATTTTTTAAAAGTACATGTTATACAGTATAAATATTATACATAAGTTAAAAGTCTTGTATTAAAATACTACATTTATGTATTAAAAGCAATTATTATAAAAGAATACATACTGTGCAAAATTAACCTTTTTTTGAAGAAAAAATCTGTTTAATCTGTTATTGGTTCCCTCAGACACTGTCCCCAACACCATTGGTTCTTAAAGGCATTGGTTACTGACCGGCTCATGCCCTATTTGGTGCCACAGACCATAAGTCACATAGATCAGTCATAAATTGTCATGTCACTTTGTTGCAAAATACACATCCTACTCATCTCTTCTTCACTATAGCAGACCATCCTTTCTGAACACATGTGTAGCAAGGCCATGTGTTAAACAAAAGAAATGGATGGCTGACAAGTTCGGCTGGTCTATTCTCCACTTGAAGAAGGAAAGCAATAAAAGTTTCTTTTTCTTGAGGAGTTGGGAAAAACAAAGAAGGTATGACAGTCAAAGGAGTTATGTTACAGGGGAGACACAAAGAGACAATATAACACAAAACCATGTAAGCTCCAACCTGTTTACTACAGGACAATACATGATAGTGAGTGTTCAAATTGTGGAGAGCTATGCAAGATATATAATCTGGCCATCCACAGATTTTACTTTGAAATATTGAGTGTACCAAAAGGTATTGTTTAGTTCAAAATATAAGTTTTTCTAGGAGCTGAGCATTTACTTTGAATTAGTGAGAGGTTCGTGTTATCAAAGGTTTGAATTAGCGAAAGTTGACTGTATATGCTCTTTCCGAATTACAAACCTTTACATTGCACTGTCATCTATAAATTATTCCAAAGACTTTTGAATGCTATACAATGATAGTGAAAATATTTGCAAAGGATTTACTTATTCCAGGGAAAGATTTACTTATTTTAACCTTTTCTTTTCCCTTGATACAACACATAACTGCATGTACCTGTGTGAGAAACAGCACTGGCAAGTGATTTCTGTGACTTTTTCCTCGTCAGTTGAGAGGTTGATAAAAAACAAGAAAATTTTAATGTGCAGATTGTTTCTCTTGTTTTTTTATGTATATTTATATATCAGGATTTGAAAACAATTGTCGTAATCTTTTTTCCTCATTAATTTAGTCAAAAGACAGATACTCAATCATCAGAGCTCTACTACTGGGTTATTTCCTCAGATGACTCAAGAAAAAGAATTAGCTAGTATCAGGGACAGCATATATTGTGCAGTTTCAGTTTGGAGTTTGTATCAAGCATACAAGTAAGATAATTATTTTTAAAACTATTCTTAGAAGTTATTTCTGTATTATATTTCTGTATTTTATTTAAATGTACTTGTATTTTTAAGTCTGGTAATAACATTTTTATCTCATATTTGTTTATCAATATCACCTAATATTAATAACTGTATTATTTTTCAAATCTTCGAATGTTTCATTTCTTAAAGGTTGTTTCTTACCAGAATATTGTAATTTCTTAAAACAAAATGTGTTGATTTGGTTTAGAAGTCAATGATATTTATTTTATAGTATGAAAAATTAAATTTTCATTTTTATTCTATACAGACATTGGGCATTTCCTTTTGTGAAGCTGAAATGTTTCAAGATAATTTTATCTTATCTTTCATGCAAATATAAGAATATTATTATTGCTTTTTTTCATGTCTTTCATCGACAAAGTAGATTACTAAGACCCAGATTTTATGATTCTTTATATTTACTGCTATATATCTGAAAGGTTTTTTTTTTTTTTTTAACTTTTCAAGGAACAGTGAAAATTTAATGTTATAATTCAGAATAATAATTGATTCTTCTATTGAAATCATATCACCTAGTGTATTTCCTCTGTAATAGGGGTTGTTGGTTTGATTTGGCTTTTTTTTTCTGTTGATAATTGCTTTCTCTTGCAAAAGTTCCCATATAAGAAAAAATTATATGCTGTCATTTGAAAAGAAAAAAAATCACAAATTGATATACACACAGTCAACCATCAAATTTGCCATTCATAAAGCACACAAAATATACTTGATAATGTAAATTTTGGATCAAAGTATTGTTTCTTAATGCAATCTGAAGTAAAAGTTAACCAGATATTTTTGTAAGAATTAAAATTATTTTTTAAAAAATGAAATAGTATAATAGCTTACTTTAAAAGTATAATCTACACTTAGTTTGTAATTAGGATTATAGAATATATAACTAATGGGAGCTCGCTTTCTGTCAGAATTTTTAATTTCTATTAAAGATTGACAAAGTGCAATATTTACATATCCTGGCCAAAACCAACCAATCCTGAAATCTGGATGACAATATCAAAATTCTATCACATTTTGTTTTGTTTAATGTGTTTATTTTTTTAAATATTTATTTTTCATCAAATTATCAATTTAATGTTTTTAATAAAACTACTCTAAAAGTAAATTTTTTCATTTTTTTCTGTGGCTTTTTTGTCTATTAAGAAAAAATATAAATTTTTGTATTACATTATATTTATGTTGTTTATTGTTAACAGAACAGAATTTTTAGAAATGTGTCCTAACTTTTTATTGACGCATTAGTACGCTTTTGCACATTTTTACTTTTTTGAATTGTGCAATTATTACATGCATAGATCATATTTGTTTGCTTGTCAATAATGTTGTGTATTAATTCTATTTCCTATAAACGTGCTAATTTTATTTAGAATAAGTACAACTAATTATATTTATCTCTCATAGGAGGATTGATGATGATCGAGGAAAAGCATATGAGCTTGGACAAAGTGCTGTGAAGTGTATGAGAGGAATTCTTTTTTGCTGGATGAGACAAGCAGAGGAAAAAGTAAACAATTACTAACATTACTAAAAATTCTATTTAGAAATGACTATCCATTTTATTATATGTAGGTTTAGTAAACTGAAGGTGTAGTTTTAGAAGACATATTTCATGTAATTTTAGCAATAAAATGAATGAATTTAATTTTGTAATATTGTATTATGTGCTTACAGCAAATACTTGAAAATTCCCCATGTTTAAGTATAATAAATTATTAGTTCCATGTCTTAAAAAAATTATTTTCATGATATAAAATTTTATTTGCCAATTTTTTTACAGTTGGAGAAATACAAAATGAATCAATGTCCTGAATTTGCACTTCATAGTAGATTTCATCTCGAAACTGGACAGCCATTAGAAGGAAATAATGATTTTGATGATTATGGTCATTTACAAGTAAATAGTATTTAAGATGACTAATTTGAAATTATTTACCATGTGTATTGAAATATTGTATATTTATTTATTTTATTATTTTAGCTTGATGTTGTCTCATTATACTTGCTGTTTTTAGTGCAGATGATAATGTCAGGCTTGCAGGTATGCTGTTTGGAAAAAATATCTCATTTTAAAAATTTAAGAAGCTTTTTATTGTTACATTTGCTTGGATGTCTTGTTTTTAGTTTTTTCTATGTACTCCATCTCAACTTAAAATCGATAGGACTTATTAATGCAAAAAAATAGGTAATTAGATTGGTTGGATCAAAAAGTTTTAAGAACTGATATGGTACATATAATAAGGTGAAAAAGTACCTAATTTGTACTCTATGTACATACACAGATTTAATTTTTGTGTTTTATGTATAATTTTTTTTAGAACTTCCTTGAACCTTTTTTTTATATCCAACTCTTGCAACCTGTTGGACTTTTAACCTTTTAATCTATACATAACTCATTTCATAAGTCTAGTATACCCTGAATATAATTTAAATTTGCATCTTTTCTAAGAAATTTGGCTAATAAAATATTTATATATGTATTTTAATGTGTAAAGCAGAAAAAATAAAATACAGTTGGACCTCAATTTAATAAAGTCACTAAATCCCAAAATAAAGTTTGTTATGTAGAAAATTTCGTTAAATAGAGATGTATCTTTTAATGTACCTTAGAAACTACATAAAATTTTTTAAATTCATAAACACTATGCATTAAAAAAGTAATTCACTTTTTTTTAAAGTTAATATATCTATTTATTTTACATCTTTCACACATTAAAAAGAAATTTGCAAGAAAAACAAACATTATTCACAAATACACTGTATTTTCAACATTAAAAAGAAATTTATGTTAAAATTAATGACATTTTCTAATTTTAAACATACATTATACCACATGCATCCTTAAATTTAATTACTGATAAAATCTGTTCATTTTATTTGAAAAATTAAGGATATATTTTATTGCTCTCAGTGAATTAGGCATCTGGTAAAACCAGTTTAAAACCAATGATCACCATAAAATGTGTTAAAAGAAAGAATAATTTGAGATGTCCAGAAATATTTTTAAAATAGGGAGGAAAAAAATCAAATCACAAGAGAAAAAGTTTGTTAAATAGAAAATGAACTTCGCTATTCAGAGGTTATTTTACAAAGAAAATAGCAAAATGTTCTTGATTCCAGAAAGTTCACAAAATAGGAGTTCGTATATATAAAATGGAGGTCCGACTGTATTTCCATTTAATTGACTTGGACTGTGTTTCTGAAATATTAAATATTATTAGTCATGTAAAATACTGTACTTATGTTACTTGTTACTCATGTAATAACTTAATCTAAAATGGAGGAAATAACTAAAATCAAAACATAAGGGAAATTTTAGGTTGTTTTTTTTTATGCACCCTTCAAATTGGGATTGTGTAAATTAAATGAGAAATTTTTTTAACACTCTTAAGTAATAGTTAATGGTTATAGTGTAACAGCATTCAAGTTTATGAAACGAGCTAAATGTAATTCTTTATTCAGTTATTATTCAAAATTAAAACTAATAAAATTGTTTGACATTTTGTTAATTTAAATACATAATAGCAAAA
Source organism: Trichonephila clavipes (assembly GCA_019973935.1). Lineage (NCBI taxonomy): Eukaryota > Metazoa > Arthropoda > Arachnida > Araneae > Nephilidae > Trichonephila > Trichonephila clavipes. Next base: position 812,013 of record BMAU01018474.1, on the reverse strand, counting down.
AGTTTCTTAACTTCAGTCTACATTTTAGGCATCAGGAGTATTTTAAATAAAAAATTTCATTCATAACAGATAAAAAAAATTGCTAAGCAATTAGTTTTTTAATATCAAATGGTGGAATATTTACATACTAAAAATGGACAAATACAATTAATTAGAAATTGTATTTGCTCATTGTATTGGTTAAAATACAATTTAAATTCAAAGTATAACATATTTCCAAAATTATTATTCTTAAATAATTTTTTTGAATATTAAATTCAGAATTATTATTTTTCATACTGTTTTTTGTCAAAAGTTAGAATTGCCATTGAAATTTTTTGAATTGTTACTGATAATTAGAAAACCAAGAATTTCATTTCAGTAATTGAGTATGAAACCATGTTGATTTGTTTTATGCATTCATTTTGTGAGTGTGTATTTGTGTTTCTACTATAGCTAGTTAATATGACTGTCATGTTTCATTTTATCTTATTATTTATATTCTAATATAAATATTAAATTATAAAATACTTTCAGATTATTTATACAATGGATGAAGTGAGTTTTGTACAGAACCTTGTGTATTATGTCGAAAGAGCTTATCGTACTCCTGATTTTGGCATGTGGGAAAGAGGTAGCAAATACAATGATAATACAGCCGAAATACATGCCAGGTACATATATGTATTTATCTTTTAATTTTCAAATATTAAAAAGTAGCATATGAGAAATTTAGGTACTTGCATTGTATCACAACCATGCCAATTTTCAAGATAGCTCACCAAATTAGCACATGTCATAGGGACTGCATTGGTAACCATGTGTTTTGTTTCATATTTCTCTGCTAGCTGCCATTCTATGCCTAACTGTTTGTTGATGTGGCAAGCTCAAATACTAAAATGGGAATCCGAGTTTTACCAAATTCTTAAATAATAAGATTAATTATAATAATCTCATTATATATAATTACTATATTATTATATTACTATAATTATATACAATAGTATAATGATAATAATAATAATATAAAATTAATAAGATAAAAATAATAAAAAAATTAGCTAGTATTTTTCTTTTATTGATTATTTATTTATCGAATATGGGCTACATATTCCTGTCAGCATATTTTGTTTTTAGAATTCATGCAATGTTCTTTAATATTGCTGATAAGGTTGCGATAGTATGCAAGTACCAAAATGGTATTTTTAATGTAAGATAAGATTATAGTTTAAAAACTTCTTGTAGCTAATAAAATTTTTTGTTAAAATTTTATTTTATGATAGTTCTATTGGAATGGCCAAGTCAGCTCTAGAAGCCATTAATGGGTGCAATCTTTTTGGAGACAAAGGTGCTTCTTGGTCTGTTGTGTATGTTGATATTGATGCTCACAGTAGAAACAGGAGTATCTTTGAAACTTTGTTACCAAGAGAATCTAGTTCCAAGGTTTGTTATACTTTGTACCTGAACCTTTTAAAATTTCATTTTCCATATGAATTATTGTAATATTACAGTGTGAATTCTCTAAAATCTATTCCATCTCATTGTGTTTGATATTTTCAGTAAAATTCTAAAGATTATTGCTTATTTTAACATTATAATAAAATTATAATGAATTCTGTTATTTAATGAATAAAAATATTTCAAACATAATATATAAATTGAAATTATGCTATTGAATGAAAATTATAATGATTACTCTTCATGTTAAGTTAAACTGCTAAAATTACAATTTAATCTTAGAAGATGAATTATCAACATGCTCATTGATTCTTCATGCAAGTATGTTTTAATCTGAATTTTGTACTTGCATGGGTGATTAATTATTTTGTTAATTATAACTTTTTTTTATGTGTTTAAAGTCTCAATTCATATGCATCATTAGATATCATCTTAAAGATGATATCTAATGATGTGTGAACTGTCATGTTGTAAACTGAGTTTTTGAATTCTTTTGTTTGTAAACTTTCTGATATGAATGAATTTTAAAAAAATTATATTTTAAATGTATTTTTTTACTCTATAATGATATATGTATTTTACTCCTACTTTTTATTACATTTCTCATACTGTAAACATTACATGCAAAAAAGAACATTATTGCAAGTTGATTTTATTCTAATGAAAAATTTAGAATGTGCAGTTAAACAAATTTTGTATTTGAAAATAGAATTTTTAAAAATCGTATTTTAGTGTGGTTGTTACTTTTGTAAATCTTTTTAAACAATTGGTAATCTAAATTTTAGAATGTATGTATAATTCAAATAAAAATCCATATGATTTATACTATTATACTGTGAAAACTTTAAAAACATTCTTATTCTAAAAATTATTAATATTATTATAGATATTTAATACTTTTCATGTTATTTTTCATCTAAAATTACTCTTGGGTAACAGTGAATATTTGCTTTATTGAACTTATTGTTGTTTACCTTTCTAGAACACAGATTCTGCCCTGCTCCCTACTATAAGCTTTCCTTGTTTTGCAACCCATGATGAGCATCTATATAATCGCACCAAAGACAAAATTGTTCGTAAACTTCAAGGCACATATGGTTTCAAAAGATACCTCAGAGATGGATATGGCACAGCTGTTGAAGATACCACAAGACCATACTATGAACAAGGAGAAACAAAGGTATTTTATAAGTTGCAACACCTCATTTTTAAAATTTTATTTTATTTTTAACCTGTTAATTTTTATCTGGCACATTGAAGTATAAATTTCTTACATTGTATCATTTTTTGTAAAATAATTCTATTTGCTCTGAAAATTCAAGCCTTTTTCTTTGTTGCTCAAATATTCCATATTACTCTCGTTCTTCAAAGTAATTCTCTAATTGATAACATAATAAAACAAATAATACAGAGTAATGTATCATGAAATATGTGCTGATATTTGGAAAATGATTCTGTAAAAATTATTAGTATTAATATTTGATTTGAGTTTTGATATTGATTTCATATTTCTTTCACAACTCAAATATACCTTTTAAAAAAAATGATTTGTTTAAAATACCAACAAAAAAAATTCCCATTTAATTATGTTGCTATTATAAATTCGAAATTAATTTTTTTTATTTGACTAAGAATATTCTACCCTGTTATCAAAACTAAGATTATACAATTATTTCAAGGCAGAATTACGTGAATTGTGTATTTTTTAATCTAAAAAGTTTTAGAAAATTCTTATCTCCTTAAAAGATTTTTTGATCTACAAAATGTGGAATGCTTAGTGCTTCAACAATCTTCATACACATTAAGGATGAAAAAATCAGACATGGGGCAATACTATCTGTCAAATAAGTGCTGTTACTCATTTTTTGCTATTATCTATTTTTAGAAAATTAAAAATTGTTCTTGCTTTTTATATATTTGTTCTTATTGTATATGTTCATTACATATATATATATATATATATATAGCTGGTCATTCTAAATGCAACATCAAGAAGGATAAAGAGATATTTTGCAGACAATGTAAAATGGTATGTAGGGATACTATAATCGTTATGCAACAGAACCATATTTGTTGAGATAGGTTCCTGATGTGGCTCAGTAATGCATTGCTGCCATGTGCACAATATGTCCATTTCACTTGTAATGATACAAGGTTGCTCCAATTATGCTGTTGGCCAGTTATTCCTTCTTGCATCAATACTACTCACAAATCCTCATTGTCTCTTTACTTGATTATGTCTGGCATATTCTGAAACATGCTTGAATTCTTTTTTAAGGCATACTGAAGCTATTCATGCAAAACAATTGCACAAAAAAGTAAATTCATTATTTGAAAATGGGTGGTTTTCCCATTATATAGTGTTTTTTTGGTGGTGCTGCAGATGGTTATGGTATGCATCTACTCTAAAATGTTATGTATTTATTCAAATCTTAAGTTGCCATCGATTCTAAGCCACATTTCAAATTCTCAACAATTTTTCATGAAAAATGAAAACTAATGTTAAATGGTTTATCGTTATACAGTTTTACGAAATTAAAATAATTTTAAAGTGAACTAATATAAAGTGAATAATTAGTTCTTTTACCAATATTATAAACTTTTAAATACATACATGAACCTGTAATTGCTTCTAATTGCCACCCCATTCAATGAATTTTTTCCCTTTGATTGTAAGCAACATCCAATTTTCAATTACATCAACATTGAAAAAAGTGCTGCTTATAGATTCGAGTCAATACAGTAGTTTTGATATCCCATCGCTATATATGCACAATGAAAAAAATTTTCTGTGTGTGTGTGTGTGGTTTGGATGCTTCCTTTATGATGTTGCATTTTGAGTGGACAGCAGTGTATTTGAACCATTAAGGGTTATAATGAATTTACCATCTACAGGTCAGTTGAAAATATTATTTAATAAAAGTTGGGAGGTAAATTGCAACTAAAATGCATTGGGAAAACTATGTGATGATTTGAAAATAATTTCTTTTATATAGAACTTATAAAGTTTAATGTATTTAAATAAATCTCTACCTTTTTACTATATACCAAATGTTTTAAAATTTAAATGTATTTTGAATTATTAACTATTGTCAAATATTTATGTATAATTTTTTATTGTTTTTCATATTTGCATTTTTTTTTTTTTTTTAGATTTCTGTGTCTTCTTCTGTCATGACTAACATTTAAATTAATTTCCACTCTTTAACTGTAAATAACAATTTTATTTTGTGACTATTAAAGCCGAATTCTCACACCTCACTCAACCTCACTAATTTTACCCTCAAACTTTCTCATAAGCTGCTCTGTCTCATGTCTTGCATCACTCTCTCATGCTATTCAAGATACAATTGCCTTTGTGCTGCTATTGAAACAGTGCCATCTATTTCCTACACACCTTTCTTGAAACATAAACTTTTAAAACAAAGAATTATAGAGATTAAATATGCTGTGTTTTTTATATGCTTCAACAGTGCTTAAATTGTATCATAATTATACCTTTTTTTTTTTTTTTTTTTTGCCTTAATGTATTCTTAAATTTATTAGTCGAATAAAAGATTTTTTTAGAAATATAAATTTTTTATGTAAAATAATCTGAAATTTAGGAAGAAAATTTCAAAATAATGTTCATTGTTGGCTATTTCTACAAGTTTTTTTTTAAATTTCTGTACAAAAATACTTGGATTTATGAATTTTATTGATTGCCAATGGTGTTTATATTACTTTTTATCTATAGTTACTGATATGTGGTTATGATATATTTTATTTTCAATTTAAATGAAGAAATAATTAGGATAAAATGTGAGCTTAAAATGTTGATTTGTAAAATTTTTGGCTTTTTAAGTAATTGTATCTAATCTTTTTTAAAATCATATTTTCATTACTTTGATCTTTCTCATTGTTTTTATTTTACATATTCTTAGGAATTTGAAAACATTGAATGTGAATGGCCTCTTTTCTTTATTTACATGATCTTAGACGGTACGAATTTTCTTATTAAATGCCTTTTTATTTTAATTATACATTTTTTTGTCTTTGAAAGTTTACTTTTTTTAAATTAAGATTTGCTTTTATTTTTAAAATTGCTTAAGATATCATTAAATATTTTAAATTTGTCTGCTCTTTAAATATAACTGTACAAAATTTCCAGACTTTTATAAATGGAAAAAGATGCATAAACAAAAAATTCATTGCCTAATTTTTGTTGTTTTTAAGCTATTTGTGTATATTATGTTGTGTTTCAATTGTAAAAGATATTTTTCAATGGATTTATATATTTTTAGGTATATTTAAAGGTAATGATGAGCAAATAAAAAAGTATCGTCATCTTCTGCATCCAAGGCTAAGAGTTGACCGACATGGAAGTATGATGTTTTGCTTATATTTGTAACATATATATTTATTTGAGTTTTTAACTTTCTTTAAATGTTTTAGACTGTTAGGAGTGTATTAAATCAATGATATTAATTTATTTAATACTCAAGATCTTGCTCCTCTATTGTGTCACAAATTGCATTCTTGAAATTTGATACCTTTCTTTAGGTCCAATATATACAACAATCAGTGTTTTATTTACGAACATTTCTCAAATATGTTTCTTTAAAAATGAAAGAAAAAATTAAATTGTTTAATACCTAACTATTAACAATGGCTTCAATTATAAATGGTTAATTATGGATAAAATTAAAGAAATTTTCAGAAGAAATTTTTTTTTCTTCAGTTTAATTTGTATTATTTATAATATATATAATAGTGCAACTTTAAATTTTGCAAAATATAGTATGTTTATATGATAAATATTAACAAAATATAAATATATGCTAGAATAAGTTTATGGCTCCTAAATATTTTTTTAAAAAATTTGTAATAATTTTTTTCTTTTAAGAGTTTACTAACCTCTTGATAATTATTCATGGTAACCTAAATTTCTTTTGAAAAATCCTTTGTTTTGTAACAGATATAAAATTTTGCATCAATTTAAATTTTATTGTTCAAATAAAAAATTTTCAGATGCTGTTGTTCCCAAGTATTTCTATGTCCCAACTTTGTGTATTGAGGCAGAGCGAAGAGAGCCTGGTTCTCAAAAGAGGATTCCTAGTGAGGAAGGAGATGCTGATAACCTTTATATGCATGGGCAGGCTTTATATATTATGTCCGAACTGTTAGGTAATGGTTTTCAAACATTTTGAATTACAATTTAATTAAAAGATATTATTTCAATTCCAAGCTAAAAAAAAGCTTTTTGTTTTTTAAATAAAATAAAACTTTCAACAGTTTGTGCTGTAATGTCTGAAATTTTGATTCATGATTACTTGTACTTTCAAAAATATTATTGAGTATTTATTTTTATTCAATTATACTTTGAGTTCCTTGAAATCAGACGAGTATTATCTCCCTGCTCCTCTTTCTTTGTATTAATGGTAGGTGTATGAAATCACATTGACCAAACCAAAAAAATGTGGTTGTACAATATCTTTCAATGTGTTCTAATAATATCTTTTGATATTTTTTTAATTTGGCTGGAATTGTGCCAACTTTCATGATCAATAGTATCTTATATCTGTACAATATTTTATAAATAAAAATGGATTAACGCTTTTTGGAGAGGTGTTTCATACACACTGGCATAGCTAGCTCTGAGAGGGGCCTGTATCAAATTCCTTCAGTGCCCTTTTTTAGATATGGGAACCCTGTTAGTGGGACTGTAGTTACACTTGTTGGGACCCTGTAGCTTGGGGGCCCATATCATTGATACGGCGGTAGCTATGCAGCAGTCTCAAACCCCATTATCAGGCAGTAGGCTGTTCAGTGCACTTTTTCATGGGGACGATCAATCTTGTAAAACAAGTGCAAAATGTAATTCACCAGTGCACCATCCGTTTAATGGTGACACTTGGGATGGATGCATATGTGACACACCTGTCTTTAAAATGTTTTCCATTGATCACTACGTCGTCATGAAAAGGTTAATCTGTAAAATAAAGAGTAAAAACTAAAAAATAATATTTTAAAAATTTGAATTCATTTACTGTAAAACTTGCACCAGGGTTTAATGTGCACCTATACTTTCAAGCTGTATCTTTAAATGTTTTTGTATATATGCCGCATAACCTACACACCCTTTTTTTATGAAGAAAACCTGAAATGTACGTGTGCAGTGCTTTATGTTTTGAAGTCATTTGTTTGAGGTATTATCCCAAGTTTTTGAAAAAATTGTAAATTTCTAGAATTACAACTCCTTAAATTCATATGGAATGCCGTTTCTTTCAAATAAACAGTATTTCGATGTGTTTAGAAGTCTAATTTCTTTTTATGTTAATCTTTTTCTTTTATTTGTCAAGTTATAATTTTTATACATGTCATGTAGCACGCACCCATAAATTTTTATTTAATTTTTTGTGTTAAAAGTACACATTAATAAACCAAATTTTATGGCATTTTATTTTATGTATAAGTGTATTTAAAACTTTTTAATTAGTGAAGAATGTTAGGTACAGTTTCGTCATGCAGATTTCCATGCAGATTTACTGCAGATTTCCAGAAATGTTAATAAATTATTTAAGAATATTCTTTGTTAAAATATTGAAATTTATACTGATATTTATGTCTGATATTCGCATCAAACTAAAAGTGGTTTTTTAGTGGATGGACTTCTACATATCAATGAATTGGATCCTATTAGACGTTACTTGCCTTCTTATAACAGACCTCGTAAGACTGGCCGTTATTCAGCATTTCAGGTGGGATTGTTTAACTAAATTATCTTATTCTTCAGTCATAAAAATTGATGAAATTCATTTCATCCAATTAATTAAAGACAATTTAAGGATCATAATGAAAACTTGCTTTTTAATTTAACAGAAAGTAGATATTTGCATTAGCAATCATTTTTATAAAATCTTTTTTTAACTTAAATTGTTAAATCTAGAAATAATTCTTTCTTGTTTTTAAATACTAGAAGCAACACTTGAAAGTTTTGTTGCAACATTATTCTGCAATATGTATTATTCTGTTCTAATTAAAATCATGCTTATCAAAATTTAAAAACACATATTTTATGTTAAAACAACTTATTGCATATTTTTAAAATTTTTAAATGCTCCTAGGATAGGTTGAATTTTTAAAACCTCATAATATTGGCTTTACTAGGGATTAAAGACTATAAAGCTTTAAAACTTCAGTGAAATATCCCACATTATTGCAGAAAATAAATTAAGATTTTTAAAAAATATTATTAAGTCATCTTAAATGCAATTAATCATTAATAAATATGTACTTCTACATCATATTGCATAAGTTTTATAATTTCACATTTTTGTAAGCTTCTGTAGAACATATGAAGAAATGATTACTTATGCATTTTCTTTCATAAACGATAAGTGGCCATGATAGCCTAGTGGTCAAGGTAATGAACTTGTAGCCAGCGTGTCATGAGTTTGTGCCTAGTACTGCTGAAGACCCACCGTATAGGGGAGCAATGCACATTAAATCTGTCGAGGCTCAAATGTCCTCCCATTTGTGTGGTGTGGAAGTTAGGAGAAGGGGGTGTCAGCTCAGGTGTCATCCTCAACCCTTACTACGGTTAAAAATTACCAGTTTGTCGTCAAAAGCTCTCAAGGTAGCTTAATTGTGCAACATTAATATTCACTCATTCATAAATGATAAAAACTTTAAATTTTTTACTATACTGGTGAAAACAATTGAATAGACAAATGGTTTTTTTGCAATAAATAAAAACTAACAAAGCAAATAAAACCAAGCCTGGCCAAAATATCATCCAATATAAGACCACTTTATGGTAAAATAAAAATGGGCACCACCTGAACTCTGATTAAGAAAACTGGTTGCTTGTCCGGCACAGCAGCTGACTGACACCTTGTCCGTCAGAGGAAAACATGTCTTATAGGGTGTATGATTGCCTAAAACAGCTATGCAAATCCCCCATCAATGTTTTATACTGTTTACCAGGGTCCTTATGAACCCCTGTGGCAACGTCACTCTTGAGCTCGTCTATGGTCATTGGAGCTAGTCTTTGAACTGCATTTGAGCACCCAAGGATGTCCCAAACATGTTTGATGAGATTAAGGTCAGAGGACATTGCAGGCCACTCCAATTATTGATTATCCTCTGATTGGAGGTATTCATCCACCAACTGAGCCCAGTGTGGGCATGCATTATCATTTATAAAGATAAAATTTGGTCTGTATCCTCTCTGAAAAAGTCTGACATAGGGTGCAAAGATCTTTTTCCTGTACTGTCATGTACTCATGAAGGTCGGTATGCCTGCTTGCCCAGACCACCTTGACCGTAGTGGTCCGTTAGAGGGCTGCTATCAACTCCTGGTTTCTCTCCAGAGGAGAACACATCTTGAGTTGCTGTCCAGACTGAATTGCAACTCATCACTGAAAAAAATCATCCTCTGTTCAAGACAGGGATGATTGGGGAGGTACTATGCTAGATGGGTTCTTTTTGTGGTTCACTGTAATAAAGAGGTAGATTACAGAGCATGACAGGCCACCTGCATTAAGTCTCTGGGTGACTGTTATCCATGAAATATTGTTCCTGTTACATTGCACAGTTTGCAAAACAGTTGTGTCACTGTCAGGGAACTATCTCTTTGTGTCTAGAAATCTCAACTATTGTTCTTGAGCCAGCATTGTTGCTCTTTTGCGGCCTTAACCAAGTTAGAAGACCACTATCCCTGTCTCTGTGAACTGTTTCGTTTGTGAACACAATATTTCTCAAAACCTCAAATTCCATACAGCAGGTAGACTGTGATTGGCCCACCTCAAGTCTTTGAACTATCTACCATCTTGTGACATCATCCAGATGATCATGACTCACCATATTTACGATGAATAAACAAAGAAATTCAAAAGACAAGAATTGTGCTAAGCTATAATGTTTCAAACCATCCTTATCTAAACCATTATTATTAGTGAGCATGTGAGGTACCTCTACACAAACGCAATCACAGATCTGCTTCTTTACAACATTACTGGCGACTGCATGGCTGAGGTGTCTATGAAAAGCTTAGCAATCATCTAATATCTTATTTGTATTTAGGTGCTAATTATTTTGTTCTTTTATTTTTTTAAAACCATTCCTCCCTTTAATTGTTCTCACCTGTGTATATTAAATTAAAAACATGAGGTGTACAAGGATAAGTATAATTTAGATCTAATTCTTATTTTTATGAGTAATTTTCAAACTTATTTTTACTTTATATAATTGAATCATACATGTAATTTCTTTTAAAAATTATGTGTAATAGATTTTTGCAATGTTTTTGTGCCATTCTTTCAATGTGTTCACATTATATAGTATATGTATGTGTAAAAATATTTTTTAATTCATTTAAAAAATTTTAATAATAATGATGAAATTTGAGAAAATTATTTAATTATTTGAATTTAATACCTATGCAGTCTTTAAAATTACTTTTAACCTATTTATTTTTTTAAATAATATATTAACAACATATGAGTTTTCAATTTTTTTTTAAAAAGAAAAGTTATGTTATGTGAAAAAAATACTAGGTTATGATGGTTTGATCGGAATGGATTTGAAATGCATGAATTGTGTTCAGTTACTTTACATATGCTGTACCTCGCATATATGCATATAAAATGAAGCTTAGAATCCAACTAATGGCTCAAAATTTCAGCCGAATGTCTTTAAGTGAAGTTGGCAACATTTTAATATAGTTTAAAGTTATGTTTATCAAGCATTTTATAAGATTTTATGTATAAATTGTGTCATTATGCCAGATCAAAAGTTTAGTTTGTTTTCTCTGCTTTTTAAGTAATATCTGTTATAAGGGGAAAAAATGTTTTCATTGTAAATAGATAGTAAAAGTTTTTTTTCATACATTTGTATTAACCAAGCGCAAATTTCATCAATGTCACATCATTTGTGCAATTATGTGACAAACCTAGAGCATAAACGAATTTGCAAATGAAAATAAAAACCTCTTTTTTTTAACTAACGCTCTGTCAAGTAATAGATGTACTAAATAATTGCTCTGAACAATGACTTTATTATGGTTAACTAAATGTTTCTCACTTCATCTCATAGATGTCATTTTTACTCCTAAACCCAAAAGAAATCTTAATGATATTCTTAATTTTTTTTTAATAATCTTTTTGCTTTTTTTTTCTTGTTACTTCATTGTAGGCAAGTCCTGAATTTTCATCATGCTTTAAAATAACAAACTTGAATTCGAGTGAACAAGTTAATAAAATAAAAGGTTCCTCTATCAATTATAGCAAGTAAAATAATGTTTGGCAATTTATTACTTGTGTTGGCTCCGGTGGCTTAGAGCTTGCTTTGTAAACCTAAGGTTGCGGATTTGACCTCGGCTGGAGTTGATAGATTTTCTGGATGCAAAAATTGTATGCATGCATGTCATATGATTATGTGGCATGTAAAAAGATATCTTGAGTATCAATTTGGCTCTGGTACTCTCGGCAAAATTAAATCATGGCAATATTTAGTATCCAGCGAGAGCTTTAATTAAATTAATTTGGCTGTTTGGTAATGAAAGTCATCACTAGATGGTGCCACCACTGAATTGTTCTCACATTTGGGGACCTGCTGTGTTCTGCAAAGGCTAATGTGCAGCCCATTAAAAATAATTATCACTTGTGTGTGCTTAGTTAACAGGAAAGTTTTTTTTTTTTTTTTTGAAAAATGTATTTTTCCATGTATTTTAGGAAATATTAATTCAGTTAAAGAAATTCATATTTTTTTAAAATTTGAATTGATCAACAGAAAAATTTTGATTTTAAATGTATACTTTATATTCATATGTGTTGCATAAGCCTCTTTTTTTCTTGCTGTTGGTACTATTATGCTTAGGTGAAGGCATTTATTTCTAAACCTTCTCATGTTAGTGTTGCATCATTTAAAGATTCATTCTTTTCAAACGTAAAAAAAAAAAAAAAAAAATGTCAGATTGTCCTTATAAGAAAAAGCAAATTATTTTAACTATTCATTTTTAACTCAAATCATGTAAATTTCATTTACATACCGTGTCTTTACTTACAAATTAATTTTTTACTAATGAATTGGTAATAATTTGTTGTAATCCATGCACTTCTAAACTTCTAATGTGTTTTTTATTTCTATTTTTTATATAGGGAAAAGCAGCTGTAAGTATTAATGTTCCTTACCTATTTATTACCACACCTTGCAATGCTAGTTTTCCAATTTCCTGTCTTCATTTAATTACTAACTGTGCATGGATTACCAAAAACTTAATTATATTATTACAGTGATATCAAGAATTCCTTAGATTTCATTGCTTTATAACTTTTGCATATTAATATCCTAATTTTCTTTCCATTCTCATAATGCTATTAACATTTATATCTTGTTATTAACATAAGAGCATCAAGTCCATTCTTAAGAATTTCTCTCTCTCTCTCTTTTTTAATGTAATTCAGCCTTATTCTCTTTTTCTCTTTTAGTTGGATTCTATCTTTTGCCCAATAGCATGTAGGCAGTTTTCAAAAATTATGTTGCTTTTTTGTTCTTTTTTTTGCATGGCTTTGGTTTGCTTATTTTTTTAAATACTTCTGTGCTGCTTTTCTTGCTAACTTTCTACCGCAACTGTTAATACGAAATGAAACATTGTTATATTTTGTAATGTGTTTATTGGGAAAACTATTTTCAGTGTCTGTATATATTTTGTTCTCAAATATATTTAAAAAATTAATTTAGATATACAATATTAAATATGAGATATTCATTTTTAATTTTCTTTGCAAACTGTTGATAAGAATTTTTTATTATAATTTATTGTTTTTATCATAGTGCTGAATTTCTGCTGGCTTGTTCTATTTGTGTGTGTAAATGTTCTTGTAACTATATGTTAAAGCTGACCTGTTATTGATGAGGGTTCAAGCAGCATGTATGCCTTACACTATGCATGAAGCTTGATAATTCTGATCCTTGCACTCTTGCAATACAATATCAAGTATTTAAGTTTAAAATATGTTTTCATATTAATTTGGTATTAAATTATTAGTTTGTATTCTTTCTTTCTTTTTTTCCCCCTGCGTATCCAGTTAAATAGCTGCAAGTTTTTTTTCATTTGAATCCTTATAAAAACCCATCATTACTTTTGGGCATGTGTCGTTTTTAAAAAAAAGCATTAATTTTTTAATACAAATAGCTTAGCTGTTATGTATAATTCATGTTTCTTACTGTGCTGATAAACATTTCATTCTGCATAACTGTTAAAAATTTTAAATAATACTGCTTAAAGTATGTGCTTGCATCATTGTTTATGGTTGTTATTTAAAACAAAGCATGAATGTAAAATTTATGCAGTAATATTGTCAATTATTAAACTGTTGTATTGGATTCATATTGTTGTGCTGATAAGCATTTCATAGTGGTATGTCTATTAAAAAATTTAAGATCTGTTATTACTTTCTACTTTTGATTGGAGTAATTTTTTTAATATGCATGACTACTTTAGATGTGTTGTCTGTTTTATTTTAGGGAACAGCAAATGATCTTGTTGTTCAAGTTGTTCTTATAGCAGAAAGCATGAGACTTCAAGCCATGATGGCTACTTATGGTATTCATACACAAACCCCTCATGAAGTGGAGCCTGTTCAAATATGGTCTCCTAGCCAATTAGTTAAGGCATGTAAAAAATTAAATACATTAGGAAACTTATTTTGAATTTTATTTTTCTGTTAAATTATAAATGTTGCAACTTAATCATTTATATATATATAATATTTTGAAAACTAATGCATGTTTGTACTAAGCAAAATATAGTGTATTTTGCATATATTTATATTCTTCATATGAAGTAGCTTATGTTGAAGTAACTCTAATATTCTGTGTTTGTAGTTGATCTTCACGTGGCAGAAGTAAATTACAGAACTGTTACAGTTTAGTATTTTAATAGTATACAGAAATATTTATAAATATTTAACCTGCATTACCTTTTCTCTCTCCTAAAGTATGTGCTTATTGCTTTAAAAATACCTTGATGCTTTTTTTTAATTATTAAAATTACTCTCTGAAGCCCAATGGCTGTGTGGTTAGAGCATCCCGCTTCCACACCACAGGTCCAAGGTTCAAACCCCATGTTGGGCAAGGCTGACTCAGCCTTTCAGTCCTTCAATGGGTCGATAAAATGAGTGCCAAGCTTGCTTGGGAACTTAACACGGGGGTTTCCCGTCAGACTGACCACCTGACTGGAACATCTGCTCATGCACCTCATGGGCTATCATGCCACTGAGTTAAGTCAAATTACTATCAAAAGATTATAATAAATATATTAATCTATTTAAATAACACTTGTGTAGTATCATAACTAAATTAACCATAAAAAAGTGACCACCTAACAAGTTATTACATTTGTACATGCTTATACTGGCATTTCTTTTAATCTACTTTTAAAGATTTTAATACATTTGTGTGTTTATTCCCCTTTTGAACGGAAGTTTCATAGCAATAACATTGCATTGCAAAAGATACAAGGTATGTTTCTTTAGTTTCTTCATTTAAGTATCATAGCAGTTCAAATTAATCACTTTTAGATGGATATGAGAGGCAAATCCACATGTGATTTATATTTCTCAGTCTCTTCTTGATCTCTGTGTTATATATATATTTCAGCATGTTATGTGGGAATACCAATCTTTGGATGTATCAAGTTATATATATGATTAACAAATCTGTGTTGAAAGATCTTTTTTTCAAATTCTTCTATTTTATTTGGGAACAAACAGTTGAAGTAGATTAAACTGTCGTGCTTTCCAATTCTACTTACTCGTCTTTAGAAATTCGGATTGTCCTTAGGGAAAAAAAGAAACTATGGAAAATGCAGAAAATAAAAATGCCATATGTAAGAAGCAAAAATGATGCCATATGCCAAAATAAAATTCAAAACCCTGCATGATTGCCATGAAGCACTAACATTTAGTTATTTCAATTCAGGAAACTATATGCAACTTTATAGGCTTCCACGAACATTGTTATAGTATTAATTAGTAGTATTCCACCAACATTGCTATAAATATAGTATAGTTCCACCAATACCCAGAATATTATTTGAATACCAAATAATTGTTTTTAAATGCTAATTTGTATTGTACTCCTGATATTTTTAGGAAATTAATTAAAATAAATTTTTGGAAGGTAAATTTTTATTACGGCAATATTTTCAATTATGTTGCTTTGGTTAACCAATTACATTGTGCCAAAACATTTGTCTATATTGCTTTTTGTGTTATGTTTTAATCTTAATTGAATTTCAGTGTATTGGCATCTCTAAGTTGAAGGTATTTTATCTCCACATCTTAGTTCGTTTACTATTTCATACTTGTAGCTAACTCAGATTGAATTTGAAAATTTAGTGTAACATTTAATGATCTTGTACACTTTACTAATTCGAATTTCATAAGATTACCATTCCACTTTTATTTTATGTTTTATTTTCAGCTTTATTGCAAATATGTAAATTAAAATTAAAATAAATAATGAGAAAAAAATGTCAAAGCAAGAACTATCGATCAAGAGTTATGGTCTGAAATTATAAAACAAATTCATAAATGTTAACAATAATTACATCTTGTAACAAAGTTCTTCTAAACTAGATTTTTAAAATTTTCTGTTAAATTTTCCTTTTTTATTGCATATTGTAATTCTAATATTTTAATAGATTTATGAATACCTTGGTGTTAGCAAGAAACTTGGTCTTAAAGGAAGACCTCCTAGACCTATTGGAGCATTGGGAACTAGTAAGGTAAATAACTGTTTTCCATCATTAAAAAATTGCTTTTTGCATATGAATCATTACAAACATTAATTTAAGAATAATAACAATAATTTTAAAAGTTTTCAATTCTTTGCTGTGTAATTCAGATGTATTTAAAAAGTTCAAAGTAATTTTTTCAGGAATTTTTATTTTAATTTCATGAAAATGATTTACAGCTGTATAATTAATTTCTTCTAATTTCATTTGCTTTTTGCAGCTCTATCGAATCTGTGGCCAAACTGTCATTTGTTATCCATTGATATTTGAAGTCAGTGATTTTTACCTTTCTCATGATATGGCTCTTTTAATTGATGATATCAAGGTATCTTTTTTTCCCTAATTTATAAAAATGTCTATTGTTGCTATTTTTTTATTTTAATACTTTTTTAATATAAATATAAAAAAGCTACTTTTGTGTATATTGATAGAATGAATTGCATTTTGTTGGAAAATATTGGAGAATGTCTGGCAGACCAACAGTTTGTATTTTGATTAGAGAAGAACATATGAGGTAATTATTATTGCAATTTGTATATCTTAATTGAAATTTTTCTGACTAACTCAACAATAAAAAAAGTAATCTATTCTATAAAAAATATCTGGGGAACTTTATTTGAATTATGTGTTATATGCAGGAGAAAAATTTTATTTTGCTGTTTATTTCTTGTATCTTAACTTAACTCAGTGGCACAACAGCCGAAGAGGGCCAAAGCCCACTTTGCCCAACTCGGTATACGTGATCTTGGGCCCTCAGGTGCATGAGCAGATGTCCCGGTCAGTTTTAAGCGAAACCCCCAGTGTTAAGTTCCCAATCAAGCTTGGTACTCATTTATAGACCCACTAAAAGGCTGAGTCAACCTTGCCCAGCCCGGGGTTTGAACCTCAGACATGTGGTGTGGAGGCGCAATGCACTAACCACTCAGACACTGGGCTTCTTCTTGCATCTTATGTTAATTTAGAAAAAAGCTTGCATTTTTTAACAATGCGAGGAAACTACTTACCGAAATAATCAATCATTCACCTATATATTTCTTACTTAAAATATTTTTTATACTTCCTTTAATTTATAAGTATGAATTGCTTGCTGTTGAACATAGAATGTGTTTTTTGTAATATTATGACATATTAGGTTTTTTTTCTTATTATTATTTATTAGCAAATCTAAGAAATCACTTAAAAAACTTAATATCAACTTTGCTTACTACTTCATGATTTCTTTCCTAGAGATGTACATTTCAAAGAAATGCTAGATTTGCTCGCTATGCTCAAAAAAGGTGACTGTGATGGATTAAAAATCAGAACAGGAAGATTACAGGTATGTAGTAGCTATAATGATTTGGAAAATAGTGTACTTCTATTGGTTTGAATGCATTGAGGAAAAACTCCTTATTCAGAATTTTTATAGATTATTACTACTTTTCACTGTTACTTATTACTGATGTTATCTTAAATTATTTAATTAGTAAAAAAAACTAGTTATTCGATCTATACTATGAATGGAACTAATTGATTTTATATAACATAAAATTAATTACTATATTTTTTTAAATAATTAAAACATTAATAACATTTTGAAAAATTTCGGTCAAATTATTTTTAAGTAGATTATACACTGTGTGTTTTTTTAGCTTCCACTATCAAGCCTTAAATTATTTAGTTTTTTCAATAATTTTGTAAATATTTAACCAATATTTCAATTGGTTTAAAAGAAAAAAATGTGTTAAAATAGCTCTTTAAGTAGATAAAGTGTGATACGTCTTTTATTAGGAAAAAGCTTATAACAATGCTTTCAACTTTAACATGGAATACTTTTAGATGGTTATTTATAAAGTAATGGTATCTTATATAAGCTTATATATGTGTAAACAGTTTTTTTAAAGATTTAATGTTTATAAAATTATTGTAAATATTTCTGGTAATGCTTGTAAATAAAATGGAACAATGAAAATTAAAAGTTAATAAAATGTATGAGTGATTCTTTTTCATTTCCAAAATATTTATTTTGGAACTTTAAAAAAATGCAAAGATTTCTTTCAAGTTTGCTTCTGATTAAGAAAATTTATGAAAAAGGCTAATAAAGATTTTATTTCTTTTCTATTATCATTTTAATTTTAAAACTTCAAAAATTGTTCCTTTTAAACCACTCCTTGTGTTTACACCTTTCTTTTACAGAATTTAATTTCATCCTCATGTATTGAACATTTGGATTTTCTTCATTTACTCTCGCCTGATGATTTACCGAACATAGAAGCTTTTCAGCAATTAGAGCATGCATCACTTGGTTATCAAAGTCTGACAGATATTCCTAAAGCTATTATTTATAATGAACCTACATATGATTTTAAGGTAATTAATGTCTTTTATCACTAAGTATTTGTATGTTTAAAGTAAAAAAAAATATTTTCTTGTAAATAAAATTGAATTTTGTGTAATAAAGTCAGTTCTCTGTTTCACAAAGTTGCTGAATCCCCCAAAAAGTTCATTATGTGGACAATTCATTAAATAGAACCAGGTTCCAGGGGAAAGTCTGCAAAATTGAGGTTCATAAAATGGAGGCCCAACTGTATTTTAAAAATTAAAATGAAGGACTGACTTAAACTTTCTAAAAGATAAATATTTCTTATAAAGGTTATATGAATATCAATACTTATAATTATGCCTTTGTAAAAAAATATTGAGGTAAATTTATGTTTTCATATTAGGATTTCACATTTTTATTCTCTTTTATTTTACCTCTATGTATTACTTATAATATTCTGGATATGTCATAAATATCTTTAAATAAAGGATTTGAGAAATTAAAAAGTATAAGACTTTTAAAGTAAAGAAAAGTCCTAATTAATTTTAAAATAGGTATTTTATTTTTTACATAATACAATGTCTCAACCCAAATACACCAAAAAAAATTATATTTTCAAATCTTTCTATTTTATTTAAAAGAAATCACAAAATTTTAATTTCCTTTTAATTCTTCCTTAAACTATAAAAAATCTGTAGTTGATGTGGAGTTTTGTAGAAATGTTAATTCATTCCATTGTTCTTTCATCCTCCTTCCTTTTTCATACTAGGAATTCCATAATCGTTCTTCAAGAGATATACTTGAAGCATTAAGCCGCACAGATACTCTGCATGGACAAAGTCAACTTTTGGGTATTCTTTATTTCAGAGAAGGTCCAAATTTTTGGACTGAAAATGGTAAAATATTTATATTATTTCATATGTTATCATAATCTAATTTCATTTCAAGAAGCACAACATTTGAATAAATTTTTAATTTAAATTGCATATGTGTGAAGAATGAAATTTCATTATTTTGTTGCTAAAAATATTTTAGATGTACTTCAAAATTAGCTTAAAATGCTTAGAGTATCAAAAACGAAGGAAATTTTTTTAAATAAATTACATTTATATTGTAGCTTTTAGTTCAGTTAATGTAAAAACAATTGCAGATATAATCCCATTTTTATGCATTATCAATAGTATCAATTATTTCTTGAAGTTGTGTTGCAAATTTTATGAAAAAAATAAAGAAAAGTATGTTCATAATATCAATAGTATTAAGAATGTAAACAGTATAAAAAACAATTTACAGGTTTTAATTGTGTAAACCAATATTTGAAGATGTGAAAATAAGAAATGAAAAAATGTTAATATATTATTAAGAATGTACATTTGGTTTCTTCTGCTCGTTATAGTTATATTATATATAATACATGTTTAACAATGTGAATTATATATAAAATTTCTAAATGTAAATATTAGATTCATTTAATCAAAGATTAAATTTAATTTAATGATAATTTAAATTGTGATGAATGAAATAACTATCTTGCTTTTGAGTACATTTAACTGCTCTTATTGTAAGTATTTTTTTTATCAAAATATTTGCTCAAATTTTAAAATTCATTCAAATAGTAACAGCAAAGTATCAATAAATATCAATAGAAATGTTTCTTTCCTAATAGTTAGTTCACAGATTAAAATATTAAATTCTTTAAAAAATTTGTAGGTACTGTGAAAGAAAGACTGGAACGATTAACCAGACAAGCAGGGGCCTTGAGACATTGGTAAATATGATCTCATTTTAAAAAGAGGCAATTTTTATATGTATGTATTATTGAAAAGATACAAATATTAAATTTTTTAACTTCTTATATTTTTAGGTCAGTTGTAAGATACTGCTCTAGTGTACTTCGAAAATTAGTTGACAGCATTAGTCCAAATATTACTTCAATACTTGTGTGTGGCAAGCAGGTATGATTCTTATGTTTGTGCTTTTAAATGAAAGTTTCATTTAACTTAAAAGCACAAGTTTAGCAATAAATAAATATTTATCTTGATTATAAGTTCATTTTTTAAAAAAAAATTTATGTTAATTGGTTTTTATTCTTAAAAGGTTGTTTGCTGTACAATAGCTTTATCCTGCTTGCTAATGTTTCAGATCTTAATTAACACTGTTATTAATCAGATCATTTCTATTATTCCTTTATTATAAAAGGATTTAATCAAATAACATATTTTAAACACATCAGAAGAATCTAGAACATATTATTTAAATGTGTTTTCTGATAAGTTTGTGTTTGACATGTATAATTAACGTTTATGCATGAAGTAATGATTATGTGTTTGTGATTTTTGTTGCTTTATTTATTGTATTTCAATATATAAACTCTAGTTTGCTTCTATTATAAAATGTATGCATGTGTAAACACATTCAGTTATAACCATATCTTCTTTTCATAAGATAACAGTTGGAGTTTTTGGACATGAAGAAGTTGTGATTGATAAACCATTAACTCCTAAGGAAGTTGAAGGAATAATTTATTCAAAATGTCAAGTACATGATATTTATCAAGCTGTTTTACAACAAGAGATTATTCTATATGTTGGTCGTCTTATTTCAACTACACCTCAACTCTTTCAAGGCATTTTAAAAATTAGAATTGGGTAAATGCTTTAATTCATATAATTTGTATATATTAAGACTTCATGTTTTAATATCATCTCCTTGTATTTATTACATTTTCAAGAAATAGAATTTGACATATATATCAAAATAGAAAAAAGAACTTTTTTGGATCTTTAATTGTTGTGTATTCAAAAAAAAAAATCTAAATTATTTAGTTAATGTATTGTACACAAAAGTGTTAAAATTTGTTATAAATTTTCACTGTATTAATATTTATTTAAATTTAAAGAGAAAATCAATTTTTTTTAATTCTCCTCAACAACTGTTAACATTATCACTTCTCTTTAAGCTTATTTTAGAATTTTAGCAATATAATTATTCATGAATTAATAGGTTTGATTATATATATATATATATATATATATATATATATATATATATATATATATATATATATATAGTGTCTTGATGAGGGATATCATTTCTTGTAATTAACTATTGATCGTTTGGCTGAAATTGGAAGCTGTTGTGAAAATAGCCCTGCTTTGAATGACTCTGGGGTGAAGTGACGTCACGCCCCCACCCCTATGATGTAATGCCCTTTTTCGGGCACTCTGAACTTAGCAGGCAGTGAGTGAGATCATTGCTCTACTGCCTTGCAGTGTAAATAAAGCATTTTTAATGGACCTCTCTGGAACTCTTTTAAGAAACCAACAGCACCCAGCATCTGGTAGATGCAGTCCACACACTTTTGATTCGAACTTGAATATATATATTATACTCAACCGTGTGTGTGTGTAACAGAAGTGAGTGTAGAAGATTTTGGAATGATGAGGAATCATTTTCTGGCTGGATAATCCTTTTTATTGCACATTTAAACACACACGCAAACACAAATATGGATGACACTTAATTACGAAATTAAGTAGAAGTGACATGGTGCAAATAAAACACATGCTTTTTACATGACAAGAGCTAGAAGCTGGGCTTTTATATGCAACAGAGACTGGAAGTTCCAAAACTCGTATGATTTCCGTGGATTTATCTTGTGATTTGGTGGACAAATATCATATGAGGTTATTACATAGCAAATAAATGAAAAAAACACTGAGTTCATAATTTTTGACATGCTAAAGTTACGATTAAATCCCGTTAGGTGGTAAGTTAATTATTAGTAACAGTTAATTATTTTCGCAAAAGTTCTGGAAGTTCAGAACCATTACAAATTTTAAAAAAACATTTAAGAAGAAAGTAATGTGAATTATTACATTTATATATATTAATATTATACTATTTGCATGTTTTTTTGCACAGTTTTGAAATCTCATTATTAAACTATTTTCATATTTTTGATGTAGATGGGTTCTACAAGCTATGATATTGCATATGAAATTCTTATCATCTTCTCCTCCAGTAAGTGCAAGTTTTTATAAAGACTGAATTATTTCCAAATTAATTTTAAAAATGTATTGTACACATGTAATATATAATTGCAGATATTAAGATTGTACATACATACACACACATATATATAATTTGAAACTTATAAGCTTTCCAGCAATATATAACAAGCTTTATAAATTAAGCATGATCTTAATTGAAAATTAGTTTTAACTTTTTTTTTTTCAAAGGACAAACACAGTAAATATGGTTCCTTATTATGTCACCCATTTCTTCAGAAAATGATTTTAAGGTTTTAATTTAAAAAGGAAAATGTTTTTTTTAAAATTATCTGTTACAGAAAAACAAAATGATTGTAGTATCAAATCTGTTTATCGTCCTTAATCATTTACTGCAATATTATTTTTATTAAAAAGAAAATGCATTTTGCAAAGATATTGTGAAATTTATTTTAATATTATTTGTAATTAGCTTTAATTTTGAAAAGTTAAAGTGTAACACGCCTTTATTTTTTTAAAAGTTGGTCCATTAATCTTGCATTTATCAAAGATGGATATTTTTAGGCAGTTAAATATAATGAGCATTTGTATTATTTTGAAGCGCAGTGGGGGAGTGGTAGTGTTGCATGTTTCCATGCCACAGGTCCGAGGTTCAAACCTCAGGCTGGGCAAGGTCGACTCAGCTTTTTCATCCCTTCAGTGGATTGATAAATGAGTACCAAGCTTACTTGTGAAATAAACACTGGGGATTTCGCATCAGACTGACCTCCTAACGGAACATCTGCTCATGCACTTCAGTGCCCAAGGTCATGAAAACTGAGATGGGCACAGTAGACCTTGGCCCTCATGGGCTGTCGCAGCATTGAGTTTAGTTTCTATGATTTATTTCATCCAATGAAATAAACAATTATTTTTATGTCTCAAACAATTTTAGTAAGTTCTTTGAAAGTTTATGCTCTTGTACTCTTTCTAATAATTAAATACTAATATTTTTTTAGGCTCTGGAAAGTTTGTCTCCTAGTGAACTTAGAAAAGTGTTATATCGTGTTTTGACCTTATCAGATAATGGCACAAATACTATGTAAGTTAAATGTTGTCTAATTAACTTGATAAATTTGCTTAATATTTTATTTGTATTGTTATGTCCCATTAATTATAAATCGATTGAAATTAATCAATTCTAATTGCTTATAATAATTTCAAGATCTATTAATTCTATTTAAAGCTTGTTAATATAAAATATTATCTGATTTTAATATATTTTAAGATATATTTGATGAAATAACTGTTTTTATGAAATAGTAAAATTAAATTATAACCTCCATCCATTTAGATTATCTATTCATCAAAGACGACAGATTGAGGGTGCCTTGTGTAGGGTTCCAAAAAATTTTTATGACCGTGTTTGGGATATAATGACAAGGACCTCTGAAGGTATAATAGTAGAAGGGCATCATTTACCACAGGTAAATTGGCTGAAATTTTACAGTTGACTAAATATTTTAATTGATAAATACTATTCAAAATAATATATTAATTCATTTAAAATATTAAAATCCTACAGTAAAATATTGCTGTTAATTCAAAAAAATTTTTATAATTAGTTTTAAAACTTATTTTTACATATTAAATTTGTCTTTTTAATCTTACCTGAATATTTTTATTTATTTTATTAGTTCTTAGTTATTTTTTATTTGTATGAAGCAATTTGAAATTAAAGTAGAAATTTAAAACTATTATTTACATCACATTTTTTTATCACTTTCTGGCTGTATTTTTTCTTCAATTTTGTCCACAGCAACCAACTTTAACTGAAATGACTGTTTATGATTTAAAATTTTCTACTGAAGTTGAAATGTTTTTAAGTAGAGTTGCACTTCCAGAATATCGTCAAATCCTTGTTGAAGTAAGTCTCATTTTTTTTTAAAAAAATCTCTAAGTATAAACTTCTAAATAAAATGGTATTCAATTATTATAATGTTTAAGCCAGTTATAGAATATTAAATTTATTGTAATTTAAGTATAATTTATGAGTTATTTAATTTTTAATATTAAATATTAATTCATATATGTTGTAAATACATTTCTTTTTAGTTAGCCCTGTGTTTTATTCATATCAAGTATAAGGAAATCAAAATTTACTAAGCGCTTTCAATAATAATTTTAGGTTTGAAATATTTGAAAGTTGACTGGGTGGCATAGTTGGTTTTGCACTGGCTTTGTATGCCCAAGTTTGCAGGTTTGACCCCAGCCCAAATTGATGTATTTTCATGATGCAGAAAATTGACAGCATCCATGTTGTTTGATTATACTGCATGTAAAAGATCCCTTGAGTGCATCATCAGAACTCTGGTGCATGGGCATCAAAATTACTTGCGGCAATTGGTATACCACCTATAAAGTGCCACACTAAAAAGAAATGCCAACTCCCAGGGAATGTACTAGGTCTGTAATGGGAAAATACCAATCTGCAGCCCCGTTAGAATTTTTTTAAAAAAAAAATTTAATAAAAAACTTATAAATGTTTTTCTTAAATTTTCTAACAATGTTTAAATGTAATGTGGTGAATTTGCAGCTTAAAAATATTTAAAGACTCTTATACAAGGTCTGTTCTGAAAGTAGTAGGACTCATTTTTTCCTGAGCAAACAGGCAGATGAGAGGTGGTGTGTACATGCACAATCACTGGAGGGGGATATTAGGAATGCTGGGAAAAGTCGGCTTTTGGCCATTGAAGAGAGCTGGTCACTTGTACTGTGAACCCCTGTTGAAACGCCTCATTACGGAGAATCATTGAGCGTTTTCTGGTGCAGCAATACATCATCAAATTTTGTGTAAAGCTTGGTAAAACAGGCAAAGGGACTCACTAAATCATTAAAGAGACCTATGGTGAGGCTGCCATGGGTAGATCAGGTGTTTTTGAGTAGCACAAGCTGTTCTGAGAAGTCAATGCTCATTTGCTTTTTAGATCTACATGGAGTCATCCATGAAGTGTTTGTACCACCTGGACAAACAGTGAATGCAGTTTCTTACGTGGAAACCCTTACTGGACTGCGAAAACACATTGTTCGTGTCTGCCCAGCCATCTCCAACAATTGGCGGCTACACCATGACGACACATCATTCGGCGTAGTGGAGTATCTTGTCAAGCACAATGTGGCAATGCTGCCTCATCCCCCCTACAGCCCCAACTTGGCCACACCAGACTTTTTCTGTTCCAAAGAATAAAATCGATGCTAAAGGGGAAGCATCACGGATCGGTAGAAGCAGTTCAACAGGTCGTGATAAGTGAGCTAAACAGCATTCCAGTCTAGGCGTTCCTGGAGACGTACAAAAACTGGAAAACTCGTTGGCAGCAGTGTATAGATGTGGAAGGATGCTACTTTGAAAAATTCTAATCGTTTGTACTATTGGCATGAATAAAAGTTTTTTTTTAAAAAATGAGTCCTACTACTTTCGGAACACATATTTAATCAGTGTATTTAGATTCTGTTGCGAGAAATTTAGAAAATTTAATTTTTTTTTTAGTTGGAATCACTATTGTTGTCTGTTCCTAAATGTGTATAATTCCAAAAGAAATAATCTGTTATTTTTTCTAAAAATCGTAAATTTAATTTATTGAAATAGGGTTTTAAAAAATAGAAGATTTGAAAAGAGGAAATAACTACACTAAAAATTGTAATCATTTCCATTGAAGTGTGATCATATGTATATATTTGAAGCAATTACTATCAGTTACTTCGATGATTTTAGTCTTTAATATTCCTTTATAAATTTTTATTTCCTAGCTCATAATGGTTGTGTATCTAATTCTTGAAAGAAATCCTGAATTGTCTTTTAATGCTACTATTGACATGAATAAGGTATTTGTTTTACATATATTATTTTATTTTTCTAGATAAGGAAGAAATTTGTTTCATTTAAATTTGTATCATTTTTATTTGTTTCAAAAATAAATTTTATTAATGTTATGAAACTGGGAAAAAATTATGAGCTATAGCTATTTGAGAGTTGAGTTACATAACTAATGTCTCTTGAAGCTTAAGAAAATCAATTTATGTATTTTATAATTGTGTTTTTACAGATTTATTGAATATATTTTCAAGCTTTTATTTAAGTTTTTCATGTTCTTTGCCCCAAACTGAGGAAAAAACAGAAAATCTCAATCATGGAATTTATTACAAGTTATTTCTGTATTCTTAATTATCTCTAAAAGGGGGGGGGAGTTGACTTTTTATTTCAATTAGACCTAGTGAATAAAAATGTTTTTAATAATTAGATACTTTAGATCTGTAAAACATCACTCTTTGGCTGAACTCATATTTTAGTTATATTGTAAGTTACTCCAGTATTGATTTCTTAAAGAGGATGAATGTTTCATTTAATACATTTGCATGATTATTATTTATTTTGCTTTAACCCCTTCACTGCCAGGGAAAAGCTGCACTATTCATTCCCCAGTTCCATTATTTTTCACACAGGGGTGTGCAGTTATACAGCATTTGGGAAGAGAAAAGAAAGGACATTAATAAATAAATCCTTCCAAACACTGTCAAAGTCAGTGTATTGTATTCCAATGGCTTTCGAATAGTTTTACAGATAGCAGGACAATGCAAAGGTTTGTTATTCATAAAGGCATCTAAACAGGGTGATTTACTACCTGACCAACAAACTTCCAAGGTGTGTAGTGGGTACAGAGATGACTCAGAATCACATAGGAATGCAGGGTTGCAAATGCTGTTGCCATGAGCTATCGGGCAAAGAAGCACAGAAAAAGAGCGGAAACAGCAACATAATGGGTGAGAAAACATTTTATTGAAAGGTTGTACTATAACAGGTGCTTGAAATTACAACCAAAAGTTGTCTGGTAAGTCTAGTATTCATCTGGCATTGCTTGGAATTCCTTACATTCTGGAAGATTCCTGGCATGTCATGTATCCTCCCAGCAGCTACAGATATTCAAGAGACGTTATTTTCAACTGAAGGAAAATGGGTCTTGTACACTCAACTCTTCAAGTGACCTCAAAAGAAGAGATTCATACATAAGTTTGGTCATCTGGCAGGCCACAATGATAACCATGACAAAAGTTATATTGAGAATGGGAATTCCGTAATGTGGAGGAAACTGCGTCATGCTGGTACCACATGAAGTTGTGAAACTACCCCAAGGAACAAATCTAAAAGTAAGGACTTGTTGCAAGAAGATCAGATATACCCCACCATCCAAAGAACTGGGTATTTGGTACTGTCCAATGAAATAGTCACCTAGGATGCTGGCCCAAACATTGATGGAGAAATGCTGTTGAGTTGTATGAGGTTGCGTACAATGAGGGTTCGCCAAAGCCCACACATGAGCATTAGGTTGATTAATATGTTGTTGTTTCTGTTCTTTTTCTCTGCTCCTTTTCCCCATAGCTTGCAATGATGGCATTTGCGACCCTCCATTGCTATGTAATACCAAGTCATCTGTGTACCCCCTACACACCCTGCAAGTTTTTCAGTCTGGTAATGAATCACCCAGTCGGGTAACGGAGAACATTTGGGCCCCCCTGCAAAGTTATGTTTTGAAACCCCAAGTTGTGTTCTACAAAGGATAGGTATTTGACAGCAGTCAGGCTTTGGGCCCCCTAGAACCCTGGGAAGAAAGTTACTTCATTGGAATCACCCTGTATACACCATAGGGAGTTAATACAAATGCTGAGATAGGCATGTATGTGTGCCAACACAGTTAAGGGGTTAAGTATATATACCTGCTTATTGAGCATGCATTCATTATATATGGGCTTTGCTGATTAAAAATTTAACTGATCGATTTAATGAAAAAAATTGTGGTTTAGATTGAGTTCTACTAAATTTGACATAAAAATTACATAACTAAAAGGGAAAAAAATGTTTTAACTGCTTTATTTTCAGCCTGAATTTTAATTCACTGAAAACGTGTTTATTTTTTGTTTCATTTGTTGTGTTAATAATTTGTATGGAACATGAATCATTGTATTTACTTTTCTTTATTTTTAGCTTGTTGAAGAAGCTTTCATTATGTATCAAAAGGACAATGGTGGAGATCATGAGGGAGATATGACTCAATTCTTTGACTCACCCACCACTATAACTGCCAGTTATCTCGCTCGTGCTGTCATGAATCACCTTCTCAAATGTGCACCTGAGCAAAGTTATTCCCGAGATCTTTGTTTACTGTCATGAAACTCATATTTTTGTTTCTGTTTTGTACATATTGTGTCAAAATTGGTAGATTCTTGTACATATCATTGTAATATATTCAACTTATTTGAACTTGTGTTGTTGAGATTGTAGTGCCATAGATTGCATATTGTTTTTTTCTTTACAAATGTCTTTAAGTACTAGAAGGGAAAAACACATCGAGATCTTAAATTTTGAAATTCAAAAAAGATAAGTAAATTTAAATATTTTGAAATTTAAAGGTGCCAAGAAATTGAAGAAATTTTAAACTTTTCATACATGAAGAATATTTAAAAATTATGATGTTACATGCAAAAAAATTAATATCATAGTTAAGATTTTAAATTAAAGATTTTTCTAACAAATCTGTTAACTTTGATTAATTTGTTTTGTAAATTTCTTTTTTTCCAGATTAATGTTACATGCAATTTATATGGGGATGTAATTCAAAATTTTTGAACTATACCTTGGATTGTTTTTGATTATCAAGTTTTATTTTTTTTTCAATATGGGATGAAATAATTTTTTGGAATTTAATTTTAGGAGTTTTTTGTGTTATTTAAATATTTCATGAATCCCTGCATAGGAAAATATCCCAACTGTTTTCTCTACTTTTAACTAATCTTTCAGTTGATGCTTCTTAGTTTCATTAATTTATATTTACAAACTTATTCAAGTCCTAGAATCCAATAAATGTTTTGTTAAATCATTTTAAGATGTCTTTATTTTGTGTATTATATTATAAAAACATAATAAGAGTATAAATGCATTTAGAAATATTTTTTCCTCAATAAATTTATCAGATATAATATAATGTATGAAAAACAAAACATAATTAACTTTTTATAAGTTCTGTTGATGATTATTTTAGTTCTATTATTGAGGCATCTTTAATTCATTAAAAATAAACAACATAGAAAAAGATATATAAGGTAATTCAGGGGAAGATGCCACAGTTAAGGATTTTTCGATTAGCTCATTGAAAATTGAAATGACAAGACCATTAAAAAAATACACCTTATTTTTCAATATTTAATTGGTAATATATGCAAGTTAATTCTTTTCTTAGTATGAAAATAAATAAGAAATTTTATGTTAAAGAAATTAATTTTTGGGGCATCTTCCCCCATACATGGGGGAAGATGCCACCAGTCATGGAGTAAGATGCAACAACACCACAGTAAAAAAAAAATAAGACGAACATTTCCAAATTAAATGTGAAATAACAATAACTATAGAAAAACACACAAAAAAAATTAAATTATTTCATAATTTGTTTGCTAAATACAAATTTTCCTGCAGAACGGTCTACAGCAAGCTGAAGTAGTAGTCGACTTCAGCCCTACACCTCCTCGCAGTGGCGAAACGAAGAACATTTGGGCCCCTACGTTGAATTTTACAAAGGGTGTCACTTGTGTCAGTCAGGCTCTGGGCCCCTTAGAACCCTGCCCTCCCCCCGCGATGCGGGGGTGTACGTTATGCCACTGCCTCCTCGTCCTATGGAGTCCCCTGTGTCATCCTCACAGCCTAATTATTAATTGTGGTTATACTTTATACAATAATATACAGTGTTATAAAATTTTAAAAAATTAAGAAAAAAGCTCCTTGGAAAAAAAATTAGACTTCTACATATAAAGTTCATTTTATTTATTTCTGAACCATGTGGCATCTACCCTCAAGTATGGGGCAGATGCTACACATGCTTATTGCTGCAGTGTTATGACTGTTTCTACATGCATCATATGTGTACATTATGCGTAAATCACTTATATTGCTAATATCTTATTAAAAATAACAAGTACGCTTATGGACTTGACGATTAATTCAGATAAATTCACAAGTCACACTTAATGTCAGACCAGACTCTTCACACAAGTGGCTCAAAATTGCCATCTGTCGACGCATAAAAGAACTATTAACAAACTGGCATCTCCCCCCACCCGGGGATTACCTTATATATTTTATTTCGTTTATAAAATTCTTGTAAAGGTTTTCAACATATATAGGATGCAAAAGAGTTGAGTAAAAGGAAAGCGATATATTGTAAAATATCTGTGTTTAACAAGAATTGAATAACCTTTTCATAAGTTTTTTAAAAACTAACAGGTCCACTAATATTAATCAACAATTAAGTAGATGCCCCATAAAAGTAAATAGAACACAATTTTTATAACCCAGCGATATTGAAGAAAACCATGATAAATATCCTTTAAATTAACTTTGAGGACTTTAAATAGAAATGGTGCTTAGAAATGTTTCTTCTATCATTAACTTGCAAATATAAGTACTTTTTTAAATATCTTTACATGAAACTCTACATATATTTTTCTTTTTTTATTGTTGTAAGAATTATATACTAAAATTTTTCACCTTTAACATTTCTAATATATTTACTTTTTAACAGTATAATATTTTTAACCTTTCTGAACTACTTATATAAATTCTATAACTGTTTAGATTAAAATAATATTAATTGTTGAAATGCGTCATCAAAATTCGTTTATTGTTTAAAGTTTACATTTTTCCAGGGGTGGAGCTACCGCCGTATCAATGATACAGGCCCCAAGCTACAGGGGCTCTAACATATGTAACTACAGTCCTTTCATATCTAAAATAGGGCCCTAAAGGAATTTTGATACAAGGCCCAATTAGAACTAGCTATGCCAGTGCATTTTTCCATTAAATCTATTGCCTCCTATCACAGTATTAAGTACAAATATTATACCTTTTATGAATATCACATACTTTTCTATAAGTCATAATATTCAGGAGCTATTCTCAATGTTTGGTGATAAGTACTCAAATGCATCTTTCTTTTTGTTAAGATTACACATCATAAATGATTCTAGAATCATCTATCAATCTAGATAATCTACAACTATTATCCTCGGCTAGATAATAGTTGTACATTATACGGAATAATATGAAATATGCTGCATATCATTAAATAAAATGGGGAGGATTGTAGAAATATGACATATCTGCTACATCATGGTATGTTTTTAAATTTAGCATTATATAAATCCTTTGTTTTGCCTTTACTACATTGAAATTTAGTTTGATATGTTGATTGCACAGTGGCGCACACAAGGGGGTCCGAACCCCCCCAAAGCCCTTGATTTTTTTTCCGATTGATTATAATTCTAAGTATATAGTACGTAAAATTTAATTAATTACTTGTTATTAATGATTAATTTTATTAATTAATGCTAATTATTTATTGAAAAATTAGTTTTTTACTGTGTTTTGTTCCCGAAAATCGACAAAATCAAAAGGAGCATGATACAAGAATGGTGAACTTTTGATCCCGGACCCCCCCTCTTGAAAAATTCCTGTGTGCACTACTGTGATTGCACCAATGAATATTTTTATTATTATTAAATTAGTGGTGACTGGGTAGGAATAACCATGTATTCTTATTTGTTCCAAACAATGTTTATACAAAAATATGTTTTCTGTTAAACTGAAAAGAACATTAACAAGTGTCAAGATGCGGGAGACAAAGCATGATGATCAAAATCCGAGTGGATTCTTGCTCATTTTAGTGGCATTTCGAATTAAATTCAATTGCATTGATAGTATTTATAGTAATAGGATATTTTAAGCACGCAACGAGTATTTTAAAAAATACTGTATCTTATTTTCATTGCTGACAAATGCATTGAATTTTGAATTCTGTCCTTATGCTCTATCCTAACAGTATCTGTAATTGGACTTCTATATTTGGTTTTATATATGTTTTGATGAGGTAACAGCCAATGTGCAAGAACTTTAATGAATCTGTTATTTGTACATTAAAGTATAAACAATGAAAATAAAATTACAGAAAGCCTTCATTTATCTGAATGCTTCTTAATTCTGGCAGCCCTTTAAAAATATTAAAATATACAGCACCATCTTGTGTTCTTATTTTTGGGGTCGAGTTCTATTTTACTGAAAACATATTTGTTACAAAGATCAGTAATCAAAATATTCGTAATTACTTTTTGTGGTATTTTACCGTTCATCGGATAGATGATGAATATCTCCAAGATTTGAAACTAAGATGGTTTCGAAGCAAAATAGTCACCGAGCCATTTCCACACATCTTCAACCACTGGATTTTCAAATAGGACGATATCAATCTGAATAAGTGTAATCAAAAGGAATACGCCTCACAATGGACACAATTGTCTTTTTTTCCTTTAGAGACTCCACTTAACTTAATCATTTAGAATCCCACCTGACAGTAACACTTTCTTGACTTGAACATTCGTTTCTTGCAACTGTTGTTGATGGTGAATCAACCCATACTTATCTACGTTTTAGAATTGTACAAAAATCCACTTTTCATCCCTCATATTGATTTTTTTTTTCAATTTGTTCTGAGAAAATGAATTAATGTAGATGTAATCTCTTTAATTCTGAGGGTCTGTTTCCTTCTGTCAATTTATGAGAACCCATTGTCCTTGCATGCAATTGAAGTGATATTGCAAGATGTTCTGCGAGCTCTCTTAGAGTTTGACATGGATTTTCATCCAGAGAGGGCTTACACAAAGAGAGGGTTCTGGGTTCAATCCCTCATAAAGCAACAAATTTTTAATTTTTACCAAACAGCCCTCCGTCGCTTTCGCCTGCATGTTTTTTAGAAGGTACCCCCCCCTCCGCCATAAAAGGGGTTTGTGTACGCTTCTGATCCAGTAAAATTTGGAAGTTCGTCTTCAAATTTTTTTTACTGCACCTGGAGGTGAATCGTCTTCGAGACCAAATGAAATCACGCAAACCACTTCTACTGATGAATGACTCACAAAATGTTTATCTAAAGTTGAATTAATCAATTCAGTCATTGAGCTGCATTTATTTTTTCATTTGAAAGCAGAATTGAATGCAATGGCGTCAGTAGAGCACACAGGAATTTTTCGGGGGGTCGGAAGTTCACCTTTCTTGTATCATGCTCCTTTTGATTTTGTCGATTTTCGGGAACAAAACACAGTAGAAAGCTAATTATTGAATAAATAATTAGCATTAATTAATAAAATTAATCATTAATAACAAATACTTAATTAAATTTTACGAACTATATACTTAGAATTATAATCAATCAGAAAAAAAATCAAGGTCCGGATCCCCAGGAACCCCTCCCCCTTGTGTTCACCATTAAATGGCGTAGATGTTGTTTAACGACATCGATCTCTTGTAAAATTGATACAGACGGAAGGACAGCTTGTAAATGACAAAAAAAAAAATGACTAAATTACCTATATCCATGACGAAGGGAGAATTGAATGTGTTCAAGTACGTCTTTAATGCAACCAGCTTCAGTCACTTTTACTTGAACATCTATGAAGTAATGTATTGATTTGAATTGTCTCTAATGCAATTACAATTTTATTTTTTTTATTCCATGATCTTTTTACTATATACAGCACTGGTTCTTAAACAGTGGTCCACGGACTCCTGGAGGTCCACAGCGCCTTTCTAGGGGTCCGTGAAGTCTTATATAATGTTAATATTTTCCTCTTTTACAAACTCTGAAGGGGTCTCGTGTAAAAATTGAAAGATGTTCCATCTTAGACAGGATCACTAAATTGATCTTAATGAAGAAACTGTGCTGGAACATGAATTTCAATCAAGACTATTAAGTCAGGGAAAGATGTTAAAAATCTTAGGGGTCCACGATGTCAAGTTGATACTTAAAAAGGGTTTGCGATGATATCGAAAGTTTAAGAAACGCTGATATAGAGTGTTTAGCTATTGGCTCATTTTGTAGGTTCTTTTACTTGATCTGGTGAGCTATAGAGCCCCAGTGACTCCGAATTAATTGGATTATACTGTATACCCTGACGCGTGAAACAAATATTGAAAAAGAGTGTTTGTAATTATGAAAAAGAAATTAAATTTATATCAATATATGGCTTTAAGTGTCTACGTAAAAAGGCAAACACCAATAAGAAAACTAAATTAACTAACAAAACTTTCAATATGTGTATTGTTACTTGCTTGATAGTCTTTCAAGTATAGGATTTAGGAAAGGTTAACGCATTTAACAGGCAAGGTTCTTTCAGGTAAAATCGTAATTTACTCTAAAGCTCTCTCGTCTTAAGACTCTTTGATTCCCTGGGTCTCTATGCAAAAGTAGACCTTACCTGAGATTTTTAAAAGTAGACAGTATATATAGCATGTATAGTCAAATACTCGTTCAAACGATCATTTGAAACAAATAAATGTGCACAATTTGAAAAACCTCGGCACAAACTGGCCACATTTCAACTAAACGTTGAATTATAGTTTATGGTATTAGGTCTACGCCTAGACACACGTGGACAACGGTCATCACATAATAATAGTCTTACCAGTTGACATGCAGTTTGAAATTCCCCGTTTTCCGGAGAAATTGTATGAGAATAAAATATTTGACGCGTTAAAATTATCTGAATCATGAGTTTAAGACCGAAAACGAAATTAAATTTCCCATCGATTGCGAAGCCCTGAGCCCATGCCTTCAGACGTCTCTGATTGTAAGTATAACAAATTCACTTTTAACACGATGTAAAACTTACGACAACTCAAATTCATAGTTCACAATCTGTAGTTGTTGTGTTTTATAAGTTCAACGAATTGTGTGTGTGTACTAAATGAGTGTCAAGCTTGGATTCCGATGTTGCTCCGCTGCATTATCCTTATGTAAGCCTGAATGATCTAGGAGCTTCTGTAGTTTTCTCTTTAAATAATCGTTTTAGACTCTTCTGAATTATTTTAAGTGTTTTTGTGAGAATCTTCATAAGCCAGTAATAGCCTCTGGACAGGTGTGATCAATTTTGTCAAGTTGCTATGTTACGCGGCTATAAACCATAGCGTTGCAGGTTCTGTCAAGGCCATCTTGAAGGAGCCTTGGATCAAGATAGCCCTGGTTCTGTCCGCGGATATGTACCACCACAGATGAAATAAGATTTATTAATTGCTGTTGTTTAAAAGTACTCTGTTAAATGTATTCTTTGTTTTAAATATGGTAATGAAAATCCAGATATGGAAACTAAAATGTTTCATAAATGCCGAAAAGAATATTCAATAAATTTTTTATCTCCGTAGGTAGTATAGTTTTAAAATATATTCAGACATTTTTACCTTTTAAAATTTTCTGATTCTTCCTACTTTTATAAGCAAGGAGCGGCAGTAGGAATATAGTATATTTTATTATCGGAAGACTTATTTAATATTCTAAAAGTATATTAAAACCACTCAAATAGTTATATTGAGAAAATAAGAAATATTTAAAAAATTGTTTTTTGCTTTCATTTAATATTCGTCAAGTATTTATTTAATTGAATGGTCGTCATGATTTTACACCTTTCGATGTCAATGGTGGTCCACCCACTATTGACGTCATCATCGAGTGATTCTCTTTATCAGCTTAAAAACTATGTTTCATGTGTTTTATAAATAAAACTAATTAAAATATTTAATATTAAGTTTTTGGATGGTTTTTCTTTTCACATTCTAATGGCTAATTGTTTTGCTTTTTCTGAGCCAGCTGCCCTTGAGAACAGTTTCCTCTTTTTCATTTATCTCTAAATCTTTTCTTAGAAAATATTTTAATATTTTCAGTTTTCATATAGGAGAGCTCTAAAAAATTATCTCTCCTCTATTTTTACTTCTTTCTTATGAAAAAATATATATCAGTGTAATCAAAATTGAAACTACTCAAATTGAGTTAATTTCAGGCATGCGCAGTACTCCAATAAATACTTCGCTCGTCTGCTCAGTTTTGTTCATCTGAGATTCAATATTACGTCATTTACCGGAGAAAGCGACAAGGGAGCACACATCATGGAAAGCTGGATGTATGTGGGAGTAAATAAGTGCGTGTGGACAGTAAGTGAGTAATGTCGCAAGAGCTATCGAGTACTTATAAATCATGCTTTGATGGTTGTTAAGAGCAATTCTTGTGTTTGTGCATTCTAACTATAGTAATCAAAGTGGCAGTTTCTTAAATTAGCTACATTGTAATTATTTGAAGTACTGTCCATCCCACAAAAAAAGCAAATTCAATTACTTATGTTTTTCTGAAGCGTGGTGTGTGTTTTCTAGTCTGACTATTTTACATGCATGGTGAGATGTTTACATTAATCCCTGCTCTTGAAAATATTGTATTTGAAATATGGGCTGTTCTGTTGGTAAGCTTGATAGCCGTAAAATAAAAGATTCGCCAATTATAGATGTGAATGATGTAAATATTCAGACAGTTTTTCAGTTAAATAGTCCTGATAAAAAATCTCACAAGAGCAACCGAGTATCGTCAAGAAATTCGAGAAATCGTCGACACAAGCGAAATGAATCCAATTGCAGAAAGAAGGGAGATAATCGTCATAAATCGCCAAGATCAAAATCTGAACGAACTACAAAGACAGCATATGACTCTAAAATTACTGCCAAGTATGATATCAAAGCAGTTATTGGTAAAGGCAGTTACAGTCGTGTATTGAGAGTTGAACATCGTATATCTAAGCAACCATATGCTTTGAAAACTATTGAAGCACCTGGTGGACGTGAAGCATTTGAAGCCGAGCTTTCTGTTCTAAGACGACTAAATCATCCAAATGTGATAAAACTGGTTGAAGTTTTTGAATCGGACCACAAAGTGTACATGGTGATGGAATTGGCAACTGGTGGTAGTCTTTTAGATCGCCTCGAAACTCGGGGCTATTTAACTGATGATGATTCAAGGGATGTTATGCAAATGGTACTTAATGGTGTTAAGTATCTGCATGCTCTTGGCATAACACACAGAGACTTGAAACCTGACAATTTATTGTATTATCATCCTGGCAAAGATTCCAAAATAATGATTACGGACTTTAGTTTTGCCAGTACTCGAAAACCATCAGGAAATCCATACATGCACACGGTTTGTGGTACACCACAATACATTGCTCCTGAAATTGTGACTCGGAAGCCATATACATGTGCAGTTGACATGTGGGCTGTTGGTGTAATTACCTACATTGTTTTATGTGGTGCCTTTCCATTTGATGCTGATCAAGACGCACAAATTTTCAAACTCATTCTTCGCGGCAAGTTCAACATATGTGATAATGTAAGTATGCTTTTGACTGCTTTTTCTTTAGTTTATGTATAAAATCTGTAGCAGAGCTTCTATTCTGAATTAACAAAAGACAGGAAATATTTTAAATTGTATATGATTTAATATACATTTGACTTGTATATCTTTCAGTTCATTAGCATAGCTAGTTCTGAGTAAGCCCTGTATCAAAATTCCTCCGGGGCCTCATTTCACATATGATAGCCATGTTAGTGCGACTGTAGTTACACGCATTGTGGCCCCGTATCATTGATACGGCTGATGCAGTGATAGTTACTCCCCTGTTTCTGTTGAACAATTACAAAAGTTAATACTTTTAATTTTTTTTATAAAAATTAAGCTTAATTTAGTCAATATTAGTAATCAACTTTTGTAAGTTTTTTTCTTGAAATATGATTGCAAAAAGAATATTGTGATCTACATTAACCTTGGTGTTTTTTATTAATTCCATGCTATTAATGACCTTTGACAAATTTCAATGAATTTTTGCTCTAGAAAAAATGTAGCAAGTGTCTTTATAGTGGCATCAAACATATCATTCATTTACAACCTATCTTTTCCTTTAGATAAAATAGATTTCATAAATCCTGTAACTTTGTGGACTAATTGTTGGTTTGTAGTTCACCAATTACCAATTCTATTAATAACTTGCCAAGTGGGCAACCCTGTTTTCCTGTGTGTGCGTTCTAAATCGGTATCCATGTGCTTTGTTTCATATAATGTCGCCAGTAGGTTGCGATAATATGTAAGCACTGCTGTTAAATTCTGGTACTTGCACATTATATTGTCGATCCAATTTCATGAAATCAAAAAGCATCATCATTATTATTGTGTTTGACAAGCATTATAAAAGTTTTTCACTATTGGCTGCACATTGCTTTGTTTTTCTTGATTTGACAAATTTGATTGGTGGTATCATTTGTAAGTACCAAAATTTCATATAAAACTTTAAAAAATTACAATGAGTATTAAGTGATACATTTACTTGTATCTTTTCCAGTAAAGCTTTATAAATTTGTAGTCATCTCTCACAATTTTATTATTTCTTAAAGTAATGCTGCTTAATTAAAAAGTTCATTTTGCCTTTTTTGTTTGAAAAAAATAGACTATATACTTTTAACATTTGAATTATTTATTATATTTATGAAAGAAAATAGATATGGTTAATGTATTTAGAAAATGCTCAGTGATGATAGACACACACAATTTATGGAACTAAAGAATTAGTCACCAAATTACAGAGTTGAACTAGGATTCTTAAGAATAAAAAAACTTGCAAGAGTGTCTTCCGATTTGTGTGGATATGTACATTCTTCAAAGGTGCATTGGATTTTTACAAGGAGTGTCTTACAGTCAAATTGCATGGTTAAACAGTACTCTTCCTTAATGAGGCATCCAGAATGAAAAAAGTAGACCCATGATTATTTCTATTTAATCATATTATGTGTAATTATTTTCATTTTTGGGGGACTTAGTCACAGAATGTTCAGGAAACTACTGTTGTAAAAATATCTGATACACAAAATATCTGTAAAATAAAAAAAATATTACATTTTAGTGAAAAGTTAAAAAGATTCTTTTTCTATTTGAAAAAGCAACGGCTTAAAATATTGCCATCTGTAACATCTCGTATTCAAGACTGGTTTTTCTTCCAAGAAAAACCAGACAATTTAGTGATAGAAAAAAAACTAAAAATTGCTAATTTTCAATTTTTTTTTTTTTTTTTTGCATTTGTAAGTTATGAAATTATTAAAAATATTACTATATTTTAACGAATATTCTCCATGTTAAAAAGAAGTAGGCCCAAAATATAATGTATTATTTTGTATTTTGATGAATAAAATTATTATATAGAAAATATGAAATAAGATTGTTCCAAAAATTGAAAAGGATTGCATAAGTATTTTCGGGGGAAAGGTGGGGAAGAAATAGTTGGAAACCACTAGCATGCGTGAAACCTTCAGTTTACCCTACCTTAATGTTTTTCTAACTACACTGTTGACCATTAAAATAGTAACACCAGGTTGGAAAGCAAATAATAAAAATCTACTGATCATGCAGCATAGTAAGAAAACCTTATTAAGTTTGTTGGCAATTTAAACACTATGCAGGCTCCGAAATTAGTACACTCAGCTGTCACCTCTGATAGCTAAGATACCTCTAACCCTCAGTTCTTAAAACTTGCAACCACTGTGGCCCCCTTTTATTTATTAGCCTGACATTGCAAACCTCCAAGATTTTGAACATCCCTCCCTGAATTAATATTCCTGTTCGAAATACATGTTCTAGTAGAGTTTTTATCGTGGACGGCAATTTAGTGATCTGGTCTAGGATGGCACATTTTTAACTTTTCTACGAGGCTTTTCAGAGTCTGTAAAAAAGAGAAATCTTAACATTAAATTAGAAACCTTTGCCAATCCCCCTTAGAAAAGCTTTTGGGACCCCTTGGGGTCTGTGGACCACAGTTCAAGAACAGCCGCTCTAATCAATTAAAGTATCAATTCAATCTGGGATTGGATGATGGATAGGGGCAAATCATTCCATGCTGCTTCAAGTTTATGCCATACTTCATCAATTGTGACTGGAGAGGGGTGACATTCCAGTCTCTCAGCTATTCATGGCCAGTATTTTTCTCATGACATCTAGAGATCATGCTGGCCAGGACAACAATGGAATACTCTCTGTGTCAAGGTAAATCAGGATATGACATGCAGCATGCCATCTTGCATTTCCTACCTTATTAAAAAACATTTCTGGGAGGGCTAAAAAATGGGGTAGCTACCAACTTAAAGTCTGCAAAAAATGAACCATGACTGTTCAGATTATTGATAACGTAAGCAAGGGCATTCATGTCGTATACCTTATGGCTGTCTGTATCATCACACCATGATCAGTATAAAGATTTTGACTGTCAGCAGGCTGTGTACATTCTTTTGGGCCTCTAGACATGGCTATATCCATTTTAATACTGCATGCAGCATAAGAATGTGTCTGAAAAAAGTTCATATCCATTTGCTGTATCAAGTTTTGTCATTGAGTGCACTACTTTTACAGCACATCTCAATGCTGCAGTGACAAGGGAAGTTGCAATGATAGTTATATTATCTGTGTGGATACAGGGATGTCTTAAGGCATGGGCCATCTGGGCCCTGGGCCCTGAGCCTTGTCTCGTACTCAACTTGGCCTTCATAAGATCATGATTCGAATAATTTCAACAGTCAAATGTTACTTCCAGTTGTATTCTTTTTTAAACGGGGAATTTCGGACGATATGTTGACTGGCTACGTGGGGTGACTGTTGTCCATATATAGGCCTAGTCCTACCACCATAATTACAATTAAGTCAAAAAACAAGCTGGTTTGTGCAATTGTAAGTCATACACACTTATTTGTTTTGGATTATTATTTGTTCATTTGACAATGTATGCTATGTAATGTCTACTTTTAAAGATCATTAGTGGGGCCTACTTTTGTGTGGGGGCCCAGGGCCTCAAGAAGTCTGTGTATATACTTGCGCTGAAACAAGCTCACTTTCTGATTTAAGATCCATGATGTGGCTCTCCACTATCTTGTAAAAACTGTGTCCTCTTGGGCATTAGTGATGGAAGTTTGTTCAGACCCTGCATGGTGTTTAGCATGACCCTACAGAACATAACAATACCGTATTTACAGGATTCTGGATTTCACTCGATATGCGTAGCAATATTGTAGAACAATAAATCACTCCCTTGATAGGCCACAATCATGTGGGTATCAAATTCCAATATGTACTGGTAAATGTTTTTTTTATACAAGGCCTAACATTTTTTAAATTATGCCCACTCATTACTCCTTCAAGCATATGGTGTCTATCAGTCCAATAAATAAAAATTGCCTCAGCAGTTGGAGGAAGCATAACATGCTTTTCTCGTAAACACTATTCGAATGAGATTTCCCAATGAGGCACCCACTGCATAACTTTCCTTTTATACAGCATCTAGTGGCATTCTGTCTCCTGCATTGTTTGATTGCACTTAAATGTTGATTATTTGCGTATCCCAGCATCTTCCTTTCATGCGAATCTTCTATTTGTATCATCCCTCCTTCCTAGTGTTTGGCTGCAGTAACCTAGGGTCAAGGTATCAGATCGTGGCTGGCATGTCACGAGTTCGAGCCTAGTACCACCAAAGACCCGCCATGTTGGGGAGCAATGCGCGTTAATCTGTTGAGAGCTCAAACGTCCTCCCGTTGGTTTGGTGTGGTAGTTAGGAGAGAGGGGTGCCAGCTCAGGTGTCATCATCACTTGACCATGGTTAAAAATTACGAGGTCTGTCGCTAAAAAAGCCCTTGTGTAGCTAAGCAGTGCAACGTTAATATTCACCCTTCCTGGTGTAGTCAGTTCAGATTTGATGCATCTTGTTAATAGAACTTAAAAGCATCCTTTTCTACTTTTCTAGAAAGCACTATTTTCTACCTTACAACTCTTTTTTACTTTATACAAAAGAAATATGAATTCAAAATATTAGTTTTAGTATATTTCTTTTGTATAATGTATTTTCATCATCAGCAACTTGGGCATGACAGCCCTTTGTGGACCTGAGCCTTCCTTGGAAGCTTTTTCCATTCTACCCTTCCGTCGTCAAAAGCCCTTGTGTAGCTGAACAGTGCAACGTTAATATTCACTCACTCATTCCATTCTGCCCTTCTCCCAATGATGTATTTTATTATGTTATTTTTAAATTGTACCCTTTTTTTATTTGTAACATTCCTGAATTGTTTAACTTCTTAGAATTTTTTTTCTGTGAATGTTAGTTTGAATACAATGAAAAATTTATTTTATGAATTTAATACATTATAATCAG
Organism: Trichonephila clavipes; assembly: GCA_019973935.1. Lineage (NCBI taxonomy): Eukaryota > Metazoa > Arthropoda > Arachnida > Araneae > Nephilidae > Trichonephila > Trichonephila clavipes. The sequence goes on along the minus strand of BMAU01018474.1, from coordinate 769,364 downwards.
CTATTTATTATATATATCAATATTTGCCACAGTATTAAGCTAGTAACCATCTTTTTGAGTAGTGAAATACTTGTTATCAATGTTTTTATAAAATAAATATTAAAGTAAAATATTTTTCTATTCTGGGTATTTTTCTGGGCCAGAATCATTCTAGTTATGTTAAAAGGAGTGGTTTTTTCCAGTTAGGAAAAGGCCACTTTTTGTGTGGAAAAAGCACAATTTTGTGTTCATTGATCAAAACTTGCATTCGCTGATGTAGTAATATTTCACCTAAGAAAATTCAAATTTTAATTACAATCTATAAAAGTGTCAATTATTTTTAAGTTTTGGTTAACACACATAAACTGTGGCTCAAGGATTAGTAAGATCTAAACTGGAGGGTTTATCCAATAAGTTTTTTGGAATGAATACTGGAAAAAATTACAGATGTACTTTAGCTATCAGTCAACTTTTCAATTTATATATTAAAATGACAATGATATTCAAGCTTATTTCAAAATTTTGATTGAGAACAGAATTTTGAGACTTGGATATTTAACATGTAGCAGCTGTTATTTTTTTCTATGATATTCTTTGGTTAAATAAATCTTGAAATTGGAAAAGCTGTAGAATAATATACTATAGTATTGATATAAATAGATGTTGATTTTAGAAAATTAGCAGGTATACATATATTTTCATAAAAGAATAAATATTCTCCTAATTTAAATGCGTGAATGCTTCATTTGTGTAAATTTATATATAACACACACTTTACAATATGCTAATCCCATGGTGGACGGTATACTGTTTTTGCCTCCATGAATAAATTTTGATAATTTTTTGAAACCAGTGATTTAGTACTTTGATCAAAATTTCTGTAGTATATTTTTCCCTATAAATGTTTCTATCTTCAGTTTTCCATTGAAGATTCCATGCCGGTTTATCCATTGGGCGCTCAGGGGCCTGGACAAGCTGAACTTAATCAGATTTTCTGTTTATAAATTTCGATTCACCAGTGCCAAAGGGGCCTGTAGATCTTATGCCCCAGGGCCTGAAATGAGCAAAAACTGGCACTGGAAGATTCATCATGTGGAAAAATAAAGATTCCTGTATATTAAATGGAATTGAGCCTCAATATTCTCATGTTGTGATGTGAAAATTAGAAGAGCGTGATATATCTTGGGTATCATCCTCCTCACTTCATTAAAGTTTGAAATTGTCAGATCCATTGTAAGAGTCTTAATGAGGTAATGGGATGTTACTGATTTACATGACTGAATTAACAAGTTTTCAACTTCGTATAATAATGGGTTGGAATGAATTTCAAACTTAAAAAACTCAAATGTACTAAAATATATTGCAAGAATTTAATGATTTTTATTATATTAACCTAGTATGTTACTTATTGTGCACAGTTTAGTTTTGAATTTAATCCCATATCATATTTTGTACTTTTAAGCACCCTATGTGTAAAGTTTTTAAATTTTAAATGTTAAAATTTAAATATGTTGGTCGAGAATTCTTCCTCATTTTTTGTTAATGAAAATTTGTTTTAGGATTCCGAATGATTATTAAAAGGATTCCATATCTTTGAAGTAAAGGAATGTTTATTAATATTAAAATTAAAAATTATAAGTAATTTTCCAATGCCTTTAAGTCAAAATTTTAATCATGTATTGTACTTCATAAATTGATTAGTTATTCAGATTATATTTAAATATTATAACTTTAAATTGCAGAATTTAATCTCTCCTATAATATTGCAATTTCATTGTTTCATTTAAGAACAGATAAATCGATATTAAAAATGTGACACTGTTGTAGCAGAATTTTTATAAGTATCAAAATGCTGGTGCTGAAAAAAAGTGCTTTTTAATTTTTAGAACACTTTTCTGTAGATACAAAATTCATTTTAGTGGAATATTTTTTATGTTAATTTTTTAGAGCATTTTAACTTTTAAGAAATAAGAACAAATGGAGTTTTTTAAAGTTTCTTCCTTTCAGTAACTATAATTTGTAGATTTTTTTTTTTGAAAATCTGTGCAATTATTAACTTATTTATAGATATATATTTTTTGAGTAGCTAATCCTTTTTCAAAGTTGTTGGATATTTTTAAAAATAGGAAAAATACCTTTTCAAATTTTCTATTGATACGTCATCAATTTTTATCTTTCAAATTAATTAGGCTTCAGCATCGTTTCCAATATCTAAGTTGTTATTGGAAATGAACTTCTTGTTGACGTACGTCAATAACTACGATATGAATGATGCTCAAAGGAGGTGTGGCGTAGTGGAATGCAATTTCTTTAATGTATATCATTTACATCTCATTTTCAGTTGTTGAGATATGAATGCGAATGAATAAGCAAAACATTTAAACAGCAAAGGGGAAAAAATAAGAAATATGTTAGTTGCGATCGTATCTCATTTCGGTAGACTAAGCGTCTTGTTTCATCTTGGATCATGACATTTTTATGACGGATAATCAAATTATTTCTCTCGCATAGTTGTTGTGGCTAGATTACTCTTTGACGTAGGAATGATAAAGAAATAAAGATGCGCAATAAAATTACAATCTTTTTCGGAACTTTTGAAGATTTTTTGTTGTATGTATTTTTGAGATTTATTTAAATTAAACAATTGGTAGTATGGTTATGTTGAAAAATGTAACCATGTCGAGACAGTGTTATTTTCCAGACGTTGTAGGAGGGGCCCGTTTTGTCTCTATTGGATCTAATGCTATTCTGTAATATTTATCTTTGTATTAATAATTTAATATAATATGTAGATTAAATGTTTGGAAAAAATAGTATGAGTGGAGGAATTTTTTTTTTTTACTTTAAATATTTAGATAAATTTCTCTTGCCGTTTAGCAGATAATTATATTTAAAAATAGACCATCTTAGCCCAGTTTGACTTAATTGAAATTAGAAGATTTTGATAAAACATGGGAACCATTAGTAGTTATGCTTTTTTCCCCTTAAGAATTCCAACGATATAGCATAGGGGGTGCCCTGATATCTAACTTTACATTAGTCAAAAAATCATTCTAATTAAAGCGTATTACAGAGAAAATATTTCGTCAAAAAAAGCAGAATTTGTTGTAGAGTAAATAAAACTCAATTTTTTCCCCTTTTAAAAAACATATTATTTTAGTGTAATATATATAATACGTATGAATTACATGAAAAGTATTTAAATCATTTCGTAATCAATGTTAATGGATAAAAGCTGCATAGGACGCTAATTGAGATCAAAGGGCAGTTAAAAATATCGTGAAACTTTGTCCCCTTTATTGTCTTAAAGTCATAATGCATATTCTTATGTAATATTAGGAAATACGCCAAAAATGAATTACGAAGTTTACTTCTAAATTAAAAGAACTACTTTTCCCTTGTACTGTATTTTCATTTTAGTGTATGCATTTTTGATTTAATTGAAAAAAAGTTGATTTGCATTTCTTCATAGCTCACTTGGTTAAAAATATTGATTTTCCTGAAGTATCATTATCTGATCCGCCTATAACCTCTTTCGGCAATTTAATCTAATCTTGCTCAAGTCGGTATAACGAATATTCAAGTGTAATTTAAAAGTGAGAGAGATAAATTATCAACTAGTTGAATGATGGAATTAGAAACCCAATACTCTCTCTGTCTACAAGTATAAGACGTTTTTTTTTCTTTCAAAATGAACCAATACATATCGTTGTACTAATTTCTTTTGTCTAAATAATTCTGTATATTGATAAACTATATTAAGATTATAAAATTAAAATGTGTTGTGATTAAGTCGGTGCTCGCCCAAGCTGATTAATAAATATACTCCAGTCAATATTTTTTGTAGTTATGACTCAGCAGTATCGTGCCCTTGGAATTTTAGAAATATTCTATACAAACATAACTTTTTTCTTCAACATCCGCTGGCTATAATAGAACAGGGAATATACCTGTATAGCATTTCTTATGCAGCTCTGAAACTGATGGATTCAAATAAAAACGCTCAAATAAATCAAATAAAATATTTTCCTCTCGGTGTAGTATTTATTGTTGGTCATTTTTGATGTAAAAAGTATTGCTTGTGTTTGGGTCCAATGTATTATCGTTAGCCGAAATAAGACTAAAAATAAATGTTTTTTTTTTTTTTTACATTATCATTAATATCTTGATAGACGGAAATGACCGCGAAATATATGCTAGGAAATTAATATTTTGATTCATTAAAATAATGTTCAGGAATGTAAAATTCTTTTTAACCGTGTACTCCGATTAATATGTTGAAGACCATAAACAAGAAATTTCCGTATTTTTCTTAGGTAAAAAAAAAGTCTGAATCCTCATCATTTATATATTCTTTTAGCGTTTTAAGGCATATGAGGCTTTCAGTTTAGACAGCCAAAACTTCCAATCCGTTGAAGCAAATCACCAGTCCAAGCGAAAAAGATAAGTATCTTTTTTGCTTGGACTTAACAAATCAAGTGATTCACGCTTTCTCTTCAATTAAGGGTCCCACTCAACGAAATTAACAATACTAAGGTGATCAACCGTCCTCCTTTTATAGGTTCTGCCCTTCCTCGAAAAGTGTCCTCGTAGTCTTGTCCTCCTTTTCAATATTTTAAACTGATCTATTAATCTCTATTCAGAGATGAACCAAACATGTTTCCAATATATCGAAGAATGGTCTGAAACAAATAGCACAGGGGAAAAAAAAAAAAAGTTTTCCATGGTATTTTTTTACTTCATCACAAGTAAATTGGGCCGATATAGAAAATTGTGTTGGAGTTTTTTTTTCTAAAGATATTAAAATCGATGCAATTGTCTGTTTGAAAAAATTAGAAGACTAAATGGATATTTAAATTCTAATAAAATGGAACAACTGGAAAATCAGCTTGGTAAAATTGACAAAAGATGGGTGGAAATACTGAACCATTTCAAAAATGAACACTTTCCATATGATGATTTAATTATTCTTGTTGAATTTACGTTGTGCTGCCCTAGAACTAATTTAGAAGTTGAAAAAGTTTTTTCAGTTAGAAATGATTTTTGGAAAAGTGAGAAATAAGATAAAATGTTGATATTTTAGCTGTAGTACTTATATATACCGTAAAATTCAGTATGAAGGATAATTTTTTGCTCCGAAATTTCCTATGTATAAGAAAATGATATAATGACAAAACAATCATTCAATGGGAAAATACCCGTTTAAGTTGTTGTTGTTCTCGTGTCCATGAATAAATGCAGTAGATATTACTAAATTCCGTCGAAAGTCTTGATCACTGCCTCTGCTATTCTGGGAGCATCAGGGCTGTACAGGAGTTCCCGCAAAGAGTCCCTCAGAGGGACCATTCCCATTTTTAGTAGCTTTGTTGCGACGGTTGGGCATTCCAAGATGTGATTGGGCGTGAGTTGAAGATCTGGGCAGTGTTTGCATTGAACATATGATCTTGTCTTGTCTGGGTGAATCTTCATGCCCTTAAGGTGTTCAGTTCTCAATCTGGCAATTGTGGATGTTATAATTCGGGGACAGTCAAATTCCGTAACTAGGGGTTTTTTAAAAGTGTGATTCATAATTCTATGTTTGGCTACTGCATTAGCATCATCAAGTGTGATGGTGGTGCACTTATGTTCGATGTCTCTAGCTTCTTTGGCGAGGCTATCTGCACATTCGTTACCCTCAATGTTGACATGTGCAGGTATCCATTGCAGGATACAAGATTTTCTTTTGCTGTGCAGCTGTTCTAGAAGGGTAATAATATCACAGGAGATGTTGGTCTCTCCGTTTCTTATGGCTTCTATAGCTGATTTAGAGAATCTGAGAATATTACTAATCCTTCTGTAGAATCAATAACATGTGGGTCTTGTTGGTATAATATAAGGGCCTCTCTAATTGCCATGAGTTCACTTGTGAAGTTTGAGGCGATTATGCCTGTGTTAATTTTGTGTTTGTAGTTCTTACCATCTGGGAGGAGTAGGATGATTCCGGCACCTCCATTGCTGAGGGATCTGTCTGAGGAACCATCGGTGTAGGCGATTGCAAAGTTATCGTTAAGTAAATAATTAAAATGAATGCAAGTGTGATTAGTGTAATTTTATTTGAATGAATAAAATGCTTCATGTATTTACGTTATAACTTGTTAAATTTTTCGCGCGTCCTCCTTTTTACTGTAAAAACAATGGTCACCTTAACAATACTAATAGGGGGCATCTTGAGGCATGGTCCCTGGTCTTCAGCTTGTTTTCGACTCGGATAATTTTAACTATCCAATGTTATTGTCGGATATATTCTCCTAAAAATTGGAAATTTCGAACTATACGCCAACTGTGATGAGTGGCAAAACTGCAATATTGTGTCCAGTGGCGCACACAGGAATTTTTCAAGGGGGAGGTCCGGGGTCGAAAGTTCACCATTCTTCTATCATGCTCCTTTTGATTTTGTCGGTTTTCGGGAACAAAACACAGTAAAAAACTAATTATTGAATAAATAGCATTAATTAATAAAATTAATAATTAAAAACAAATACTTAATTAAATTTTACGTACTATATACTTAGAATTATAATCAATAGGAAAAAAATCAAGGGCTTTGGGGGGGGTCCGGACTCCCAGGACCCCCCCTTCTGTGCGCCACTGATTGTGTCATATCCTTCGTTGTATCTTGGCCTACCACCATTACTCATTTAGTCGGAAGACGGCAGTTTGTACCTAGATTTGTGAGAAAATGAGTGGCGCACGTAAGGGGGGTGCCCTAGAGGTCCGGACCCCCCCCCCAAGGCCCTTTTTTCCGATTGATTATAATTCTAAGTATATAGTGCATAAAATTTAATTATTATTGATGATTAATTTTATTAATTAATGCTAATTAAGTATTCAGTAATTAGTTTTTCACTGTTTTTTTGTTCCTGAAAATCGACAAAATCAAAAGGAGCATGATACAAGAATGGTGGACTTTGACCCTGAACCCTCCCCTTGAAAAATTCCTGTGTGCGCTACTGGTGTCGCACATTTATTTGTTACGTGTTACCGTTTGCCTGAGTATTTGACAGCATATACCAGGGGTAAGCATTAAGTCGACCGCGATCGATCGGTGGTTTACCAAGACATTTGGGGGGGACCACCTTTACTAAGACCCAAGACGTGCATACTAAAACATTTTTGTGAGACTGGGTGGACCATCACACCTTGGAAAAAGTTAGAAGTAGCCCGTTCCCTGGAAAAGTCTTCCCACCCCTGGCATATGCTATGTATTGTCTACCTTAAAAGATCTGAAGTGACGTGTTAGAAAATTAATTTTTGGAGAAATATCGAACGTGATAAAAATAATAAAACTGGAAAGCAATCTTCTGTATCAAATATAAAATAACTTTTAAATGTTTTATTGAGTTTTAAAGAAAGCCTATTTAGTATGTTTCATTTAAAAATCATAGATTAGTATATGCTCGATATCTGACTGTCAAGTTTGTGTGCATGATGCCTAAAAGGCACACCAAACAAAATATCAAAGTTGTGGTAAACCTGTAGTTAGGGTCTTAAATAATTTTAAGTGTATTAAAATTTCAAGATTTTAAGCTTAATACAAAGTTGTAACGGGGAAGGGGGAGATTATTCCTGATTGCACATTAGTGCTTTTTTTTTAAAAAAAAAAAATCTATACGAGTATTCAATAAATATTTATTATAGTAATGTGGAGCAAAAATTAAAATAAGAAAAACTGCAGCTACATTTGGAGTATTAGCACTATGTTTAAACCTTTAGAAGTATTACATAAATCTTCTGATAAAAAAAATGAAAGTAGTAAATGCGTGAAAAAATCTACGGAAAATCAAGTGTAATTTTATTATGCAAAAAAAGCATTTTTTAAACGTTTTGTGTTGAAAGAGTAATGTTCTTTAATTCTAAAGAAACCAAAGAAAAAAAAATGGCGTCTTCAAAATGCATTTTTTTGTTCGAACGTCTCGCATTTCAATTTGAAGTTTCTAGTTACTGTAAATTCTGTTACAAGCGAAAAAGCTCTCGATTGTTACTATGATTTGAAAAATAAACATTACTTTTCTTTATCACATGCAATCTGAAATATCAAATGTGCGGGCATTACTTATTGATTTAAATAAGAATGCTGACTTAAGTTTTACTTTTGTTGTTGCCAGATCTCTTTACCGACGTTTCCTAATTAATAAAAAAAAGGACCCTTTAATGTTATTTTGCAGGAAAATCTGAGAAAACCCCTTTGAGCCAATTTATTATTTGATATTGCAGTTTTTTTAAAAACTATAATTTTTGAAGAATGTTTGAAATAATTTGCATTATATACATTTTAAAATTTTGTTATTTTGAAAACCCTTAATACTAGAACATTTTTACCCAATTATCAAATTTTAAAATTGTATCAAAATTTTGCAAGTAAAACACAATAAGTACAAATCTAATCTGTTTCGAATTCAATGAAGAACACGTGATTACGTTTATCGTCATTTATTACCGTCGTGAATTTGGCTCTTTTTCAAAAAAGTTAACTAGTAACTTGAGTACAGCATTTTAACTGTTATATTTAAACTTTTTTTTCTGTTTCTTATATAAAAGTTTCACTCAAAGAATTTTTTAGAATATGAAATTTATTTTGCTATTTATGCACATAAGAATAGAAAATTCCTTTTTAAAAAATGTTTTTACTCAGATTTACATTTGTGAATCCGAGAACAGTTGACAGAGAAAAGTATACGAGTAGCTGAGATTGAAGTTATTCCTTATCTATAAAACATGGAAAATTGTGTTGCATTAAGAAAACATTTATATCGAAAAATTCGCAAATATTGTTCTTGTGTATATTTTGTTAGTTTGTATTGAATTGTGTATGTGGATTCGAGGCATGTGTTCTTTTTGAAATCGAGACATTCTTTTAGATAATTTTATGATTTTTAATTTTTCCTCCAACAGAATTTCTTTTGATTAAGACTTTATTAACATTTTTTTTTCCTGTAATAAAATCTGGTTTAGGCGCCGATTACAAAGAAAATCAACACTTTTAATGCACTGCTCTAAAATGGCACTTTTTCGTTTTAATGAACTGGAGTTCGGATTTCTCTTTTGGCGCTCAATCGGACCGCCTTGTTCCAGGGAAACCGTTAGCGGGAATAAAATAACATTCCATCCATGACCACAAGCGTCTGGGTGTGGTCTATTGACAGGGCGAAATGAGAGTGGTGCCAGACCGCCCTTTGCCGTCTGACCTTGTCGCCCTGTTCTCCCTTTTTGTAGAGGTTTTCGATTACAAATTTACTTCCGCCATTTCCCCTTTCAGGAAATCCCCACCCTCTCGCGGGGTTGAAGGATCCCCTTTTCCGCTACTAGGCACTTTGATTTTGTCTGCAAAATGGCTCACATTCAATCTTTTCTTGATTGAATGTTGAACTTATAATTTTGTACATATTGTTACATCAATTTGTTTTATTGCATTGTCTAATATTTAAAATTTGGTTGATTTATTAAGATATTTAATGAGTTGCCATGTAGAAATGAAGCAGAGAAAAAGAGTTAAAAAGAAATGAAAACAAATTAATAAAATTATAAATCTCGGAAAAAGGTCCTTTTTTATACTACTGAAAAACATCTTAACCCTGGAGCTGGGGCGCACTCGATATTAATGTTAATGGTAATCCTTTTTTCATAATAACTTTTATTGTTCTCGATAAAAATCGTAATTTTAGTGAAAAATTTAACTGAGAGAAAGTATTCTTACCTACTTTTACGGACCTTTCAATTTATCTTTGATAATTTTAGAAAGAATCCAATAAAACTAAACTGAAATGTTTTAAATGTGCATGACCTTAATAAATGACACAAATCACACAAACACTTTTTATTAACATTGAAGGAATATTATTTGTAGGCACAACTGTCATATTTTGTTCGAGTTATTGTAGTTTTATTGTTCCTTAAGTGATCAACAAATAGCACGTTGAACTTTTTTCTCGCTTGTGTCTTTTTGACAGAGCGCAGTGTGTCCTGTGTACACTTGTGACTTCATGTCTTGCTTTATAGATTTTTTTAAGTAGCATTTGAAAACCTTCCTTTCAACTCAAACATTTCATGTGTTCACCACTTTTCTCAAATTTACTTTCGCTATCTGTATTAATATCCATTATTTCATCAGGTTTTACTCTTGCTGGATCAGTTTCAACTTCATCCATTAGAGATCCGCACAGAGGCCCATTTCTTTCTTTATATTCTGTTCATTTACATTTATAAACCATAATGAATCGCACAACACAGAAATCAAAACCACTATGTCGTTAACAAGGGAAAAATTTTAGCCTTTTCACATAGAAAATACTTTAGAAGAAAAGTGGTCGCGCGGGAAACTCAATCACCCCAAGTACCTTGAGATTGTAAGAAAACTTTTGCTGTTCCCCATAAAGAGGGGCGGCCGTGGTAGCCTAGTAGTCAAGATATCGGATCGGGGCTGGCTTGTTACGAGTTCGAGCCCAGTTCCACTAAAGACCCGCCGTGTAGGTGAGCGATGCACGTTAAACATCCTCGTTAAACAGAGCTCAAACATCATCTCGTTGGTGTGGTGTGATAGTTAGGAGAGAGGGGTGCCAGCTCAGGTGTCGTCCTCGTCATATGACCATGGTTCAAAGTTACGAGGTCCGTCGCCAAAAGCCCTCGTGTAGCTGAACAGTGTGACGTTAATATTCACTCACTCCCTCCCCCAAAAGAGGGAAGTATGTGACAATTACATTTTAGTTTACATGAAGGCTGTCATATAGGAGGATAAAAGGCAATTATGCGTCCGTTTTAAAAATTGCAGTTCTACATTTTTAAACCAGGAGGCGCGAGAGCTGTAAGAATTTTTACAATGCCATCGAAAGCTTACTTCGTTTTAAATATCAACATACCGACTGGGTGGTGTAGTTGGTTTGTCGCTGGCCTTCTGCAGCCAAGTTGAGGTTTTTTCATGATGTGGAAAATCGACAGTGGCCATATCGTATGATATTCGGCATGTAAAAAATCCCTTGGAGTGCCCATTTGGCTTGGGTGCCCTCGGCAAAATTAAATTTCTGGTGCCTCCCTCTGGGGAGGAAACTGGGCGATAACCTGCGGCGATTGATTTCCGCATATATGGAGCCAAAATAAAAAGTTATACCTGCTCCTGGGGAAAGAACTAGGTCTGCAAAGGTAAAAGAAATACCAATACGCAGCCCCATTAGAGAAAGAAAAAATATCAGCAGTGGCGCACACAAGGGGGGGGTCCGCCCCCCCCCAAGCCCCTGATTTTTTTCAGATTGATGATAATTCTAAGTACATAGTACGTAAAGTTTAATTAATTACTTGTTATTAATGATTAATTTTATTAATTAATGCTAATTATTTATTCAAAAATTAGTTTTTTACTGTGTTTTGTTCCCGAAAATTGACAAAATCAAAAGGAGCATGATACAAGAATAGTTAATTTTCGACCCCGGACCTCCCCCTTGAAAAATTCCTGTGTGCGCTACTGAATATCAGCATTGTTATATAGTCACGCACAGTATATATATATATATAGCGCACACAGGAATTTTTCAAGGGGGAGGTCCGGGGTCGAAAATTAACTATTCTTGTATCATGCTCCTTTTGATTTTGTCAATTTTCGGGAACAAAACACAGTAAAAAACTAATTTTTGAATAAATAATTAGCATTAATTAATAAAATTAATCATTAACAAATACTTTATTAAATTTTACGTACTATGTACTTAGAATTGTAATCAATCCGAAAAAAATCAAGGGCTTTGGGGGGGGTCCGGACCCCCAGTCCCCCCTGGTGTGCGCCACTGGTCACGCAACATCTGAAAACATCCGACAAAGTGGGCAGGTATCGGCTTGTACAATATAAGTACGTTCTAAATTAGATTTACGTTTAAATAAGTTCCATCTTATTTAATATTTCCTTTTTTAACCACATACGATTCTTTGAACCATTTTTTGAAATATGAACTACACATTCACACCAACAATGCTTGGTACAATTTCACAAAGCTCCTCTAAATCAGATCCAGGCATAAAGTGTAAACCAGAGTGTGTTCCGATAAGACATACCTTGACACGCCGCTTCGACAACAAGAAACCAGGGGCGCCAAAGATATCAGATACGGCGAAAATTCACAGACTGTCTGTCATAGACACCTTTGTAAGGTGAAGAGGATAAATATTTACAAATAGATATATTCCATTGTGTAAAGTTGCTCATCGCACCCGAAGGTGATATCTACAAAAGGCGTGCCCTTGAAGATGCCGCTTATAAGCCATTTGTGTCACACAGATCAAAGTTAGAATTTAAAAAATACAGTTCCACTGTTGATCTTGTGCAATAAGCCAATGCTTCGCAACCACTGTGCCGCCAATTCTTTTTTAAAAAAATAATTATATTCTGAGGGGGAAAAAATCGGAAACGAATCATTTGGCCGTTTTATAAAAATAATCTATTCATAAAATTGTTATTGACTATTTGACAACACCATAAAAGAGTTTCATTACTTCCCAAATTTAGATGTATAAAAAAAATTTGACTTGATTCGTAATCCATTTGTGATAACGTATGCATCTGTTTATGAATTAACTTTGAATGAAAAGGAAAAACTAATTTCGCTCTATATTGATCGAGATTTAATTTCGAAACATTCGTAGGAGTCAATTAATTCATTTTAGATTAACAGTAGAAAAGATTATCCCATAATAGCATTATAAGAAAAAGCTTTTTAAAAATATTGTAACAGTTTTCTGCATCTTATTTGGGCGAATTCGTATTTTCAGCATTAAAAAATGTAAAAATGAAAAAAAACATCTCGATTTTTAAATGTAGATGAGGAAATGAGAGTAGCATTATTTTCATGGCCTAATACAAACGAAATTATCAAACATCACCAAGCTCAAATTTCGCATTAAATGTATTCTTACAATTAATTACTCTTTATATTGTTGTCGTTGCCAGAAAGAGGACAGATTTAACGTGCTTCTGCCCCTCTGTAGGGTGGGTCTCCAGTGGCACTTGTTAGGAGAGGGGGGGGAATGCCAGCTCAGGTGTCGTCCTCGTCACTTGACCATGGTTCAAAATTATGTCTCCAAAGGTCCTTTCAGTGGCACCTCGAACTGATGACGGCCACAAGTTCTTCACCATAACCTCTAGGTTACCGCGTCGAATACTGTTTGGAAATAAACGTACTTTATGTTGTTCACGGTGAATAAATGATTCGTTTTCAAAATTCCTCAACGTCAAATAAATTACGGTCTTTTGTGTTAAATATTTTGAATTCTTCTACATAATCATAGAAAAGGAATTATACATATTAAAAAAAATCGAACAATTATAAAATCACAGTTTTTTGTAGAGGGTTTAACTAATTAACTGTAATTGGAATATAAGCTATAGTGGGTTGTGTAATATGGCCAAATAATACATCTAGAAAGCGTTAACTGAATCGGTAGCAGAAAATCATTTTGAAAAACTGGAAAGGAGACTATATGATTTGAAATACATTTGATATTTCTGGAATAACTGTTGTAGATAAATTATCGGAATCTTTGCATAAAACCGTGGACAAAATCTGTTTCGGAATAATACAAAAAGTGGGATTCATTTTGCACTCCTAAATGGATATCCTAATCCCACCTACTAGTCGCTATTTTTCTTGATCAGTTCTGGACTAGCCCATCTCGATGTTCCACGTTCTAGTAATGGGTGGAGAGAGAAAAAAATCCTCCCGTTCGCACAGAAAATGAAAGCAGAGCATTCAAGTGAATAATTATGTATTTAATCGCGCTCTGTAATTTGAGTGGTCTTAATGCAGGACGTTTATCATCACCATAGAATACAACGAGTGATTTCAGAGCTATGACGTATGGCATCCGAATCTAGGAACCCAAAATATGGGATGGTACCATTATATAATGAAGGAAGGAGGGGGGAGCGATAGCTGTCATGTGTGGGCGTGGAACAATTTCCTGGAATGAAGAACAATGAGGAATTCTAACCATCCATCCCGTTCGGGAGCATTTTTGGCCGAAATGAGTACCGATTAAGGTTGACGATTTTTCTGGTTGCGGTGAGGCTTGGTACTAGCAGAAACAATTTTTTCATTTCGAGCTCATCGTAAATAATATCCGCTGGCGCCTGCCACGGCAACCTTCCATTGCGTGGGTCGGGTTGAGGAGGATTAAAAAAAAAAAAAGAAATTGATTTTTGGATATCTTTTTTTAGGACCGGATTCCTCTGATGTATGTTTGTCATGCTTTTATGGTTGGCCGGACAATCGACTCTATTGTGATCAGCGCAGATAACACATTTTCTGGGATAAGATCTCGCTGATTGAAGCTGTCTGTGGAATCACTTGCTGATTCAGAGATTCGATTCTCTGCAGTTTAAGAGGTTGCCTAACTTTTTATCTCTCTAAGGAGGCCGATGTTCGAAAAAAATGACATGACTCAAATTATATTTTCGTCACTAGTGACGTATGAAGGGTGCGTCGATTGAAATCTTGATTTGTTGTTGTTTTTCTTCCAGTAGCCGCAACTAGATCCATTTAGCTCTGCCCCCCCCTCCACCTCCTTGTTCTTTCTTTCAGTGAGTTGGTTATCATGAAAAGCGTCGTAGGTCATTTGCAATGAAGCTGCTTTTCCACACTTAGTATCTGGTTTTAGCGCTTTTATGTCAATGCCATTGATGAAATCGTTTTTCGGCTTTCAGTTGCAGACTGCATGATTATAAGCAAAGGGTCCTGGAATGGGCACTTGACTCTCTCAGTATATATGAGCTTATCTTTTGACGCTGAATGTTACTGAATTTTCAATGCTCCAAAAATATACTAATCAGGGAAGGCTTTTAAAGGTTATTATGTCACACACACATACACAAAAATATGACGGATATCTGCAAAGCTTTTGTATGCATATATGTGTTGCACCATACAAGAATTGTTGTCAACTAAATTCTTTTCTCGTGGTTTTATTTTTAATATTTAGGCTTTTATTGTAATCAATTATGTTGTAGAAAGGTTTTTTGTTTTGCTCATGTGTTGTCAGTATATTTAGGATTCATTCTAAGAAATTTTTGCGAGATTGCCTCAATGGCGTTACATAAGAATGGAGTTTAGTGGAGCGCAGAAGGGGGGGTCCAGACACCCCCTATAGCCCTTGATTTTCTTTCCCATTGATTATAATCCTGTGTATTTAGTACGTAAAATTTAATAAATTATTTGTTATTAATAATTAATTTTATTAATTATTGCTAATTATTTATTCAATAATTTTTTACTGTGTTTTGTTTCCGAAAATCAACATAATCACAGAATATGTTAAGCGGCGTATTGGAGCATGATACGAGAATGATGGCCTTTCAACCATGTAGCCCCCTCCCCTTGAAAAATTCCTCTATGCGCCACTGGTGGTTAAGATTTCAAACCCCTCTTATAGAACAGACTTAAATTATCATAAAAATTAAGTCTCGAGTCTTTCATTCAACGTTTTTGTTAAAGTCTAACACTTGTCGTGAAACTAGTTTATGTACTCCTCTGAACTGCAATGGCGTACACAGACCTCTCTTATGAAGGGAAGGGCTACATTCTAAAAAACGTAGACGAGGGGTATTCTCGAAAGCAGGGCTATCAAACTCGCAACGAACATTTTTGTGGCCCTACCAATATATTGGCATACTTCTTCAATGGGTCGACAGCCCTGGCCTTCTCCAAGCATCCCTACTTTTAGCAACGGTTTTCCAATTTTTGACCTTTAACATTTTTTTAAGTCTTTTTCGACACAGTCAATCCATCTTTACGAAGGGCTTCCCCGCGGTCTATTTCTTTGCAAGAAAGATATTCTTGCAGCAACGATCTTCATTCATTCTAGCCAGATGACCAGCCCATTTAAGTCTCTGTAATTTGACAAAGTTTACATTATCGGGTTGTTTGTAAATTTTGTGAAGTTCTAAGTTAGACCTTCTTCTCCATGATCCATTTACTTGAATCCCACCAAGAATGCAGCGTAACCTCTTTCTCTCGAAAATTCCCAAAGCTTTATATTGGCATACAGTAAGTAATATATAATTAAATAGCAAACGACGCAGAATAAAAATAAGATAGGTAGAATTTGCTAAATGTTTTTTTAATTACACTTTTCCCTATTAAACAAAATGCATACATTTATTTCGAATTATATTTATTGGTTTTTTTTAACATAAAAAGCACGTGGCCCTCAACTTGATATCATATGAATTAGACATGCTTGCTCTGTAGTAAATAATTAAAAAGTTTTAGGTCTATGGATGAGGGAGGTTTGAACCCCCCGGTCCAACCTTACACCCCCTATGTGTACGATTGCCTGTTTTTTCGCGTTTACAATATCAATTTTGATTGTATACATCAAACAAAAGTATGCATGCACTAATCAATATTATTTTAAGACATTGAAAATAAAGATTTTTGTTTGCCTTCCTTTAGCAATTCTTGCAAACGATTAATTATTGAGAGAAAAAAGTTTTTATCTGTGTGACAATTTGCAAATTGAAATATTTCATTACAATTTTTCATCTGAGTCGTTAGTGTAAATAGCACAAAATCAGGACTGAATTTTGGAACTGAAAAATGCTTATCAGCGTGTGTTTATTAATTTTTTACTATCAAAGCTTAAGTTCAATTTCATGCATTTAACAACTTTCATCATGTTTATCATAATTCACTTTATCAAAGGGTTTTTTGAACTTTCACGTTGCATCTCGACTGTAATTCTTAATTATTTTTCAAGAAGCATTAAACTGCAAAGATGTTTGGCAAAAACATTATAATTTCTCTCTCTTTCAGCTTTTTTTTCCCCCGAAAATGATAGCACTACTAACTTAAATATCTGATGGAATTTATGAGATTACAGTAGCACCTAGGTCGAAAGCTAAAATAATACTTCAATACAAAAACTGCTTAGCTGAGAAGTAGCTAAGACATTGCAGTGGAAGTTGAGAGCCTTTTATTTTTGTTACTGCAACGTTCGAAAGTGCTTCGAACGCCAGATGTTCGTCTATCGACAAGCTATCCAGATTCATCCTCTTAAAAAAAAAAGCCAACGCGTATACTTGAAGGAAGTTTCCTGCGAACGGACACACCAACAATAATACTCCAGAGCGAGACGAACAGAAAGCTCTTTGAGAGGGGCCTCTAACGTAAACACATGGTGCGGGGTATTTCGGGGCGTGGTCCCGAAGTGGCCCTCGACAGAAGAGAGGGGAGTGTTATCTGTTTTCCGGTAGCTCTCTTCGAACTGTGCCGGAGAGAGATGGGAGCCGTCAATGCCCTCAGCAACGACTTATCTGAAAGGCGGCTGATAAAAAAATACTTGGAACACACAAACTGGGTTTTGAAAAATAAAAAACACGGTCTGCATGCTGAAAAAGATAGAAAGTTTGGGAAAATACGTGGACTTGAGTACCAACTATTCGGCGAAAGCAACTAAAGCACACACAGCGGTACTCAATCTGCGGCCCACCGAGCCTTTTCAATCCGAATTAATGGATTCGAATTAATGTTCTTTTTCTATTTGTAATGGTTACGGTTAATAATAACAGACAACAATGGAGTAGCGACGATTTTATGGGAGAAGTAATTTTTAAATAACTTTCATATCTTACAACCGAAAAATGTTCGAAGAAAATAGATCCTTTCAAGACGATTGGGAGGTTGACTATTTTGTAGGGAAAAACAAACATGGATCAGTAATTGTTTGATTTGTCACGAAAGTGCTGTATTTAAAAGACACCAATAAACAGGAATGATTCAATGGCACGCTTTCCCTCGAAGGTCTCTTTCAAGAGGTGATAAAAGCTGGTAATCATACGAAACCGTTTACGGATGCAGACTTTGTGAAGGAGTGTTTCTTAAATGTGTGTACTTCTAATTTAGTGTTAGTGACAAAAATAAAAAAATAATTAAAAAAAGCCAAACAGAGAAGTTGTAATACTTTGATCAAATTTCCAATGTTATGTCTTAAAGCTTTTCCTCCCCCTCATATTTATCCTTATGTTGCGGCCCGCGTGTATATGTATGCGGCCCAACAGAAAAAAAGTTTGAGTACACCTGAACTAAATTGTAGAGCAGTTCGCAAATTTTAACCCAGGGCCCCTTTTTACTGTCAAAACTTGCCTATTTATAGTCGAAACTTGCCCACGGACCTCCAAGTGAAAAAGCTACATAAATGCATAGTATAAAAATTACAAATTAAAAATAAACCCATTTTGTTGAAGAATTATTTATTGAAATTATAACTTTTGTTTAAAATAAAATAAAAATAATTAATGACTTTTGGATGAACTTGGGATGCTATGAGTGAATTTATGTCCCGCTCAAAGTTTGTGAGTAGCAACCGCAAATCCCCTCGAACACTTAATTTCTAGTCGGTTTCGTATGTGTGTGATTAGGTTTATAACGGCACTGAATCCACGTTCTACGAAATAGGAAGACGGTAAAGTAGTCAACAACTTCTGTAGAATAGACTATAATGCTGGATATGAAATGAGGATCTGTTTTTGTCACAAGAATTCGTGGTATCCTTGTTCAAATATTGGTTTAAGTCCCTCATTTGTGGATCATTTAATAAGATGTTCCTGTATTAGTATGGATTCATCTGTGTTTGCGATCTGAGTTTGTCCACGAGCAAAAGGGTTCAAACTATCCAAGTGAATTGTTAATTATTTAAATCTCCATAAAAATAAAAATCAAATTTTTAAAATTTTATATTAAACCTTACGTGCACCCCCTGACGTTGTTCAGGGACCCCTGATTAATTTTTATTTTCCATAGACCCTCCTCAACAATATCGACGACCTGTGGGGACCACTTTGGGAACCACTGGTGTAGAGCTAAAGCAATTGAGTTAAGACTGGTGTAAAATGCAGAGCTTCGAACCGTAATTTTTTTCGTTCCGATACAACTAAAAAAATATAATGGTTCAGTTCCAGTTTTCGTTCCGATAGAAATAACTGTTTTCGGTTTTTAGTTCCGAATGAATAATTTTACTTTATGCGCATTCTTTTCTTAAATCATCCATACACTTCTAGTTAGTAGCGCACAAATTTTTCAAGGGAGGGGGTCCGGGGTTGAAAGTTCACCATTCTTGCATCATGCTCCTTTTGATTTTGTCGATTTTCGGGAACAAAATACAGTAAAAAACTTAATTATTGAATAAATAATTAGCATTAATTCATAAAATTAATCATTAATAACTAATACTTAATCAAATTTTACGTACTATATACATAGAATTATAATCAATCGGAAAAAAATCAAGGGCTTTGGGGGGGGTCCGGACCCCCCATAACCCCGTCCCTTGTGTGCGCCACTGCTTCTAGTTCATTCAGTTGATTTAAATCCGCCTTCTTCAAGTAGTTTTAAGTGAAATTGGAACTTGTTTACATCAAAACAGGAGTTAGAAAAGCAATGTACGTATAATGATAAGTATGTGGTTGTGACGTTAAATTAGAAAATATCGATAAGTTAGTTACAGTAACAAAATGATTTCTATACAAAGATCGATCAAATTTTCGATAACAAATTAACCGATTTTTTCCGGTTCGAAACCCTTGTAAAGGGTAACTCTTACCAGTATATTGATATTTATTTTTTCCCCTTTTTCCTTATCTAGCACTTTTAAGTTATAAATTTAATTTAAAATCTAGAGAACCAATGTGAGGTTAGGAGGTCCGGCACGTGGAGTTCTGAAAAATTATCGATTTTCACTTTTTTATATTTACTAAAAGTTCAAAGATTTCTTTTAAAATGATATATGATATGAAGAAATACGATAATTAGAAGTATTTTTATTTATTTTTTATTAAAAAAAAATGAAGCTACTCTTTGACGCACATCAAATGAGTTCTGCTAAGAGCACCTGTGTTTCTCCTTGCTGAAGTTTCTGATGATCGCGAATCCATATGATGTTCAAGTGAAAAAATTAGAGTGTATTGGGTTTATCCCAAATTGTATGACTGCACGGATGTTGTTAATAACTCCATATGGTTAGTGATTCCAAGATCAACATTTGTGGAATTAAAAACTCTAAAATTAGGCATAAATATGGCTATTGCACAGTTCAATGCGAGTCAAGTAGTAAAATGAATGCTCTTAAAACATTGTGATATTGAACCAAGTTATAACTGTGTATCATGCTTCAAAAAATTAGATGCACGTAGGATCCGTATATCCCAAAGAAAGCATCTTGAAATTCAAAAGGAAAATTGTTAAAAATATATAATGAGAAAAAAAATAGTCTTTTGTAGACGAAGAGGGTAAAGAAAATGCTTCATATGCTTCTGGAACGTACTAAAAAAAAGTAAATGCTCAAAAAATTACAAATTTTTACTTTATGTACCTTTTTCTCAAAAACTACTCATTAAAATCCTCAAATTTTCAATGAGCATACTTTTAACATGTTTACACATTTTAATGGAGGGAATTAGATATATCTGGCAAGCGTTTTCAGAGCGGCTTTTTAAGCTAGATTTTAAGGGGGGAAATTGGACATTTTTTAAAAATTTATAATTTTAATTTTTAACAAAATGACAACCCTTCGTTTAAGTTTTGTTGCTAGTACGCATAACCTGCTGTAAAAACTTTATCCATGAGAAGTAGTTTCTGAGAAAAAGGTACATAAACTTACGCAATTTAACATTGACTACCATGGACGTACGGGACCCCCTTAAACCAAGATGCTTAAACTATTTTTTTTCTATACTGAATATGTAGGATGTCCGAAAGGTATGGGTACACTTTCAAAAATGAAGATTTTTTCGCTTACGTTTTTTCATGTTGCATAAAGAAAAGTATATTTTCTGTTTAATGAAATGCAAACTAGTTGGTGTAACATCCGTAGTTCGCAATATTCTTGTTTAAAAGTGGTTTCACCGCAAGATCAAGCGCAAGTTGCTTGGTTCATTGAATTTAAATCTGAAGCACATGTGCAACGTAAATTTCAAACTACCCATAAATGAAGTTTACCATCAAGATCCGTAATTTATGAGTAACATGAAAAGTTTATGATGATGGTTAGCGTATTGTCAAAAACAAAATCTGGCCGTCCTAGCAGAACCTGAGATGGCGTTACTCGTATCGACTTCGCACGCTACTAAAATGGGTGCACATTGAAATGGTGCAATAAAACATCGCAAAAAAAAACAACCTTTGATATTTTCTTAAAGGAACCAAAAAAAAAACCCGTAAATGGAGATCTTTCTTTATTTTACAATTAAAATTTGAAAGTGTATACTATGAAGTATTTGAAAGTGTCAATCGAATGGTGTTTAACTAAAAAAAAATTATGCTTTAGTCAGACATGTTAAAATTAAGAGCAGTGCGGCTTAAGAATTTTTAGACCCGAGGTGGGCATTAAGTCGATCGCGATAGACAGGTGGACTGCCAAGATTTTTTGGGGTGAACGCCTTTACTAAGATCTAATAATCATTCCATCATACGAAGGTCTTGAAATACCGTATTTATTCGAATCTAAGCCGCCATCGATTCTAAGTAGCGCCCCAAATTCTCAACAAGATTTTGTGAAAACTGAAAAATAGTCTTAAATGGTTTATCGATATCCAATTTTATGAAATTGAAATAAATTTAAAAGAAAAACTAATAAGAAGTGAATAATTAGATATTTTAACAGTATTATAAACTTTTAAATACATGCATGAAGCCGTAATTGCTGTAAATACTCCATCCAACAATTTTTTTTTTTTTTTCCTTTTCGATTCTAAGCCGCGTCCGATTTTCGGTAGCATTAACATTAGGAAAAAAGTGCAGCTTAGATTTAGTAAATAGGATATTTTAAAAAATACGGAGTAAAAAAATCAATCATAAAAGAAAATTTGGTTGAATAGAAAATGCACTTCGCTATTTGGAGGTTATTTTACGAAGAAAATCGTAAAATGCTCTTGTTTCCAGGAAAAAGTTCGCTCAATAGAGAAATTCGTAAAATGGAGGTCCGACTGTAATGTATACTTGCTTTTAGCTCATTACACCTACGCCACTGAGTTTACCGCAAAACCTTGAAAAAATTAAAAGTAGCCCGTACTCTGGAAAAGTCTGCTCACCCCTGGTTTAGACTATAGGAGAAAAAATACAATAACATGTTCGTAGTTTATTTTATACGGAATGTAAAATTAATACTCACAGCAAATGTTTTTGATCATTCAAGTGCGGATAGATTTTCATATTTTTCAACAGGTAAGACGGAATTTCTCCTTCCTGCCACATTTTCAGGTTTTAAGAAGTCTAAAAATACTTAATAAACTTTGATAATTACCCGATTTGTTCTTTGTTACGTAATGCATCAGTATTATATATCGTTACTATTTCGAATATAAATCGTTAGTTATTAATGAAAAATTTCCTCTAAATGTTCAGAGTTTCAATGAAATATTGCATTTAACCTTTTGGTCATTCGTCGTCATTAATAATTAAAATGCGATTAATTTAAATGAATTGCAGCTGACGTTTTAGCGGATGCATATCAAAATAGCCTCCATCAACACTATCTTTAATTATATACAATGTTTTAGTGGTGATGTATTTCAAAACGTATCATATAAATTAATAATTTTCACTAATAATTAGTTCACTAACAGACATAATTTTCATTTGTAATAAATCACTTATTAATTATCGAAAATGTTTAACAGTTTGTCTTCATCTTATGAATGCATAAAATGAAAAGATTAACGTTGAAATATTTTTTTAAAGCTCAATTTATTTGTGTAAACATGGTTGGTTCTTTTAAAGTAGATCACGTGTTGCGTTGGGGTACGACGTGAACAAGCAATTAAAAAGTAATTTTTAAAAAGTGCGCCTATTCATAGTTATGCTGTATAACAAAATGGTGGTAATGTTAGATGTAAGATATAAGTACTGATGGATGAATAACTCTCTTGTCCCTTAGGTTTGAATTTAGTTAACATTTAACTCGTTTTTTTTTTTAATATTTTGTACATGCTTTATAATTTCTTACTTATCTATCTTGGACAAATAAGAGGTGCGCTAAGTATATATAAAAATAGAATGTTGTATCGATTGATTCAACTATGTGTAATTGGAATTTAAGAACGGTTGGATAGCCGCAGTAGCTTTGTGGTCACGATCACGAACTCGTGACCTCATACCATTGAAGACCACCATGTAGTGTCGATAAAAGTTGGCGTGGTGTGGAAGTTTGCAGAGTGGGGTGCCAGCTCAGGTGTCGTTCTCATCACTTGACCGAGGTTCAAAATTACTTATGATTTACTGTAATACAACTTTTATAAGAATTTTTGCAAAGTTTGTGATTTGGGGATCGGTTTCTGGTTATTTATTAAAAAGAATAATTTCTTTCTTAACCATGACTTTCATTTAATTCGGCCGTGACCAATGGCGTAACGTACACCCCCGCACCGTGGAGGGTCCCAGGATTCTAGGGGCCCAAAGTCTAGCTGCCGCCAAATACCTACCCTTTGTAAAATCCAATTTGGGGGCCCAAATATTCTCCGTAACGCCATTAATTATTTGATTATTTTGAATGTAATAGGAATGAATTGATTTAATATGAATGCGATTGATTATTTTAGATAAATATAAAGAAATTTGCTTTATTTTCTTAAAGATTCGAAACTTAGTTTAATTTGAATGTAAGGAAAAAAAGTAACATCTAAGCATTCGCAAAATGTTATCCTTTTCGCAGAAAGTTTAAAAAATTAGTTGTTCCAACATCTACACAAGAATCCAAATTTTTTACGTTCCACGCAAGACCAATCTGTTGTCTCTGTCTCGTATTTGATTTTGCGGTGGTGAATTTTATATTTCCCTATTCCGCCATTTCCTTTCGCGGAAAAATGTAGCGTACATCCTGGCCCATGTTGTTCTTCCCTCTTCGACATTATAACCAAGAATTTTTCCAGAATCCCATTAGACGTGATTGTGCTCGATTGGATTTTTGGCCGGAGTTAATTTGAGTCATTTATTTTTTAATGTGAAGGGAATTTGAACATGAATTGTGTAGATTCTTGTGTTCTGCAAAATGAAAAAGGAAGATAGGGATATTTATATTTGCCTAAATAAAATTAGGAATGATTGCATTTTAACCCTTAACTTCGCACTGTTTCATTTCTGCAACATATGATTTGTTTTAATTTAACAGACCCAATATATTTTTTAATTACCTTTTAATTACCTGAGAAAAAAAAGATTACTGCGACGAAATACATGCTAATTTTGTCACTAGATGGAAGTACATTTTTTTGCAGAACAACAATTATAAAAATCTGTGTTTTTGCTATAAAAAGAATCCATTATATTTTATGCTTCCTCTTGTATACTGATTACTAAGCAAGAAATTTAAACATTTTATGATGAATATAAATGAATCATATAATAAAAAGTTTTGTAATTTACAGCACTACTGCGCAGTATTGCATTTCTGCAACAAACAAAAAAATGACTGAAATTCAATTTAAAACTGCTTGATTTTTTTTCATATTTTTTTCTTTTATTATTACTTGAGAACTAGCTCAT
This sequence comes from Trichonephila clavipes, assembly GCA_019973935.1. Lineage (NCBI taxonomy): Eukaryota > Metazoa > Arthropoda > Arachnida > Araneae > Nephilidae > Trichonephila > Trichonephila clavipes. The sequence continues at coordinate 744,840 of BMAU01018474.1, read as the reverse complement.
ATAATTTTTTCATTGAAATTTAAAAAATTGCTAAATTAAGGTTTAAGATTGGAGGATGGATGAATAATGTATTGAATTTTACAGATAATCTAGAACAGCGGTTCGCAACCGGCAATCCACAGACCACTAACGGTCTATGACTTTAATGATTCGTAGAAAAGTTGGCATATTTATATATCAATGAAGATTCAGTTTCAAAAATATCGAAAACCATAACGTATTATGGAACACGGATAAGACTTTCTTTTTTAAAAAAAATTATATCTGCTACTTTTCACAAAATTCTTTTTGAGAAAAGCGACTTTTTAGCTGCTTTTGCTTGTGTATCTAGCGACATTTGAAAGTGAGAGTTGGCAACGATAGTAAATTGATGGCATAGCACTTCAGTTTGTTTTGCGTTGCTGGTTTTTTCTTGCTTTTCGTAAAGTTTCTTTTCAGTGAAATGGAAATGAAAATAAGAGACGCTGGATAAGTTAACTGTATATTTTGATTGTGTATTTTATATGAAGAATAAAGATCTGTTTTTTTTAAATTCATATTAATGCTCCGCCAGATATAAAAATTATGTATTGAATAGTTCAAAAATTTCTAAAGGTTGGCAACGGCTGATCTAAAAGAAAGCTTGCTAACAAGAAAGTTTTAACCATTTATGGAAACTCGTCTTATCATAAGAATGGAGAAACTTTCGCATAAAAATAACATTCATTGTTCATGTGTTTCTTTTTCTATTGTGACTATGTGCAGAAAACTGTGAAGTCAGTAAAATTTGACATGTCTAGTTCTAAATTAACATATCTGCGTTTGATTTTGTTTGCTTTTTCATGCAGAGAGAAAAATTATACAATAAAACATAAAAGATTAAAAAAAAATCGAGAATTTTCGTTTGATAAAATGTATGATTTGGCAATGATTTCCTTTGCTGGGTTTTTTTCTGAAGGTCACAGAAGGATATTAATTTAAAACTTTTGGATAAAATTATCATTGACTTCGCAATTTTATTTTTAAATTCTAAAGGTCGCAATTATTAATTTTTAATTTTAACTTTTAATTCTTTTTTTCTTTCCCCCTTTAAATCATAAGTTATTTCATCAATGCTTAACAACAACCTTTAAGATAGGGGATTAAGACCTCTCATCTGAGATCAAGTGCCCCGATGATCATTCTACCATCATTCTTTTGATGCTTATTGAGTTTGATGTTTTTATATATTTTTTTTAATTCCATTTAAGTACGAACAGAAAGTGATGAATTGTGTTTTAAAATTAGAAAAAGAATTTAATGTCAAAATTAAGGTAGATAAGTGTTTTGGATATATATATAATATAATATAATCTTATTCTTAAAACTAAAGTAGGCTTAAGAGTTTTCTGTACATAATTCTATTAGGTCCAGGTAAGATAAAAACAAAAAGAATGGTCTCAAAATGTTGTGTAATAAGAGATAATCAAAATAAAAAAATCCGACTTAAAGGCAAAAATAAAAAAAAATTTTAAAAACCTCTTCATTTAAAAAAAAAAAAAATTATTGTCTTGGAAATAAATGGTTAAAATTTAAGTAACTGCTTTAACAAACTAAGACTTCCATTTATAAAGAGTTCGTGAATTTCACTATTCAATGAAATTTCTCTGAATAAATCCTTGATGTACATTGTAAAAAAAAGGAATTGAAAATATTTTCAGTGGCAAGTTCAAAGAAGTCAGTTTCGATCAGAATCTCTTCTAAAAAAAGGCGTGGTAAACAGAATGTTATTCGATTTGTCATCATTTCTGATAATATCGTAATCACATGTTGAGTTCTGGATATTGATGACGGACAATGAAGATTATCAAAGGAAATAGATTGGAAGATTCTCTCTCTCATTTCCTAATGACTTTTGCAATGAGTGTAATAAAAGCATTCTTGAACGTGTTAAATAATGTTTTTATTTTTTTCAAAATAGTTACTGTTTTCTTTTAAGTTGTTTTCTTTTCCAAAATTAAATTTGTTAGTTGGAAGAAAGAAAATATTAATTCTTATTTTTTTTTCCGGATGTTTTGCAAAACCTTGGTTTTGAAAAAATTTTTTACAATGACTATCACTAAAAATAAATTTTTAGTTTTTTAAAACTATTTTATAGTGAATCGAAGTAAAAAACAAATAATATGAAAATTTTTTAAAAAAATGTAAGTCAATTTCTACTTAGATCAACAAAGAAAATTTTATTTTAGCTACGTTTTATTAAATAGTTACAATGAATATAAATATGTATATATACATAGGACAGAATCACAACATTAAGTGGTCATTAATTTTTATTCATTATCATTAAAGTATCGTATTGTCATCCAAAACAATCGTGTTTTTAAAATTTCTGTTCAACTGAATGCTTTAAAACGTGAGAAAAAAAACCTTTTCAAGTTTTGACACAAGTCGCCAAAAATTATGCCAACGTGGCTGTATTTGTAATTCTTCAAATAATTAGTTTTAATAATTACTAGTTCTATTCCGAAATGCTGAGTTAGTGTAAAAATGTAGTACCAAGCACCCCTCACTTTTACCACAATGACATTAATTTTCTCGTTAATCATTTTATTCTTATATTAAAAATTATTTTTGAGTTTTTTAAACTAACTTATTTTTTTCATTTTTTAGTTCGATCTACAGTAAAATCGTGTTTTTTTTAGTTTTTTAATCTATCATTTATTCATTGATGAATTAATCTTTTTTGTTTGTCGTACTTATATTAATCATGAACGTTTTCGCTTTAGGGTTGTAACTGTATCTTTTAGTCGCCAAATCTGAAATGGGAAATACTTCATCCTGATGATCCTGATCAGGACAATGTAACAAAATTATTAAATTATTGTATTACCATCAGTCCTTGACAAGTGTGCAAAATTTCGAATTTATCTGACCTTTTAAAGTGGGTAAATATCGAGTTCAAAGATTCCATTACATACAGGTGAAGCTAATAAAAACGTGTTAAAAAAACATTTCATTTAGCCTTTAGTTAAATATTATGGCTGTTTTCGCCAAATGTACGAGAACATGAACTAAACGAGGAGCCTATTTTCGAACAGAAAAATGCTTCCATTTTCATGAAAATTTATAAAATTGTAACTCATACCATACACTTGTTCAAAAAATGTTTTTAAAATTTCAAAATATTCCATCGATAATTAATTTTGCCTTTTAGCATGTAAAGGGAGAGCTCATTTAGAGGAGTGTAGGAGAAAAAATAGGAAACACATTTTATAGCAGAAAAAATACATGAATTCAAATAAAATGAGAAGTATGATAAAATAAGTGATTTCGTACAGGATATAGCGAAGCCAGAATATAATATAAATGATGGAGTACTTAATTCACTGAAAAAATGTTCCGAATCCGGGTCCTATTCTGTAATATTAACCGAAGACAGCCTTAAGAGCTATATATATATATATATATATATATATATATATATGTCAGGTTTGAAAAGTTTAGGTTCAAAATTAAGGAAGTAATAAATGAAAATAGAGCGAACTCTTTACCATCGCGTAAGGATTTATGAGTAAACAAGCCTGTTAAAAGGAGCAACGAGCGCTGATGAAGGCGAACGCATACTAGGAAGGATTTGGCTGGTGTCTCCTCGCTGCGATGTTGTATTTGGTAACACCCGGTTGCGCGGCAAAAGGTCCGCCATGTTAGATTATATATGATGAAAGCGTAATAAAGGAATATTGTGAAGATGATGCCCTCTTCATTTTACCAGCAGGCCTGGGGCCTGTCATATAACTCAGTAAAACTTTCAGTTTTTTTTTTTTTTTTTTTTTTAAATCTTCATCCTAACAAAAAGAATCAAGCTCACACACCTGTTCATTTGTTTTTAGAAATTCCCCTTTACAGAACTGAAGATTTTTTGGAACATTTTTGAGCATATTTGTTTTAGAAGGTTTATTCTTCAAAAACTATTTCCGTTAACGCCTAATCATTCCAATTTTTGAAAAAAGCTTTTGACTGAAAAGCTGGAATGTTGAAATTTTCATTGTGTGTCATTACAGTGGTCTGAATTTTAATAAGAAGAAATATATATACACGAATTCCTTTTCAAAGTAAACAAATTCTGCTTGCCGACTGGAAAAATATTGAACTAATTATTTAATTAATAGTTGACACAAATTAAGAGGCTAGGCTCAAGTAGAATAAATAGTACAGGTAGCCAAGATTAGTACAGGTTATATAAGCTTTTATTATTATTTTTATTCTGCAGTATGCTGTCTGGGACAACCCTTTTTTCTATTCCTACTATTAGTTCACACTCTCCCAATATATATTTATATATCTTGTTCAAAATTTTCAATCGTTAATAAAATACTTTTCATTCATCCACTGAAGTTCAAATACATTTTTTTAAACTTGTAGTGGATGACACTTGACATTAATACAGTTTTTTTTAAAATATTAATTCATTAACTAAACTGTATTTTTAAATTTATTTTGCGTTATTTCTGACGAAGTTAGAATTATCCCAGCAGATGGTGGCAGTAAGTTTTCCTTGGCAATTTTTTTCTTGTTTTCAAATTTTAATTCATTAATTAAATTTAATTAACTAAAATAAAAAAAGATTTTATTGTTTATTAGCAATTTTTATATTCCGTGATTGATGAATTATTTCTGCGTTTGTATTATTATAAATGATCTATAATTATTAATTAAATGTTGTTGAGATGATACTTAAATGATCTATTACTTCAGTTCAAAATTATTCTTAAAATTGTAAGGAACTTGATACATATCCAGTAGTTGCTCAGACAGAGGGCTGATTTCGACGAAGCGGGTTGTTCTCCGCTTCGCTCGCTTGTTTTTTCTCCATCCCCATTCTGGATTTTCAAGCCGACTGTGCTAGCTCGGTTTCCGGACTAGCCATCATTCGGCTCAGTTGTTTTTCCTGCACATACACAAACTCAGAAACAATTACACTAAATAATTAAAAGTAATCTCACACTCTCTTTTCACACCCAATGGTTCGTAACTTTTCATGCAATTATATTATCATGTAAATTCTTAATTTTAAATAACTTTGCTTTTCTTATTCCTTATGTTTATGCCAGAATATTCTTTTTAATGTTATTTGAAGAAACTGTTATGTCCATTGAAATTCACAGTGTTAGATGTTAGCTACTATTTGATCGATACAAATACATATACTGTCGAACCTCCATATAACGAACCTCTATATTGCGATTTTTTCTATATACCAAACTTTTTCTCGGAACCAAGAATATTTCACGATTTTCTTCGTAAAATAACCTCCCAATAGCGAAGTGCATTTTCTATATAACGAACTTTTTTCTCTTGTGATTCAAATTTTTTTCTCCCTTTTTTTAAAGTGTTTCTGGACGTTTAAAGTTATTTTTTCTTAGAACTCATTTTATGGTAATCATAAATCTTGAACTGGTTTTATTAAGTACCTAGTTCGCCTAGAGCAATAGAATTCTGGGCGTTTCATCCAAGAAATGCAACTTTTAATTCCCATCGTCCAGTTCACTGGAAAAATCTTCGATATCCCCTTTCGCCCTCAGTAGAGTTGTCTCGTGTCCCCGTGTCCTTGAACTAATCTCCTTTCATTTGTAGTGTTGATCAGTCGTGTTGGTAACTTCGTTTCTTGTAGCTCAAAAATGTCAAAACGTAAGTCTTTTCGAGCATCAAAGAAAAGAAATCAATTTTTCATGAAGCGGATAAAGGCGTCAAGAAACTTTCCTTGCTGTTTTTCTTTCTTTCTTTTTTGATAGGTAAGATACATAAAATAAATATATATTAATTTACAAAAAGGTGTGAATAATTACTTTTTTTTAATATTTAGTGATATGAGTTAAATTTTTTTTTTTTTTGTGGTTTATAAAGAAAATTGAAAGATGAACCACTATATAACGAATTTTCCATATACCGAACTTTCTTTCGGGATTTAGCGACTTCGTTATATAGAGGTCCGGCAGTAGTTATTAATCATATACTAAACTATAAACAGAATGTCAAATAAAGTAATGTAGCTAAATATAAACAAAAGTATAATTTGATAGTTTAGGTCAAACTGGGATGGCTACATCGGTATAATAGCAAATTGTTAGTTTTAGGAACCAAGAGCTAACATAAACAACATGTGTTAAACGTAATTTTAATACCAGCCAACCTTCCCCTATGTTTGCATATATCATTAAGCTAGAAGGAAGAAACTTTCGAAATATATTCTTAAATTTACTAACACTAAATAATTAATATTATTGGTAAAAGGTACTATGAGCTTCCAAAACTAAAAACAGTCAGACCCCGATTTGACGAACCCCTATGTAACAAATTTTCCCCTGTCCCCGATTAAAATGAAGGCAAAAAGAACCCTATTTAGCGAATAATAAACCCCGAATCAACGAATTATTTCAACTGTTGAAAAAAAAAAATTATTAGTTTGTGTTATAAGAAAAAATTGGATTTTTCTATCAAATGGTTTTGTTGTTGTCCGGAACAGAATAAAAGATTTTTCTTGCAAGTAGCAAATTTCGACGGCAAAGATTTTAAAAGTATTTTTTGACTAACAGGTGCAGATAAGTCATGAGTGTAACCTACCGCGTTAGTTTTGAATAGTTAGTTCTCTGTATGAAGTAGGGGGAAAAAGAACACTTTCGAGTCAGGAATCAAAAAAAATTTTAAACATCTATCGATCAGTATTTTAAAATTTCCAATTAACTTACACGTACTAATTCACTAATAGCATTTTTGACTGTTGAGTAAAATGTACAAAATTTCTAACTATGGATATTTTTGTGTAGTTGCTTGTTACAGAATTTCCAGGAGGTAAATGCAAAAAATTTGTATTTTGTTTGGACCACACGATAGAACAAACAAAATATTCGGTCCCGATGAATTCGTTAAATCGGGGTCCAACTGTAGCTTAGAAAAAAACATAAATCTAGATACCAAAACTGGGTGGGGGAAGAAAGATAAGATTCGTTCGTATTATGTTCCGTATAAATTAACTTAATAACAAGTAATATAAAAAAAATTAAGTCACAATTCCTACTTGGGTCAACAAAGAAAAATTTTATTTTAGTTACTTTTTATTAAATAATGACAATTAAAATATAAATTTGTATATACATATGACAGAATCACAATATTAAATGACAAAATAAAAAGCTATTTTCCTTTCTATATAGAGGGTTGGTCTATTATTTTTGTTTGTTACTATTTATTTATTAATTAAATTTAATTATTCCAATAAAATAGTATAGTAAATAAAGAAATCACATCCTCAAAAATTAGGCCATCCCTAATGGGATTCGAACCTACGACCTTTGGATTACTAGTCCAACACACTACCCTGTGGCCGCAGTAGCCGAGTGGTATAGGTATCGGATCGTGGCTTGCCATGTCACGAGTTCGAGCCCAGTACCACTAAAGACTCGCCGTGTAGGGCAGCGATGCACGTTAAATCTGTCGAGATCTGAAACGTCCTCCCGTTGGTGTGGTAGTTAGGAGAGGGTGGTGCCAGCTCAGTTGTCGTCCACGTCACTTGACCATGGTTCAAAATTACGTGGTCCGTCGCCAAAAGCCCTCGTGTAGCTGAACAGTGCGACGTCAATATTCAATCAATCAACCAACACGCTACCCATTGCGCTACAGGGACACAACGTGCGATTTTCCTTTTTATATGTGCTGTTGGACTATTATTTTTGTTTGTTACTAATTATTCATTAATTAATATTTGAAAAAACTGTATTAACATCAAGTGTCATCCACTACAATTTTTTTTAAAAATGTATTTAAACTTGAATGGATAAATAAGAGATATTTTATCAACGATTGAAAATTTGAATAAGATATAAATTTATAATAACGGGAGAAAGTTAACTATTAGTAGGAATTGAAAAACGGCATATGATTCAATAGCTGTTATAAAATGATTAAATATTTTTCTATTAAAATTCTACGGATCGTTATTCACCCATTGCATTGAGTATTCTTTATGCATAGGAAAAACGTGTCCATCCAACAATTGAATGGATACACGTTCGCTGTAGTGAAATCAGATTTTGGACTAAGGCCAAGACGTCACACACACAAGGATCCGGCGTCGCTGAGCGTGACAGCTTACGAGTTTCATATTTTTTCCCTCAACGAAAAATGTGCTTTGCAAAAAGGCCTTGCTCGAGTGTGATTTTTGACTTTGCTTTAATGCTCATTTAGCCATGATTTCCTGGTTTAAAAAATGCTTTTGCGCGCATTATTTGTCGTTTTATGTAATGGACGTCGTTCTTGTTGAGTTCAATGTCATTGCACTGGATTTTAACGCGCAAGGTTACGTTTCGTTTTAGAAGAGCTTGTTTAATGGAATTCGTTTCCCCTGACTTCCGAATTTTTCTCAATCAAATATTAACCCTTTCAGGACCATGATCACATTTATGCGATCACTCCAAGAAACAACTGTAATCACATGTGAGATTGTGTTTTGCCCGTCATCACACCGGTGCGATCTTAATTTTAGGACTTATGGAATTTGGGGAGTGATTATAAACTATAAATTTCGGCGTATTTTATTAGAGAAATTATTTTATATGCATTTTTAAATGAAGTTAGGTTTAACAGGAAAAATCGCCCTGGCTAATGCAGTGAACACAATGCATTAAGTGCAATGAATTTGTGACGATTCTTTTCTAAGTTATTTTGAATATAAACTATTGACATGCGAGTTTATTATTACTATTCTGTTTTACATACGATGTCTTTTCTACCTATACTACATACTTACATACTATGTCTTTTCTATGTCCCATCCGGTATTGTGATTAGTGACGTTGACTGCTGTGCCCGTAGGGACTGGGTTCAAACCCGGAGAAGCCATAGATGTTTGTAAATGTATAGTGCCTTCGCGGCATGAGGGTACTGTAACGTCGTGAGTAGCTAACCATCAATAAATTGTCACAGCCTAATTTGAAAATAAAAGGATTGTTTATTTTCTAAACAATTTGTTAGTGAAGCAATAGATTACAGTTCATACGCCAAGCCGGTGCAGTCTGTCTATCTTCTATTCTCAACGCCACCGGTGTTCATCGTCTTTCCTTCCTTTCCACTCCAATCTCCTTAGTGCTCTCCTCAAGTTGTCTCCAGCCAGGGCTCTCTCTCCAGTTCTCTCGATCCAAGTTTCCCAAATCCAGGGCTGGGCTCCTCTTCCCGTCTCCTGAAAAGAAAACCCTTTTAAACACCAGGGGTGGGTCCACAACACGCCCCTCATCCCTTCTTATTCGCAGGCCACAAAAGTCTCTCTCGGCCACCCTCGTCCTATTTGCGCATAACACACCAATACACACCCGGGCCGTCTGTCCCAAGGCACCATAATTCCTTGTCCAACATCTGCACACACTTGTCCATCACGCCACCTGTTTCTATTATCCCCTTCTCTCTACACCAGAAAAGACGACATGATTCTTTGAATACAGGCTTCGCCTATTGTCAATGGGCGCCGGTTCGCTTTTCCCCATGACGGCCAGTCTGGGTGTCGGCACTCATGCCCGAGCTCAAACAATAAACAATGGCCCCATGGCCACGTGCACTGGTCATTTAACAGCTGGTGAAGCTATAAAATTTAGTGAGAATCGATGGGTGTGAGTTCAAGCTATAAAACTTATCGTGAATCGAAGGATGGCGATTCACAACAATCGACGACGTCACAGTACTCTAAATAGCCGTCGAGCCGCAAGTTCTCTCGTGAGGTTGGTGGAAGGGGAAGAGAGGTAGGTGTTCTCCCTCAAAATTGCTGTGGTGAATTTCGTGGACCTTGATCTGATGTTACTGCCGATCAGATGGCATAAGCAACAATAATAACAACGTGTCTTTTGTGGGAGATGGTTACCTAGGTATCATGGTCGTCTGCTCGTTCGTGATAGGTGTCTCTTCACTTCAGTTGAGAGTTCTGGTGCTACTGAAGACCCTCCGTGTAGAGGGTTGATGAACGTTAAATCTGTCGAGGCTCACATTGGAAGAATGTAAAAGCTTGGAGGTGTCAGCTGAGGTTCGAAATTACTAGATCCGTCACCAATAGTGCTAGGGCTGTTTAATGGTTGACAGTGGCGTGAACCAGTAGCACACGGGGCACAATGTTTTGGGCACGCCAGCGATCAAAATTTTTTGCATTTTATTTCCAAATAACAAAGTTCACTATGAAGTATTACGAACAAACCCGAGTGATCAGGGCGCACACACGTTCGTTATTGTCTTGCCGTAGTTACATCGTGGGCTGTAATTGCTAATGATACAAAGTTTTTCTACACGTAGTACAGTCAATTTCGTTGACACAACTGTATTTTAAAGTTTATTTATGTTATATACAGACCAACCTCTGGATAGTGAACCTTTTCCTGGATCCTTGAACATTTCACGATTTTCTTCGTAAAATAACTTAACTCTCTATAGCGAGGTGCATTTTCTATATAACAAACTTTTCTTTGTGATTCGATTTTTGTTCTTTTTTTTTTTAAGTATTTCTGAAAAAAAATTTCGAGTTATTCTCTCTTTAACAGATTTTATGGAGGTTATAAATCTTGAACTGCTTTTATTAGATTCCAACTCGACGAGAGCAGTAGAGTTTAATCCAAGAAGTGCAACTTTAAACCCCCATTGCCCAGTTCCCTAGAAATATCTTCCATATCCTCTTTTACCCTCAGTGGAGTTGTCCCATGTTCTAATTATAAAATGTATGTTTAATATTCTGTAGCGCACACAGGAATTTTTCGGGGGGGGTCGAAAGTTCACCATTCTTTTGTCGATTTTCGGGAACAAAATACAGTAAAAAACTAATTATTGAATAAATAATTAGTATTAATTAATAAAATTGATCATTAATAACAAATACTTAATTAAATTTTGCTTACTGTAAACTTAATTATAATTAATCGAAAAAATTTAAGGGCTTTAGGGGAGGTCCGGATCTCCAGGACCCCCTTGTGTGCGCCACTATTAATATTACTTGTCTGCTTCAAATTATAAAATGTCCTTAAAATTCGTTAATTTTAGTGTGAAATTATTTTCTTAGTATTGAAAATACAGTTAATTCTTCGACATTCTTTTTCCTTGAAGTTTTTCTTTCTTTCTTCTTTGATGGGTAAGACATATTTTAATTTTTAAAAAGTGTGAATAATTGCTTTAATATATAGTGTTTATGAATTTAAAATTTGTTTTATGTGGTTTACAAAGTATATTAAAAGATGAACCTTTGGATAACGAATTTTCCTTCTAACGAACTTTTTTCCGGGATTTAGCGACTTCGTTAGTTAGAGGTTCGACTGTATATGATTTTTAATTGTTATTTAAGATGGCTTGTTTAGCAAAAAAAAACAAAGTGTAGTAGAGAATTTCAACTCGGTGGACCGAGAAGTTTGGCAAGATTAGTAAATGCGACAAATCGGTGATAGTTTTATGTTCTGGTATGTAGAATATGGTCTGCAAAACGGTATTTGGAAACAAATCGCAAACTTTTTGTCGAAAAAGTGAACCAGAGCAAAAATAATTGTGTAGAAACCGTTTTGCAGAGGACTCCGATTCAGCTGCTAAAAGTCACACTAATGTTACTTTAATTTGAAGTACACCTATAACTAATACATTTTCTATTGTACTGTGAAAGTGTGTATTTTTTCGTAGTAAATAAAGTAGTTGTTTAATATATAATTTTATTACTTTTTCAATAATCAATGTCAAAAATATTTGACGGCACGTCTGATGCCTCATTAAACATGTCTTTAGAAAAAATGGCACGTTGATACGTAAAGGTTCGCTCTATAGTGAAAATGAAAAATCTTTTGGTGTATGGCAGGGGTGTCCAACCCAAATGACCTTGCGGGCCACTTCGGAAAAACATTATAATATCGCGGGATGTACCTTTATATCATATTTGGAAACAAAAAGGTATAATAATGCAATAATCAAATAATGTTTAAAAGATTACAGTGTGTTGCCATTTTCTTGAAAATTACGGTGTTCCTATTGAATTGATCTTTCGTTACTCATTGTTGAAATTTGATTGTACTGTCATTCGCAGCCGATTAAGTTTACATTGTCCTTTATCCTTACCCCGTCCGGAATATATATTTTTTTAAACTTTAAAAAAACATTTCTGTCTTGCTTTTTGGGCACTCCAAACAGAAAAGGGGGAGGAGGAGAAACGAAAGTCGCACACAGAGAGAATCGTGTACCATCCATAGTAAAGGATATGCATAATGTAATTCGAAATTTATTAAAAAAGTAATTTACAGTAGTAAAATCAAATGTAGCTGTTTGATAAAATATAAATCTATTTTAATCTAAATGACATTTCTATTATCAAAAAGGATTTATTTTAAAACAAGAACAGGTAACAGGCAAATACATTGTAGATAAGATATGTATGTATGAATTCCACCTTAAATAAATTCCAAAATGAAAAAACTTTAAAAATCTGATATTTAAAAATTCTTAAAGAGTCGGTGGACTACAATTTACGTACTGGCGGGCCGCGTGGTGGACGCCCCTGGTCTATGGGAAGGGGCTGTTGAACCCCCAAATCCTTCTCTTCTCTCCCCAGAGAGTTAATATTCAATTAATATTTTGTGGTAGTGTATTAAATGTAACTAACTATAGACTGGTATTTCTAATTCGTCTCCCGGAAGATTTTTGTTGTTGGTGTAAAATAAATTAAAAAATGTTGAAATACTTCTTTACAAATGTATTGATAGCAGATATATTATCCAACGAGCCTAGGAATGGAATTTAAGGTGGTAAAAAGTTTTCTAATTGAGAGTAGGGATTAACGAATTATATGAAAGAAACGTGTTTTGCTACTTTTCAGAAGAAACATTTATTATTGTGGTACAAAAAATATATTTTCCTTCTGAATTTTTAAAGTGTCTGCGGTATTGTTTTGGCATGTAAATTATTTGGAGTGAAGAAATTCTTTCATGGAAGAATACACATACTGGAAAGAATCAGAAAATTGTAAGCAATGCCATCGGGAAACTCGAAAAAGAAAGAAATAACTGAGAATATAAATGCCATTTGGAGTGAGCGCTCGTAAACAGTAGTTTTTATCTCCCGATGCGCGTCCCCATTTTTGTAATCTGGTGCCATTTCGAAAGTAGCAAGCTGTGCTGCCACACTGACGGGCTGTTGTTGTTAGTCAAGAGAGAGATTAGCAAGGGCGTGTTGGGAGGAAACAGGAGACGAATGTGTAAGGATTTATTTGCTTTTCGAGATGGGCGGACGCGATTGGCGAACAACAAGGCTCCTTTTTCTTCTGCTCTGCGATGGACCTTGCCCGACACCCCCGACCCTCCCTCTTCTCGTGTTGCTCTGCTGAGTCTGACCAACTGGGTCCTGGAACCGTTTCAGAATTCAGCGATTTGCTGGTCTGGAATGCAAGGCATCACGTAAGCGCATTGCAGGAACGTTGGAATAATCGTCCTGTCATGGCGTCTTTCATGTTCAAGAAAGAAAAAATAGCGTTTTGTGAAATATCAAAAAAATGTTTCTTTTATAACAATTGGGATTTTAAATAAAGACAATTTCCTGAAATGAGTTACACTGATAACTGATCAATCCCCTGTTAAAATAAGGTTGATTTATTAGAAGTATAAATAAATCGGATGTTTTTGCCGTTGATTTATGATTTGCTTTAAATAACGTGTTAAGAAATGTTTAGTTTCTGTACACTTGTTTATTCCAAGTATTATTGAATTGAATTGGTAATCTGAAATTGAATTCGGTAATGGTTTTTACCTTAAAATCCGGCGTATAACGTGCACTTTTAACAAAAAATAAGATCAAAATTTACGGGTGCACGTTATACGCCGGGTATAAAAATTAGAGCTTTAAAAATTAAAAAAAAAGAGAGAGAGAAGAGGAGCATAAAAAAAAATTAGACATCTATATGCATCGAAATAATGTTTATTTAAAAAAAATTACGTACCTTCAGAATTTAGAATTGTAGTTTTAGAAATATACTATTTTTTCATAAGCCTCTGGGACAGTGGCGCACACGAGGTGGGGGTGTTCTAGGAGTCCGGACACCCCAAAAGCCCTAGATTTTTTTCCCGATTGATTATAATTTTAAGTATATAATACGTAAAATTTAATTAAATATTTGTTTTTAATGATTAATTTTATTAATTAATACTAATTATTTATTCAATAATTAGTTTTTTGTTCCCTAAAATCCACAAAATCAAAAGGAGCATGATACAAGAATGGTGAACTTTCGACCCTGGACCCCCTTTGGAAAACTTCTGTGTGCGCTACTGCTCTGGGATAATATCTTGAATAAATGACTTCAAAACATAACAGCATTGTATACATACATTTTATGTTTCTTCGTAAAAAAGGGGGTGGCCGCGGGGTAGCCGAGTGGTATAGGTATCGGACCGTGGCTGGCTTTGTCACGAGTTCGAGCCCAGTACCACTAAAGACCCGCCGTGTAGGGCAGCGATGCACGTTAAATCTGTCGAGAGCTGAAACGTCCTCCCGTTGGTGTGGTGTGGTAGTTAGGAGAGGGGGGTGCCAGCTCAGGTGTCGTCCACGTCACTTGACCATGGTTCAAAATTACGTGGTCCGTCGCCAAAAGCCCTCGTGTAGCTGAACAGTGCGACATTAATATCAATCAATCAATCAATCGTAAAAAAAGGGGGTGCGCGTGTTATATGGCGAATATACCGAAAAATAGAAAATGTAGCCTAAAAAAGTATAGGTGCACGTTATACGCCTGATTTTATGGTAATGCAGTGCCGGCTTAAGCTCATTTCGGATCCTGCGCGCAGATCGACGGGCTCTTTTGACATTGGCGGATCCAATGAGGGGTTCGTGGATCCGTTAAGTCCACCTTATCTGGGCTCCGGGCCCCTGGGCGCCCGCCTTAAGCGCCCAATGGATAAATCTCATCTGCGGTAATCTTTAAATGTATGAATTTTTATTCTTAATAAATAAAATTAGAATTCAATTGGAAAATAGGTGTAGTTATGGGGGGAACACACACACGCAAAACCACATAAATATCTAAAACATCAGAAAAAACTACATTTTTCTTGCATAAATTTATCAGTATGTGCAAAAAATATAAATATTATTAATCTTACCATGTTTCTGTCAAAAAAAAAATTTTCCTGTATGTTTTTTTATTACTTGTTATGTATGTAAATAATTGTTATTCGCAACACCTGTCGAAATGAAACTGCATTCATATAGCTGGCCAACAGTGAAAATTGTTACAAATAAACTGTCAAAGATTTTCGTTGCGTTGCGTTCTGAAATGATAAAATAGTTTCGGTAAAAATTTTGAAAAAAAAAACACTATGCAGAGGTTGCTACATAAAGAGATACGATGCAAATGTACTACATTCAGTAGCGCGCACAAAATTTTTTCAAGGGGTCGAAAGTCCACCATTTTGGTATTATGCTCCAATACGCCGCCCAACATATTGCTTGGATTTTGCCGATTTTCGGGAACAAAAACAATACAAAATTTATTATTGAATAAATAATTATCATTAATTAATTATTAATAACAAATACATAACTAAATTCTACGTAATATATACATAAGATTATAACCAATCGAAAAAAAATCAGGGGCTATGGGGATGTCCGGACCCCTTGTGTGCGCCACTGACTACATTGTTATACATTTAAGGGTTAATGTACTGTACTTGCTTCTCATTTTATATGGGGAAATTATGTATTTTGTGGACTTAAAATGTTCACACATACATTCCACATAAAGTGTTGGAAAAATGAAATAACATGCAATGTATATTTTTGGAAGCTCTGGATTAAGCTGGTGCAAAATGAAAAATGATTTTAAAAATTAAATTAATGCAAGAGATTTATATGAAGCAGAATATTTATTCTTGCTTAAAATTAAATTAAGTGTGTTATTCTAAGTGCTAAATCTGTCCGAATATCTCGTGAAGTGAAATCATCAGAATCGTTTGCTAAAATGATTTTTTTTAATGCAGGGGAAATATGCTTGAATATTAATTTCAAGTTATTACAAAGTAGTAAAATGTTCTGTAATTTTCTTTTTATATTTATGTGCATAATTATGTATTTATCATTAAAAATAAGGAGTAAAAATAAAAATAGAATTGTAAAAATTTGGGAAAAGACTAAAATTGTAAAAGGATTTTGTTCTTTTTTTATGTCGAGACTTAAAATTACCAAAAATTAATTATGAGAAAATGCAGCTTTTTTTTCAATTAATTCTTATTTTATGTATTCACATGTTACAAGTGAGAGATTTACTGGTTTCCTTCGCATAATTGATATTTTTGTATTGGATATTAAAGTAATGTAATGTATTTTTTTTATCTGAGATAGATTAGCATATGTTTAAATACACAGTATATTATTCAAAGCACATGTTAATTACTATAGTTTTTAATTCTTTCTTGAATGTAAATTATCCAAAGATTTGATAACCGTTCAGTTGTAGTTCTGAAGTCTAAAAGTAACTTAACAGCGAGAAATATCAAAATTAGAAAAATAATTTTTAATTTCTTTTATAACTAATTTTTACACTTTTAAGAAATAGCAAAAAATGGGGGGGGGAGTGTAAATATTTTTAATTATGCAACCTGTGTGTTTATTAATTTCCATGCCATTTTCTGAAAAAACTGTTATTTTAAATAATAAATTCATTGATCATTGATTCATAACAATAATTTCCTATACGAACTCTCATCTTAGTGCTGTGGAATTAGTGCTGTGTTTAAGAATTAAAATGTTTCCCCAATTGCTCACGTCGAATGTAATTCTTCTTTTCGACCATTTTTTTCCCTCGCAAACTACTGTAAAATGACCTCAAATGAAGTGCGATGAAGTTGATTTCCAGAATTAAAATCGAACTCTTTCTGTTTTTGTGGAAAAACAAATTCATTTCGACCCATCTGTGTGTATCAGACCTCTTGAAACGAGGTAAAGTAATTTTTTTCAATGTCTGCCTTTGTTGTCTCAACTCTTCTCCAATAGGCTTTTAATTCCCTATATACCCATCATATATCTTAAATTCAACTTTGTTCTTGGATCGCCGCCCTGTGAAAAGCTCCATAAAAACATAGTGTGTTTCCTCTTCAGAATTATACCTCCCTGAAAAAGCAATTGAATCGTCACAGCTGGTCGATTAGTTGGTAAGAATCGGTAATTGTTCGCCATTTTGTGTGTTCGCAATTAGTTCTGTTCTGGCTGCGGCGTAACATGAGATGGAAAAACACTTCAACTTGCACTTTCTCCCGCCCTCTCTGCTGAACCGATAGCAAAATGCTGTTAGCAGAATTGAAAACGACGCTTTTTATTTTATTTCAAGTAAGTAGTAATCCGTCTCTAGTGCTGGAAAGAATGACCTCCCTTCATTATGCTTCTTAAAAAAAGAAAAAAGAAAATTGTTGTGTATTGTGTTCCGTTTTTGAGGTCAGGATGGATAAAATACGTGCAGTGTTGTGTAGTATTTTGCAAAGAGGGGCGTTTTCCAAAAATAGAATGCTTTTCGGAAATGCTCTGGCCACACGACCTTCGGTAATGTTTCTATAGTCTCCCAAAAGAATCGGTTTTTAAATGCATGTATTTTGGATGCGAAATAAACAAAATGCTCTGGCAGTGTTACATTAAAAACTCGATAAGGTATTCTATGGTCTCGATAAGATCTTTATATGTAGTGTTTAACCCTAGCAATTTCGTCTTTTTTTTTTGTTAATAAATGTTTCCTGTAATGTTATTAAAAATGCCTGTGCATATTAAAATATCAGAATGAGTATAACGTCGTCACTAGCGTAGGTAGGTAGTTCTACGTGGACCCTGTATCAAAATTCCTTTGGAACCCTGTTAGTGGGATCGTATTACCACATGCTGAGGCCCCGTATTATTCGTACGGTGGTAGCTACGCCCCTGAAGATTGTCTCTATAAATATTTAATGGGTTGTGTGTAAACCTTTTTATTGGGTGTTTGAATCTAAACGAGAGAAATCCTTTCTTCCTTTTTGTATACTTTATTCAAGTAAGCGTGCAAAAGGAGACTATTATTAAAAAATACGTAGACGTAGGCGTCGGTTATTCTCTATGGTAAAAATTTAAATTCTTATTCTTTGGGGTGTTGAATCCACAGCCAGACCCTTGTGTACGCCACTGGCATTCACCCTACCCTAAAAAAAGGGGTGATCGTGCTGAATCTTATAAATATATGTATAATGATAAATATATGTATAATGTGCAGTGGACGTACACAAGGACTGGATTTGTGGGTTTCAACCTCTTCTATAGACACTTGCGTAGCTAGCTCTGAGTGGGCCCTGAATCAAAATTCCTTGAGGGGGCCCATTTATTGGGGGAAAAAAACTTTTTATAAAAATATCAGAATGTTACACATTTTGGAGCCTTGTATCATTGATACGTCGGTAGTTACGCCCTTGTCTATGGACCATTAGATTAATTTTCATGATAAAGATTACGTCCCGGTGCTTTCATTTTTTTTTTTTTTTTTTTTTTTTTTTTGGAAATGTAACCCATTTCATGAAAGTAGTATGTGTGTGCCACTGATACTGTGTATTATGAATACGATGTATTTTAGTCTCATGTCATTTATGTTGCATTCTTTTGTATTACTTTTAACTGAAATCTGCCAACACCCTTTGGTTATTTTTTATAATTTACAGAATATCCCGAAACGTTCTCGACTACGAAAAAGGGCTGTTATATTTATTCTGGGAGATACTATCGAACGGATAAAGGGGAAAAAAAGAGCCGTGTTTAGATTGTGACTCAAGCAAAGATCTTAACATAGTGGTACCGTTGTGTTCCTATCGCTCTAGTACTCGATTATCAGCTACCCCTCCCCCTTTCACTCTTGGCTCCCTGCGCTTTGGAATGTGTCGAACAACGATACTATTTTTTATAACCACTAAAAGGTTTCTTTTTTTCCCCTCTCGCCCTTATGCTTAGGTTGCTTGAATGTTTACAATGTTTTTTTCCCTCCCATGTAAACAGTGCATTGCCCAGTGGCTTATCAGATAGATCCTACTCATGGGTTCTTGGATTTCAGGAACAGAAAACTATTATTAAGTTGTCCCTTGATATGTTTTTGATAAGCAGACAGTATTCCTTTAAAAGGATATGTATGGCTAGCGTGAAGTAGTTTTGATCGAATAAGCTAAATAGAGTCACATTAATTTGTTGTATTTCTTTGTGTACTAAGCTTCTCTTAATGTATTGAAATTGGTGCTTGGAATATTTATTAACAATAACTGAATTAGAAGGGTAACAAATTATATTTGCATCAAATTGTTGAGTATTAAACCACATGAATCAGATGTGAATTCAACTTAGTTTGCAAACAAAGAGCAGTGGATTTTTAAGGGAGGAATCTGCAGGGACATTTTAAGGCATGGGGAGACGGATCAGGGCTTCGAATGGGATGTGGCGTCTCGTTCTCGTCTTAATCGCCAAGTGTTATTCCTTGACATTCTCCGAAAAACTGGGTATTTCAAACTATACGCCAATAGTGGCAAGGCTAACTGCATCGTTATGTCTTGTCCGTCGCCCGCGTGTTTAGACTATGGCCAAGGGTTGGCAGACCTTGGCTCTTTGCATAGATAGTTGTGGTTTTTATGTTATGTCCGTGTCTAGTCTTATCCCTGCCACTACACACCAGTGATCTTCAAACTTTCATGACTCACGGAACTCATATGGCTGTATCACGCGTACACGTTGCGAGCAATTTTTCGTGTAATTTTTTTCAGTTGCCACAGCAACTGCTTTCGAACAACTTTTTACTATTGAGCTCAAAAAGTTGTTCCAAATAAAAGTTGCTTGAAATTACAGCCAATGGGGTTTTTCGGCGCCCTACGTCATAAGCAATATGGCGGCTTCGATTTCGTCAAATGCATCAGATATGGTGTAAATTATTTTAATGGTATAATATTTTAACGGCGTATAATGTTTTAAATAGAATGGTGCTCCATTTCTGTTTACGCCCATCAGCACAAGCGCGAGCGAAATAAAAAATAATTTTGGATGTTCGTTTTCCAAAGCAGAAAAATCAGCAAGTAATTTTTCAATGTGGTGATAGAGCGCAGCTGACGTCAGAGCATGTCGTTTTGTTTATGGCAACCCTTTTTTCTCAGATTAGTAAAAAAAATTGGATGAAAAGTTGCACGGAAAATGTACGTGTGATATGACCTTTAGAACGATAAAAGGAGCCTTTGGGGAACCACATACACATAAACACACTCTAAAAGAATCTATCTAAAAATGATATTTAAAGTAGATCAACATGTTATAGAGAATTAAAAAATACTGTATTTCTTACTAAAAAATTTTAATGTAATTTATACATTAATAATATTAAAATTTGTGTTCCAAGGGTCATATACCCATGCATTATATTTAGTAAATGGGATATGTGCTTGTATTTTTTTACAGACTGTCGAAATCTAGATCTATTGAAATTATCTGCAGTCGCATTTCATATTCTGTTTTTAATTTGTTTTTGTATTTTATTTTTGTAGCTACACAAGTTGAGGTATGTGAAAAATCCCCTGTAATTTGCTTTAATTTCCAGCCTAAAATTTAAAGACTGTTCTTGTTTAAATTTAGATTTTAACGTCTAATCTGTTAATATGGGATAAGTTGTTCCCTCTACTTTATTATAAATGTGTTTTTACGAATGAAGAAAAGGTGCATTTCCAGTAGAAAACTATTTAGTTCTGTAAAACATTGTACCAAGAAGTCAGAGGCGTAGCTACCGTCGTATCAGCCGTATCAATGATATGGGGGCCCCAACATGTCTAACTACGGTCTCACTAACAGGGCTCCCATATCTGAAAAAGGGCCCCGAAGGAATTTCGAAACAGGGCCCCCTCAGAGCTAGCTACGCCAGTGCAAGGCGTATAAAATTATTTCGGGGAATCTGGAATGGTAAACAACAGAATATTTCACAATCTGGTAGGTAGTACATATAAAAAAAAAATAACGCGCGTTTTAATTTTCTTTTATTAGACTACAGAAAAAGTTAAAGTAGTGTTGCGAAATACGGCTATATATTACGTATAAGTAAAATTTTCCTTTTTAATGATGTTTTAGGTACTCGGATTTTTTTTATTATTATTTCTAACGGGCTGCGAATTGATCATTAACCATTGCAGACCTAGTACATCCCTTGGAAGCTGGTATCACTTTTTAGTGTAGTGCCCTATAGGCGGATACCAATCGCCGCAGATAGTTTTGAGATGAGGTCACCTGAGCTCTCTGACGATATGCGAACCTGTACCAGGATTTAATTTTGCCGAGAGTATGCAAGCCAAACAGACACTCTATGGATCTTTTACATGTCGTATAATCATACGACATGTTTGCTGTCGATTTTCTGCATCATGAAAATCCACCAACTTGTGCCGGGATCAAACCCATGACCTTGGGTGCTGAAGGCCAGTGACAAACCAACCACGCCACCCAGCCGGCGCTTTAGACACTCGTAGTTATTTAAACTTCATGGGGAATGGAAATTTATTTTGCATACACATGTATAATTTTCTTTCCGATTTTTTCATTGTGACTCGTGGAACCCCAGGGTTCCGAGGAACACAGTTTGAAGACCGCTGTTAAACATCGGGGCGTAGCTACCGCCGTATCAATGATACGGGACCCTCAAGCTATTGGGGCCTAACATGTGTTTCTACAATCCCTCTAACAGGGCTCCCATATCCAAAAATGTCTCCGAAGGAATTTTGATACAGGGCCCCCTTTGAGCTAGCTACGCCAATAATTATTACCGATTTAGTCGAAAGGAGTCAGTCGTTCGGGCCAATTGCTGAAAGACCGAGTAAATATTTTTTTTTCTCCCCCAAATAGAATATAGCTTAAGGGAACAAGAATCGAGTAATATCGCGATTGGATTTTATAAAAATGAGCGTGGCAAGGGCTATGTTTATAATTAATTCAGTGAACAATAAATTTACAATGATTAAATAATCAAATTAGTATTGCGGTTTTTCTATAAATTACACAAATATAAATGCAGCTATTGGTTATCTATCTATATATATAAAGGAGAAAAGCGACTCACTCACTCACTGACTAATCACGATATCTCCGGAACTATTAAACCTACAGATGTGAAATTTGGTAGGTAGGTTCCCTTCATGGAGTAGACGTCAGCTAAGAACGGATTTTGCAAAGTAAGAACCCCAAGGGGCGCTACGGGGGTTTAAAGGGCGTTATACATAATTATTTCCATTACTAAACTATTTGATGTACAGTCGTGAAACTTGATACACAGATTTCTTTCATAAAGTAGAGATTCCCTACATAATGATTTTTACAAAAATCGACCTCCAAGGGGCGTTGAGGGCGCTTAAGGGGCGTTATAGATAATTATTTCCATTACTAAACTATTAGACGTACAGTCTTGAAATTTGGTAAGCAGATTCCTTTCATAGAGTAGAGAACCGCTACAAAATGGGTTTTGTCAAAATCGACCCCCAAGTGGCGTTGTGGATAATTAAGGGGCGTTATAGGTAATTATCTCCTTTTTTAAACTATCAGACGTAAAATCTTGAAATTGAGTAAGCAGATTCCATTCATTAAGTAGAGTTCTGCTATAAGATGGGCTTTGTGAAAATCGTTTCCTAAGTGGCGTTGCGGGAGCTTAAGGGGCGTTATAGATCATTATTTCCATTTTTTAAACTATTAGACGTACAGTCTTAAAATTTGGTATAAGCGGATTCCTTTCATGGTGTAGAGATCCGCTACCAAATAGTTTTGGGGAAAATTGATCCCTAAGGGTCACTGAGGGGGATTAAGGGGCGTAATAGATAAATATTGCCACTTTTCAACTAATAGACCCACCTGCTTGAAAATTAGAATGTATGTTCCGTTCATGGATTAGAGTTCCTTTTACAAAAAGTTTTTCGAAAACGGACCCCCAAAGGAGTGGGGTTGCGAGGGATTAAGGCGTGCTATAGAAAAATTCCTGTTTTTGAATTTAACCCATTTCTACTTGAAATTTGTTGAGCACGTTTCTTTAGTTGAATAGAGTTCCACTAAGAATGGATTTTACGTAAATCAATTCCAGGGGGAAGCGGGGAGAGTTATTGGGGCGTATTGATAGACAAAATTCCCGTTTTTGAACTGCTAAGACTATAATAATAAAATTTGGTTTGCATGCTTCTTTTGTTGAATCGGAATCTGCTAAGAATGCTCTCAACGAGGTATTGATAAGAAAAATTCCGTTTTTGCTCTGTTAGATTTAGACTTGAAATTTAGCACGCATGTTTATTTTATGGAGTAGAGATCCACTGAAAGTTGCTTTGGTAGAAATCAACTTGATTATTAGGTTAAGTGAGCGCAAAAAATCTTTCTACTTCTATTTTAGTTATAAATAGAAATTAGATATTTTAATTTGTCTTTTTTATATCAAGAGGCGAGAGTTACAGCTATAAATATATTTTTCAATACAATCGAATTCTTAATGCTAGGTATCAATAATTCATATACTATATGTAAACAGTATACATTTATACAACATCGTGAAATACCCAGTGAAGCGGGTGGGTAACGGCTAGTATTATGTATATATATATATATATATAGTTTTGTTTATAACTTTTGAGATTAAACCTTTCCATGTTGATAAGTTACATTTACAGAATAGGTACCGTAGTGTAAACGATTATATGGCAATGAAAATGCAGCATAACTTCTTCCTGTCACGTATATCGAATCATCAAATAACAAAGATTTACATAATATGTTCTATTATTAGTGAGAGTCGTCTTCTGAAATGAACTCTATTTGGAGAAAAAATGTTGACCAAGTAATCTATACATCGCCATGGATAAAAATTTCCTTACAAGGCCAACCTAGGGGGGGGGGATTTTCATTTTGGATTTAATTTCCATTCTTGGGGTGTTTAATTATTTCTTAATTAATGAACTTTTACTATGTATTCTCACAATGTCTATTCATTTCAAATCAGGTGTGGAGTGACGTGTCCGAAGAGGCCAAATCATTCATTCATCAACTTCTACAGACGGACCCTTCCATGCGACTGAGTGCCAATGCAGCTCTGGAGCACGACTGGTTCACCACCTCCAAACTGACCTACTCTCCACCCAGAAACAATGACCGGCACAAGAGTGACCGCCGAAGCCTCAGATCCAGTCGATCCGTGGGGTCCTCGAGATCCGGCGGTTCTGTACAGTCCCTACGCGTTTCTGGTCATCGAAGAGTACAAATTCATCATCTGGAGGCTCTGTCTTCCGATCCAGAGGTGGCGGCCATGATGTAGAACAGTAGGTAAGATAAAATTATATATGTTTACGTATGCATGTTGAATTTACTGTTCGAATTATTTTTGCGCTGGGATAATGGAATAGTTGAAATAGATGAGATAGTTGTGTTTCCAAATTTGAAGTTCGCTAAACATCGTGCCATGGAATAATTAATTAAAGCCGGACAATTGTAACTGAAAAATCTGGTCCAGCTTATTCGAGCCCTTCTGTGCGCCCGGCCCTAGCGGTCAATGGATAAACCGGCATTTATTAATTGGTACTTAAATAATTGTTTTTGTTGTAGAAAATTTATAGGATAGAATTTCTTTTTAAAAAGTGCCAAGAAGTCTGAGCATTTTCTAACCAAGAATATCTAGACGTTAGTTTATATTATTATTATAGTTCATTAATGTTTGATTGTGACCCCCTCCACATCATAGACAATCCCCGAGATTCAAGTTTTTCTTTTGGGACCCCTAAAGCTTCTACGGATAACGGGAATTATTGTTTTATAACCTTCAAAAATAATGCCTCCACCATGATTACGCGTAATTTTAATGTTTTGACTTAGTATGTTAAGAAGTATTTTCATTCAATTCTTTTCAAAAAGACATAGAATGGTCCTCACCCAGGATTAAAAAATAGTATTAAATTCTTACAAATTATTAGTTTGGTGCGTATGAAATGGGATATTTTCTTTACACATGTGAACGTTTATCTCCTTAAATGGCGTAACCTCCGCATTGCGAGGGGCACCAAGTCTGACTGACTGACGCTAAGAAGTCCAAAACCTGACTTTGCAGGGGGATATTCTCCGTTACGCCACTAATATCTGTTTTCGTTATGCTTTAGTTTTTTGGCATAACCTTGTTAATAATCGTATTGTCCATTGCCAGAGCCACATTTTAACAAAGATTTTCTCAGATGTTCCATTTTATTTTTTAATTTTTGTAAAGATATGAATTCAACCGATATTCGTGCAGTTTTTTTTTTAATATGAACGTAATAAACTTGGTACTAATGCTGCAAAAACTGCACGACATATAAACCAAATAAATTTTGAAAGAAAAGTGCAGCTTTGATCTGAAAAATTTCTGTCTGGTGATTTTTCACCACAACATTTCCTGGCTTTTATACATCGTGGAGAATATGTGACGATTTACGCAAATTATAATAATGATGCGAACATAACTACGTAACTTTTTTTTTTATTGGCGACATCCTTGAGAGTGAATACAAGGGAGGGGGGGAGTGACGTCGAATGTTTCATCATGTAATCACACCAATTACATAGGACTTGTTTGTTTAAATTCAAACGTGCTTTTGTTCCAAGAGACTTTTTAATTGCTCTCTCACACTCAAACGCGTACTCACTCCACTCTGATTAGCGTTATTAAACCATTCGTGAAATGTCTTTCCAATGCATGACTGGTTAAATCATACTAATGAGAAAATAGTTATTTTAACCTTAATGACAAACAAAAAAATCATCGGAAGACGTGTTCTTTAGTTGTTACCCGCCCGCTTCGCTGTGTATGTCATGGCTTTGCTAGGACTATACATTCTTTAAGACTGTTGTTATACAGATCCTAGCATTAAGCCTTCGTTTGTATTGAAACATTCTTGTATGTTCAGGACTTACGCCCCAGTAGCCCCCCCCCCTTTATAGTCGATTTCCTCAAACGTCATTTTTATTGGATTTCCACTCATTAAAAGAAACGTGCTCGCTGAATTCCAAGTCTTAAAGTTTAATTGTTCAAAAACAGGAATTTTTTTTATCAATAACTACACCCAAATCTCCTTCAAATCCCGGCCCCCTCCCAAAGCCCTTGATTTTTTCCGATTGATTATAATTCTAAGTATATAGTATGTAAAATTTAATTAATTACTTGTTATTAATGATTAATTTTATTAATTAATGCTAATTATAAATTCAAAAATTAGTTTTTTACTCTGTTTTGTTCCCGAAAATCGACAAAATCAAAAGGAGTATGATACAAGAATGGTGAACTTTCGACCCCGAACACCCCCCTTGAAAAATTCCTGTGTGTGCTACAGATTTCTACTAACCCGTTCGAACTGGATCTATACTCAACAAAAGAAACATGTTTTCCTGGTTTCAAAGTCTTAATAGCTCAAAAATGGAATTTTTTTTATCTATAACGTCCTCCTCCTCGCTCGTAATCTCCCTTGGGGGGGGGTTTTTTTTGCAAATCTCGTACCTATCGGATCTCTACTCAACAAAAAAAAAACATGCTTACATAATTTCAAATTGGTAGGTCTAATAGTCCTGAGAGGGAAATTATTTTGTCCATAACGCCTTCGTATGGAATTACCCTTCAGATATATTACAGTATTTTCGCAATTTATGTTTTCATTCTCTTCAAAGTATTCTTCGAATATCTCTCTCAAAACTTATAAATGTCTCTTCAAAAGAATGGATCAAAAATGGATTTTTCCATTTTTAATGAGATGTGGGGAACTACCAATCCTTCTACCTCTCTAATGTAGGTCAAATTTTTGCTCTACCTGAATTAGAAGTATAAAATACAGTCGAACCTCTATATTGCGAATTTTTCTATATAGCGATCTTTTTCCTGAAACAAAGAACATTTCACGATTTTCTTCGTAAAATAACCTCCCAATAGCGAAGTTCGTTTTCTATATAACGAACTTTTTCTCTTGTGATTCGGTTTTTTTTCCCTCCCTTTTTCTTAAAGTATTTCTGAAAAAATTTCAAGTTACTCTCTCTTTAATACATTTTATAGTGATCATAAATCTTGAACTGGTTTTATTAGATCCTAACTTGACGAGAACAATAGAGTTCTGAACGTTTCATCCAAGAAGTGCAACCTCTAACGCCCATTGCCCAGTTCACTAGAAACATCTTCGATATCCCCTTTCACCCTCAGTGGAGTTGTCCCGTGTCCACGTGTTCTAATTATAAAATGCCCTCAAAATTGATTAATTTTAGTATAAAATTATTTGCTTAGTATTGAAAATACAGTGTATTTCCTCGACATTCTTTTTTTCTTGTTTTCCTTGCAGTTTTTCTCTATCTTTTTTTTATGGGTAAAATATATATATATATAATGAATAGATATTAATTTACAAAAAGGCGTGAATAATTACTTTTTTCTAAATATGTAGTGTTTAAGAATTTAAAATATTTGATTTATGTGGTTTATAAAGTATGTTGAAAGAGGTGGACCTCTATATGACGAATTATCCTTATAACGAACTTTTTTTTCGAGATTTAGCGACTTCGTTACATAAAGGTCCGACTGTAACAAGAAATACATGTTTTAAACTGTAAAGCTTTTAAATTTAAAATAAAACATTTTTTACCCAAATACTAGGTAAAATGGCAGTTAGCTCAATATTTTGCTCTTGTGATTAGACCAACTCAGAATAGGAAGTTAAAATTAGTTAATAAGTTATGATTTAATTAATATATAAAATAACTGATCAACAAGCAAATGTTTATAATAGGAAGGATGAACCTGTTGTTTTATTAACAAATTTTCAACATTTGGTATCAATCTTGTTAGGTTGAACCCTAAATCTGCTCTGTTAGTAGTGTACCCATTCTTTTCCCCTTTTTTTATTTTGTGAGATTGGCAACCACGCAGAAACTCTTTCTCACGAGGAGAAGCAATTAAAAACTTTCTCACAATACTGTATAATTTGGGATAAATAACGGGTAGTTCTTTATAACCAAAATTGCTGTCATCTGTCTCTAAACTTAACCGTAAAATCCGGCGTATAACGCGCACTTTCAACACAAAAAATAAGATCGTAATTTACGGGTGCGCGTTATACGCCGGGTATAAAAATGAGAGCTTTAAAAACACAACAAGAAATGAGCATAGAGAAAAAAAAATTGAATTTCTTCATTTATCGAAATATTGTTTATTTTAAAATAAATGACATTCATTTTGATGTATAGGGCTTTAGTTCTCGAAATGTACTATTTCTTTCGAAAGCTTGGGATAATGCATCGAGTCAAAGTATAGAGCATTGCTCGCGTCCTTTTCAGATTTCTTCGTAAAAAGAGGGTGCGTTACTGTCTATTCCGATCAGTTCCTCTTGTATTGACTGTTTTTCCCAATGTGACCCTATGAATTAATTGAATAGTTTTGTAATTACCATAGTCAAAGCATTCTCAAACCTTGTTTCAAAATATGAATAAAGTGAATGTTGAACGTAGGTTAAAACATGTCATATATTTTCCTAGCAGATTGTTTGTGGCCAATTGAGAAACTGGGAAACTTGGTGACGTCCAATATTATATTCCTTTAGCTTAATTCCGGCAAGAAATGCTGAAATGATTATCCTTGTTTTAATAAATGTATGCTGTCACTTTGTAACTGCAAATTAACCTCATTAAATTTGGTAAATAAAAAGTGTAAATAAGTAAAAAAAATTGGGTTTCCATTTGATTAAATTTTCTTTTAAAATTAAACTCACTATCTGGTTTAATGCGAACCACTATCGCAAACCCCTATTTACACCTCATGAACCTACAAATTTTTCGCTGACGTAAACCCCTTTGCAAGTCGTCATACACCCCTGGGGGTGATATTGACCACTTTGGGAATCACTGATCTAAATCAATGGTTCCTAAAACGTACTGTGCCCATGAACTCTCTCTCTTTTATATATATACCAAAGATTTGACTATGAAGCCCCTAAGTGAAACAACTCAATTTCAATGCATAATAGTAAAATTACAAATTTTATTGATAATCATTATTTGTCAAGGCTGTTTTTTAACTGAGCTTTAACAAAAGGATAACCTGGGTTTATGAATATAAGATATTAATTGTGCATTCAAAACTGCTTGCGTAGCGTACTTTTATCTTCTAACGATACAAAAAAAATGATTTTTTTTGGTTCAGAACTAAGGGAAATTTGTCGTATTCAGTTCATCTTAAAAACTACCATATTTCATACAAGTTATTACATACAGCTGCGAGATTCTGTTTCAGTTTACACCTGCATAGAGGACCGAACCCGTGACTAATTTATTTTAATGAACTTTCATAATAATGGAAATGCGTCACAAATATTTATTTTACTTTAAATCAAACCATTCGCGAATCTCCTGAAGCTGTCCGCGTACTCCCAAATTAATTTTAATTTGCCACGACCCCTCAGAAGTCACAAGGACTTCCAGGGGCTCGTAGGAACCTCTTTGAAAAACTATGATTCTAAATTAGAATCCCAACTTTTACTCAAATGTATTCTCCGATGTAAAACTAAATATATGCATCCTCCCAATAGTTCGTCCCGCCCACCATCATTACTTCTTCGTATTTGCGGGTGATTTAAAGCGACACAGCACCCTACAAAATTCCTAAATTACAATATATATATATATATATATATATATATATATATATATATATATATATTTGCATTTTCTTGTGGCCCATATCATTATGAATAATATCACCAAATTTTTCGGATTGATGACAAATTAGTTTTTTAAGATATTTGAAAAGTTTTCTCAGCTTTGGTTCTGGTTTCGATTTCATTAAGCATTTTTCTACTCTTAGATTGAACTAATTAAAAAAAAAAAATTTGAGCACAATCAACTATTTCAGTGTGAAATGTTTTTTAATTATAATTTTCATTACTAAAATCATTTCTGCTTGATTATGTTTTGAGTTCTTATAATTCCTTAATTGAGATGGATTTCAAGACCAACTTTTGCTTTAAAAAATAGTTTACATAAATTAAAAGCTTTACCACATTAATTTCTTCCTGTTGAGAAAATGCCATGGCCAAAATGTTCTCAGGTTGCTGTGAGAAACAATACTTCGAAGAGATGGAATACTACTGAAAATGATGTATCTAAAAATTAGTCCTCGGCTGATACTGCTATTAGACTTTCGAATACAAGTATTCTAAATTCAAGTATTGCAGATAAAATTGAATATGTCCTTGAGATGCACCAAACTCCTTTATAGTAAACATATTGTAGTACTATATTTTAGTATCTTAAAGTCTTACAACAATAACTAAAACTTCCTAAACTGCTCGAATTAAAACTGAAAAAAGATTAAATTTTATGAGCAAACCTGACTATTTTTAGCTTATGTTAGTGCAATTATTGTTTTGTGCACAAATGCTTTGTGATTCAAAACTTTTGTGAAAATATTAGTTAAAGATTAAGCTGAATAAACTGTCGTCGTAACAAATGCTATCAATATTATGCAAAAATATACTTTGAGAATTAAAAAAAATTATTTTCTCAGTCATATAACTTAACTCAGTGGCGTGACAGGCCATGAGGGCCAAGGCCTACTATGCCCAATTCAGTCATATTTTTAATTAAAATATTGTTTTAATGTGGTGCATACATTGGAAAATAACATATTAAAAAATTAGAGCTTTACGGGCATTATAAGTTTTTATTTTATGCCTAGACAAACTTTGAATGCGTTTTTCTCTGACTTTCAGTTTTGAAAATAGAAATATTTTCTAATCTCTCAGGCTTTTTTTTTTTTTTCCTGCTCAAGATAGTGCCTTGAAATTTTTTGCACGTACCTCCAAACGTATGTTTTATAAAAGTTAATATGAATTTATTGCTAAGATCTGTTATTTATTTTTTAAAAAAAGATTTCTGGTTTTTTTCCTGCTTGAGCTGGAAAAGTAATTATTAAAAATCAACAAAGTAATAGATTTTCAAATCCATACTAAGTTTTATTCGCAATAATGTAAGAAACATAAATATTTTAAAATTGTAAAAACTGGTCAAACTGTGACTTTGTACTTTCAGAATCAATTTGATAATATAATCTGAATATAAAACAAGTTATTTTTACTGTTACTGTCCCCAAAAAAGATTTTTGGAAAAGGAAGCTGTGTAGCCTTAACATTAATCCTATCTTCAGAGCTGTAATGGGTCGTTTATACTTTTCATAATTATATTATTGTTTGTGGCACAGTGCAAGCATTTGAGCGTACTGAAGAAAAAGTTAAGCTATTTGCTTGTGCTTTTTTGTAGTTAGATGAATTGGAAGTTCAAATTCTAATCGCAACCTTGTTTGTAAGTTAACATATACTTCAGATGAAATTAAAAATGTGTGAATTGTTCTTTAGAAATAAATGAATAGGTTTTTATCGCGCGTGTGTAAGCAGTTAGTCTATTTTGAAAGTACAAATGTGACCTACAATTATAACTAGTCAGAGTTCATTTTTCATTTGGGAAATACGTTTGCACACCAATCTTCTCGGCAGATATAAAAAACGTTTTTGTGGTTATTTTTAAAAATAGAACTCATAACGAGAACGACGACAAACTATGTCGGCAATTTGTCGCGCGGTAAACCTATGTGAATTACGTTACTTCAAACTGAATGATTGAAAATTGATTCTGATTACTACTTCAACATACGTACAGACTTCGTGGCGGACGCCATTTTGTCCTCCTTGTTTTAGTTTTTGAAAAATCTCTTTATACTAGTTTTATAAATAATTTGTTCTATTTAAAATTAGCATACGTGAAAAATTAGTTTTTGCTAGAATTGTTTTTTTGTTTCTTTCAGTGAATCATGGATCCAACTCTGAAACCAACCATGTTCCTATCATTGTCAATGACAAATGAAATTCTTTCCACAAATGGATGTGAAGGATGAGAAATTTTTGCATTCTAATCCCATCGTACAAATATTTATATTTAATCATGCTGTCATTTTATATATATTCCACTTTGATGTACATTTTGTATAGTGTTGTTAAAGTCATGCATTGTATTTTAATATGTATAATTTAATTAATTTTACATCATGTGAAATAGAATAAAAATGTTTTGGAAAATTTATATCTTTTTTTTTATGCATTTTGTGTGTTCCATTCTCGATGTTGTATAGCAGCGATTCTTAAACTGGGGTCCCCAGCGCCTTTTTAGACGGTTCGCGGAATCTTTCATGCACCATTAAGATTTTTCTCGTTTTACAAACTCTAAAAAACTTGGTGGAAAAATTGAAAGATGTGGCATTCTAGACTAGGTCACTAAATTATCCCCCCTCCAATAAAAGAACTCTACTTGGACATGCATTTTGATCAAGAATATTAGGTCAGGAAGGGGTGTTCAAAATCTTGGGGGAACGGGGTCCGCGATGTCAGGCTGAAACGTAAAGGGGGGCTGCGGTGATTGAAAGTTTTAAGAACCGCTGCAGTACAGTGATTTTATACAACCTTAATATATATTTTTGCACTCTTTAGAGCAAGTCGTTCAGATTGTATAAATTAGTTTGCACTGATATTTATCAATACATTGAACAAAGAATAAAATGTTTGTAATGTATCACTCATTTAAAAACCTGCTTTGCAAATGGATTACTTGAAATTTAGTTTTAAGTCTTTATTTATAGATATAACTAAAATGTATGTTGTTGTTACTGGTGCCACCTGATCGCCAAAGTCTAGATCAAGGCCCACGAAATTTATCATGGCAAAGGGATAAGTGACGCCTGTCGTTAGCCGTAGCTTTGAGCACATGCAGGTGTCAGTACGATTTGGCTCGTGTCCGCCCCAAATTTGAGGGAGGACACCTAGGGGTGGTCAGGGTTCTCCCACCTCTCCCCCTTCCACCAACCTCACGATAGGACTTGCGGCTGGCCGGCTATTTAGAGTACCCCCATGCCGCGAAGGCACTATACATGTACAAGCATCCATGTTTTCTCCGGGATTCGAACCCAGGCCCTACGGCACAGTAGTCAGCGTCGCGTACCACTATACCTGATGGGTGACAGTGAAATATATTGATACTAAAATTTCAGTTTACAACAAAGCAAAAGAATCTTCTTTTTTCAATATTGGATTGTTTTAATTTATCATTATTGTACTCGGTGGCGCACACAAGGGGGTAGGAGGTCCGGACCTCCCCCCCTCCCCCAAAGCCCTTGATTTTTTTTTCCGATTGATTATAATTCCAAGTATATAGTGTGGCCGCGGTAGCCGAGTGGTATAGGTATCGGATCGTGGCTTGCCTGGTCACGAGTTCGATCCCAGTACCACTAAAGACCCGCCGTGTAGGGCAGCGATGCACGTTAAATCTGTCGAGAGCTGAAACGTCCTCCCGTTGGTGTGGTGTGGTAGTTAGGAGAGGGGGGTGCCAGCTCAGGTGTCGTCCACGTCACTTGACCATGGTTCAAAACTACGTGGTCCGTCGCCAAAAGCCCTCGTGTAGCTGAACAGTGCGACGTTAATATTAAATCAATCAATCAAGTATATAGTACGTAAAATTTAATGAAGTATTTGTTATTAATGATTAATTTTATTAATTAATACCAATTATTTATTCAATAATTAATTTTTTACTGTGTTTTGTTCCCGAAAATCGACAAAATCAAAAGGAGCATGATACAAGAATGGTGAACTTTCGACCCCGCCCCCCCCCTTTGAAAAATTTATATATATATAATCCATAAATATATACAAATAGCTATAAAATCTAAGTATAACTAGTCAAGATAATAGGAAATATTAGCCACAGTAGTACAATAGCAAATTCCTGGCCTTTGGAATCAAGATTGCAGGTTTAAACAAAGTTTTAGGGCTAGCCAATCTTCACCTGTAATTTGCCTATACTACTGAGTCATTGGGAAAGGAAGGATTATTATTAGGAGAAATTTAAATATTATGAATAAAATACTCTATATTAAAATATAACGAGATAAATTTATAGCCTACTAGTATAGATTTAAAGTCGATGGTAAGACTTACTTCGTAAGAAGAGGAACAAATTATGTTTCCCGCTCGATACAAAAGGAAAATTGTAGTAAATATATCAAAATAATATCAAAATAAGTGAATTATGATAAAACTAGCTGGTATACCCGTTCTTCGCACGGGTGAACTCAAAAATTAAACAACACAGATTGAAGGAAAGAGAAGTTTTTAATGAGTTAATTTTATGTAAATTGCAAATTAAACAAAAAAAAGCTTTTGCATATCTCAGCTAAACAAAAAAAAGAAAGAAAAAAATACCTTTGTTTAATTTTAAGTATGGAGATCTAATAGCTGATAAAAAGGATTTTTTTTATTTATAATTCCTCGTAACACTCTTGAGGGTCGATTTTTGAAAATACCTCCCTAAGCTGATCTCTGCTCAGCAAAAGTAACACATTGTGAAAAGTTTTGCGTAATGAACGCTTTAAAGTAGTGTAAATAATTTATATCTGAAAGTGTAATACATTAATATTACTTTCTGTTGTATTTATTTTATTTTAAAATAGTAATATTCGCAAGCAACGCCGTTTCTTAAATTATAATGGCGATTCAATGAAAAACATAGCGAAATGTTAACGATAGAGTCAAGTTGGCAAATGCCTAGCTACTTTCGTAGCTCGAGCTTTATTAGAGCTTTGTAAGACCCGCCGTGTAGGGGAGAAATGCACTTAAATACTTTATCCAACCGCATTATGATTTACTGCAGTTTTTTTCATACAATATTTTTTTTTGGATCACTACATTTACAAATTAAGGGATATACATAAACAAAATACTCCACTTTGGAAAATTCAATCCGTTAGAGCTAATAAATTAAAATATATTCTACTGTAAAATTAATTATATACACCGTTCACTCAAAATAAGTAGTCAAATCATTTTCCAAGGTCTTCTCTAACATACAAAAACGTAAGACACTTAAATTTTGACATAAACTATTTTTTCGGTACTAAAATATTAATCTTTGCAATCCGCTGAAAACGACGTCAGCTAAAAACGCAATATCTGCTACAAAACTATTCGGCTTCCCCGCTAAAATACTCATCATAGAACCCGTGCTGCCATATATCTTGGAAGAGTGAATTTCAAAGAATATTCCTGCTAAGTATCGGTAGAATATTCCTTCTAAGTTGGTGTGGTAGTTAGAAGGAGGTGCCAGCTCAGGTGTCGTCCACGTCACTTGACCATGGTTCAGAATTACGTGATACGTTGCCAAAAGCCCTCGTGTAGCTGAACAGTGCGATATTAATATTCACACTCCAAAAAATACAGTACAGTAGTTATAATTATTTTTATACTTAAAACCGCAATATCTGCCTATTCAATTAAAATTATAGCGTTATAATTAACTACTAACCACAAACAAATTTTGTAAATTTGTCCAAATGATGCAGTGTGAAAGAGAAAGTTTATTTACTTTAAGTACCAGAACCGATAAAAGCATTTATTTTGAAAAAAGATCAATTTCTTACTACCAAATGTGCATAATAAAATCATTTAAAAAAAACATTCAAATAAAGAGATTTATAACAACCTCTCCCTTCAAAACTTAGTTTTATTCTGAAAAAAAACTAGGCATTTATCTGATCACAGGAATTAGAAGCGACCCCTTGCGTAGCCAAAACAAAAGAGTTTTTCACAAACAAAAGATAGATATATGCTGTGGTGGGCTTTTTTGCAGCGCAAGCCAGATTTGCTTGCAGATGCCAGAATTTTATTCTACTCACTTGACAAATATCGTTATATTTTTTACACTTTTTACAATTTTTTATAAATTATAGCCTATGTGTTATTCTGATGCATAAGCTATGTTACTGTAAAGTTTCATTAAATCCATTCAGTTGTTTTTGCGTGAAAGACCCACAGACATCCTCACAAACTTTCACATTTATAATATATATTAGATAATTTTAAGACTATATATATGTACATTTCAAAACACCGTATATCTATATAGTTCATACAAAATCATGAAATACTCATCGATAGCGGATGGTTAACAGTTAGTACTATTAAATCGCTCAACACTGAAGGAACTGAATATTTTTTTTTCTGTGTGTTACTGCAAAAAGAAAAAATACATTGAACAAATTTAAGTTTATTAAGAGTGTATTTTAATTATATTGATATTTATACAAGCATATATTTAATAAAAATCAATGAAAGAAAAACATTATCAAGAACTTAGTGAAATTTAATACAAAATTTAGCAGTACCAAAATCTTTACAGGTTTCCATCTTCTGTTTTTGATCAACAGCCTTAAGAAGCTCCATCTTCATTTTAAGCGAAATGACTGCTTGCTTACCCCCTAAGATCTTCGCCATTATGCTCGAAAAAATTCTTCTGAAATAGAAAAAAAAGCGAACCAAATTTACTGATTTTTACTCACACTCGTCACCGAATTCCAAAGCGAACTGATGAGAGATGAGATATTTTTGTGTGGTTTTTGTAGAGGTGGAGGGTAAAAGTAGCTTAGATAAACTAATCTACCTCGTGTCACAGGCTGTTCCGGGGGTATTCCAAAGCCAAGTTAGCCACCTTTCTACGAAACATGTGTGAAACTACCTCTGTTTCATTTAGTACCCCTCTTAAATCTTGCATGCTCGGCTGGTGTTTTCCGTATTTTGTTCATTCCCAGAAGGAAAATAATTTGGTGTTAAGAAAAATAAAATCCATGGAAATTTATAACAGTTTATCGGGACCGTGTTGACCAGTGTTTCGCCTTAAACGTTTTCTCGATAAACGTAATTATATTAAACTATATTTTTGTTTAACTATGGTGTTCATAGAAGCAAATTTTTCAATTCCTACTATTAGTCCACACTCTTCCTATATATATACATATTTATTTATATATTATATCTTGTTCAAATTTTTGCTATCGTTAATAAGTTCAAATACGTTTTTTAAACTTGTATTGGATGACAAGTGATGTTAATACAGTTCTTTCAAATATTAATTCATTAATTTAATTAAAAAATGCATAAATACTAACGAACAAAAATAATAGAGTCCAACAGCATATATAGAAAGGAAAATCACATTTTTGTTGTGTAGCGCAATGAATAGCGCGTTGGACTTCGACTCCAAAGGTCGTAGGTTCGAATCCCACCCTTGGGATAGCCTAATTTTTGAGAATGTGATTTCTTTTTCTGTATGCTATTTTATTAGAATAATTAGATTTAATAAATGAATAAATAGTAACAAAAACACACAAAAAAATAGCCCAACACCCTATATAGAAAGGAAAATGGAAAATCACTTTCTATAGTGCGATTCTGTCCTATGTATATACATATTTATATTAATTGTAACTATTTAATAAAAAGGAGCTAAAATAAATTTCTTTGTTGACCCAAGTAGGAATTGACTTAATTTTTTTATATTACTTGTTTAATATTAAATTTTTTTATTTAAATTGTTTTTTTTCCGTAAAATAAACATTATTACTTTGTCTTTGAGACTGAAATATTAAAAGAATTTCTGATTTGTAATAATATTGAGACTTGTTTTCTGGAAGAAAAAATGTTAAAGTCTGGACAATTTTTTTGCGTGGGAAGATAGAATAAATTATGTAAGTTTAAAAGAGAACTTTAATTCGGATATATGAAAGGCTTTTAAATGTGCAGTGAAATTATCATAAAATTGTCAGTTGTCAATTATCTTACAGGTTTTTACTGTTTTTTTTAGTGAGTGAAGGAATATAATTTATTTTTATACATATATGGGTGTGTGTGCGCGACGTATTATGATTTATTTAAGGGCTCAGAGGACTCTTAACAGATATCCCTGCATTCGAAAAAAACATCCTTCTTCAAACCAATGTAACTTAGCAATAAAACAAAGCAATAATTTGAACTTTTTACCACAAGATAATCATATATATATATATATATATACATTATTTCTAAAAATTTCAGAGAATTTGAGAAGAAATTTAAAAAGTTATAAAGAAATAAAAATTGGAAAATTTTTCAAAAATATGAAAATTAGTATTTTACACTGCGTAGGATTCTGAAGTACAAAATTGATCAAAATGTACAAAGTTAATTTTACTTGGTATAAAAATGTTCACTTTTGAAGGTATACTTACTTTTAAAAAATTTAGAGAAAAAAAAATATTTCTTAAATACAATTTTAACGAAAATTTTAAGAAAAATATTAACTAAAATTCAAATAAAAAAAATTATATTACTTTTTTTTAAAAAAAATCGATGCATAAGTTATCAAGAGCCTTATTTTGAACACGTGTATAAAATTTCAAATTGATACCATAAATAGTTTCTGAGAAATCCTGCGCGGAAGCTAACAATTTTTGTTTTGCGAAAAATGAAATAGATAAGAAAGAGATAGGGTTTTCGTTCACTACTTATTTCTCAATAACTTCGGAAGTTTTCATAGTATCAACACAATTTTGGTTCCAAAATACTCAGAAATATTGAGGCTGTAACATATACAGTGGGCCACAAAAGTGTTCGTACACTTGCAATTTCTTATAAAATTTAATGTTTTCGACTAATAAAAATTAATATAATGTAATTGTAATTTTTTTATGGTATCTGCAACTTGTTCTTTATAGAATGACATAATTAATTTTTTAAAAATATTATAACTTTTTGAAAAAAATTATCAAAAAGCTACTAAAAAATTACGCCACAAAAGTCTTCGTACTCTTACCAAAAATCTCAATTTAGCTTTAAATATTGTATTTCTATCTTAATTGAGTACTTAGTAGGATATCTTTTAGTGTCCACAACAACTTTTAAGCATCTTGGTATAGATTTAATCAGCTTTTTGTAATTTCTGAATCGATTTTCCTCCATTCTTCTGTGATTATTGTTTTTACTTCGCATTTTGCGTTTATTTGTCACGTTTTCTTTTTTTTACATCAGAATCTCACCACAAATATGTTCTACTTGGCTAAATAAAGTGATTGAGGAGGTGGTTTCATAATTTGGGGATAGTTATAGAGACACCAGTGGCGTACAATGAGAGCAGTGCACTTGGCGTAATTACCCTGTTAAAAAATTAAGTAGTCTACAATATCCAAATTTCGGGTGGATAAGTTAAAATTTCTCTTTAAAATAATTAAATAGAGCTCATGATTCACAATACCATTAAAAAAATATCAAATTAACTAATTCTGAGGCCAATTTACACCCCCACGCAAGAACACTTCTACTTCCATGTCTTATTGATCCAACTAGATTCTTGGAATTAAGTTTCAGAAAATTCAAAATTGACAGCACATCGATTGGGATGGCAGACAATTCAACATTTTTGGTTCAGATGAGCCTATAATAGCTTGTAAATGAAAAAATAATGAGTTTAATCTCGTGAATTTATGTGGAACAAGAACTCCTTCACTTTCATGCTGAAGCATGGAAGTGAAGGTGTTGTGGCGTGGGGGTGTAAATTGGCCTCAGAATTAGGTAATTTGGTATTTTTTCATGGTATTATGAATCATGAGCTCTATTTAATTATTTTAAAGAGAAATTTTAAATTTACCGCCCGAAATTTGGATGTTGGAGACTACTTAATTGTTTAACAGGGTAATGACGCCAAGTGCACTGCTCTCATTGTATGCCCCTGGTGTCTCTATAACTGTCCCCAAATTATGAAAATACCTCCTCAATCGCTTTATTTAGCCCAGTAGAACATATTTGGTGAGATTCTGATGTAAAAAAAAAGAAAACTTGACAAAAATAAACACAAAATGCGAAGTAAAAACAATAATCACAGAAGAATGGAGGAAAATCGATTCAGAAATTAGAAAAAACTCATGAAATCTATACCAAGACTCTTAAAAGTCGTTGTAGACACTAAAAGATATCCTACTTAGTACTAAATTAAGAAAGAAATACAATATTTAAAGCTAAGTTGAGATTTTCGTTAAGTGTACGAAGACTTTTGTGGCGTAATTTTTTAGAGACTTTTTAATTATTAATTTAAAAAAATAGTTATACTATTTTTAGAAAATTAATTATGTCATTCCATTAAGAATAAGATGCATATATCATAAAATAATTACAATCACAATATATTGATTTTTATTAGTCGAAAACATTAAATTTTATAAGAAATTGCAAGTGTATGAACTCTTTTGTGGCCCACTGTATATATTTCAAAAAATTGAAAAATTTACTATTTAAGAGTCACATATGAGGCCTTAAAACAATATATGTTAAAAATTTTATGCATTATACAATCGAAATTTTGCTTTTGTTGCTTTAGATTACATCATTCCTAATACAGTGCAAAAAGTAGTAATTTTTAAAATGCAAAATTTTTTTAATGCACATGTCGATCAGACGTCTCAGAATCATGATATCGTTTAAATCCTTTTGGATTCATGCATCCAAAAACGTGGATTAATTCTTTAATTTGATTATTGTAAAATTTACATTAAAAATTGATCAAAATATTTGTGCTTTCTTTTTTTTGTAAGGATGAAAATAATTCCATATCCATTTTAGTCTCATTTGTATTTTTTCAGAACTCAGAATTTTTAAAAATATTTACCCCAAGTTTATAAGAATATAATTTCAGATATTTTTTTATTATTAGGTTCATATTCTATATTTATGACTTTAATGTTATGAGTTCAATTTTTAAAATTTATAATTCCGTGGATAAATTTTATTAAATTTACATCGAGGAAAATTTTTCACGCGAATGCGTTAAGCCTAACATTTTTAAGTGCATTAACAAAGTACTTCATTGGTGTAAAATCGTTTGGTGCAGAATTTTTAGTTTTATATTTTCTATATTTGGAGTGTGATCATTTTTTTAAAAAATATTTTCAAAAATTATTCCTTCTACTTCTAAAATCAAACTTATTTTTTCCACACTTTTCTGTACTTTGAAATTCAATTTAACCCATTCCTAATTCACCGATACCTAACCACATAAATTCGGTTTATTTTACTTTTTATGGGTATCAAAGCGGAATGTATTTCCCAAGCTTTTACATTAATTATATCTCTACTGAAAAGCTTGTTTTTTTTGTGTCCTGTATAATTATTTACCTGTTAACTGTAACGCCCGTTAACCAGTGTATGTTTACCAGTTAATTGTCTTCATTTGAGAGCGCGTAATTATGTGTGTCACGGAAATCGAGCAATGACGAGTATACTCGTCAATCGTAGAGTAATGTCGCTATTAAAATATTAGACGTAAAAAATGAATTTATTTTTAAAAATTGGCATTTTTATTACTAATATTTACTTATTTAAATAACGTAAACATATATTACGTACATATTACTCGAAAAATGCAAGAAAATTAAATACATATAAAACTAAGAGTTTTTTAAAAAAAATCAAAATCAACTTTTTGACTTTTTTGCCTTTGCCTCTTTTAGGCTAACATTATCATAGCACATAAATAGATTTGTTATGCGAACTTATACGCTGTTTAAGCCATTGCATAGTGGGACGCATGAATTTATCTTAAAATTTTCGTGTTTTTCATTTATTTGTTTTACTCCGGCGTGGCCTCAAAATGTTCTTTCTGATGGTGCAAAGAAGCAGAAAAAAGGAACAGAAGTAGCAACATATTAATGGGACAGGAAACATTTTATCGAAAGGTTTTCCTTCGACAAATGTTCGAAAATACGACCAGAAGTCGTCTGGTAGGCCTGACAGTGGCACTGCATGGCATTCCTTACGTTCTGGAAGATTCCTGGCATGCAGTGGCGGCGCTAGACCACGCGTGGACGTCGGCGAAATTAGGGTTCGCGAGGCCTCCTTTTTTTCCAGTCAAGAAAACGTTAAATTACATAAGCCGAATTATAGTTAAACTAATGTATGAGTAAACGAGATTTATTGCTAATCAAATGATGACAAAAATTACACAAATAGAAATTAAAATAGACGAACCTTTCGGTTTTGGCCTCACTGCACTTTTCAGGATTATGTCATAGCTAACACTAGCCGCAATTTCAGCTTCAATTGATAGAACTGATAACGCAGATAGTCTCTCTTGACTCATCGTGCTTCTCAAGTAGGTCTTAATCAATTTTAATTTTGAGAAGCTTCTCTCAGCGGAAGCTATACTGACGGGAACTGTGAGCATGATTCTAATTGTTATATAAACATTTGGATATATTTCTTCCAAATTATTTTCTAAAATGTACTGAATGAGTTGTTTCGCGTCGTTGATAGAGTCTAGTGAATTCGTTTTTAAAAGTTGGAGTTCTTCATATAGTTCAAAAGGCTGTATGTCACTGTTT
The DNA here is from genome assembly GCA_019973935.1 of Trichonephila clavipes. Lineage (NCBI taxonomy): Eukaryota > Metazoa > Arthropoda > Arachnida > Araneae > Nephilidae > Trichonephila > Trichonephila clavipes. The sequence continues at coordinate 702,575 of BMAU01018474.1, read as the reverse complement.
TCGCCTTCCCGAAGTATTGTACCTAAATCATTACAATATTTGAGAAGGTCTTCTTTTGATATATAGAATTTAAATAACTGATATATTATCATAAATAAAACCAAATTGTTCAAAATATTCATTGAGCGCTTTAAATCGGCATTCGGTGTCGACTATAATAGCATCAATCATTGTGTTAGAAAAGTTAACTCTGTACTGCATTTCAAAAGATTGAATAGGTTCATCAATATGTTCATAACCAAACATTCGTTTTTTCCTGGCTGTTCTTTTTTCTTTAAATTGAGACTCAATTTGGAAAGTACCTTTCTCTACAAATAATCGAGCTTGTGCAACACTATTGTCAAATCCTGTATTACGGAATTCTTGAATCCAGCTGCAAAATTATCGTAAAGTATCAATAGCGACTTTCAAGTTGACTTGTACCGATTGCCATAATTTGCTTATATCATCAAATTGCAAAAATATTGCTTTTACTGCTCCGATTCTACTTTCCCACCTTTGTTTCAGACAGAGGTTTCAATGTCAATTTTAATTTAGTTTTTACAATATCCCAACGCTTACTTGACTTTGAAAACAGCACATAGATTTTATTGATGAAGCCAAAAAACGTTTTGGCTGTTGCAGAAGAGTTAGCTGCATCAATCAAAAGCAAATTCCAACTGTGGCATCCTCACGGCGTGAAAAATGCTCTTGGGTTTGTATTGAGTATACTTGTTCTGACACCTTTATTAATACCGACCCTATTGGCGCCCTTATCATATCCCTGTCCTCGACAGTTTTGGATATCTAGACCATTTCTATCCAGTTCTTGTAATATTGAATTTGTTATATATTCTCCCGTTGTTTCTGCGAAGGCAATAAACCCAACAAAATGTTCCTCTATTGCTCCAGTTGAGGAATTGCAAAATCTTAATATTGTTGACATTTGTTCAACGCGGCTGACATCCCTGGTACAATCGAGCAAGAAGGCGTAGTATTTTGCTTGTTTAACTCTGTGTATAATTTCTTCAATAACTGATTTAGACATTAATGCAATTCATTCATTTTGGATGTCGTGGCTCAGATAATGTCGAGTAAGTTGCTTTTCATTGATACGTTGCTTGGGCTCCCGTAGGGTCAGATCATATTTCGATAACAACTTAAATAAATCTATAAAATTGCCACTGTGTCTGCTATCGTTCAATTTAAGGGATTCTCGATGAGCTCTAAATGATAAATTGTGTGAGGCTAAGTATTTTATTATATCATTCTTTCAAACAAATTATACCAGTACTTTTACGATTCCTTAATCAAACTCTCGTTATCCTTATCTATTCTTTTCCCGTGTTTAATTCCTTTATAGAATTCCATCCATTTAATCATGCATTCCATGTGTCCTTGACTTTGCTCATGTCTTTGCAATATCCGACTCAAATCGTTCCAGTCACAACATCCTTTTTTTACAACCTGTGTCTACAAATGTGAAAAAAAGTCTTCATGGAAAGCAATAAACTGTATCTTGAAAAATGGAGTAAACTAACCATCTGCGATGTTGCTAAGTTGTTTAGTTTCATAGCCAGACGATTCTGGGTAATGCCCGTAAAGTACTGATCTCTCTCTTTACTCGCGCAACTCTATGAAAATAAATAAAAATGAATAACTAAATTTTAAATAATTAAAAACTTTGCGAGGCCGTCGGCAGTCGCCGACGCCTAACGCCACCACTGCTGGCATGTTATGTATCCTCTCGGCAGCTACAGATATTCGAGCATGTCCTTCAACTGAAGAAAACGGCGTCTTGTACACCAAACTCTTTATGTGAACCTACAAGAAGTTAATGCACTTTTGAACACCTGTTGTAGTACAGCCCAGGGACGTCTTAAGACTTCTTGAGGCCTTGGATCCCCCTACACAAACGTAGGCTCCACCTGTGACCCTTAAAAGTAGACAGTACATAGTATACGTTGTCAAATACTCGTACAAACAATAACCCGACACAAACAAATGTGCATGACTTACAATCGCACCAGTGGCGTAACGGAAAATTTCCGCCCCCTGCAAAATCAGATTTTGAGCCGTAGCCGGATCTTACGCAATCGGCATCACTCAGGCTTTGGGGCCCCTAGAGTCCTGCCCCCCCCGCGGTGCAGGGGTGGCGGGGGTGTACGTTACGCCACTGAATCGCACTAAACGGCTCAACCGATCGCCTCCTTTCGATTGATGAAGTAATAATGGCATATAGTGGTAGACCTAGGCTTGCTCGTGGACAACAGTCATTACTTCCAGCCAGTTGACATATCGTCTGAAATTCCCAGTTTTTCCGAGAAAATAAGAGGAAATAACATTTGACCTTCAAAATTATTCTAATAATGATGTTATTGCGGCTGATTTGAGAACGAGACGAGGCCCTTGCCTTAAGGCTGTTATTGCCATATGTACAAAAGCTTGAATTTAACACGAAGCACATTTTCAAACAGAAAAAAATGTCTCAATTTTTGTAAAAATTTGTGACATTGTAACCCTTGCATTTGTTTATAATATAGTGTTTTTAAAATTTCAAAATATTTCATAAATATTTTAGTTTTTCCATTTAACGTGTAAAAGGATATCTCATGTACAATTACGGTACAGGAGAAAAAATGCGAAACATTTTATAGAAGAGAAAATGTGTCAACTCGGATAAAAATGAGTATTAGTATGATAAAATATTCTACTCTATATATAGCAGGGGTGTCCAACCCAAATGACCTTGCGGACCACTTCGGAAAAGCATTATCTCGCGGGCCGCGCATAAAAATATGTACCTTTATATCAGATTTGGAAACAAAAAAACATTTATTGGAGTGAAAATTTAAAACAGAATGAATTATTATAATTGTTTTCCTTATTTTTCATGTATACAGACATAGATAATATAATAATGCAAATATCAAATAATGTTTAAAATATTACAGTTGCCCCATTTTCTTGAAAATTACGGTGTTCCTTTTGAATTGATCTTGCGTTACTTAATGTAGAAATTTGATTGTGCTGTCATTCGCAAGTGATTAAGTATACACTGCCCTTTATCTTAACCCGACCAGAATATATTTTTTAAAAAACTTTCAAAAACACATCTCTGATTGCCTCTTGCTCTTTGGCCACTCCAAATAGAAAAGGAGGAGGAGAAATGAAAGTCACACACATAGAGAATCATGTACCATCCATAGAGTAAAGGATATGCATAATACAATTCGGAATTTATTAAAAAAGTAATTTCTTATTGTAAAATCAAATGTAACTGTTTGATAAAATACAAATCTATTTTAATCTGAATGACATTTCTATTATCAAAAAGGATTTATTTTAAAACAAGAACAGGTAACAGGCAAATACATTGTAGATTTATATATATATATGCTAGAGGACCCGACAGACGTTGTCCTGTACACACATCTTAAATTCAAAAATTCCAAATTTTTATGAATAAGCTTTAACAATCTGGACCGTTTTGAGTAAAATTTTATTAAAAAGTTATTACAATGTCTAACGTCATTTACATGTACGGTTATCACAATTCAATCAATCGATAGCGTGTGAGTATGTGTATATATACATAGTATAGTATGAGCGAAGTTAATTGTAAAGGCTATGTGAATAAAAACTTAAACTTGTTTTAATTAAAGGCGAAAAAGTTGAGACTCAAACTATTTTATAACAGGTATATTTATTAAATTGTACATAAACTTAATTTGTTCTAATGCCATTGCCTATTCTAATTGAAAAGATATTAATTAAAAACGCTAAAAAGCGTGAATCGCGCGTCTGCATTTTCGTAACAATAAAGACCGGGTTTGGATTGTTTGGCTGAAAATCAATTTTCGACGCCAACTTACGTCTTTTTCAATTCCTACTATTAGCTCACGATCTCTATACATATTTTATTTGTTTGTTTATTTATTTATTTATCTTGGTGGAATTTTCAATCGTTAATAAAATACATTTTAAAGCACTCAATTGAGCTGAAATGTAATGTACATGATTATTTTGGATGACAATACAATAATTTAATTATAATTAATAAAAATTAATTGATTAAAACTAATTATTTAAAAAAATTACAAATACAGCCACGTTGGCGACTTAGCGACCCTTTTGGCGACTTATGTCAAAATTTGAAAAGGTTTTTTTTCTCACGTGTTAAAGCATTCAGTTGAAAGGAAATTTTATGTATACGATTGTTTGGGATGACAATACGATACTTTAATGATAATTAATAAAAATTAATTACCACTTAATGTTGTGATTCTGTCATATGTATATACATATTTATATTAATTACAACTATTTAATAAAAAGTAGCTGAAATAAATTTTTTCTTGGTTGATCGAAGTAGGAATTGATTTAAAAAAATTTTTTATATTACTTGTTTATAACAATAGCGTTGTTACAATAATGCAGGCGAATGTTGAGTTGTATTTTTTGAATGTTTTTAATTAATATCTTTTTAACTAATTGCGATATCGGACCGAATTGTGAATCTAAATCATTATCGAATTTACTTGAACCCACACAAAAAATTTCATCGAAATCGGTCCAGCCGTTTAGGAGGAGTTTAGTGACAAACACACGCACAAAGATTTTTATATATAAAGATATATATATATATAAATTTCCCCTCAAATAAATTTCAAAATGAAAAAATTTAAAAACGTGATATTTAAAAAATTTTTTTTAAAAGAGTCGGCAGGCCGCAACTTACTTACTGGCGGGCGGCCGCATGTTGGACACCGTTGCTCTACTGTATAGTGTAGCCAGAATATTATATTAATGTTTGGGTATTGAACAAATATTCCGAATTTGGGTCCTATTCTTTAACATTAGTCGGAGACACAGCCTTAAGACGTCCCCTCAATATAATATTTTCTGTCCAACGGCCATATTTTCAAAATGTTCTCCTTTTGTTAAAAATGCTTCTATTGTAATAATATTTTGCTTGTAAAGAGTGTTTTTTTTTCAGGTATAGAAGTTTAAGTTGGCATTACTTTCCAAGATGGCGACCGATTTAACAGCTGTCAAGTGATTTATTCTCAGTATGGTTTGGCAATTCATCAAAACGATCATCAAGCAAGGCGTAGATTCGTCGAATGGGCCCAAAACGAGATTGCCGTTGTTCCCGATTTTCATAAGCAAATTTTGTTTAGCGATGAAGCGCACTTCTGGTTGAATGGCTACGTCAACAAACAAAACTGCCGCATTTGGAGTGAAGCTAATCCACAAGTGTATGTCGAAACACCGTTACATCCAGAAAAACTGACTGTTTGGTGCGCTTTATGGGCTGGTGGAATCCTTCTTCAAAAACGATGAAGGCCACAACGTTACAGTCAATGGTGATCGGTATAGAGCCATGATTACTAACTTTTTCATTCCTGAATTGAACAATCATGATGTCCAGGAGCTGTGGTTCCAACAAGACGGCGCAACATGCCACACAGCTCGTGCCACAATCGATTTATTGAAAGACACGTTTGGTGACCGCCTAATTTCACGTTTTGGACCTGTGAATTGGCCTCCAAGATCTTGGGATTTAACACCGCTAGACTATTTTCTGTGGGGCTATGTAAAGTCATTGGTCTATGCGGATAAGCCACAAGCGATTGACCTTTTGGAAGACAACATTCGCCGTGTTATTGCCGATATACGGCCACAAATGTTGGAAAAAGTCATCGAAAATTGGACGTCCAGATTGGACTACATCCGAGCCAGCCGTGGCAGTCCTATGCCAGAAATCATATTTAAAATGTAATGCCACAAGATTATCTTTCGAATAAAAAAAAATTCATGTTAATCGAATAATACATCGTTGTTTTATTGGAATTTAAAGTTCTATACCTCTAAAAAAATACCTTTTATATAGCTCAGACCTCTGTACAGGGGCTCAACTATGATTTTTGAAAAATTCACATTATTTTCAGAGTTACAACCCTTTGGAATAGTTATCGGAGTTTTTTTTATTAAAATTTATCTCCTCTGTTTTCGTAAAACATGGATAAAGCCACTTCTAAGTTATATATTTCAAAAATTCTATTTGAGCCACTGTACAGAGGTCTGAGCTATATACAGGCAAAATATTATTATAATCGAAGCACTTTTCACAAAAGGAGAATATTTTGAAAATGGGTCATTCTATGTCAGTAGCGCACACAGGAATTTTTCAAGGGGGTCCGGGGTTGAAAGTTCACCATTCTTGTATCATGCTCCTTTTGATTTTGCCGATTTTCGGGAACAAAACACAGTAAAAAACTAATTATTGAATAATAATTAGCATTAATTAATAAAATTAATCATTAATAACAAATACTTAATTAAATTTTACGTACTATATACTTAGAATTATAATCAATCGGAAAAAATCAAGGGCTTTTTTGGGGGGTCCAGACATACATAGGTCTGGTAGCGAGAAAGTGTCTGTATAGAGGCAAAATATTATTACTGTAGAAGCATTTTTAATAAAAAGTGAATGTTATTAAAATGTCATTCTTCATTTTTTTTTTGTGAAAAATTTGTACTTATACACTTTTTTACTGCAGTAATGAAACACATTAGTATATTCATATTCTAAATCAACTGACACTAAATATTAAAAAAAAACTATCCATGTTTACGCTTTTGCGTTGGACACCTTTTAAACAGCCTTTTTGGCTGCATCGCTTTTAGTAACAAACACACACATACAAAACAAGTTTTAATTTTTACACAAAAAAAGAGCTTTGAAATTCGGTCATAAGAGCCGTTTAGAAATCATACATTTTTCCGTCCTTCCTTTTTAAAATTCATTTTTAATGTATGTATCCATAGAAGTAAATAGATCTATGTTCCGAAATTTAGAGAACACTGCTCTGTATAAATTTTTGTACAATCAGATATTCTAAATAACAAAAATATCTAAAATATTTGGTGCCTCATAATGAGGAGAGAGATGCCCTTTTGATAAAACATTAAAATTTTTTTTAAATGAAGTAAAATCTGAATTCAATGCTTTTTCATAAAGTTCACGGCATTCAAAGCAAGCATTTTCTTTAAAACAATTACAAAATATTTACTGAATACTACTTTTGTAGTAAGTGGATTGACAGTTGAAATAGTGTCTCAAACACATGTACTGCCATCTATTGAGTGTAAGCTGAACTATGATGGGAATTGTTACTATGATTTATTAACGGCCAGTGGTATGTAAAAGGGAAGTGTCCACGAGCGGAATTGAGACAGTAGCACTCGAAGACCTATTTTAAAGATTTGAAAGAATAATGATAAATAATTTTTTTTTTCATATAATATTATTGAAAACGGTTGTCTCAGACAAAAAAGAAAGAAAAACGCTCAGAATTTATTTTAAATACGCTTAATTGATTACAATAGAAAACTATCATTTAGAGCAGGGGTGGCCAACCTTGAATAATTTTGCGGCCTGCGAGATTCTTTAGAACTTTACAAAATTAGAGTATTTTGTACAAAATTTTTTTGTTTAACGAGATTTTTTTTTTGTTGTAAAAAATAAATCTCATAACTATTATTATTTTATCACGTTGCTTCTGTTACTGCGAATCTCTCTTTTTTTTTCTAACTTGAAATTTATCAAACACATAAATCGTGCTCGAACTTATCGCACGAAAATCTGCAACATCAATTACGATACGCATTGAAATTGACTTGTAAAAACTAAGTGAAAGAGTTCAGAAGCAGATATCTCACTAATTAAATAAATTAAACATTATTTGATCATTGCATTATTATTATTATATTATCTATATTTGTATGCATGAAAAACAATAATAATGTATCATTCTGTTTTAAATTTTCACTCCAACTAATGCTTGTAATGGATCCAAATCTAACATAAATATATGTATTTTTATATGCGGCCCACGAGATTGTAAAGCTCATCCTAAGTGGCCCGCGAGGTAATTTGGGTTGGCCACCCCTGATGTAGAGAATGTTCATCATTGTTGTGTGCTGTGGCTTTCTAAAGGAAGTGAATTCGTGAGATTTTGGAATTTAAAGGAGTAAACAATGAGAGAAAATTTTCCAGTGAGTAATTGCTATTCGAGAATGTGAATTGGCAACGGAATTTAGCTTTTCTTGCCGATATTACGGAACATTTCAAAAATTTTATTTAAGATTACTGGGAAAAGGTTGTATTTTTCCTATCCTAGAGTTGGACATATATCTTCTTTTTTTTTTTTTTTTTTTTCTCTCTTCAAAAATTTTAAATCCACTTTGCAGGATTCATTCAGTTTTCACTAAGTTCGATGATTTTTAAGGTGATAAATGAAATGCTGATCTTTTCACAAATCCTTTTTCAATTTCTGAGCCGGACGTTTATTGTTACCCACCTGAAGTGCAAATCGAAATTATTACCTACAGCTCCCATACTACTCTGAAGAACAAACACAAGTTACTTATTTCAACTGCAAGTGATCTATACTATTTTGAATTTTAGAATTTATACTAACGAGCACAATTTTCCAAATTTACTTGATTTGGCTGTAATATATTATTGTAAGTTTGGATCAACATATTTGTGAACACACACACATATTATGTTTTCTATTAGGAACATAATAAAATCGAAGTATATTGCTCAAAATTAGCTGATACACACATAAAACAACCAAAATTTGTTAGCATCTTCAAAAGAGAGAACTAATCCTTTTTAAGATTACATGGTAAAAAAAAAAAAAACTGCCAAGTCAAAAGCCACTTTAAGCAAGTACTGACTGTTTAGTAATTATTTAAAATTAAATGTTTCAAATTGCTAATTTTATTTAATACCCAATTAACTAAAAGAACCTTTAAAATGTTTATTAATAATGAAACCTAAATTTGTATATATACTTTTGTCTTATTTATTATATTATTTCTGAATTTTCACTATTTAGACGCATAAAACAATATGCTATTTGCGTAAAATTTCCATAATAAGCCTTATAAGTAACATTTTTTACTTTTTTTCAAATTTTTGTCCTTTGGGAAAGTTAGAAGTGGCACGCATAGCTTTTTTTTATCAGATAGTGACACTCTTTGCCAATGTGTTGGCCACCCCTGCCATATACCAACAAATTTTTAATTTTTAACATAGAGATTACCCCTCGACTCTTTCATTTACGTGTTTTTTAGAACGTAACCTCCCCCGGTCCCCATAAGAGAGGTCTGTGTGCGCCGCTGTACTGGTTTTCCTTATTTCACTGTTTCAATTCATCCTTAATCCAGGAACTACAAGATCTCGTACGAGGTAAAAGAGTTTACGTAAGAGAATAGTAATTAAATTGCTCTCTAAATTAATTTACACGTCAATCATCACTGCCAGTGGCGCACACAGGAATTTTTCAAAGGGGGGAGGGGTCCAGTGTGTCGAAAGTTCACCATTCTCGTATCATACTCCAATACGCCACCCAAAATATTCTTTTGATTTTGTCGATTTTCGGGAACAAAAACAGTAAAAAATTAATTATTGAATAAATAATTAGCATTAATTAATAAAATTAATTACTAATAACAATTGTATACATAGGATCATAATCAATCGAGATCAAGGGCTATGGAAGGGGTTCCTCCCCCTTGTGTGCGCCACTGTCACTAACGTATAGTGAACTGAATTCACTAGTTTGTGTGAACTGAATTCACACAACAGCTTCGGGAATCGAATACTCATGATTGCTAGCAGGGACGTTTTAACACTTAATGAGGCCCTGGTCCCCTACACAACTGTAAGCACCCCCTGTGACCCTTAAAAGTACACAGTATATAGCATGTGTGTGACGGAGCTTTATCGTGTCTTCTATTAAAACCTCTTAGGAAATCTTTGGGGCCAGAATGGCAATTCTTTCCAACCAACTCAAGAAGAGAACGCGATTATTCAGATTAGGAATTGTATATATATTGGAGCTTTAGTATTCGCGTGGAGTTCTATGAGGAGGTCTAATAGTGCTAGCGAAGTTCTAAGAGGAGAAAGTTCTGGGGGAGTTCTATGAGTGTTAAGTGAGTTCGAAGCCAGAAGATCATCCATTTGCCGGAGCAAGTTGGATCAAGGATTATATTGACGATATAAGGACTGTAGCTGTTCGCCGTGGAATAGCGGAAAGATAGCTTATATTAAACTAGAGCGGATTCTAGTAAAGTTAGGGAATCATCTATAAATATAGATTCGGTGGTTTATTGCGCTATTTGTTAGAGTTAGAGTTTATGTCTCATCACTCCCCTGATCATACGCCTTCTAGACTTGTGTTGCTTTGCTGAATATAAATTGAGATAACAATAAACTAATTTTAGTATGGAATCTCTGAGTGGTCAGTCTTTTATCCCCTCAAACTTAGGTCGTGTGGATGATGAAGAAATAGTACCCACAGCCCGTGGGCTATCACAAGTGTTGTCAAATACTCGTACAAACCCGAAACGGACATAAATGTTCATGACTCGCACAAACCGGCTCGACCGACTTCCGCCTTTTGACTGAACGAGGGGTGTTGGTGCATGGTGGTAGGCCTAGGCCAGTATGTGGACATCATATGTAGCCAGTTCCGAAATTCCCAGTTGTTCGGATAATACAACCGTGAATAACATTTGACCATTGAAATGATTCGAGTTACGATCTTATTCAGGCTCAGTCAAGAACGAGACCTCATTGCGGCCGAGACCCTGGGCCCGGTTGACCCCTGATTGATGGCTTGTGTCTGGTGAATGGCGTGCTGACTCTCTTAAAGGTCCGTTTTGTGTTATTGAAGGGACGCACTAAGAAGCCTCACGAGGGCTCTTGGCGATGGACCTCATAAATTTGAATCGTGGCCAAGTGACGAGGATGATATCTGAGCTGCACCCCCACTCTTTCCAAACTACCACTCCACGCCAACAAAACAGATTATAAATGCATCGGCCTCCTCCACATGGTGGATCTTCAGTGGTACCAGGATTCCAACCCTAATACTCCCAGTGACATCTTGAGGCATGGGCCAACTGGACCCTGAGCCTAGCAATCGATGTGGGCCTCGTTTCGTTCTCATCTCTGTCTTAAGATCAGGATCCGGATAATTTTAATGTATTCAAATATTAAAAAAAAATCCCGTATATATTCTCCAGCGAATTTAAAACTATTTGTCAACTGGCGAAAGTGATAGAACAGCATTATTACATAATGACCGTTGTCCATGTCTATACCTAATACCATAAACAATAATTCAATTCATGTAGTTGAAATGCGACAATCGATCGTGCCGGTTTGTACTTAGGTTTGTTTTTGAGCTTGTGAGTCGCGTACATTTGTTTGTCTCAAATTATCGTTTGAACGAGTGTTTGACATTGCATACTATATACTGTCTACTTTTTAAAGATCTCGGGTAGGACCTTCTTTTGCATAGGGGCCCAGGGCCTTAAAAAGATTTCTCTGGGGTCCAGGGTATCAAAAAGTTTTTAAGACGTCCCTGAATACTCCGATCACTAGTTCGTGATTCTAGGCAACCGCAAGTTAGGGATGGTGATTCTTTTCGAAAAAAAAATCGATTTTAAATCGATTCATAAAAAAATCGAGGTCTCAAAGATCGATTTCTAAAAAATCAATTTTTTTCCCTAGTCTGCATTTACAATGTAAATATTAATCCAATTTATGATAAACAAGAAAAATACCATAATAAACGATCTCTTATCAGTAAAATCAGGGGCTTTTTTGCTTCAGGGAATTCGATAATTACAATTATTTTTATTACCATATCAAAGTATCAGGTATAAAAGAAGACATTTATTTTCTAAATGTATTCGTTACATTAAAAAGTTTAGATAATATAGTTTATAGTTCCGAATGCTTAGTATCTTAACTTTTTTAAAAACAACAGTCTGTCAAGTCTACCGGGATCCAAGCGGCTCTGCTCATCCCTTGCGATGTTGCCGTCAATCGGAAAAAGGCGCTCACCAGGAACAGATGATCCCGCGATACTCATATACGTCATGGCTATTGAGTGAACGTGATGATAAATAGAGTTTTTTTGTTCTTGTCAGTAAAGTATACATCATACTTCAGGTGCACAACTGCCTGCGATAAATAGTGTTTAAATTCTTCGTTTTTTATTGTTTTTACCAAAACTGAAAAAATCGACTATAGATTTTGTAGGATGAAATATCGATTCAGTGCTACATATCGATTTTCTTTAGTCTGAGGAATAGATTTTTCGATTAATCGATCTCAGATCGCCATCCCTACCGCAGGCCACAATGTGTATCGAGAATGATACATGTCAATTCCGTCTAAGCTCAAAGTTCTCATGTTGGGAGTGGTGAGGAGAGTAAGTAGTAAGCAGGGCCGGACCGTGACCTTTGGGGGCCCTGGGCTAACGATATCTGGGGTCCCCTTAAATAGTTAAATTTTTGCCACTTTCCTAAAAAAAATTTTGTGCGGGTACATTTAAAATATACGAAATTTAAGGGTTTTTTTTTTAAATTTTTTCTTTCAAACAATTTAAATACATTATATATACAATAACATAATTTACAAAAAATCTTTTCTACATTTTTGTGCAGCAAATTCTTTTATTTGCTTATCACATTTAAAGTCTTGGGTGAGATCACTATTAATAGAAAGAAATGATAAATAATTAAGCCTAGTATTTGCCATTGTTGTCCTATATTTGTTTTCTATATAGAACATTTTAGAGAAAGCACGCTCTACTTCACAGCGGTGCTTCTGCTTCAATAGGGAGCGTTCGAAAAATCTTTTAAAATGGTATAAAAGTTTAGAAAAACGCCAACAAGTTTCTTTTCAAAAATTAAATTGAATATATCTCTACAAGCATAGGACTTTAGCTCAGTTTCTTTTAGATAAGTTTTGCATCGAATATATACCTTCTTTTACTAAATGTTGGTCTACGTCATCTTAATAGTAATTAATAATAGCGCGTATACACTCCAGGTTGATGTTCTCCTTACTTTGTGTGTGTGAGATCTTGCAAATCCATCAAAAATTTTAATTTCTTACTATATTCTGCATATAGTTGACTTCTATTTAAATCAAGGATTAGCTTATCTGAAGCAACAATAAGCGTGTCTCTTTTGAATTTTTCTGCCCCATACACAGCTTTTTCTGTGGATTTAACTGCAAATTTTGAAATAACCCGTCTCTTGTTCACATCGCTATATTTCGTTTCTACACTAGGACTTAATTTTTTGGCTGCGTCTTGATACTCCTTTAGTTTTTATCTGATTCATGTCGTACACTTCTTACAAACATTTTTAATGACATAATAAACTTATTCCCTTCACAGATGTCCAAATCAGGAGTCTGTAATTTTTTGTTAACTGCATTAAATCTTTATAATATTTCTTCCGAAAATATAATTAAAATGGCAGTTTCGAGTTTTGTTAATTTATTATATAAATTTACTGCCTCTTTTCGAAAATCAATTTTCTCATTTTCATTGTCACTAAATGTCTTAAGAATATTCTTGATATTATCATAATTATCTTTTAAGGCTTCAACAGCATAGTAATGACAAGACCATCTGGTCTGACTTAAACTTTTTAAGGTAAATTTCAGTTTATTTTCACGATTTAGAAGCTCCCACCTATGGGTCGAAAAGAAAACATATTTGTTGCATTAATCCAAAGAAGTTCACGATTTCAGTTGCAACCTTAACTAATTCTGCACGAGCCAGATTAAGAGAATGTGCAGCACGCGGCACATAATTAGCGAATTTATTATTTTTTCCTTTAGAAGAGCTTGCACACCATTATATTGACCGGACTTATTGGCAGCATTGTCAAATGACTGTTCCCTACAATTATCCAACAACAGTCCATTTGTTTCTAAAAATTCTTGTAGAGAATTAAATAAGTATAAGCCAATGTGAGACTTCTAATCTTAATTAATGCGGCACACCTTTCATACACTTTTCCCCGAAAACAATATCGTAGTACAATAGCAAGATAGTACTTTGTGTCATCGTTGTTTGTCTGAGTTGTAATTGTTTTAATGATTTTCTTGCCCATGATCTTAATTATTTACTCATATATTGCTTTTGATAAGTACGGTATTAACGATTTTGGTCGTAATTCTCGCTGTTCAATAAGTTCACAAATGAATGGATCGAACTCATCCAGCAGTTCCAGGGCACTCATAAAATTACCATTATGAGGAGAACCAAAAACTTCCTTAGTACCTCTAAATGCTAAGCCTATTATAGCCAAATACTTTACTGCCGCAATAACACGTTTAAGGACATTGTGGTAGTATTCTGTATCTGTTCTTAGTTGCTCCTGTAACTGTTTATCTAAAACAGACTTATTTTCTTTTCGTGTCAACCAAACTAACATTGAATTTTTATGTTCAATAGAATTTTCATGATTTTCTTAACAACCTGTAAATTGTTTCCAATCAGAAAAGCCAGTTGTGTATTGAGAATTTGTTTTAGAAAAACAGTTTTCAGGTCAAACAAAAAACACTACTAATACTGGTTGTATAACACAGCCAAGATCTTTGTAGCGCTTAGCCATTTTTAAGTTTATTTAATGAAATGATTGTTCGAAAATGATCTATTTCGATCTTTGTGAAAATCCCCTTGGATCTCACTTAGAGAACGAGAATGATTTTGAGTCAAATAAGAACCAGTAGCCATTTTTATAAATAACTTTCTTTATTTGGATATCTTTCCCAAATAGAATCAAAGACTTTTAATAACAAATAAATCAAAATAGTTATATGAGGTTTAAAAGGGACTTTCCTTTAAATTAATTTAAATATTTAATGATCCAATTAATTAACAATTAGAATATCGATCACGCAGAGATTACCGCAATAAGAGATCCCAGAATTATATTCAATAATGTTCCTGTTGAACATTTAACTTTAATCTCACTCCTAATATAAAACTTTAATGAGACTTTAATTATAAATCAATATTTACCACACTGAATCTCAGCTCTTCCTGAGCCTAATTTATCCACCTAGAAATCTTCAATAATAAATCTCTAACTTCACTATTATAACTTCCTGCTTCAATCTCTCTCTCCTATTCTCCTGACTCTCACTTTACTATTCCGTTTGACTTAAATACTTTATCTAATCTGCATAACAAGGAATCCTGTCCTCTTTTTGGAGCTGATTGGAAATAGGTAGGGGAATTAAATTTCCCTAAAAAAGACGTTTCAGAAGGTTAGTGATAAAGTTCTGTATAGGTTTGTCACATCTTTGTATTCTCTTACCGAAACAGAATATATATTGTTTGGATCTTTATTTTGACAATAACTCATTTCATTGAAAGGATATAATCAATAAAATTATCACTTAGCGATTAAGGCCACGAACCCACGTCAACGTATTTCTTAAACTCCACATTTTCTCTTAACACTTTTCTGTCAGGGCATTACTGATGCCCTCTGGCTGAACAATATCTTTTTTCAGAAGGCTGCTGGTCATCAAGGTCTTGCATATTTTCATCATTAATATTTGTTTGTTATGTTTCTCCGTTTTCTTTGGCTAAGTTCCTTTCCCTTTCGCTTGCTAATGTATCAGCGTTTGTTATATTCTTGTTACTTTACTCCATTGTAAGAAAATTTAAAATTTTGACACATTTAATTTTTTCTTTTTCTTGATTTAACAGTAATTTTCTTTTTTCCACTACACTTTTATGTTTTTTGCCAGACATATTTATATTGTTAACTAAGGACTTGATTTTACTGAAAATAAATTTAAAAGTTCAGGTCATAAAATTACAATAACACTATCGACTGTGTGTGCTCAAACTAAAAATATTATAAATTTTTTTTACAAAACAATATAGAATATTTCTGAGATAATTTTTTGAAAAAAGCATCTAATTTGTTTAAAAAAATATAAAAAAATCATTGTCTATACTCGCTAAAACCTAAAACGCTGATGATAATTATTTATTGGCCCATCAGTTTAAAGGGATTTTTTATAAGAATAAATCCGGATCAATTCCTTTTCTCCTGTTCAACTCTGATCTTTTCTGTCCAAATGAATCATTAAATGTATCCTGCTGATGACAGTAATCGTTTTGTTGTCCAGTAAAAGTTAAAAAAATACTGATTCCTTTGAAATCATACCTAACAGATAGCATTTTGGTTAAATCAATATAAACAGTTTCATACAAACACAATGAAATCTTTATCCCGAATTTCAGAGAATCATCAAACAAAATTTAAAAAATTGTAAAAAAAAACATATTTAACAACAATCCCGTTGATTATTTTCACCGGCTCAAGTGTAGTATAGGGGGAGGGGGCACTACTTTGGAATTGGCGATTTTTATCTAAATGTCATGGTGAGATATCGAATTCAATCTAAAGCAAATAATAAATGATTCCGAAAAAATTACCTTGGCGACCACTTTAAGTCGCCATAATAAAAGTGCAAAGTGCCCCCCCTTTACTACACTTTAACCATTTTCACCAAATTAAGACATCACGAAGTGCAAAAAATATTTTGGCGAGGTTTTTTCATTTGCGGTACATGATTGGCAAAAAAAAAGTACTAAGATATAAAAGAAACAAAAATTATATATTGAATTAAAAAAGGATCACCGGAGAGAAAGAAAGAAGGCGCTACTAATATTCATATTAATTTCATACTATCTAAAGAAGATAACGATAGCAGAAATACAATACTAACGTTAATTGCAGTTAGAACTGAACTACTCTTATCAGTACGAAGATTTGATTTGTAAAAATAATTATAAAGCGAGAAATATAAATTCTGCGTGAAATTACTGAAAAAGTAAATTGTATTTTGTAAGCAAAATCACACACAAATAAACATCCCGCGATAATACTATCCGAATGTTGCCAAACCACAAAACAAAATTTTAGTTGTTAAAAGAAGAATCATTAAAAAATATTTTATTCGAAAAATAATCCTAATTAAGTATTGAAGAACGGAAAAATTGGATAAATATTCCAACCGATAAACATAGCTATAGTAAAAATATGGAGTAATCTTGAAAAACTGCGCGTAAAGTGTAAATTTTCCATTTAGTGAGAAACGTGACATCATATGACGTCATAACACTGGAAAATCATTTAAAAATTAAATTTTAAAAAATTTAGAAAGAATTACGAAATAATAAGTATCTAAGAACCCGTCCGGATTCAAATGCAACGTTATGTCAAAATTTCAGAGAAAATGGTCCAGTAGTTTCGGAGATTACCGGCTTTGAACAAACACACATTATATTTTTATTTATATAGATTATGACAATCCCCCATGTCGTGTATTCATTGTGTTGAAATGAAGAAGCCTTTTCATTACTGGAACAAATACTATTTAATGTTCTTACGTTCCACAACACAAGGGGTCACTTAAATAAAACAACACACATCCATTATCGTTACAGAAAATGGCTTAAGGACTAAAGGAGGGAAACAGGCTTTCCCTGACTCCACGTGTACACATCTTTCCCCGGTAGCGATCCAAGGCAGAAGCGCGAGGTGAACGAGTTCCCGCTTCTCTAAAGAACAGGTGGTGCCCCCTGGCTGCCACTAATCATCAAGGGAAGGCAGGGTTTAAATGTAGTTGTTACATTCTCCCCTACACCGCCGAAGACCGTCTCGGCGAGGGGGTGTACTAGCAGACCTTATGGCATTCTCTCCGGCAGTACCTCTAGGAACCAATGGCTGTTTGCGTGGCCTTCCTCTTTTCTTGAGAGGCACTACAGGAGACTGGGTCTCTGTGCCATTCAGAAAGGGTGTTAAAGCTGATGTATGGTAGACACCTAAAGGTTCGTTAGGTTTGTCACAACTGGCTACTACAAAGGTAGTGGGAGATCTCTGGGATAGCACAATGTACGGCCCGTCTCTCCTAGGCATGAGTTTTGCACTCCTGTTCTGACTCGCTTTACTTAATGGGTGAAGTTTTACCCATACCAGATCATTAACTTTATAGTTAGGACTTGGTCTGCGTGATTTATCTGCATATGTTTTTTGACGATCTTGACTCATCTCAATGTTTTCTTTAATTTGTGACATGTATCCTTCAAAACGTTTTAAATAGGGTGTAAATTCAGGCACAAAATTATCGTTATGGATGACGGACCGTAGATCAGTATTTACTTGGTCCAAAGTTCGTAGTTCTCTGGCGAAGGTTAGGTATGCTGCCGTGTGATCTGTTGACTCGCATTTTGAAGTATTCAGTGCAAATCTAATAGCTGGTAGCTTTTCAGTCCATAATGTATGGTTGTTACCTACCATCATTGCCAAACGAGGTTTCAAATCCTATTTTTTCCTTTCGACTGGATTTGCCTGTGGGTGATATACGGGAATGAGACTTTGATTGATATCCAAGACAAAAACATAACTGTTGCATCACCGCACTCACGAATTGAGTCCCATTGTCACTTATTAGTCTACGGGGCACTCCGTATCTTAGAAAGACTTCATTTAGAAGTGTCATGGCACATTCTTTAGCAGTAGCTTGCTTTAATGGGAATAACTCTACCCATTTTGTTGTGTAATCCTCCACTATGAAAATCCACTTCATACCTTCGGTCGTTTCTGGTAAGGGACCAAAAAGATCAATAGCTATGCTCTCAAATCGTTGAGTTGGAACAGGGGTCTGCAGAAGACCTGCAGGTTTCTGATTCGTGGCTTTGTATCTAATGCATTCTGAACAGCTCTTCACATAATCAGCAATAAATTTCCTCATACCAGTCCAGTAATATTTCGAGGAAATTCTGGAAAAAGGTACCATCAGCACCGTAATGTGCAGCGGTGGGAGCATCATGGTGCAATTTTTAATATCTTCTCTCTCTCATGAGTAGGGACAACTAGTTGAGCTTCTTCAACTTCAGCATGAGGTGAGTACCGGTACAGTACTCCCTGATTCATCACGTACCCTCTCCCAGTCAATTGGCAAAGTCAACTCCCTTGTTGGGATTTTCAAAACAATCAACTATCTTTTTTAGCTCAAGGTCCTTCAATTGTTCTGTTCTTAGCTCATTAGCAGTTCTCGTCGGGAAATCAATATATTATAGTTTTTAATTCGCAAATTTCTTCATCTCTATACTCTTGCCTGGAAAGCATATCTGCAATAAAATTGCATTTCCCTGGAAAATAGTCAATCTTCAGATTGTAAGATTGTATTTGAAGTGCCCATCGGGCTAATCTTCCGGTTGGTGATGTTAAATTCATCAGCCACTTTAACGGTTGATGGTCAGATGCCACTGTAATTTCTGCCCCTTCAATATATCCTCTAAATTTGTTTAAGGCCCAGACTACAGCCAAGGCTTCTCGCTCTGTTGTCGAGTAATTTTTTCAGCAGAACTCAAGAGTCTACTGGCATATTCTACTGGTTGTTCATCGGTGGGGCTTTCTCCTTGTAGCAGAACTGCACCGAGGGCGTAACTGCTTGCATCCGTTCGGATGATAAAAGGCTTTTTAGGATCAACTTGTCTCAATATTGGCGGGGTTATTAAACATTGTTTGAGGGTTTGGAAAGCTTGTTGCTCAATTTCACTCCATTTCAAAGCAGTACTTTTCTTTGACAAGTTGCTAAGGGGGTCTAGCAATATCTGAAAAATTCGGGATGAATTTTCTATACCATGAGCAGGTCTGTAAAAATGACTGTAGCTGCTTTAGGTTTCTCGGGGAAGAAATGTTTTGTATCGCTGCAGTTTTATCTTGATCCACCTCTATTCCCTTAGGTCCCCAAAGTCCAAGGTATTTCACGCGAGAGCAAACAAACTTGCATTTTTCTCTGTTAGCACATAATTTAAATTTTTAAGTCTGTCAAAGACCATTCTTAAGTCCTCAATGTGTTGTTCAAACGTTTCAGACAACACAACGATATCGTCTAAATACACCAGGATATTTACATTTGGCAATCCATTACGAAACTGGTCCATAAGACGCTGAAAGGTTGCTGGGGCATTGCGAAGTCCAAATGGCATTCTTTTTGTACCTAAATGTACCAAAAGGGCAAACGAATGCAGTCTTGTCCTGGTCCGCTGGATTGACCTCTACCTGATGATAACCGGATTTTAAGTCAGGGTAGACATAAAAGCAGTAGATTTAGCATCATGTAAAAGAACATCCATGAGGGGCAGTGGATATTTGTCAGGTATAGTAATGGCATTTAGTTTACGATAATCTATGCACAACCTAACAGTTCCATTAGACTTGGGTACTAAAACTACTGGGGCTGCGTATGGGGACTCGCATTCTTCTATAATATTGTGAGCCAAAAGATTATCAATTTCTTTCCTTAAGTGTTCTTTCCTGTTCGAAGATAGTCTATAAGGTGCAGTTGAAACTGGTGGGTGGCCACCTGTGTTTATAAAGTGTTTTACGAATGGAGTTGGTTCTCCCCCTAGTCTGAAAACATCTTTACTTTCATTAAGCAGGACCATCAAATCATTTCTTCCTTCTACATTTAGGGCCTGTCCTTCTTCTTCTCGCAAATGGAGATCATTTGTCTCAGTTTCTTTAACAGTGTTGCTATGTAACGGAATTTCACTGGGAATCGAATTCGTGGGACAAGAACTACTATTTATTTCGACAGGACTGTCGTCTACAGGCAAAGGAACATCTTTTGAAAAAAGGTATCCTGAAGCTTGGTTTGTCACCAAAATACCAAAAAATTGTTACGCATGTCCATTACGATTCCTGATGTCCTTAAAAGTCAACACCTAGAAGGTGCGGTTACCTTTTTGCATGTGGCAAAAAATTAAATCGATTTGGAAAGTTCGTCCACCTACGGTGATTGGTACTGTAACTTTTTGAACAAGGGATGTGGATTGTTGACCATCAGCTAGGCACATAGCAAGATGAAATTCTGAGAATTTTGTCCACGATTTCTCAAGAATTTAAACATTAATTCTCCCAGTGACTGGCTGGCTCCTGTATCAGCACAAACTGTGCCTGTAGCCTCATAGACTTCGATGTCAAGTAGAGCTACTGGGGAGGTAAGACAAGTAAACATGTGTATGGCGTTGACAGAGGCACTCTCTTTTTTTGTGAGCATTTTGGACATTTCGATTTTATAATTCCAGGGTTGCCACAACCATAGCAAGAAATAGGTGGATGAAAACCGGTGTTGGTATTCCGAGCTGGCATGTAGCTAGGGTTAGCAAAAGCACTATTATGGTTACCCGAAACATTCTTTTCAACTTTGAATGAGTGAGACTTCCTAAACTCCGGATTGCCTGTGTTCCTAGAAAAACGAGAGTTGCTTAGTTTTGTTAATTTTTGCGAAGAGGGTTTAACATTTTCGTATGAGTCCAGCTTTTCAGCTAACACAACGGGATCATTCAGTATTTCCCAAGTGTCTAGGAAATTATTCTTGTAATCTGGTGGATACCTTTTTTTTTTATTTGATCTGCTATGATAAGATCTTTCAAGGTTTCAAATGAATCTATATCTAATTCTTTTAGACAACCTTCGAAAAAAGGTTCTTAGCTCAAAAAAGAAATCTTTCCACGTGGAATGATCCTGTTTCTGGTGTCGGCAAAAAGGACTCTGAAACGGTCAGCTGTCAGTTTGAACCTTTGCAATAAAATATTGTGAATGTGAGCATAATTCCTAAACATCTCTTCCGGTTCTCTTGCAATTAACCTGCCAATATCACTTGGCAGGACTCAATTAAGTGTGATACCCAAAAATCGGCAGGTACATTTAGGAGCTTCATTTGTCTTTCGAACATTGTTAAAAACAGTGATATGTCATCTTTATCAGGGGATGAATGTGGGCAAGACTGTTTTTAAATCCAGCCTCATGGGGTTAGAATCCATTTGAGAAGAATTACCTACGGAAGCTGGAGGATTTTGCGCTTGTAATTTAAGCTTTCAAGCTCAAATGCTCTCTGATCAGCAAGGAACTTATCCTCCCGTTCTATTTTCTTTAAGGCTTCGATTTCAAGCGATTTACGTTCGTCAACAATGTTATCGAGCATCTCTTTTTACAAACTGCTCATTATTCTGAAAGAATGTACATGAAGTGATTTTTTCGCGTAAGTCAATTATTTTAAAATGCACCAATACATATTTATCAACAATGTTATATCAGTTACTTCTTCCTGAAAGCAGAAATGATCTTTCACTATTTGAATTTCACAATTATTTTCAACAGTAGATTGAAATAATTATAATTAAAAAAATTGCATTATAGAAGCAAAATATACAAATACTAATATCTCAAAAAAAAAAAGATAAATGATCATATTCCTCAATATTATTGTACAAAAGATTTGTTACATCTACTCACAGATTTAATTTCCGTTTTCTTGTTAAAAATACAGGTGAAGATTTCAGTAACACATAATCTCGGGGAAGAGATTGTTTTCTTTCAAAATAGCAGATATCTTGTAAACACCACTCGCGCACTTCAAAACATAACACATAAAAGCAACACAATTTCACTTCGGATTATTTCCTCACTTTTCGAGCACTTTCACCTTAGTATCCGGATGATAATAAACCGATTATTTTCCAACTAAAAGACGAGCACTTTCACCTTAGTATCGGGATGATACTAAACCGATAATTTTCCAACTAAAAGACGAGCAATTTCACCTTAGTATCAGGATGATACCAAAACTGACAGTTTTCTGAAAGACGAGCACTTTCACCTTAGCATCGGGATGATACTAAAACTGACAATTTTCTGAAAGACGAGCACTTTAACTTTGACTGTCGGGGCGACACACACTAAAATTTCCATACACGTGGTCAGTTGGTCGAAGAAAAACAAAATGTACACTCAAGGAAGCGTTGATCAGCATCTCGGTTTCCTGGTCCGGTTAGAACGTTGGGCGCCACTATGACAATCCCCCATGTCGTGTATTCATTGTGTTGAAATGAAGAAGCCTTTTCATTACTGGAACAAATACTATTTAACGTTCCACAACACAAGGGGTCACTTAAATAAAACAACACACATCCATTATCGTTACAGAAAATGGCTTAAGGACTAAAGGAGGGAAACAGGCTTTCCCTGACTCCACGTGTACACATCTTTCCCCGGTAGCGATCCAAGGCAGAAGCGCGAGGTGAACGAGTTCCCGCTTCTCTAAAGAACAGGTGGTGCCCCCTGGCTGCCACTAATCATCAAGGGAAGGCAGGGTTTAAATGTAGTTGTTACAAGATATATTATTTTATCATAACACATGCAATCATTAAAAAATATATTTAAAATAATAGCAAAATAATATTACTAAACTTATCTCCTTTTAGAGTAAAAGAAGAAAACATTGAAATAACACATTAGTTACTGATCTAATTCAAACTTTGAACATTCAGAAAGAATTTTAAAAAATGCCTTTCGGATACTTTAATCAACGATAACACAATGACTTATAAAAATGCTCTAATAATAACAAAAAGATTCCAAAATTTTTCACTTAATGCAAGAAAAAAGGAGAAAAAAATCTGCAATTACATATTTTATATAGATTTCGCATTCAGTGATTCAGGGGGAAAAAAACGAAATTTTTTTACTGTAAGCAACAGACAAATGAGCTGAAATTTTTTCAATTCAGAGAACAATAATGGTGGTTGTGCAATGACTCGTTCCAAAAATGAAAGTTATCTTACGAGAAAAGATTCGTGTCAACAATATTATTTTAATTAGATCAAAAGAAAAGATTTTAAAACCCATATACTGTTACTATTGACACATATATACAAAATAATTTCATTGACAATAAAATAGCCTAGTTTTCATTTAACTTGTGACGAATCTGTACGGAACCTTTTCATTAATTTTCTTAGGCATCTTTTTGGGGAATATAAATTCGCGTTTATTTCCAATCAACTCCAAAAAGATGTACGGGATATTTAAATTAGATAAGGTATTTAAGTCGAGCGTTACGAGATAGCAAGATAGATGATGGTAGGCTATTGAGCCAGTAACTTTAAACGCATTACTAGAAGATTCAAGGAGATTAGATTCGTGAAGACGTCGTGCTGCTAGACGTACCAGAAAGCTGATATAAGCCAGTGGTAAATATAATTTACGTACGCTTAAAATAAGCGTCAGTTTAAGCGACTTAAAGTTAATGAAAGTTACGAATTCGAATACGTGTATTTCTCGGATCTCCTATTTCGGTAAACCTTACTTGAGTTTGAGCTTGATTATTAATTAATTGCATTCTTAGTAATTTAATTTAATATAAAGGCAAATCCCTTTAAGAGACGTAACATTATCTTATTATATGTTATCAGAGATTTTTTTGAGAAAAGTATAATAATAAATAAATATTATTATTATTCAAAATGGCTCTTAGTGGTTCTTTGCCTCAAATTAATCTTGATGTTCAAGATGTGACCCAATTGGGGGGGGGGTCATCACAGTGGCGCCCAACGAGTAAATCCCGAGTTTAGAGTCGGATCTAATTTTCGAATCATCCCTGAGCAGTATTTTTCGGGGGTGGAGAATGTGGTTGAATTTTTGGAAAATATGGATAATAACATATTACGAGATACCCACACAACTCACCTGTGCATATTTAAAGAGTCATTTCACAGGACGGGCACTAGATTGGTTTGAGGTTCTAGGTTATAGGGTTGTTGAAGACAAGGCGACGGATTACGCGCACTTAAAGCAAGCGTTGTCAGAACAGTTCCCCGTGGTTAGAAATAGGTCGGAGCGAGAAACGCGTTTCTATTCATCATCTCAAAAGCATAATCAAAAACCGTCTGATTTTGTGTATGATTTGTTGAAGATTCACAAAATCTTAAAACTCGAAATGACGGAGGAAAAATTGATCGATCATATTAGTAGTAGGTTAGAACCTCAGATTTTGGATTATGTAGAGGTGAGGAATCCGCAAACCACATCCAACCCCCTACAAATTATTGATAAGTATGAGGAACGGTTTCTAAATAGAAAGATCAGAGGTTCGAGTTGGGAATCCCGAGATATAAAACCAAACGAGAACAATCGTTTCCCTAACAGGAATCGACAAGAAAATTGGAGGGAAACGAGAGGTAACAATAGATACGCGGACAATAGTAGACCACGGAGAGAGTTCAATAGATTTGAGAGTCAAGGTGTTGTGGATAATCAGAGATTCGATGGTCGACGCCGAGGTGGTCAATCGGATCATAGATTCCACAATCAAGGCGGTCGACAAGGTGGTTCGAGGAATAGTGCTTTCAGAGGTCAGAATGATCAAAACAGATATTTAAACTTTTAAGCGATCGATGCGAGTATGGGGGTGATGGATCGCGATGTATGGAAAATCCTCCAGATACAGAACACCAAACTATTAGGGTATCCTCATTACGAATGACTCCAGTAGATTTACCGTATGTCCCTATTCTTCTAAATGAGACATTCATTACAGCCCTTTGGGACACGGGGGCGGAGAAATCTTTCATATCAGAAGAGGTCTATCGCAAATATTTTTCGTATCGACCTCGTCAAAAGACGAAAGATAGAGAAGTGACGGCACAGGAAACCCCGTGTTGTCACTTAGATCGGGTCGAATTACAGATTCGGATCCGAGAATTCCAGAAAACCTGGGAATTTCACATTCTTAACAATATGCAGTACCAATACATTTTAGGCATTGATTTTATGAAAGAGTACAAATTAACTTTAGATTTCGATCAGAAATCGCTGATCATTCCAGATAACCAAATTAAGCAGTTGCAGAAAATGGACAAGCCGGTCGAGATTGATCTATCAGATACAAAGCTCGGTGAAGGGCAAAAGAAAAAATTAAGGAATTTATTTAATGGTTTTAAAGGGCTATTTTCAGATCAGCCGGGGTTAACTCATATTTTATACCATGAAATCAATACTGGGGACAAGGGACCGGTAGTGTCGAGACCCTACAGATACGACAGGGTCAAACAAGGAATAATCGATTATCACATTGAGAAAATGTTGCGAGAGGGTCCTTCTGCAGAGGAAATAGAACATATTGGCTTATTGTGCTACTGTACAATTGTAAGAATTCGTTGCAGTCGATGATCGTAATGTGTATACAGCACCAATTATGGCAGACAAACACATTTTGAAATTTGTTCAAAGCTCAAAAAATATTATTGATGCAGATTCCAACGACGAAAATGAAATAAATAATGTTCACGTCATCTGAAATGAGGAATATCATGAAAAATACTTAGACGCAGTGGTGTCGCGTGGGCTTTCGCCGACTGGGGCTAACCGAAAGTTTGTCGCCTTTCTATTTTCATTATTAATCAAGAAAATTAGTAAAAGTAAAAAAAAGGCAGCTTTAACTTTTTTATTGATCAAAAATGCATTTTTCCTGTTTTTTTCATAGCAAAATCTTTTATACAAGTGTCAATATCAATATGTATGTCATGTTAAATTGCCATAATAGCTAAATTTGTTAGCCTTAACGTTGACATAGCCGATCTGAGATAATTTTTGATTAATTTTAGCTTAGAGAAGCTTCTCTCTCAACTGGCATTACTGATAGCAGATATTAAAAAATTCTCAACATTATGACAGTGTTTGGTAAGCCATCTTCAAGTTTGGACTCAATACTATATTTTAAAAAACCCAGAGAGTCGGACCTAATGAGTTATTTTTTTTACAGCTGTGACAAATTTATACGGAACTTTATCACTAACCTTCTGAGACGTCTTTTTTAGAGAAATTTAATTCCCTCCCTATTTCCAATCAGCTCCAAAAAGAGGACAGGGATTCCTTATTATGCAGATTAGATAAAGTATTTAAGTCAAACGGAATAGTAAAGTGAGAGTCAGTAGGAGAGAGAGATTGAAGCAGGAAGTTATAATAGTGAAGTTAGAGATTTATTATTGAAGATTTCTATAGGTGGATAAATTAGGCTCAGGAAGAGCTGAGATTCAGTGTGGTAAATATTGATTTATAATTAAAGTCTCATTAAAGTTTTATTTTAGGAGTGAGATTAAAGTTAAATGTTCAACAGGAACATTATTGAATATAATTCTGGGATCTTTTATTGCGGTAATCTCTGCGTGATCGATATTCTAATTGTTAATTAATTGGATCATTAAATACTTAAGTTAATATAAAGGAAAGTCCCTTTTAAACCTCATATATCTATTTTAAATTATTTGTTATTTAAAGTCTTTGATTCTATTTGGGAAAGATAACCAAATAAAGTTATTCATTAAAATGGCTACTGGTTCTTCTTTGACTCAAAATCATTCTCGTTCTGAAAGTGAGATCCAAGGGGATCTTCACAATGGCGCCCAACGAATAAATCCCGAGAATAGAGTCAGATCCGGTTTTAGAATCATTCCGGAACAATATTTTTCGGGGGTTGAGAACATAAATGATTTTTTGGAGAATATTGATAATAATCTCGCGTATTATGATATACCTGCACAACTAGCGTGTGCTTACTTGAAAGGTCATCTCAAAGGACGGGCACTAGACTGGTTCGAAGTTCTTGGTTATAGGGTCATTGAAGATAAGGCAACAGACTACGCGCACTTAAAAAAGGCATTGTCGGAACAATTCTCCGTGGTCAGAAACAGGTCAGAACTAGAAACGCGATTTTATTCCTCATCGCAAAGGCGTGATCAGCAGCCTTCGGACTTTATTTATGAATTATTGAAAATTCATAAGGTCCTTAAACTAGAAATGTCGGAGGAAAAATTAATTGATCACGTCGTTAGTCGATTAGAACCTCAAATTTTGGATTATGTTGAAGTTAGACATCCACAAAATACTGCCAATCTCCTGCAAATCGTTGATAAATACGAAGAACGTTTTATGAATAGACAGATCAGAGGTTCGAGTGAGGGATTTAGAAGTTCAAACCCTAAGGAAAACAATCGTTTTAATAACCGGCATAGACAAGACAATTGGAGGGAAAACAGAAATAATGAGAGATACGCCAATAACAGCCGACCACAAAGAGAGTTTAATCGGTTCGAAAACCAAGGTTTCGCAAATAATCGGAGATTCGAGGGTCGACGCCAAGGTGGACAATCGGATCAGCGATTCCACAATCAGGGCAGTCGACAAAGTGGGTCGAGAAATAGTACATTACGGGGTCAAAATGAACGAAATAGACATTTAAACTTTTAAGCAATCGATGTGAACATGGGGGTAATCGCTCGCGGGGTACGGAAAATCCTCCAGTTTCGGATCAACGGCCTATCAGAGTATCCTCTATAAGAATGACCCCAGTCCAATTACCGTATGTCCCTATACTATTAAACGAAACCTTTATTGCAGCACTGTGGGACACGGGAGCGGAGAAATCTTTTATTTCGGAGGAGGTCTACCCCAAATATTTTTCATACCGACCTCGTCAAAAGACGAAGGATAGAGTTGTGACAGCATAAGGAGCCCCGTGTAGTCACTTAGGTCGGGTCGAATTGCAGAATCGTATCAGGGAATTTTAGAAAACCCTGGGAATTCCATATTCTAGACAACGTGCAATATCAATACATCTTGGGAATCGATTTTATGAAGGCGTCACGATTGACATTGGATTTTGATCAGAAATCCTTGATCATTCCCGACAATCAGATCAAACAATTGCCGAAAATAGAAAAACTGGTCGATATTGATCTCACAGACGCAAAACTTGGTGACTGGCAACAGAGACAATTAAAAGCTTTATTTAATAATTTTAAGGGGTTATTTTCCGATCAGCCGAGGGTTAACGCATGTTCTATATCATGAGATAGATACTGGAGACAAGGGACCGGTAGTGTCGACACCATACAGGTACGACCGGGTCAAGCAGGGCATTATTGATTATCACATCGATAAGATGTTACGTGATGGTACAATTTGTCCTATTAATTCGCCTTACGCATCTCCAGTCGTTCTAACACGAAAGAAAAATGACCTTCCTCCAGATTCTCCCGAGGCGTATAGTTTCGCGATCGATTATCGCAAATTAAATGGAATTACCAAATATCATCGATATCCATTACCGGTGATTGATGACTTACTCACCAATATTCCTCACACCGGCGTTATGTCCACACTAGATTTAAGAAGCGGGTTCTTTCAGTTGGCAATTAGCCCAAAAGATATTGAAAAAACGGCTTTCATTACTCGAAATGGCACTTTTGCATTCCTCCGGATGCCGTTTCGCCTTTCGGGGGTGGCGCCGAATTTCCAAAAGGCCATCGATATTATACTCAAACCTGTTATTGGGCGTTTCGTGTCGGTTTATATGGACGATGTTATCATCACATCTCCATCGTTTAAAGACCATCTGGATCATTTAAATCAGGTTTTTACTTTATTACGAGACGCAGGCTAACTTTAAATAAGGAGAAATGTCACTTCGGCCGTGACAAACTAAAATATTTAGGCCTGATTATTAGCAAAGACAGAATCGAAACTGACAGTAATAAAATTAGGGCAATTATGGAAATGAAACCTCCCAAAAATAATAGGGAAGTGTCAAAATTTTTAGGGATGACGGGTTGGTACCAAAAATTTATCCCGTGATACGCAGACACATGCGAACCATTGTACCAATTAAAGAAAAAGGGGGCTAAGTTTAACTGGTCTAAAGAAGCACAAGATTCTTTTGATAAGATCAAACGTACACTAACGGAGGCACCAGTTTTACAATTACCGAATTTTTCTGAACAGTTCAATTTATTCACTGATGCTAGTGGGTCGGAATTGGTGCTGTGCTTCAACAAAATCAAAAACCTATTGCTTTTGCGTCTCGAACCCTTAATAAAGCAGAACGTAATTATACGGTTACCGAAAGAGAATGTTTGGCAGTAATATGGGCTCTAAATAAGTTTAAAACTTATTTTGGACCCCTGCCTGTGAAAGTGATCACAGATCACGCAGCGTTAACAAAGTTAACGAATGGTAAGAATTTGTCAAGTCGGATGATCCGATGGGCATTGAAATTGTCCGAATTTAACATGGAATGGGAGCACAGGCCTGGTGTTCAAAACGTGGTCGCAGATCTTTTATCGAGAAATCCAGTGGACAGTATCGAGGAGTCACAAATTTCGTGCGCAACTCTTAGAGCCCTCGCAATAAATTCACGTGAACAATTCATTAGGGAACAAAGGGAAGATCCTGAATTAGGACATATTTACCGATATTTAGAAAACCCTGATGACAGTTCTGTTAATGCGACGGTATGCGAGGGTTGGTCCCAGGACGTCAAGTTAATAAATGGTCTCCTCTTTTATATACGCGAAGTATTTTTCTACTCTGGGAGAACTAAGAGTTTATATTCCTGGTTCTCTTCGAAAAGATATAATGAAAGAATTTCATGATCTGCCACTAGCAGGACATCTCGGAAAGAGGAAGACATATCTTAAACTTCATGACACGTGCTATTTTTCATTTATGAGAAAATATATATTTGAATATGTTTCAACCTGTGACCGTTGTCAAAAATTTAATTATAAAAACGCGCTACCAGCTGGTCGTTTATGCCTATAGTTTCATAATATCCAAATGAAATTGTAACGCTAGACTTATTAGGCCCCTACCCTGCATTCCGACCCGAGAGATATAAATTCATATTAGTTATATCTGACCACTTCACTAAGTGGTGTGAGCTGATTCCTCTTCGTAAAGCTTCAAGCCAAGCAATAGCTAATGCCCTTTTTGATAACTATATAGCGCGAAACGGAGCTCCGATTTCTTTGATAAGTGATAACGGCCCCCAATTTATTTCTGACGTATTTGAACATCTCAGTCACAGGTTGGACATCAAACATATGAAAACGGTAACGTACAGACCGCAGGCTAATCTCACTGAGAGAGTA
Organism: Trichonephila clavipes; assembly: GCA_019973935.1. NCBI lineage: Eukaryota > Metazoa > Arthropoda > Arachnida > Araneae > Nephilidae > Trichonephila > Trichonephila clavipes. The sequence goes on along the minus strand of BMAU01018474.1, from coordinate 671,895 downwards.
AATAGAAATTTAGTTCAAATGATAACCTCTTTTGTTAAAGAAAACCATGAAAACTGGGAACAATTTCTACATGAGTTCGCTTTCGCGCTGCGCACTGCGGTAAATGAAATAGCAAATAAAACTCCGGCTGAGTTATTCTTGGGAAGGAAAATCATAACCCCGTTTAGCAAGCTCATAAATGTTACAGGGGATACGAAATATGTTGGTAGGAACATCGAAAGATTATTCGATGAGGCAAGACGAAATATGCGAAAAAAGCATGTCTTGGGAAAAATATTACAGTCGCAGAAGGAAAGATGTTCACATCAAAGTGAACGATTTAGTTTTAATTCAAACACATTTCTTAAGTGCTGCGGCTAGAAAACAGGTTGGAAAATTTATGCCTAAGTTTGAAGGTCCCTATAGAGTTTTGGAAGTCAAAGATAATAATTTGATCATTTGGAAAAGCGGAAAAAGAGTGACAGTTAATATTGATCAGGTTCGAGTGTACCGTCCTCGACAGACAGACACGATTAGTTCGGATAGTCAGGTAGAAACTCTGTATGACGCAAGAGTTAGTCAAGGAGTTAGTCATATCGAATATATATATATATAGATCGAATCAAGGGCAGTTTAAAGAGCACAGGAAAACCTCTAGTAAGGAAAGTGAGGGGTGTAGATCACGGCAGGGTAACACCGCACGGGAGATCCCCAGAAACAAACGCAAAATGAGTAGTAATGAGTCGAAGGACCAAGTTTTAAAACGGTCCAAGATGTGCAGGAAGAGATCACTGCAAGGGTCTGAGCACAAGGACCGGAAAAGACTCGCTCCTGAGCAAAGGCAGGGAGTCAAGAGGTCGATTCCACCCTCGATCTCATCCAGAACTTATAAATTTAAGAGACCTAATACCTCCTCACAAGGAGTAGAGTCCATTGCAGGTCCATCAAGGTTGCCTGATTGCAGACTGAATAAGTCAACCACAGTCGATTCCCGGACGGAAGGTAGTGGACGTGATAACAAGACCCGCCAGACCAGAGCAACAACGAGAGGACGCAACAAACAAGCGGAGAGACCAGTCCGGTCGAATCAAGCCACTACAAGGAGACCTTGCCCATACTATCTACGCAGCCGAGTGAAGGAAAGCGACGGAATTCCTGAGGAGCAGAGGAACATCGAAATCAACGGCATCCCTCACAGCAGAATAAGGAGAAGAAGCCTCAGTATGGAAGCGTTGGATGGAGATCCGGTACATAGGAGAATTTAACAGACAAAAACCAGGTTGTATTGTTTCTTTATCTTCGCGATACGAACAAGTGAAGAATTTTTGCAATTGAAGCAAGTCACGGGCGGACTTTAAAATTAAGAAGACTGGCAAAAGTGGACATTGCATTGTGTCTGTTTTTTTCTGTAGCAGAAAAAACAGCTTTTGTGATAATTTTTTGTATTATGGAGAAAACATCTGTAAAATTTGCATTTGTTTACTTCGATGTATGACTTCGCTAAGATGCGACAATTCATTTGGTTGTTTGTGTTATCTGTTTATTGCAAAATGATTGTTATTGTATGATGTATATATATATATATATGTATATTTTGTTTCAAATCTGGTGACTTGGGGCGCGGCGAAGTTAGATAGGATTAACCATTAACACTAACTAGCGCAAAAACTTTCAGAATGGGAAGGCAAAGGAACCAGATATATATTGTATGTAAAATTCATGTAACAAATGTATAAATTCATGTCTGCTTTTACCTACCACTCAAATGGAAATTAATCTTTCAGGGTAGCTGACCCTGAAGTCCTCTATGTTCCAGTGCCAAAGAAGATAAAAATTGTTATTTTATGTATAGTGCTTAAGTAGGAATTAAGTAAACTCTATGGGGCTGGTTTTTTGCCACCACTTGGGTGGTTTTTCCCACGCCCCCGTGGCCAAATGGATAGAGTGCAGGGATTAATTTAAACTTGTAAAGTGTTATGAGGTTTAAAAATTAATTATAAGTCGTAATTTCATTTGTCCTTTTCCTTAAGGAAAGAGAGTTTCAGTAATATCCAATTAGCAGTTAAAGTCGTCGGAACTATAAGACAAAGATAGGAATTACGTAATTTATTTTCAGGACGTATGAGACCTTTGAATAAATCCCGTTTTCTTTTTGGAGGGGGTTGTAACAAATCTATACGGAACTTTATCACTAACCTTCTGAGACGTCTTTTTTAGAGAAATTTAATTCCTACCTATTTCCAATCAGCTCCAAAAAGAGGACAGGGATTCCTTATTATGCAGATTAGATAAAGTATTTATAAGTCAAACGGAATAGTAAAGTGAGAGTCAGTAGGAGAGAGAGATTGAAGCAGGAAGTTATAATAGTGAAGTTAGAGATTTATTATTGAAGATTTCTAGGTGGATAAATTAGGCTCAGGAAGAGCTGAGATTCAGTGTGGTAAATATTGATTTATAATTAAAGTCTCATTAAAGTTTTATATTAGGAGTGAGATTAAAGTTAAATGTTCAACAGGAACATTATTGAATATAATTCTGGGATCTCTTATTGCGGTAATCTCTGCGTGATCGATATTCTAATTGTTAATTAATTGGATCATTAAATACTTAAGTTAATATAAAGGAAAGTCCCTTTTAAACCTCATAAAATTATTTTGATTTATTTGTTATTTAAAGTCTTTGATTCTATTTGGGAAAGATAACCAAATAAAGAAAGTTATTTATAAAAATGGCTACTGGTTCTTCTTTGACTCAAAATTATTCTCGTTCTCAAAGTGAGATCCAAGGGGATCTTCACACAGCCTGGGTCTGTTGCAGATACGAAAGCTTGTAGACGTACGCGCTCAAATTGGAATTCTTTATTAATGTCTTGAGGAACTTGATCTAAGTTAAGTTCGTCCATGCTCAATATCACTTCATGCCTTAAAAAAGCGCTAGATTCTGCACATGTTGAAATCTTTCTCGAATTTCAACAGTTACTCTGTCTATTGAAGAAAACATTGTTCGCCTCAAGTCATCTTCGTACGATAACTGAACATCTTTACTTCCGTCGCCAAATGTATTCTTCCTCCTGATTCGTCTTGGGGGTTCAGAAGAAATTTCAAGCTCTTCACATAAACTTTTAGCATATATTAAAGCATTATCCACGAATTCCTCTCGTTTTGCTTCTAATACAGTCCGAAAAGCACGTATTTTTTAGCACATTGATGGATATTTAGTCTCTCTGTTTGCAAACAATTTTGAGCATCATTGACTTCACACAGTACCGTTTGCCAGAAGCCTAAGTAACATAAAAACGAATGTGATTGCATAGCAACTGATGGACTTCCTGCATCTGTGCGTGTATTAAAGCTTTCACTCATTTCCGTCGCGCGGGCGTGATTTGAAGTTTGAAATATTATTTGAATTTAAATATCGCGGTGCTTGACGCCCAGAGCCATGGCCCCCTCTGTACTCCCCTCCCACGCTACGCCACTGCTTAGACGCACATTCCAATGGTGAAATGAATGACAAAATGGATGACATTGAACAAGTTGTTGGAAATTTGATGCTAAAAAAGACAATGCAAAGAAAAATATCAAATTATTTTGTAAAGGTCTTGCCTCTGCGCCGAAAGATGCGGGAGAATTGGAAGGAAGACTAGCCCTAGTCAAAATCGCTCAATTTGTTCACAGCACGAACTACAATTCAAATTCTATCAACCAAAGTTAAGACATGCACCCAAGTATTAAATATGAAGACAATTAACTAGGTACACGAAGTATGAGAAGACTTTAATTACTTAGCATACCTACATCAATTCAATCGCTTTGACTTCTTAGCTCCCGAATCTAGATTAAATCTAAAGTGACAAATCGTCAATTACATAGAACAATTATCAATTACTAAATAACTGTGCCTCACTTTAAATTGATTAATCACTGCTCCTAACCCTCTCTCTTCTAACCTGAAAGCGTAGACTTTATATAGTTGCATGCTCACCTTTTCTTCTTCGGGAGGAAGTTTTACAATAAAATAATTTTTAAAGACCAAAAATTCCCCAAGAGGACTATCTGTAAAAAGGTAGTAGATAGAGCCGCCATAATTTTCCAAAACTCAATATATTTTACTTTTTTCAAAGAAAAAAAAAACTTGAAAATTTTGCATTAAGTTTCATTAAATTCTTGTGAATGTTTTTGCTTCATTGATTTTTATTAAATACATGCATATATACACATCTATGTAAATAACATGTGCTCTAATAAACTTAATTCGGTTGAATTTATGTTGTTTGCTTGCAACATCCTTTAACCCGAAGTTATTTTAACAGGAAAAAATACTCATATGTCAGTCCTCTAAGTTTTCGTGTTAAACGATTTTCACTGTATTTATAAATTTTAATAAAGAAACTTTTCACATCATGTCTTCATGTAAAAAAAAAGAAGCTTATCATAAGTGAGGACTTTGACATTTTAGCGATATTGGAAAAGTAAACCTGTAAGGGCGCCCCCCTCGTGTGCCCTTCTCTTTGATTATCAGCGTGAGCTAGGGGTGTAGGAATAACAGTAGAACTAGAAGCTGCCATGATCTTAATTTGACTTTATTAAGATCTTAAAACTTAAACTTCTAACAGATTAGATAATAATAATATATGTGAGGGAATCTACGGCGTCTAAACACACAATATATATAATACCGAAATAACGTAACCCGGACCACTATCAATAACTAACTCGCCTGAACTCAATTCCAATACTATCACAGATCCTAATATTAAATAGTCATTCTTACCTTAATGTCGATCGATCAATTCAATCCTATAGGAAGTTGCAGATTTACTGCAGTTGAATGGTATTTACCTTGTCCTAATGGCTTTCTATCACGAATAACTTCTCTTAGCTGTCACTTAATCTTTCCAAAACCTCTTCACGCTTGAATCACGGGTTATCCTAACATTCTTAAAATTGCCACACCGCTTACTATAACTTCTGATATTTAAAAGCTTCCTAATTTGCATCTTTCCTTCACGCTTCATTTCTTGATTTTGGTTAGAAAAAAGTTGCCATTAATTCTGACCCCAAAGAACCCAAAGGACATGTTAATGAAAAGACGCGCGAGTCCGTCACAAACCCAAGTAAAATTCCCAATAGGTGAAATGTTCTATCGCAATGGGTCATCGAGAGTTAATCCAAAATATTTGGATGCATGTCCAGTTGATGTCTCTTGAAGATGCAGAAGAGATCCTAGGTTGTGCAAGAAAGCTGTTTACAAAAAGATAACTACATTCAAGAACGTCTTAAGACATGGACCCGTGCCCTGGCCTCGCCACAATGGTGGCCTCATCTCGTTCTTGACTCAGCCTTAGCAAGATCATTATTCGAATAATTTCAGCTTTCAAATGTTATTTTAATTTGCATTATCCAAAAAAATTGGAAATTTCGGATGATATATCAAATAGCTGCACGTGACAGCCGTGGTCCATGCATAGACCTAGGCCTACTACCGTACATCATCATTACTCATTCAGTCAAAGGGTGGTCGTCGGTCGAGCCAGTCTGTGCGATTAAAAGTTGTGAGGGATTATTCCCTCTCTCTTGCCAGCCTAAGTGTGTGGGAGGAAGGGAAGAGATACCAGACATATTCAAAATCAACTTATTTATGTATCAACCAAATTAGCTATACTGATTCAATTAAATTCAAAATGAGAATGTCTCAATATAAACAATACAAGTGGAACAATAACGAGATGCATGAATTATACGAAAACTATAAATATTGACTACTTTAATTTAGTATCAATTCAATTACCCAAATTAGCTTAACGTTACTTTAAGTTTAGTGACCAAAGACTTCGTCTATTCAATATTTGAAATATTCAATAATTTGTAGTCATACCTGATCAGTATCAATCTCACCTGACTTCTGGCTTTCTTTTTCTCCTCTTCATTGGTAGCTAGCAAAACCCTGTCTATATATAGTAGGTTTAATTTGAATATCACAGTTTCCGCTTTAAAAGGGTTGAATGTAAGTAAACGTGAATGATGGTCCAAAGATTTCCCAAGAGGATTAGCGGAAGGTGCGCGAATAGATCCGTCACAAAGTCATACACATTTATTTGCTTCGGGTTATTGTTTGTACGTGTATTTGACATCGTATGCTATGTACTGTCTACTTTTAAGAGTCATAGCAGGGGCCTACATTTGTGTTGGGACTCAGGGTCTAGTTTGAGTACGGAATTGCATTATACAGTTTAGTTAACTATTTATCGACTTTTTAGATAGCGATAAAAAAGTTGGCAGAATTATGAGAAAAACGCTTCTTTTGGTTTTTTAACGTAGTTGATGTTACTTCTGTTTGATTGTGCAATGATACGTTTTTAATTAACCTAAAAATAAAAAAAAATGTGATTAACAGTTTGTGGAAGATACTGGTATTTTTTTTGAAAAAAAATATTTATATTACTGTTTATATAATTAAAGCGAAACATGACTAACCTCTTCCTTCCGAAATAAAAAAATCACTCTGCTTAAAAAAACCCAGTGATTATACGTATAAAAAGCAAAATGAGGGGCACCGGTGCCACACTGTTGACACAACGAAGAGGAAAGTTTTACTTGCTTTTCAATTCGTACCATTTTGCATTAGTTTATTATTAATTTGATTTTATATTACATGCTTTTCTAAAAATAAGTTTATAATAAATTAAAACGACATTATTTTTATTTGAAAAATGTAATATATAATTTTAAAGTACATGTTAAAAGGACGGCAATTTATCTTTTTGTTATCTGATTGTAACTCAAAATCTATACTCCCACTCAGTGCCAGTTTATTTAAGGGCCTGGATAAGCTGGACTTAACCAGATTTTCTGGTTATAAATTTCGATTCGCCAATGCCAAGGGGGCCTGCAGATCTGCTGTGGCCAGGGCTCGAAATGAGCTTTAACTGGCCTGCTCCCACTTGTCTATTTTTCTTAGTTTCAGCTATTCGGTCGCCATTCCTATAAACATAAGAATCTAAATTGGTAACCCTCAAATGTTTTTTCAATGATTCCCGAACTTTGCGGCATGGAGTCTTGGGAAGCCGCAACGTCTTCGCACGTGCGCTGCAGAGTAATAAATGCGTGTTTTTTACTTATGCTTTGATTTAGAGTAGGATGCCATTGTGAAAAACCTTAGTTCATAAAGATAGAGCATTTCGAAAAAATTGAGAACCACTGATTCGAGTTAGTTTTATTTCTTGTTCAAAATTATGAGGTGTAGTGGCTGTATTTAGCGGAATTTGAGGCGTATAGATGTAGACTGTCAGGAAACATTAAAAAAATAAACTTGCGAAATTAAACAATTGTGTTTCTTTCTGTAGTATATTTATTTTAAAAATAGAGCTGCACATTTTTAAACAAAACTTTGCACTTATTTTGCATTTTTCTAAGAGACCTCATCATCTCCGAAGCTAATAAATCCGAGTCTCAAATTGTGGAACAAAAACAAAATGATTTGAAATTACTTTTTGGAAAAAATGAAGCTAAGCATTTAAGGGTACTTCTGTGAATTTTAAAAGTTAAAGTTCAAATTTTGGCCAGAAAGCATCTTTTTTTTAATTTTTTAATGTTATTTTATCTTAACGTTATCTGGGAAGAAGGAATGCATTTTTTCTGGATTCTACACTCATGTCCATAAATTAAGGATAATGAAGTTCAGGCAAAGAAAGAGACAGAAGCAAAACAAATTTGACTTATTTGTAAAGTCTATTTATTAAATAAAAGGTAAAGAGCAAAAAAAAGATTCTATATGTTTGACATAATTAATAAAAATAGCGATTTTTACTCCCTGGAGCAAATTTCAAAAAAGAACCTATTTACAAAAAACAGTATAACATGGTTAGTATGATGGTTAATACGGAGTATGTCTCTCGGGCGATGCAATACAGACCTCACAACGCCTAGGCATGCTGAGAATCAAATTATCAATCTGATCTTGGGGAATATTACACCACTTATCAAGCAATGCCCTCCAAAGTTCCGGTAGACAGGTGGGAGGGGGTTGACGGGCTGCAATTCGTCGGCCAAGCATATCCCACACATGCTCTATTGGATTCAAGTCCGATGAGTATGCTGGCCAATGCATACGGGTGATATCCTCCGATTGAAGACATTCGTCTACAATGTTTGCGCGGTGAGGACGGGCGTTGTCATCCATAAACAGAAATTCAGCACCCATGGCGCCCCGAAACAAACGTACATGTTGTTCCAGAATGACATCCGATAGATGTGGCCTGTCATCGTTACACTCTGAACATGCAGGTCAGTTCTGGAACCAAGAATAATTCCTCCCCAAACGAGCCATCCTGCACCACCATAACGGTGTCGTTCAATGGTGTTCTTTTGGTGGTAACGGGTACCTGGCGCTCTCCATATTAAAGTCCGTCGAGAATCAGACTGCAAACTAAACCTGGACTCTTCGGAAAACATCACACATGACCACGGTTGTGGTGTCCACAATGCATGCTCTCTACTCCAGGTTAATCGCAGGCAACAGTGAGTTGCGGTAAGTGGAACACATCTGACAGGCCTACGAGCATATAGACCAATGTGCCCTAAGCGTCTGTACACGGTCTGGCTTGAAACTGTCGTACCGGTAGCTGAAGAGAGCTGGCGAAACGGGTCTGATGCTGTGCTCCGTCTGTTTCTTTTGGCAGTAACTGCCAAATACCGGTCCTCGTTCGGCGTTGTAAGTCGGGGGCGACCTGTGCTGTAACATCTACTCCCATTACCATCATCTTGGAATCGTTGCCAAAGCCTGGAGATGACGCTCTGGGTGATTCCAAGTTCCTCGAATACTTCCAGCTGGGTACGTCCACATTCCAGTCGTCCAATAATTCTACCAATTAAAAAATCATCCAAATGCTTCCTTTGTGCCATAACTATGTGGTTATTGCACTGAAAGGCTTTTAAAGCGTTTGTGAACAATTTTACTTTCGACTTCCGACTTTATTTTGGGAACTGGAATCTGGACAGATTCCTCCATCCCATATCTGGATCTGAGGGTGCCTTGCGATGGTGTTCCTGGTTCAGTGGTTGAAGTGGTGTGGTCAGTACGTGAGGGACCAATGGCGTACAAGGAGGTTAAAAAAGTAAGAACACGATTGGGTTTGTGAGCGTTGGACTTTAGAGAGAAATTGCCTGATCAGATTAGGGGGAAAAAAAAGGTTAAATCTTGGAAGTAAAGACATTTATATTAATAAAATTGAGTATGGAGAAATAAAAATTAATCCATAAACGCATCCATTAACATTAATGCTTGCTGTTTAAAGTCATTGGTTTTAACAATTTTACTACTAACTAAAATTAGATGATCGCGGGCGCCGGAGCCAGGGGCGCCTTTTCCCAGAAGGATGGGAGAAAAAGGAAAACCATGATGTGATGATGGATTTAATCAAGAGATCTCCCCGACAGAACGGGGAGGGAGGACGTACCCCAAAGCACGAAACGCTCTATCGAAGCAGAGCGCCGGCGGGGCGAGGGGAAGAACGCAGGAAGGAAAGCGGGACAGCCGAAGGCAGTGAATCAAAGGCGGTGATTTATCACCCAAGAACCCAGAGTAAAAGACGCAGTGCAGCTAAATAATGTTGTTAAGCGTGTGAAAGAGTGTTATTTGTTGAGTTATGGGGGGCGGAGTGGGTTTCTCCACTTCGTCGAAGAGTATGAATATTTAATTTTAGGATGTGGATACGTAAACAGTGTTTGCGCTTTGATAATTAGATTGTCGTGATATTCGATAGATTTAAAGACATTTCTAGAGAGTTTAGTGATGTAATTAGAAATCGGCTCCATTTGTAGATCGTTGTGAATCACGTCATTTCGGACGTACCAAGGTGCGTTCGTCATGACGCGTAGTATTTTGTTTTACATTACTTGAATCTTTTTCTTGTGGGTGGCGGCTGCGACTCCCCATACGGGTGAACCATAAGTGATAACTGGGCGCAGAATCTGCTTGTATAAAATAACTTTATTTTCTAGGGATAGAGGAGACCTCCTCCCGATGAGGGAGATGGCTAGAGAAATTCTACTCCAGAATTTCTCAGATAGATAGCCGATGTGCTTTTTGAACGTTAAGCTGCTATCTATGTGTAGACCCAGACAATTTTACTTCTTTGCCACCATTCCTTATATACCCCTCTCACACTCTCGTCATTGTGACGTACTATCCGCGCCATCTGGTGGTTTCCTGTAATTTGCATATTCTTTTTCAAGATGTGTGTAATAACTCTACAGGTGAAATTTTATTTTAGAGTTCAATTTCTGTGTGATTCTTAATTATCCTTAATTTATGGACATGAGTGTAGAAAGTCACAATAGCTCTAATATACAGTTGAAATGCGCTATGTCAAACAAAATAAAAATAAATCAAAGCAACAAACAATCTCTACATATTATTCATCATTATTGTAGTCTTTCGTTTTCATATCTGATAATTCTTTTGATAAAAAAATATTCTTACAGAACTCTTAATGTTTTTTGACACCCAAATAGTGATGTTCAACAACACTCACTCAAATGCTCTTGAATAAACATTTTTTTAGACATTTTCATTGTTATATTTTTACTTCTATAAAAAGTGCACAGGGAAATTATAAGGAAAAATTCGAAGATAGTAGTATGTGTATATATATATAGGGAATTAAATGTTTATTAGAAGAGCCATTGGTTACATATTGAGGAAGAACATTTCTTATGAACAACTCACCTCGTTTAACTCATCCTCAATGGTAAATTGGAGAGAACTCAATTTTGCGTATATGTGGTGTTGAAATACTCAAGAGAAACAATGGTAAGTAATTAACTGTTGTGTTAAAACTTATTGTTTGATTATATATTAATTATGCTATAGGTTGAAATTAAATTGTGAAATTGTATTTTGATGAATTTAAAATAACAATGTGTACTTCTAGAAAATTTAATGCCGGACCGATACACGTGGCTTAGGCCTATACTTATCGTTATTAACTATCTAATTTGATTTAGAAATAGGTGTAAAAATTACTTAGAACTGTACATAAAACCTTAGAATATTTTGGATCCAAAGATTGATGACTTTTTAAAATTTAATTGGAGTGTATGTAGCACCATTTTCTTATATTTTTTTGTTGAATTTGAAAATTCTTGCTTTCACAAAAATGAGTAGTTTCTTGTTTGTTCTTGTGCGAGGAGAATTAAATTTTCAAAATGCATTAAATTAACCGTTATGAGATATTATAACGCCTTTCGAATATAGTTTAGACATCATTAATCATTTTTAAAATTTGAAGCTAGTTTGAATTTTTACTTGTATTATTTGACCTCAGTTTAAATCAACAGATATTGATACTTTTAAAAATTTAAAATGTGTTGATAAATTGAATTGCAAATTTTTAAATTACTTATAATTTTGAAAAATATTGTAATTGAAATACTTTGTATATCATTATTTGTTGTATAGTTTCTATTTACTAATTAATTTTCTCTTTTCTTCTAGTCATTCCGTCATTTGGTGCAAGTAGGCAGAATTGCCTTTATTTCAAGTGGCAAAAATGCTGGCAAATTGTGTGTTATTGTTGACGTGGTTGATCAGAATAGAGTAAGTAATTAAATTTAAACGTTTTACATATAGACATACATATGAATAGTTCCATGATACTTGTGTATTATTGCAACGATGCCAACTTTCAAGATAACTCGCCAAGTTGACAATCCTGGTTTCGCATGTTGTAGATGCTGAAATGACAACTATATGCTTCGTTTCATATATGGTTGCCAATGAGGTTGATTCACAGACATTGAGACGCCTAGGCGAAATCACGTGATGAGAATAGCAACATATCCCCCCGTTTTGAATCAGTGTGAAAATTTCGTATGCTTGATATGTTTACTTGTGTGTGAAGCTTATTTCTGAGATTTTATTTATTTTTATTGTATTTTTGCATAATCCTTGTTTAATAATTAGGTATGAAGTATTTTTCGTAATTTTTTAGCATAATTTTTGTTTCAGTTTAGTATATTTGTCATATATATATATATTAGTGTGTGAAGCCGGTAACTTCTTGCAGTGTTTGTTTATATATTTATTAATAGTTCTAGATTATTTTTTTAGCATCCTAATAATCAGTCCTTTGTTTTCATGTAGTTTATAATGTTTATTTACGCACGAAAATGATTTACATTGAATTTGGAAAAACTTCTCATATGTGTACAATTACTTATTGGTACATATAGTGTATCACTCCTCATAAATTCATAAAATAGTGTAATTTATTAGAAACATGCAGATATGAAATGGTCTCATTTTGAAATGTTAATGTTTATACCTTTCATTCTCTGATTCCCTTAGTAAATACCAGCTACAAATATTTAATGTTTTTAGAAATACTATCTCTATAATTTCTCATAGAAGAGTATGGAACATTCAGAAACAGGAAATGCAAATAAATATAATTTTGGAAATGACTTCATAATAAGATTTGTCAATGACATGGATATATTTTTGTTTATTTAAAAATTTTCATACCTATTTCGGATGTTTAAACAAGAGATTTATACTTTTTTTTTGAGAGCAGAGTGTGTAAAATAATAGTTGGTTAATAATAAAAGTTTTTGATTAACAATTAGGAATTCTTCTGTGCTGGAAATGAAGTTGTTTTTAACATCATTTAAAGGTTTGGGATATCTGAAATAATTTCATTATAAACAAACATTTGATATGTTTTATAGTTTGACTTCCTTTATAATTATTACCCTTCAAAAGGTTTGAATTTTTTTAGAAATGCCTGTCTCCAACATTCAGAAAGAAATGAACTTGACTTTTTAAAAATAAATTAAGAAACATGCTTAAAGAAATAGGCTTTTTAATAAAATTATTTTAAAGTAGAACAAATTACATTGATTTCGTGAAAATTTCTCATATAATGAAGCAGAAAATTCTTATCGGGCAGTTTTATTCAATAATCATACTCATTTTAATATACATTATTTATCGATTTCACTTAATTTTAACATTACATGAATACACTATAAGTAAATAAAACAGACTCTATGAATGTAACACTAAACTATAAGGACAAATAGAGAACAAATAGAGGATCTAACTGACTAACTAACCAGATTAAATGAAAGATCCTAAGAAAATAGATTCAGAATTCTTGCTCTGAAGTTTCATGTTTGAAAATATATTAACTTCAAATATAAAATTAATTACTTCAAAGTTTGTCTAAGAAATGCTAAATCAGTACTCATACCATTCCAAAATTTGGAACATACATATTAAACTGCCAACTAATTTCGCCAATCAAAAAGACATCCGAATGTTAAAAAAAATTATATCGCTATAATTACTGTGTTCAAACATGATCATGAACAGTTTCTACTATTGGTTGTATATCGTAGCATTTGGCTGTTTTATGATTTTAAGAAATTAGAGAGTCTATATTATAATATACAAGTGCTCCAAATTTGCCCTCTCAATACACGTCACACAAAAATATCAGTGATTTTGGACAATTAACCCATTAAAAATAATTTTGAAATTTTTCTGAAATTACCCTTTTTTTTTTTACTGAATTTTGCATTAATGTAGATTATTGCGAACAGCAATTTGTCAAGTTATTCCTTTAAGGGTAAATAGAGAAATGAAAAAGGTTATATTAAAATTTCGAATACTTCTGTTGCTTTTAGAAAGTAAATATCCTACAGAATCAAGTGTTTATATGTAAAATCATATTTGGTTTCATGATCTTAATTACTGATAAATATCATAGAACTGATCTAAGAACTCTTCTTGGGTCAATATTTGTAAATAACTCAATACAACAAATTTATTCAGGACTTAAAATTTATAAGCAGGATAGTATCAATACAGATGAACCTTTTAGACTAATACTTATGTAAAAATTAAAATCCAGAGTATTCTTATGCTTAATACATTTCAGCTGGGGTTGCATAAATTTCTTCAATAAACTGTGTTATACTTCAATAATATGTGTATAGTCTATATGTAAAACTTATCAAAATTAATGAATTTTACATTTTGATAACCCTTCTGCAAATACCAATAAATGTTATCCATAGTAAAAAAAAATTGTACACACACACACACACATCTGTGTGTGACAAATTTATACCAGTCAAATTCTGAAAAACAGATGTTGTGTTAAGAAATCCCTATACTACATAATAAATACATACACCACACAAATATTTTATAATTTTTATTTTTTTGTGTAAAAGAATTATGAATTCAAAAATGACATTATTTTGACCATGCAGGAGAGAACAGGACTTTTATATTCAATATATATACACACCAATATATCTTACATAATATACACAATTTAACTAAAAATTTGGTAAAATCCTAGTCTGGCACACTGCTGTTTTTGACGCCATTTTTTCGCTAAATGGCGCCAATAACCCCCGTTTCAAAAAATGACGTCATGGAAGAAAACGAAAAAAAATAGGTGGTTGACGGTCTCAGCCTGAGAGATAATGGGGTTTCCGTAATAATGTCAGTGCCAGAAAAGGGGGAGGGTGACGGTCCAGCTCTTGTTCAAAAATCCTAAAAAATGGGGTTTCCGTAATGGCGTCAGGGACGCTGAAAACACATGTATTTACACAAAAGCATAAAATAATGAAAAGGGCAAAAATTTCTACGAGATAAAAGCAGTAAAATAAGGGAAAAACAGCATTTAAAAATTGTAAAAAATCACTTACCACTGTGTTTTTAATTTTTAAATCATTCACTACAAACTCATTCATACTCTTGCCTAACCAATACCTGGTTAATCGGAAGATCACACAAATACTCAATCTACTATGACTAAACCACGTACCCCTTTTCTTACACTCCGGCAAACAAAGTGGGGATTCTCTTTCGACTGTACTCGACAACGCCATTCAAAACCATCAATCGTACCCTTTCGTTCAACCAAAAGCATATCCTTTTTACACTTCTGACACTCATATCTGGAGGGAATTAATCCTTCTTTCATAACCCAACCTAAAACAGCCTTATTCCCTTGCTCCAAGCTTTCTTACGGTTTTAGGGTTGCCATGTTAGCCACCGGACTGGACAATCCGGAAGGGTTGCCATATTGTAAACTTTGTCGCCAAGCAGTGTGCTTGACTAGGATCCAACCAAAAATTTTAATGTCTTAATTTTTTACCATATTCTCAGAATGAAATTCTCGATAAATAATCTTTTTAGTAAAATGGTGCTGCGAATAAAGGCTTTAAAAATGTTGCATAATTTTTTTTACTTATAACTTTACAAAAGGTAAATGGTAATTTGCATTTCTAATGTTTGAAAATGGTTTTTAATTTATCTTCAAGTATAAACAAAAATGAGCTTGTAGTAAATTTAGTTATTTTTCATTTCTGTAGTGAATGCTTTTCGAAATTTGTTTCCCAAAAGAATAAAATTATATAGTAATACATATTTGTCTCTCTCTCTATATATAATACATTATATATATATACATATTTGTCATCTATCTATATATAATACATTATATATATACATATTTGTCTATATATATAATACATATATATAGAGACAAAAACTTGTTTTAATATATGACATGTAGGGTTACATATTAGATTCTTCTGTTTTTATTTTAGATAATTTAATACAGAAATATCTATTAACTACTCTGAAGATGAGTAAAATAATTAAAATTTAATTTAACTAAATATATTTTATCTTTTTAGGTATGTTCTCTATATAATTTAATTTAAAATAAACAAATATTTACATTCCTGTAGATATCTATCCAAATTCCTTTTAGCAGAAGTTTCTTTTGTGAATACAAAAATAGTATAGGAATGGAGCTGGCGATGATTTCTAAAAATGTTTGGTATTGAAAACAAGATTATTCAAAGTGGTCAGAGCATAATAAGTGAGGAGATGGTTTAAAATCCTTACGCTTCATCACGTTAACTAAACACTCGAATTTTTTTACCGGGATATTAAAAACAGATTTTTTTCCTATACAATTATCTGATCTTTTACTGTAATCGAGTTATAATGTAAAAGAGCAAGAGCAAAATAGTACACAAAAGAAGTGTTAGGTTAGAGTTAAGCTTGAAACAAACCAAAACATATTCACGTGCCCTCATCACGTGATCATGACGTCACATGAATCAACCTCTTACGGTTGCAATGGTATGCAAGTTCCATTTATATTAGATGTAATGTATATTGTAATGTCTGAGCAGGTACTAGTATTTCATCAGCTACATTGGTCACACCTGGCCAGAACATCAATTTTTTTGCCTCTCTGTGGAACATCCATCTGACAGACTGGTATGCAAATGATTTTAATTTTATTACCTTAAGGACAGTTTTAAATGTCCTTATTGCTCCCGAAATAGAATGGCATAAATAAGATGTGTTGAGTTAAATCAAGCACAACTTTTCTGTTTTCAAGGTATATACATTAGACAATTTAATAAAAAACATGAAACATATAAACGTAAATACGATTTTTAATATTTTAGCTTTGATGAGGCACACTATATTAATATTTTTTATCACTAGAATTGTGGCTAGTATTTTTGTAAAAACTGATTATAAATTATTTATATTCATGTAAAAGTAATTATAAATAATACCAAAAATTAAAAAAAAAATGTAGGAACTTAAGTAACGCATAAGTAAAACTAAGGAACTAATTTGATATTGAGGGTAATTGCGCCAAGCAACGTTTTGCTGTAGCTGGAATAGAATCCAATATGAGATGTCCTAACTATATAATTTAATGATCACAATTTTAAAGAATTGTTTTGAAATACATTGAAATGTATTTCAAATAAAGGATATAGGAAGAGATTGAGAATAATCTAGATCAATTAATATTAAATATCAATAATATGTAATAAAAAGTAACATGTAGTAATAATAGTATTGTAAGCAGCATATAATAATCTTATATATAATTATGATAAAGTAATTTTATATAATCATATAGTACGATTTAATAACAGTTATTAGTAATAATAATCATTTAATATAATTTAATAGTAATTATAAAAAAGAATAATAGTCAAATTGTAAAAAAATAAAAATAGTGCACAAGATTACTCGTATTACTTAATTATAAATAACATAGTGGATATAAATGAACAGAAATAGTTATAAATAAATAACGTAGCAATTATAACTAAATAACTATAATAATTATAAATAAATAATATTAATTATAAATAAATAAGAAAATATGTAATATTTATAAATAAATGTTAAAAGAAACAAATAATGAATATTAGATGATTACTAAAGTAATAATTGCATTTTTGTATTACATAAGGAATAAAATAATTACGTAATGATGTTAAAATTAATTAAGAATTCAAATTACAAAGCAGTGAAAGCTTGCAATATGAAACTTGCACTGAAAGTTCCTTCAACAAATTGCATCGAACAAAGAACATAAAAAAAAATTTATTAACGTAAACTAAAACGAAAGTAAACTATTTATAGCGATAATTAAAAGCACAATACTTAAAAATATTCTAGTACTCACTCATTTTAGAAATATCCATGTTTGAAAATTGCATAAAATTAAACAGAAGATGCAAACAATGTAAAAATTACACTGAAAATGGTTAAATTTTTACAGAAATAAGAAATTTTTATTAAAATCGTCTGAAATTAATAGGGTTACAGCAGGATAAGACCAATAAAAGTTATTTCTAATATACGTTATCCCCATGGCAACCACATCAACATGATAAAAATATTAAGGTAGCCATATTGTAATGTTATGGCCCATCTTGGTGAACATAAACAACAACTTGGTGCCCTTACCCCTGATATCAAACTAGCACCAAAACTAACAATGCATAAAATTATAGGAACATCAGTGAACATAATATTTTTATAGAATAGTATCACATGGTTTTTTTTTTGGGTGTGTGTGATACAAGCAAATAGGAGTTCCACATTTGATGCATTCTTCGTCATACTATTTTTTTTTGTAGGGACAAAAACGGCAAAATCTTTTTTCATGGCTGCCATTTTAAAAAAATCAAATAATTTTAAAAAATGCAAATTAAAATATTGTTGATAAATTTGACTTCGAGGCAGGACACTTAAAACATGCATACGGAGGAATATCAGTCTGAACATTGATAGAAAAGACTGCAAGTTGAAAAAAATTGTTAAGTACCACCAAGTGATCCTCTCACTGCAACTGAAGATGTTAAGGTAAGCCCATCTCAAAAATCACACCACAGCATTATCTACAGGCATCAAATCAAATCATTCCTGTCTTGGAGACGGATGTTTCAGTCAGAGGATTAATCATCTGTTTTACTCATCGCTTGTATAAATTAAATCTATTTAAATAACTTATTATTTTTTTGGCAACTTGTTTCCAAGAAAAACATTGGATTTTAAAATTTTTGGCTACTCCAATGTGATATGAAAAGCAGTTGTCTTTAATTAAATACAAATAAAGAATTTTTTTTATATATTAAAATGTGCAAAGAACACAAGACCCTCTTGAAACAATTCATATTTTGTTGTCAGGATCATCAAAATAAAATTTGTCTGAAGTCACCAAAACTAAAAGGGCATCCTGTTCTTGATTTTGGACCATAATTATTTTGATGTTTTTTTTTGTGTAAGTTAATAATCTAAACTCTGACATATTGTTTTTAGGCACTAGTTGATGGTCCATGTACTGATGTAAAACGTCAAGCAGTGCATTTTAAAAGATTGCGACTGACTAAGTTTAGAATTATGTTCCCTCATAGTGCAGGATCTAAAGTAGTACGTCAGCTTTGGGAGAAGGAAAATATTACAGAAAAATGGAAGGAAACAACTGCAGCTAAAAAAATTGCTGCTAGATCTTTGGTAAGATTCTTCGTTATTTTCATTTCATTCAATTATTTTTGCATGTTAATTTTCTGAAAATAGTTTTTATCTCATTCAAACATATGTAGATAAGAATAAGTGTAGACTTAATTTCAGAGTCTGCTGCTTTTTATTACGGTAAAAGGTTAAAAGAATGTATAATTTTATTTATATTTGTTTATTATGAATTAAAGGTTTCTTGAGAATGGGAAGTTTAAATAATAGATAATAGTTTGAAAAGTGATTGTATCATCTCCTATAAAGAGCTTGAGTTTTTTTCTCTATCCCTTTTTGCGATTTAATTTATTCATAATACGGTAAAATACCTTTAACGTGAAAATGCTTAAGCTGAAATATCAAATAACTGGAAATAATACAATGGTCATGACAAACTACAATGAAATTTCATGCAGTTCTTTTCTCTTAACTCGAAGAGATTTATTTTCCTTTTGGGAATGAACAAAATGAAGGAAAACACCAGCCACACTGGCGAGATTTAAGAGGGCAGTGAATTGAAGCAGAGTTAGTTTCGCATGTTTCATAGACAGAAGGTTTAACTTAGCTTTGAAATATCTTGGGACGAGCTAATTTTGTTTATCTTCGCCACTTTCCCCAAACATCACACAAAAACATCTCACCGCACCATTGATATGGTGGTAGCTACGCCCCTGGTATTTATATATATATATTTGAAATGTCATTCGATACAAAAAAAAATTATGACAGTCCCCCTCAGTTTTGTGTGGGGGGGGGGGTTGCATTGTACTTATTGAGATATAAATTATCAATGTTTGAGTTTTAGGTTAATCATTTTCAATCATAACTGAAAATATTTCTTAATGTATTTAAATTTAAATGTACAATTTATTTTTGTTTTACACTAATTTTCTACATTGTGTTTTTGTAACAATAAATTTTTTTAATGTATTTTGAATGTGATATTGCCATGAGTAACTGGATTGATTTGGAGTATGAAATAACATTTGAAAATAATTTAATTAAATTGTAAATGGAAGAAAAATGATGTTTTTCCTTAAAATAATAGTTCGTTCATGTTATTTAATCCTAATGTATCGTATTAAAACAAAAGCGCTGACTTAATTTCAAGTAAAGTGCACAATGTGAGGATTCTAACATTCTCATGAAATCACATGTGAAAGCAAATGGTATGTTATCAATAATCCAAGCATATTTTTGCCACAATTTTCTAACATTCATATTGAATTCAATCAGATTTGCGTTCTTGTAAAATGTCTAACTCTGCTTTGAATACCTTTTTCATTCAATATAAAAGGTATTAATAAAATCACTTGACACGCCCAGGATTTTGATTACCCTTAAACGACCACCAGTGTTTCGACACTGCACACTGCGATATAAAATAATTACAAGATTATTGTTCAGTAGAGTTTAGTTTTAAGACTTTTTAATATTTCATGTAATTATCATGTATTAATACCTTTCATCATAAAAAAAAACTGACTGAAGCCACTGCTTTGTCACAATTCTGCCTGGAACATTATGGGGTATTCATTCTGTGCCATCCTTAGTGACATATATCAGGATTTACTGGAATATTATCAATTCCATCTGCACTTCAGATTTTCACACAATCTTATATTTTCATCGAATTTAAATAAGAGCAAGACAGCTAACCACCATACGATTCATTCTCAGAAACCTCTCGTCACAAATTAGCAATTTCATTTTGACTTAGACCTTTTCTACAAGTCATTGTTTTATAATGTCTGCTCTGCACAAAGTTTGCCTGCTGGTGTGCTAGTTAGGAGAGGGGTGTGCCAGCTAGGATGTTATCCTCATCACTTGATCAAAGTTCAAAATTACGAGGTTCGTCGCCAAAAGCCCTTGTGTAGCTGAGCAGTGAAACGTTAATATTTCACTCATTGTACAAGGTTCGCAAATTGAATAGAATTTTTTCTATGAGCAGATAAGCAAATGCTATATAACGAAACACTTGAGACGCAACGATTTTAGTATTAACTGGCTCATTTATGCTTTGAACCCAATAATACTGCATTCAAAGTCAAATGTGCAATATCACCCCCTTAAGTTTATCCGAGTAGATACCATTAGTAATACAATCTTTTGCTAAATGACGGCTATTTATAATGAAAATTGCTTTGGTGTTGAAACGACATCAATGAATGTTCTAGGTATATTTAGTTGTAAAATCTAATTAATATAGAACCAAAAAAATTTTCTGTGTAACGGCCATAAAAAAGCCACAAAAAATTTTCGAATTCCCTGCAAAAAATCAGATCAAACAAACTAAAGGCTCCATGTCCAGTCAACACCAACAGACATTTTTTGTATTATCAAATTTGTTGCAGGCAAAGTAGTAGAAACTCTTTTAAATGACCATTTAAAAGTAACTGGTACAAAATTAGTCCCCAATAGGGATATATTTTTCTTCTTCGGCATAACTGTCAATTTGTTGCACTTAACATACTTGGTATTATTTTCATATTGTAGCTATTAAATGAATTCAGTTAGAAACCACCCCTTTTAAAGATTTATTCAAATAAATTATGATACTCTTATTACTCTTCCCTAGCAATTGCATGATGATACCAAATTTGATAGGAATTGCCGTCTGAATTTTCTGTAGACAGCATTTTATCTGATTGACTGCTAGTGTTGATAATTAAAATTTTTAAAAACTTCATTAAACTCATATATGGCTGAAATGATTTTTTCCTCTTATCTGTGTTTGGATAAGTTTTTGTATTTTAGCCTATAGTAAAGATCATTATCATAGTACTGAAAATGAATTTTGAGTTTTCAGTTTCCCATCATGATACATATGTAATGTAAATATGACTATATTCATTAATTTTGATTACGATAAACCTAGTTGGTGCTGTTTTTATATTGTAGTTATTTAGTGAATTCAGTTAGGTACCACCCCTTTACAGATTTATTCAAATAACATTTATTCAAGAGTAATAAATGTAATACTCTTATTACTCTTCTAGCAGTTGCATGATGATACCAAAATTTGATAGGAATTGCCGTCTGAATTTTCTGTAGACAGTATTTTATCTGATTGACTGCTAGTGTTGATAATTAAAATTTTTAAAAACTTCATTAAACTCATATTGGCTGAAATGATTTTTTCCTCTTATCTGTGTTAGGATAAGTTTTTGTATTTTAGCCTATAGTAAAGATCATTAACATAGTACTGAAAATAAGTTTTGAGTTTTCAGTTTCCCATAATGATACATATGTAATGTAAATATATTCATTAATTTTGATTACGATAAACCTAGTTGGTGCTGTAACTTAATGTTTTGTTGCATGATGAAAACTTTCAAAGGGCGTACCATAGCTCTAGTCAAAAGACTATTCAAATGATGCCAGCAACTAGTAACTGTTTTTACTCTTCTACAATGAACCAAATTTGATAGGAATTGCCGTCTGAATGTAATTGTAGACAAATTTTACTAGTGACTGCTAGTGTTGATAAAAAATTTTCAACAGAGGCATGAAAGCTCATGTTATTTATTTTATAAAACATAAACAGCATTTCTTTCTAAACTTTATTGTTAGCTTTTCTGATGGAGAATGTTTTTTCTCAGATAATCCACGTCAGCGTATAATACGAACAACAAAATTTGAAACTTTTTTACACATATACCTCAGATTATATTCAAGAAAATACGGTACTCTTCTCTAGCAATTGCATGATGATACCAAATTTGATAGGAATTGCCGTCTGAATTTTCTGTAGACAGTATTTTATCTGATTGACTGCTAGTGTTGATAATTAAAATTTTTAAAAACTTCATTAAACTCATATATGGCTAAAATGATAAACAGCATTTCTTTCTAAACTTTATTGTTAGCTTTATTGATGGAGAATGTTTTTTCTCGGATAATCGACGTCAGCGTATAATACGAACAACAAAATTTGAAACTTTTTTTACACATATACCTCAGATTATATTCAAGAAAATATGGTACTCTTCTCTAGCAATTGCATGATGATACCAAATTTGATAGGAATTGCCGTCTGAATTTTCTGTAGACAGTATTTTATCTGATTGACTGCTAGTGTTGATAATTAAAATTTTTAAAAATTTCATTAAACTCATATATGGCTGAAATGATTTTTCCCTCTTATCTGTGTTAGGATAAGTTTTTGTATTTTAGCCTATAGTAAAGATCATTAACATAGTACTGAAAATAAGTTTTGAGTTTTCAGTTTCCCATCATGATACATATGTAATGTAAATATATTCATTAATTTTGATTAAGATAAACCTAGTTGGTGCTGTAACTTAATGTTTTCCCTTCAACATGATGAAAACTTTCAAAGGGCGTAATAGCTCTAGTCAAAAGACTATTCGAAATGATGCCAGCAACTAGTAACTGTTTTTTCCTTCCAAGGAACCAAATTCGTTTTTGAATGTAATTGGACAAAGACTAGTTATGGCCAAAATACGTCAACAGAGGCATGAAAGCGGCATGTTATTTATTTTATAAAACATAAACAGCATTTCTTTCTAAACTTTATTGTTAGCTTTTCTGATGGAGAATGTTTTTTCTCAGATAATCCACGTCAGCGTATAATACGAACAACAAAATTTGAAACTTTTTTTACACATATACCTCAGATTATATTCAAGAAAATACGGTACTCTTCTCTAGCAATTGCATGATGATACCAAATTTGATAGGAATTGCCGTCTGAATTTTCTGTAGACAGTATTTTATCTGATTGACTGCTAGTGTTGATAATTAAAATTTTTAAAAACTTCATTAAACTCATATATGGCTGAAATGATTTTTCCCTCTTATCTGTGTTAGGATAAGTTTTTGTATTTTAGCCTATAGTAAAGATCATTAACATAGTACTGAAAATAAGTTTTGAGTTTTCAGTTTCCCATAATGATACATATGTAATGTAAATATATTCATTAATTTTGATTACGATAAACCTAGTTGGTGCTGTAACTTAATGTTTTCCCTTCAACATGATGAAAACTTTCAAAGGGCGTAATAGCTCTAGTCAAAAGACTATTCGAAATGATGCCAGCAACTAGTAACTGTTTTTTCCTTCCAAGGAACCAAATTCGTTTTTGAATGTAATTGGACAAAGACTAGTTATGGCCAAAATACGTCAACAGAGGCATGAAAGCGGCATCTGTTATTTATTTTATAAAACATAAACAGCATTTGAAATTTTTTTTTCTAAACTTTATTTGCATTGTTAGCTTTTTTCAGATGGAGAATGTTTTTCAGATAATCCAAACTTTATTGTTAGCGTATAATACGAACAACAAAATTTGAAACTTTTTTTACACATATACCTCAGATTATATTCAAGAAAATACGGTACTCTTCTCTAGCAATTGCATGATGATACCAAATTTGATAGGAATTGCCGTCTGAATTTTCTGTAGACAGCATTTTATCTGATTGACTGCTAGTGTTGACAATTTGAATATTTTTTTAAAACTTCATTCAAACTGAGATGTGGCTGAAATGATTTTTCCCCCCTTATCTATATTTGGATGAGTTTTTGTATTTTAGCCTATAGTAAAGATTATTATCATAGTACTGAAAATAAATTTTTAATTTTCACTTTCCCTTCATGTGTGTGTGTGTGATACAGTTGTAGAGATTATATTAAAGGGAAACCAAAAGTCATGTGCTGATTATAAATATTTGTGATCCAACTATTTAAAATAGACATGTTTTTTTTTTTGCATTTATTGTATAAGTAGTGTAATGAATTTTTTACAGGACCACATGTACTTCGGTAAATTTCTATGTTTGCTTGGTGAATGTAGTATTCCAGTTTCCAACAAGTGTTCTTAAATGTGTCTTGCTCTTAAATATACAGCATAAGCATTTTATACAAATTTTTTACCAAACTTGTTTTTGATATTTGAAACTCTCGTGATGCTTTACAAGTTGATTAAGTACTCATTTGAAGCAATTGCCAAATGTGTTCAACAGTTGCTTTTCTAATACTAGGCCTGCCACTTCTGCAAAGATACTTAATGCTGCCTATTTCATACCATCACTGTATTGATTGTGTACTTCAAATTCTTTCATAACCTCTGACATGTATGCTAAAGCATTAATGAGTGAACTTGTTTTGTCAACCCAATGTATGTATTGGAAGGAAAACTTGACTCTTGAATTAACTTCATTTTGGCCAAAAATGTCTTCCTTACAAATGTTACCCTGAATTACTCATAAAGGAGCATTTCACACCATATACTGTACACACACACACAAACTACTAAAGCTGATTTATCCAATAAAATAATACAAAAGTTACATTATTATACTAATTGATTATTTGTATTGAATTTTTAAAATTAGCTGCGTGGCCCGGTGTTGCACGGGCTATCTCTACTTTTATAAATTTCCCTTTCTTTCACAAAATCAGAACTTCTAATTCTCATTTTCAAAGTGACAGTGACACCAGCATTTCTGTGTGTGTGTTCATACGCACACAATGGGATTGATTTCTAAAATTATGTCAAAAAATTTCCCTTTTTCGAAATTTGCTCCATTTCACTTATTTTTGATTTAAGACAGGTTTCTTTCCTCTCTCTATAGCCTGAACATGGTTCTTTTTTGTGTTAAATTATTGTTCTATATTCCCCTCCTTCTCACAGATAAGATATAGCTTCAAATTTTGATGTATGTTTTATAAAAAAAGAAATATTTGTGAGAATTTATTAATGTGAAGCAATAATAAAAAGAAAACGATTCTGATGCTAAGAGTAAAGCTTTAAAAAGTAGCGTAAAACAAAATTGAAAGTTTTTGCTTCCGCAGTTTCGAACCTGGAAGTGCCCTTTCATAAAGCGCAGCCAATTCAACAATCGCGCCGTTGGTTCCTTCGTGGAAAAGCATTGAATTGAGCTTTAAAATAAAGGTAGATTTTTCGTTAAAGTAAAAGATTTTTTTTCGGGCTTCATTTTTAAGTTAATGCTTTCTAACTTCATATAAATAATAGTACTTTTTAATTCACAAAGAATTCCTTTATTAATGAAATAATAGAAATAATCCTTTGAAAAAAACATATAGAAATTTGATTTTAATAAATATATAAGTAATTAATAAAAGAGAAATTTACAGATAGCTATTGAAACGATTGCTTTTGTTATCAAAAAGTATGAAACAAATATAAAGAATGTAATTATAATTATTACTGACATTTTAGGCAATTTTTTTCGTTTAATTTTGCTGCCACCGGAAACTCAAAAATAAATTTTTTTTAAAAAAGAATAGTTTATGTATGAAACAAAATTTCAAAATTACTAAATTATTAGATCGTGTTTTAAAAACCTCGGAAAAAAGTTCCGAAAATATTTAAAAAAAATGTAAAATAATTAAGTTGAAAGAAAGATATTGTTTTTTAACCGTAATTTTTAAGATATTTTTTGTACAGATTATGTATAATATTGTTCTACATGCAGAAAAAAAAAGAAAAGCATGAACTTTTTTTTAGTGTAAAATATTTTTTCTTGCGGAACAACTTATAATTCGTATTAAAAAAAAGGAACCGATTTCAACTAATTTTTTATTTAAAAAAAATTGTAAAATAATTAAATTGAAAGAAAGATATATATATGTATAATTTTATTATATTAATTTTGAAATAAATTCATTGATATGCAAAGTTTCGTTGTTTTGCAAAAACAGAATTTTTTCCCGATATTCTCTGCAGATGGCGGCACGATGCATTTTAAAGTTTTAATTAATGTCTTTTTAACTAATTCGAATATCGGAATATAAATGGTCAAAACGGATTCCTCGGATTATTCCTAAAATTTTGATACCTTCTGCTAGTTTCTGCGTCTTGTGGTTCTTGAGAAAATTGGGATATATACCTACATAGATACGTTTGTTTACCTACGAACTTTAATATATAAGATGGCAAGACATTTGGTTCACCTTGTATGTTCATTCTGATTGCATTTATTTGTTATTTGATTAACTAGTACTATTGATAAGAATTGCTACCTGAATTTGTTTTATATATTGGTCTGTGTTCTGATAGAGATGTTAAGCTTAAACAATACTGTCATTCCTCAGTATGGGGAGATTTTTATAAGGAAATATATGCCAGGGAAAAATAATTCTTTGGATTTCATACTTTTTAAAGCTTTTAACAAATCTTTCTCCATGCAAAAAGCTTATGTGTTTTTGATAAGCGTAAACTATTAATATTTTTCTGAATGTTTTTAAAATTGGTTTGAGAATATGTATGAGAATATGTATTAGTATAAATTAAGTTTTATGTGTATATAGTATTACCCTTATTTTTAATCATTCTTTGTATTTTATGCATTCTTGTATTTGTAAGGGATTAATTGTATGTATTAACCCGCGGTCACTCGTGCCTGTTTTTCTACCGTCGTTACTCGCAGGGTGTATAGAACACCCCAAACTTTTAACATGTGTAATTATGAAAATGAAATTAAGTCAAATATGGTACATATTTATAAAGTAAAAGATGTTTTTTGTATTATACAAATAAAATTATTAAATTCATTGCCTACAAATGAGATTAACATTAATTTAAACTAAACCTACAAAATTTTCATTTTCAAATACTTATTTTTATATTTTTTTCAAAAAGCACAAGTAAAACGTATATACCAGTAAAAAACTTATTTGCAATTGATGTCAAGGATAGTAGAAAGTAGAAAACAAATATTTTATTCATTTTTCAAACATTCAGAGCAGGCTGTAGTCATATGCTTCAAGCCCATATTTTTCTTACATTGAAGACAAACACAAATAATTTTTACATCTTTTACCCGTGGACAAACAGTGCAACGTCCCTTTTTTGGTGGGTTAATGCTCTGTTTTAATATATTCTGTGTCAGTAAAGCTTCTTTGGAGTGTTTTGTTAAGGTTTGGGAGTTCCGATCTCATATCCCACTGTGGCTGCACAAGATCCATTCTAATATCCTCTAATAATCTTGAAAGTCTTAATTTTTTTTAGAAAGAACCGGATGATAGACAATGGAAGCATTAATTCCTGCAGTATTAAGTATATGATAAAATATTCGCAATGGCCAAAGGTTACATATTCGCGATGCATCATATATACTGCACATTTCATCAGTTGTATCAACACCGCCTGTATCATAAAAATTTACAATTTCAAGTTCCATCTTTCCATCTTTGGTTCCGAAATTACGCAGTCAGCGAATTTACTTAGTTCATCTTGGCAATCTGTTGATACAATATCTAATAGACGACTAAGTCGCTGTTTCTCCATTTTCCCATGGAGTTTTTGTCATAATTTCTGAAAAAGCTTTAGAAAATTTTTTTTAAAAAAATTATATTTTACAATTATTTTATAGAATTATATTATTGTTATACCATATTTATTGAAATTTTAAGTAAAATATGCATGCATATTAATATATTTGAAAAATGGAAAGAGTAAAACGTACTCTTCCGTAGATGCTTCGAGTACGAAAGTATAACTCAATCACTCGCAAGGTGTTCTCAGAACCCCAGATAAACTTTTGAAGGTCGTTACATTCCAATCATTCTAGTGAGATTGATTACATCAGGCCTGAAGGTTCAATGACCTAAAATGGGCAGCTACAGAAAAAATCATGGTTCTGCGCAATCATTTTAGAATTGCAGGAGTGTTTGAATTATTTATTTTGATCTCGGGATTTTGAATTCCGAGGATCAATACTTCACAATTGTGTAATTTTTCGTTCAAAAAAATGGAAGTAGGAATAATAATGAATTATTTATTTTGATCTGGGTAATTTTGTTTGCTGGGTAAATATTTACATAAAATGTAGTAGTTTATATGTTTGAAAATTTATGGTTATTAATTTTGCAAAAAAAGTAATTCATTGAACTTTTATAATTAGGTCATTCAATACTTCACAATTGTGTAATTTTTCGTCCCCCCCCCTTCTCGAAACTCCAAAATGTCGGTAGTAAGTCCGTAAAAGTTTCAGGGAATTTTTTGGGGTCCCACAAACACCCCTGGAATTGTAGGAGGCTTTTCTTGTTGCTGGGGTTCACCCCGTGTGAGTGATCGCTTGTTAATAAGTTTATTAAATTTTTGTTACTTTATATTTGAGTGAAATTTATCATGTTTCTAAGTTTGGAGCAGTATAAATTATTTTTTACTATTTAAAATTCTGGGTACGTACTGTTTATAAGGACCATCAGTTGGCAAGTACGTTTCTCGTTGCACCTACATAAACATTGACAATTTTATCTGAAAGTCATTCTCAGATACAGTAATAGAAAGTTAAAATTATAAAGTGTTGTGGCCAACATTAATCATCAAATGTAAATTCATGCATTTTCTATGTAATATTCTTCGATTTCATGGTTCCCATAATGAAAAAGTTGACAGCATAACAGGAAATGATGTGCTGAATTTGAATTAATTTTAAATTCAGCATCCTTTTAACAAATTGACCATGTTGGAAATCGTCTCCAAATCAACTATTTGTATTAGTAACTAAATTAAAAAGAATTTGTTGTATACTTTTTGTATGTTTGGCTTTTTTTGTCTTCACATTGTCCCTATGACTCAAGCACACAATACTGCTTCTTGTGTTACACTGTCCTTTAGTGGGGACCAGTTATTCACTTTGTTTCCTGATTAAAATGTAACATTTAAAAAAGCATAGCAGTGAGAAATTGAAAAATTTAATAGGTAAATCTGCATTAAATGAAGCTTGTTGGTGACTTAAGGAAATTTTTTTATTATTTAGGAGGGATATTTTATCTTGAGAGCAAAATGAAACTTAACCGTCATAATTATTGTAATTGTCATCGTAGTATTCTTTTTTGAAGGATATTGAATATTTTTTATACCTCTTTTTTTTTGTAAGGGGGTTAATATTAAAATTCATTTCTTTTCATTTTTCATACATCACTTTCTTGGAAATGTTTATTGATTTCTAATTATGAGCCTGGAATATTTTATAAAGATTGCTGTCTAAATCTTATGATAATTTTCTTGCAAAGAATGGGTTCGAGATGTCTTTTTTTGTTTTGTTTAATTCTCAAAGTAGATGGTACGTGTGAAATGTCCCCAATTTGTACAGTGTTAAAAAATAAGTTGCAGCAATTGCATGATGTTACCAAAACTGATAGGAAATGCCGTTTTAATGTACTGTAGGTAGCATTTAAACTGATTTATTGCTTGTGCCAATAATTTAAATTTTCTAAAATAAAACTTCATTTTAACTAAGATGGCTGAAATGATTTTTCCCCTTATCTATATTTGATTAAGTTTGTATTTTAACCTTTTGGAATGATCATTATCATAGTATTGAGAAAATGAGTTTTGAATTTTTAGTTTCCAAACATGATAACAGCTGTAATGTTGTGAATATATATTCATTAACCTTTTGATGGTTAGGAAAAAATTAGCAGTTTTTGTTTATTTAATTCGTGCTGTATTACGAGTAAACAGTAGTTGAAAGTGGCAGCTGTTTCCCCCGCCGTTCTTCCGAAAATGTCGCCCTTCTCTGGCAATGCTGTAGATAGCTTGCCTCGCGCCTTTCAAAAATTTCTTAAAAGTATTTGTAGTACATAAATAAGTTTTTATGTACTTCAAAATAATTAATAAATGATAATTAAATAGTAAATTATAATAAATTATATAAATAATAATAGTTAATTATAAAATAAGATAACTATTAAATTGAAAGGACTAAATAAATGTCTTCTGATACATCTTGAACAGTCTTCTGTGCTTGATATATTGTGAACAAAGTCTTCAACAGACTCAAAACTATAAGTTTTCTGTATTATCATCATAATTATATACCTTTTGCCTTTGAGCTATTTTACTTTACAAACATCCTAAAACGTGCCAAAATACGCATAAAAAGAACAAGGTAAAAAAAAAAATTCCCCCTTCATTATGAAAAGAAATTCTTGAAACCCGTATTCCCACCTGTAGACAGTAAAACTAACTAAATTTCATGAGTAGGATTCGTTTGTAACATAATCCATGCAGAATAATAACCCTGAACGAGCTCAGCTCGTCAGCGCACATTAGGGAAAGATTTCACTGTGCGAGTAGTGCTCGTGTTTCTAACCATTTCAGTCGATATCTTGCTCCTGAGCAAGATACGCATTATGAAGTTCAATTCGATTGTGAGCTGAACTCATTCATAACCATCAAGGTTTTAATTCTGAATATTTTAAACCTAGAGATAAGAATTGCTGTCTGAAACTTCTGATGAATTTTTTTTTCCTTTGAGTAAATTCTCAATGTAAATGGCTCATATCAAATATTTACTATTAATGCTTTGTTTAAAATAATATACTAGCAATTGCAGGATGAAACAAAAACCAGTAGCAACTGCCGTCTGAATATACTGTAGATAGCCTCTTATCTAAACTGCTGGTGTTAATGCTATGTGTTTTTTTAAAAAACAAAAACATTCAAACCAAGATAAATGATTTTCTTATCTATATATGCTGCTGTTAATAATTTGAATTTTTAGATTAAACCGTAAAAAGTGTTCGTGTTGTCAAGACCAATTAAATATGTACAAATTATTTATGAAAGTTGTATTTTAATTTTTTAAAATTATCCATATATTGAATTAATCCAAATCACTTTTCCTTAAATATATCAACATTTGAATTTTTGTGATGCTGTATTCTGTAAAAAGTAAAGAAAGTTGGAGTTTTAATAGATTTAGTAAATCAAAATATATAACCTGCTGTTTAAATTTAAAAATATTTATATCAGTGCAGGTTTATTGGAGGCATGGCATTTGTATATATATTTTCCTTGGATCTGCCAGTGCCAAGGGGCTTGTAGATCTTCTGCGCCCAGGGCCCGAAATGAGCTTAAACCTGCACTGATCTACATTGCATAAAAATGTTAGATGGGAATTTAAACCATTTATAATATATCTAAATTTATTTTTGTTATAGAAAGCTGCAATGACAGATTATGACAGGTTCAGAGTCTATAAAGCTAAGAAACAGGTATTTATGTTATTACATTTTGAATCATTTCACTTTTTCCTGTGAATCTAAAATTTATATTTAATACATTATGTTTGTGCATATTTTTTAAAGCTTTTTCTGAATTTTTAAATCATGTGTTATTTTCTAAAATTTCTATAATTTCTATACTTGTTTACTCATCTTCAGGATTTAGGATTTTAATTGTGATATTTCAAGTGTTAAATAATGTGAAGTCCAAATATTTTTCTTTTTTAGATAGCTTTGGATTGAAGTAAAATTTTGATACAGATTCATAGGGAGGGGAGGGAATGGAACTGAAAACTTTTTAATATAAAGTTCTTTTTGCATCTTAAAAAAAAAAACACTGATTATAAGTACTACGATTTATTGCTTGTACTTAGTCCTTTACTTGAGTAAAAGATTTTAAAATTTTAAGTCTTATACTAACTAGAAGGTAATTCATTTTGTTTTTTCTAATTTATTCTGTAACAATGTAATTCAAGATTTGTCATGTAAATCTAATCATAAATGAGAATTTTCAGTTGCTGATGATATTGATGTGATTGCATGTACCTTCTCTGCTCTGAAAGATGCATTTCTTGCCCTTAAGATTGCAGCAGGGTCTTGTTATTAATGAAAAAAAAAAGACTAAATATTTGCTATTTTCTAAAGACAGAATTCCAAATCCTTATCTTGATATAGATTCATATAAATTTGAAACAGAAAGTTTTACCTACTTAGGATCAATACCTCTCTCTAATAACAGATTATTTCATGAAATCCAGGATCAGCTATTTCTGGCAAATAAGGCTTTTTATAGACTAAGGAGGTTCTTAAAATCTAAATTTTTTTCAAGAAACACAACATTTTTAATTTACAAAACTTGAAAGAAATTAAATGGCATCTTTTGAGAGAAAAATATGTTTAAGTACACTTGGAGGTGTAAACAAAAACAATATCTGGTGGAAAAGATACAATTTTGAAACATAGAATTTATTAACGTGACATTATTAACCTTTTACACGCCAAACAGGTTCAACTGTGTTAGACAAAAGCAATTAAAAATGATCATTTTAACTATAGACTGCAAGATATAATAAAAAATATTGATATTTTTTTTACACTATCAGGAAGAAATTTAAATGTTCCTAAAATGGAACATTGGTGTGTAAAGATATACTTTTTAACACAATAGTTACTTCATTTTCAATTCATAGCAGAGCGGAAAAAATTTCTGAACGCTCCAAACTTTAAGTATGTGTCGAAGAAGATATTTATGACTGGATGTTCATTTTGGCTCCCTCTCCTCCCCCTTTCACCCGTTTTTGGACAATCTCAATTGAATTTCTCAGCTGCAGCAAAACTGCATGTTCGTTTGTTAATAGTTAGATGTTGCATGTTACTTTTGTGTAGTGGATGTCACCAAGTACCTGGAGATTTATACTGGTGCACACAAGATATATCAATCCTGATTATTTCTACTGTAATGCCTAGAAGTGTAGATTCAGTAACATAAAAAAATTCTTTCATATTATTGAAAATAACAAGTTGACATCTGGAGGTAAAAAGGGAAAAAATTCTCCTTTTAATGTAGAATCTGAAAAAAAAAATTCACTTTTAATTAATGGTCTCTTATTTCGGTCACCATTCAGCCAAAATATTTTTCAAAGGCAAGCTGATTAGGTTTGAATATAAAATATGGATGTTGTGTTCCAGCAGTGTCTATCCTTACTCTATGTTGAATTTATTGAGGTAAAAAAAAAAATAGAAATCTTTCCTCTTGGATCTAGAGTAGTAGTGTTTATTCAGTGTTGGAAAGTTTTGTTAAGCATGAAATATTCTTTGTCTATTTTTTTCATCCCATAAACTGTTAACAGAACTGTCTGAAAAGAATTTTAAATTAACACAATTCAAGATAATTGCACTGGAAGATGCCCTTTGAAATCTCTAAAGGAAGCAAAAAAAATGGCAAAGAGGTAATTTTGGTTTCCGAAATGACAGACAAGTGTACATTTGCCGTTAGAAAGACAGTGCTGTAGTAACTATAGCATCCAATAGCATAACACATGAACCTGTCACTAAAACCAAGAGATTTTGCCATGCACAAAAAAAGAAAATGAGATTTGTCAAAAAAAATTTTTAAAAATGTACACTGAGGGAATGGGTGGTGTCGATTTACTAGGCAGACTTCTTGGAACATACAGGCCTCTGTTTAGAAACAAAGAATAGTATTGTAATCTATTTAGCAATGCGCTAAACATTGTGTTGTGTATGACAGAAAACAACAACGAAAAAATGCCTTAAGCGCAAGAAAAAGATTGCATGAGAAATGTTTTCCTACCACGGACAGGAAAAATAATTTAGAAAAAAAAATAACATATATAAAAAACAATAATATATATTTTGTCTTTATTTCTAGTTTTAAAGAATTTTGGTAAATCTGTATTTTTTTAGTAGTTACTTTGCTTTTTATTATACTATTAATTTTGCGAATTTTGATTTGAAGGTTATTTATAATTTCTTTGTCCTATTGATGTTTCCCTTTATTGAGTGTATTTCTAACAAGTCATTGTAATTTTCTGTAAATGTATAAATTCCTCTTCATAAATTATATTTTCAGCTTAATCTGTTTTATTTTGAAATTATGTTTAAAAGTTTACTTTAGAGGTGGCGCCAACAGGGGGCACCCATCGGGAACCTTCCCCCCAATTGAGGTACATTAACCCTCCAAGCGGTTAGCACGGAAAATTCCGTCATTGTAAAGATGCTTCAAAAATGCACTGCACGGGGTTTTTTTTGCCTTCAAGTAACATTTTCAAAAGCGGTTGAGCCGTACTTTTCTGAAATCCTTTCCCCCTTTTAACGGTTTAACATCTTGAAAGATAATTAGGAACCAGATAATTAGTGGAAGCAACACAGCAGGACACTGATAGGAAGTTTTATGGCTCGCAGGGAACCCCCTGTTTTGACCCTGGAGCAATCCTAAAAAATCGGGGG
The DNA here is from genome assembly GCA_019973935.1 of Trichonephila clavipes. Classification (NCBI taxonomy): domain Eukaryota; kingdom Metazoa; phylum Arthropoda; class Arachnida; order Araneae; family Nephilidae; genus Trichonephila; species Trichonephila clavipes. The sequence continues at coordinate 637,079 of BMAU01018474.1, read as the reverse complement.
GATTTCTTTAGACCCCAGGAAGTGTTTGTTTGTTACCTTGTATTTTAAAAGTTTTGAAAAGTCCCAACGCATAAGCAAAATATGTTACAATTCCCTAATTCCCTTTTGGTTTCATATTAATTTGAAACTGTAACAAGTTGGGGCGTGTCAGGGCAATCTGCTATTTTATATAGTTAGACAAATTATCTCTTTTTAAGTATATTCTTTCGCTTCATTTTTCTTATCTTAATCAATGCTTTCAGTTTTTGAAACATGATTATTTCATTATAAGATGCCAAAAAAAAAATTAAAAAAAAAAAACCAAACTTTAAAATTTGAAATCTTTTCAACTTTCCAACCACTAAAAATGAATAAATTTAAACTTCATCAAATAATTTGAAACATTTTCTTTTTCTTACACTTGGAAAAAAATAATTTAAAAAAAAACTAATTAAGATCTATTAGTTTTTTTTAGATTTCAAAGCCCAAGTGTTCAGGGAAGTTTACGTACAGTGCCTAGTTACATATTGTTAAAATACACCGAATTATATTTGAATTTTAAGTGCTTGAACTTCAGTTTACATCAAAGACACCATGAATGAAGATTTTCCCACATTTTTTTTATAACTTGAATGCTTGAATAAATGGTAATCAAAAATATACGGAAACTTTTACAGTAGACATTTATGCATATAAATAAACATAAAAACCAATTTTAAATTCGAGCTATTCAAAAACATTAGAATTATTCTTCAAAAATATCTATTTATGCAAACTACCTCAACATTTGTCTTTTTTTAAAGGTTAACTGAATAAGTAATTAAAATCTGGATATTTTTTGAAATCTAGACCGTATAAAGCTAGAAATTTTATGTTAGAAATTCCATTTGAAATTTCGAAAAAATGTATTGTGCAGTTAAAAATTATTTACCATAAGTTCTAGCAATTCTTTGAGTATAATATAAATTTCAAATTTTATTATATAGCTTCTTTGGTATTTTTTAATATATTTCGAAGATTTCATACAATTCAGTTGAAACCTGCATGCTAAGAGCAAAAAATATACTAAAAAATTTGACGAATATACAATAAAGTTTTACATAGAAGCAAAACTGAGAAGCTAAAGTGTAGGAATGAAAAATTTTGAGTATATCTGAAAAGTTCAGAAAATTTGTGTGCATTGTTATATTTAATATTAATTAAATGGTTAAAATAATGTTAATAATAGTCATGTAATCATTTGATGACACATTCATATACTAATAAAAATTATAATAGTCATTGATGCGAATGTCAAGAATTTTATGTAATTTTAAATTCACAGACATTAAGATATTGATGTAGAAAATATAAAATGACCATCAAAAATACATGAAAAATGCAGTCTGCTATAAAATGATCTTGACAAACAAAATACGGCATTTTCACTTACTATGGCAGAGCCGGCTTAGTCAGGGGCGATCTGGAAAAACAGAGAGGGAACCACGGTTTTGATGGATGCCGCTCTAGCTTTTAAATCTCTCAGGAAAAAAATATGTAAATTACAAATGCAAAAACTAAGTCTTGTAATTTTCCATACGTTTTTATAACAATGAATTGTGGAATTGGCTCCCAATACTTTGTTGTGTTTGACAATATCTAAGGTAACCAACCATACTTTAGATAGATTTGCACTACTTTTTCGTAACCGTATTCCTTTTAAAATTAATTCGTGCAGCCCAAATACACCTTTCGCACTCTTAAAAATTTATGTAAGCTATAACAGTTAATTTTAATTTATGCAGCTTGTGAAATGTTTATAATTAACCATTTCCGTCTAAACAGTTTACATGAAAAAAAATTTGGACTGCCTCATTCATTATGGAATTATATAAGATTCTAACATTAAGTTTTATTTTTCACCGAATAGGGTTGAGTGGTAGTGTATCGTGCTTCCACACCACAGGTCTGGGGTTCTATTAACGGGCTGGGCAAGGTCGACTCTGCCTTTCATCCCTGCTACATTGGGTCGATAAATGAGTACCAAGCTTGCTTCGGGTCTTAAACACTGAAGGTCTGTCTCTCTTCAGACAGACCACCAAATCGGGACATCTTTTCATGCACCTCAGTGCCCAATGGTCACGTATATTGGGATGGGCATAGTAGTTCCTTGCCCTCATGGATTGTTGTGCCACTGAGTTTTAAGTTTGAGGATTACCTCACTTTGGGTATACCCTTAGATAAGCATGTATTTCCACTCATTTGCAATTAAACATTTTTCTTTCAATTACGTTAATTTCAGAAGGAACTTTGATTCTTCAAATGTATTTGCTTAATAACATGTATATTTGTGTATTATATTAAAATTTTGATCAATCCAAAATTGCATGGTTTTTGCTCCTCTAAAAGCTTTTAGGATTTTAGAACTGATCTTACAATCCATATACGTTTATAGTAGTATATTTAAAAATGATAAAGACATTTTTACGACTGTGTGAGCTTTTATGCCTCGTTTATAAATATAAAAATTGCATTCAGCTAGTTTTTAAAATGTACTGAAATAAATGGAGGAGTAGGATATTTTTTTTTTTTTTTTTTTACATATTATGAATATTTTTGACTGCAGTAAGATATATTTATATTTCAGTTTCTTTACAATTTGAATAGATGTTGTAAGCCACATTTTTGTCTTAATAGTTTGATATTGAATATAAACCCATAGGCTGTTTAATATTGTAAAGTGTTTTATTTTGATACCAGCACACATTAAAATAAGGCTCATTTGCAGTTATATGATCAGCTTTAGTGATATTTAAATTTTGAAAAATAGTCTACACGTACGAAAACATTCTTTCAAAACCACACATCACATCTCATACTATGTCTTCCATACAGCACGAAATATTTGTGTATACACTCAAAAATTTAATGCAGGATACATTTCCAAGTGTTAAATTTGTTTTTAAAATTTGTATGAATACATTGTGGAACTGTCGGTTAACTTCACTGAACAAAATTGTTTTAAGTGTACTGTTTTGAAAGACAAAATTAATTAGGGGAGAACTTTTCTCACAATAGAATTTGTAATGACTGAATTGTGTGAAAATGTAGTTATCGATGTGTGACATTTTTCCTTGTAATAAAAGAAACAGTAAGATAAGAAATTAAACTTGAGTAGAATATGGTTAGAAGTACTGTCATGCGCATTTAAAGAAGTATATCCCCCATTAAAATTAAAAATTATTGACTGAATGTGTTTATGTCCATCACAAATGCCGATGTAGAAAAGAAATTTTTATTTAATACAAAAATTCGAAAAGGAGAACACTAGGAATGAAAATTTAGATTTTTTCCGAAAAATATTCAGTTAACATAAAAATATCATTTATATGATTTTAATTAAAATAAATTAAAAGTATTGAAATCCATTTTTTGTTATTTTAAATTAAAAATATAATTGAATAGAGAAAGATCGGTTTTATTTCATAAATATAATCATCGTATGTATATCACCGTATGCACCATTTATTGTCTTATTGTTTAAAAAAAGAGATAGAACCTTTGCTCTTTTTACCTAATTACTTTTTTAAAAAACAGGAAAGTGAGTGCGTTTTCTTACTCTCACATTCAAAAATGAATACAGGATGCTTTTTTCTGGTTCAAATTGCAATACCAATATATATATATATATATATATATAATTTTTAAAAAATGACAGAAAAATAAATTTTGTTTGAAGAAAATATAATTATTTTTCAACTTCTAACACACTATTTATTTTCTTTTTTCCACCCTTCATTTTGTTTTAATTTTACACTGTGACTGAACATATAGGGGAAATGACCCATTTGCACTACAACTTTCATACAAGATTGCCTAAGGCAACTTAACAGCTAGCTGCAAACGATTGATCTCTTGGTTCTTACTTGACAAAGGGACCAAACTGAGTCATAAAACTGTCCCCGTTCGACCTCCCAAGTTTTAAAAGGGGGAAAGGAAAGAAGTCTGTTGCATTTTTAAAGCTAATGGCAAAATAAGAGTAAACGCTTTCGGAATAACTTTTCAGGAGGAAGCTAACCACCCAGAGGGTTAAAAAAATTCTGCAGGGCAAAAAATATTTTTTTCGTTAACATGGAAATTTTTAGTTTTTTTCCCCCCATTTTAGATTTTTGAGCCCTATTTCAATGGTTTGTTTGGGTATCATGCCTCTCCCCACCTATAACAGAATGATGAAACCCCATGGGGGGAAATGTTTATTACCACCTCTGGTTTAGATACTTCTTAATGTATATAATTGATTTTTAACTTAAAATGTCATTGGTCATACTAAATGGTACCCGCCAATGTTCCATTTTTGGAACATGTTAAAAAATTTTCTTTTTATAGATCTTGTCTTTCAATTTTATTTTGATTTTTATCAGAATTTAGTTTACCGTCCAATCATAGCGCAGAGTTTAAAAGGTTAAATACATAAAAATAGAATAAAATGAATGGCCAATATAATTTGAATGCCAGATAATGTTGTCAAAAAGGTACTGCAGTTCTAAGTTTTTGGAAGCATGGAAGACCAAGGCTAAGATGGACGAACTCAGTGGAATCAGACTTTGGGATTATAAACGAGAACATTCGGAGGAGGAAGGTACGTCACGAGGGGCTGTCTTGCTAGATATGGATTTATAAATGCAATTTTTTTTGCTTAAGTCCCCTTCATTTAAAATAAACTTTAGCTGAGATAGGGAGGCTCTGTGAAGAGCAAATTATGCTTTACTCACTAATTTTGAATGGTTTCTACTTATGAAATTGAGGGCCCCGGTAGCCTAGTGGTCAAGGCATTAGATTTTGGCTGGCGTGGCATAAGCTCAAGCCCAGTGCCACTAAAGATCCATCTTAGGTCTGTCGCCAAAAGTCCTCATGTAGCTTAGCAGTGCAACATTAATTTTCACTCACTCACTACTAATGAAATTGAATTAAAATTTAAAATTATTTACCTGTTGTAAATTAAAAAAATATTGAATTCTTTTTATTTTTTTCAGATGAACAGTATGATTAAGAATACATACCGTAGATTAAAGAATAAGGAAAAGAAGAATCCAACACCATCCAAACGCAAGGGAAGGAGAATCGCTAGACAACTAAAGCTTAAGTCTGCTAAGAAAGCTTGAGTATATTGAATTTTTTGTGTAAAAAATAAAAAATGGGAAAAACATGTTTATCAGTTTCTTAATTATTTTTTTTTTAATCCCCACAGTTGCTGGAATGGAGTTGTGTGATTTATAGAGATGTATTACAGGCTAACAAAAATAAAGAAAATGTAATTTATAATCCACAAATTCATATTCTATATGAGGTTTAAAAAAAGAAATAAATTCTTAAAATGTCTGTATTTAAAAACAACTAATTTGTTCAATTGCTGGATTTAGTATTGGATATTAACACAGTTATTGTTTATTGTGTAATGTCAATGAAGTATTAAAATGTTAGCAGTCTTGCTGTTTTACAAGTTAGTGGATTACAGATACAAATATTATAGTTTTGAAAGTGTTTGATATGCTTGATTTAAATTTCTTACTGAGAGTTAAATTAATCTCATTTTATTTAATAAGCTTAAACGATTCTTTAAGAAATTTTTAAAACTGTACCAACAGTGAATCTAGGCTTTTTTCCTCAGTTATTTATTATGTATTTTTAATCGAACATTCACACTTCCTGAAATAAGCAGTCTTTTCAATAGCTAACAGTAAGAATATTTTGAATTGTTATTTAAAGATAATGGATTTAAATTAAAAACTTTTTAAAAGAGAAAAGGAAGTATTTTTTTTTATTACTCGTCACTAAATGGTTTTTGAATAAAAGCATACATTGTATGTTTTCTTCTGGATAAAACTAGATTAGTTTTTTGAAACATTTTAAGCTAAAGGTTTGTAGGAGAGATTGATTGGTAAATGAAAAATTTAAATCCATTTTATTATTTTAGATTCTAAGAAATTATTTATTGTTGAAATATAAAATATACTTAAATTTTATAATTTATGACATCAGAAATTATTTCTTTATTGCTTTAAAGTACTATTTCATTAACTAAAGCAGTATTTTTTTTGTAAATCATTAATTGAAGAAAGAAATTTAGAGGGGGATCTTATTCCTAGGGGAAAAAGCAGAAAATGTTTTACACTTGAAAATATTCGTGCAACGCTGGGCTAAATGGGGGGTGGGGGGAGAAACCCGTCTGACTGGGCAAAGTCTAATAAATTTTAAAAAAAGGGAACTTTAATGGGATATTATAGAAGTTATACCCACACACACACACTAGTCCTGTTATTGAGAGAAGAAAGGGAAATTTCAATAGGAAAAATTTATACTCCATAGAAAACCTGTGCAGCACCAAGCCAAGCTGCTAGTTTTATTTTTAACCCTTTCGGGATGAAGGACGCAAATGCGTGTGTACCGCCATGGCCGGAGGTTTTTGTGTGGTTAAGCCTAATTTGATGTAATCAGCATACAGACGTCTGAAATATCTTAAAATTCGCAATTAACAGAACAAACATAATATATTATTTGTCACTATCACTACTCTCTGACACTAATTTAGAATCAATTTTTCATCTTTCTGATATTCCAAGTTAAGTTAAACCTTTTTGATGCTTTGACCTTGTATAAGTAAAAAATAATTTTGTCTACCAGATCTAATTATCCCTTAAAACCTCGCACTGCAAACCCAAACCAAATGCTCTAGCAAAAATAAATCTCTCATCGCTAAAAACCACATGTTCATTTCAAGAGCAGTCGTAAAGCAAAACAAAATTTTTGTGTATGTGAGTAATATTTCTCTCAATTCATGAAGGTAAGATTTACATGTATTTCAAACCTTATGGGCAAATAATGCCAAGAAATAAAGCTTAAACATTCCATTTGCATGGTGCGGATATGCGATGTTCGGGAACTGTCATTGTTTCACGCTGGCACAGTATGGGACATTCATCCTAAAGGGATTAAGCTTGAATGATAAGCAACTTTTTAAAACTACCAAGAAATACGTATGCTTGAGTTAGTAATTGTGAACACTAACCACTGTATTTACTGCTAATTGAATCAGGCTATGAAACCTGAAGTTATGTGAAAGCAAACTTGGTTAAAACTTCATTTTGCAAGTATTTTTTAAAATTCTGGTTACTCAATTGCTAATTAGCAACCTCATTGGTCAAAAAAATCCTGTGACTGCACAAGCTCGGTTCAATCTAACCAAGCTTTGAGCCTAGTAAAGATTTCTCTTAATTTGTGCTGGTGTGTAAATATAGTGGGTAGAATTTGATCAATTTTAAATAGTGTTCATGATTGTAATTTTTTTTTGTAACTAATTTGTACTTTCAGGAAATTATTTTTCATGGTAAAGGGGAAGGAATATTAGTCATTATCAAACTTGATCGTTTTTTTTTTTATTCTGCAACAATAGTATTTAAATAATTTTCTCCCTTTTCTTTGAAAAAGTTTTCAAATTTCTTTTTAAAAAAATCTATAAATGTTCTTTCTGTGCCTTAATTTAATTTCGTGTTATTAAAGTTAAAGGATTTAGTGCCCTAAAATTGACCCAAATATATTTTTATCTTATTATAATTTGGATTATAAGAGGTGTGATATAGAAAAAAACGAGACTAACTGTGTATCTTGAAAGAAAAGTGGAGTTGGCAACAAGTGTTTTGGTGGTGTCATCCCACACACCCATCCATGTGGCCAATTTCAACTTAACCGATCTCATCATTTGGGAGTACTATATCATTGAATGAACATATACAACTGTATCTTGCTGGAAAAATGTCTAATGTAAAAACTTAACAGCAAATCAACATCAGTTTCTTGTGAAATCTAAGATTAGTTACATAAATATTTCAAATATTAAGTGAGGCTTATGGTGGTAATATTTTGTCTTGTGCCTGTGTGTTTGAAGGGCATAATCGGTTTTCAAGAGGAAGGGACTGTGTAAGATGAACATGCTGCACATCCTATGTGAGCCATTACAGACCGAAACACACACACATTGCCTAAGTTCGTGATGTAATCTGGGATGAAGATTATGTGATCATGCAGCAATGGTGTGGATTAATTTGGATAGAGAAGCTGTTCAGTGTATTTTAACTGACAAATTACACATGAGAAAAATTGGTGTGAAGGTTGTTCCAAAAATTCTGTCCGATGACCAAAAACAGTGCAGTAAAAACGTGTATGTAGACATGTTAGAACACATTCCAAATGAGCTAAATTTGTTGTAACATGTAATGAGACATGGAGTGTTACTTATGACCCAGAAATTAAGTGCCAGTCGATGCACTGGAAGTCTCGAGGATCCCCAATACCCTAAACATGCATGTCATAATCAAAATCCAAGGTAATGTTAATTGGTGTCTTCGACATTAATGGAATTGTAATGATTGAAAAGATTCCCAAGGGTCGGCAACCTATGGCATGTGGCACACAGTGCAACTATCAGTGACAGTACACTACAAATTTATCAATTTTTGAGTGGATGGAAATTGTGATAAATTTGTTAGACTTGTTTGATAAACATCTTCAGAATTATGGACATTTACAGAATTAAGAAAAAATCTGAAAGATAAATCCACAGCTATTTTGCAAACTATTTGAATCTCATTGCTGGAAAGATTTAATTATTTGAAGAAAGAAAATTGCATGTACTCTGCTTTTTTTGGTGAATTAATTCCAAGTATGTCCTGTGTAGCACACTGAATCATATTGGTTTGGCACATCACTGCTAAAAGGTTGCCAAACCCTGGGTTAGACTTTTAATTACATTAAAGTACTGAAAAGGCCACAACTGTGGATGGATGGTGCACCTGCTCACATGGCTGATTCTGTCTAGCAGTTTCTGACTACAAGAAACATTACTGTGACAGGCATCCTCTTCGACTCCATACAATTTTTAAAAAAGTTTCCTACAGTTAAATCTTGCTTAAAGATAACCCATTTCACTTCAGTTTAAGAGGTTCTGCCGAAAACTGAGAATCTCCTTCCAGAACTGTTACCAGCAATGACAGTGCTGAAGGTGATTTTGTCATAAAGAAATGATTCTGTAAGTACAATGATTTATTGGATCAGTCTGGTTTCTTTTGTGTCACACCTTGTTTGTATGCTCAAGATTTTGTTACTGTGGCTACATTATTTAGTGAATTATTTAAATTAGGTCTTAAAAAACGTTTGATTTGCGTAACCATAAATTCTTTGCGAGGTACCCTATTCCATCCTTTGAATAATATATTTAAAGTAGATCAACATGTAACCGTAATAGATGCTGAATGTATTGTGTGTATAAAGTATTGTTTTTGTTATTAAAAAAATGTTATATATTGTTAATATAAATTAATAATTGTGCTCCAGATGCCATCCATGCATTATATTTAGTTACTGGGGTGTGTGCCTGCATTTTATTACACAAATTGTCAGGAGTCTAGGGCTGTTGGAAATTATTTTGTCATGTCTTATACTTTTATTTTCTTTGTTTCCACACACATTAAAATATATTTATCACTTTCATGTGTTCTGATTAGTATTAAAAATTTTATAGCTATAATTTTAAAACTGGTTCTAAATATAGATTTTAATGACAAATCTGTTAATTTGTCAATAAGTTCCATCTCTTTCATTGACAATCCTACTCATTTATCGTATATTCTAAAATCATATAATAAAAGTTAAAGTATTACTCAGTTTAAAGCAATATGTTATGTATAAACAAAATTTTCAATTTAAATGATTGGAAGGAGTTTGCTTTGTTTTGGACAAAATTCGGGTTCTATTGTTCATTATCCAATTTATTTTGTATTCCCCCCAATTTTTGGTAAAAGACTTTTCTCTGTTGTAATGAAAAGCATTAAGGCTTTTGTAGAAATGTGAGAATATTTCATCTAAATTTGTTGATTGTTCTTGTTCTATCAGTATAATCAATCCTTAATATATATATATATACCAAATATGGATACTTTTTGTTTATACAAAGTCCATAGCAAAAGAACGTGAATCCACTTAGCATGAACATGCATAATTTTCTTTTTAATTTATTTTGATATGTAGAATGCAGCTTGACCTCCAACAATTTAACTTACAGTGAAAGCAAATTAGAATGTGATTGTATGTTATACAGAAAATATCTGCATAGCTTAAACATTTTCAATTTACTTCATGAAAATTTTTAAATGTGTGAATACTTTAACTAGAAGTGATCTATTTGCTTCTTATTTGCTAGTGATATTTGCTTAGCAATTTTTTGGATTCTAAATTAATTTACAAATTCTTTCTTGGTGAAAGCTGCTCCTGCTTTATTTCTGGATGTGTTATAAATGTTTATTTAAGTATCTCTTTTGAGGTACATTAAGTAAATTTTCGTCTCGCGAAGAAGGAAACATCTGTGTTTTGTCTGAAACAAGTAATATAAAAAAATTAATCCCTACTTAGATCAAAGAAGAAAAAAATTTGCTAATTTTTATTTATTATCGTTGAAGTATTGTATTGTCATCCAAAACATTCATTTATATAAAATTTCAGTTGAACTGAATGCTTTAAAATGCGAGAAAAAACCTTTTCAAGTTTTGACACATGTCGCTAAGTCGCCAAAAATTATGCCAATGTGGCTGTATTTGTAATTTAAATAATTAGTTTTAATCAATTAATTTTCATTAATTATAATTAAATTACTGCATTGTCATCCAAAATAATCATATATAAAATTTCAGTTCCATTGAGCACTTTAAAACACAATTAACATTTTCATTCCTTCTAAACTATGAACAATCAAATATATATTTATATATATGTGGCTCAATGCAAGAACAACTCATAACAAAATATTTTGTGAATTAAACTTCAGAGCTTCGTAGAAAAATTTTTTAAACCTATATTAATGCTTATAAAATTAAAACTGACCTGGTTGTTGCACATAAAAGGTTGGGAAGCTCTTTTAATACATGATCTGCATCATTTTCAAATTAAAAGTGACAAGTTGTTCCATTTGGCCACCCATTAATTAACCTTAATTTATATCAAGATGGTTGGTATGCACCATGCATGTGTATTTAGATTTATATGGATACATTAAAGTTTTTCAATTGATGATAATGCAGGAGAAAGGGCAGCAATTTTTAGAGGCAGCAGAAGCCATGGTTTTCCAACTCCTGTTCCCTCAGCTAAGCTCTTTTTAATTGTGATTTTCTGAAAGTATTCAAATTCTTAATTATATATGTTATCTGAAATTTTTAAATTCATCTATTTACCCAAACAACTTTCAAGCATTAAAGTTAGCTGTTCAAAATTTATTACATCCATCTTGTGCAGGATTATGGTGGCCTAATTATTATGGTCACAGGTTTAAGTCCTGACGACATTAAATCTATTCAACTCTAAATCCACCCGTAGTGTGGTGTGGTAGTTTGGAGAGGGAGTGATTTCCTCTTCACTTGATCAAAACTTAAAATGATCAGGTCTCCCATTGCGCTTTCTAGTGCGCAGTTAACACTTTACAGTGTTACGAAACTTGATTTCTTCACCTACATTTTTTTTAATGTCTGAACTTCAACACGCAGTTCAAAATAAACAAGATTTTATTTTTCAGGTTTTATAAGCCGTTGAAAATACAAAATGAATTGTTTCACACGTTTCATGCACAAAGCTGCAAATTATATATGTACATAATTTAGTTGTAAATACTTCTGAAAAAACACAAAAATGGAAAATTTCTTATATGCAAATATACTTAAACTCAAGAAAAATATTAACCTTTTCTTCAGTGAAGACTTTTTTTTTACCAAAAATCTGTAAAGACAGCCTTCAAAAATAATCTGTAAAAGGTATTTTATAGCTAATTGTATAGACTAATCAATATAATAATCAAAACAATTTTTAATTATATCAGTATACTTGAAAATTGAATGCTAAATTAAACACATTTATTCTACATGTAAGTTATTCCATTGCCTTCCTTTTCAGAAAGGAGAGAGAGTTTAAACAGTTTTTTAACTTCTCTCAGTCTCTTAAAAATATAAAATTGTGTATTTATAAAACTTGGTAATATTTACATAATATGTATCAGAAATCTACAACAGTTATCGAGCCATTTTCCAAACAATCTTGCTCAAGAATGCAATCAAGTTTGTTGTTGGGGGTAACTTATAGCAAAATATGCTCTTTTTTTCAACCAAAGACTTAGAAAAGGAGGTTTAATTTCATGTAGGAAATAAAACATAACGTAAAAGCTTCATTCACATAATATATACAAATAGTTGAGCATTATACAGAGGTATATGTAGCGCTTCTTGCTCAGTATGCTTATTTAAATGAATAGTTGACGATTGGTCCGAACTGACTACAATTTAGAGATCTCTGTACAAATAAACTTCAGCAACGTCTGCACGCTACCCTTAACTTCTGAATAAAAGAAAACTCAAGAGGAGGGAAAGTAAACTAAATGGGGAGACCATCTTTTTGTCGGATTTATTAGTGTGTACAGAAGGATCTGTAGAATAATCCGTCCTGTACATAGAATCATATATGGCTGACTTTCAAGTTAAATATGCATCAGAAAAATATCTAAATTATATTAAAAGAACGGTATTTCATAAATACCTGATGATGGTAATGTAATGGTGACATTACTCTTATGGATGTTATATAAATTACTGGATAAAAGTCTCAAAATATTGATCAGTATTAAAATTATTCAATTTTAAAGTAGCGTATTCTATGTTGGAAGAATTTGAATGCAGTTCGTTGGATGTTAAACTGTTTTTCCTCTGTCTATCTGAAAACCACATCATTGATGATGGGAAATTGTCGTTCTTTGGACTGACTACGCCTGAAGAAGTTCCAAGTGGCTCGTCGCCTTTTGTCCTTGGCGAAAGGACTGGAGTTGGTTCTTAGGTTGACGCGGCTGAGGTCTGTTGAGCTTAGTGTAGACGCGTTGGAGGCAGGGCTGCTAGAGGCGGAAGAACCGTTGCTCTTGGGATGGAGATAGTCGAGATCGATTGGAGTGACCACCTTCAAGGTTAATTCGTGGCCGGATTCTCTGATGAGACGAACCACCTCCTCATGGTTCATCCATTTGGTGCCTGTGTTGCCGATCAAGACGATGAAGTCGCCTTCTTTCATGCCAGCCTCCTGAGGTAAAATAAAAATTCCTTTTTTTAATAGAAGCCATAATTAGAACAAAAGTTGAGGAAAAATTATTTCTTTAAGCTCATTTCTCGAATTCAACGCCTAAACGATCGTAATCTAACGAGACTGCATTCGTATTTTAACCTCTTTTGAGTGATTTTACTTTGCGATTCAAGGTAAAATTATTGTTGTTGCTGTTCAGGAGAGGCAGCTCCCACTGACAGCTATTTGGCTATCATCAATTTTGACCAAATGACTAGTTACTGACTGGATTTTGAACCTTTTTTTGTATTTGAGGGTTTTTAAAATTTTCTGTTTTCATAAAGTATTATTTGTTTGTCAGTGGCGCACACAAGGATGGGGGGGGCCGGACCCCCCTAAAGCCCTTGATTTTTTTTCCGATTGATTATAATTCTAAGTATATAGTACGTAAAATTTAACTAATTACTTGCTATTAATGATTAATTTTATTAATTAATGCTAATTATTTATTCAAAAACTAGTTTTTTACTGTGTTTCGTTAACGAAAATCGACAAAATCAAACGGAGCATGATACAAGAATGGTGAAATTTCGACCCCGGACCCCCGAAAAATTCCTGCGTGCGCCACTGTTGTTTGTACAATGTGTTCCGAAATTCAGCGTTAAGCTGGTACGGGGTCATATCAGTTCTGGGTAAAATGAATAAATGAATTCAGTTTCTCTTGGTTAGATGCATTTTTAGAATCGTGGAAAATTGATACCCTCTATCGCAGTATTAGGCACTGTATGGCCACAAATTTCTCAATTTACTGTGCTATTTTTACTAATGTGATATTACATAACCGTGCGATTAATCAGTCACAGTCAGTAATTTAGTTAAAATTAACGTTTTTAAGTTTGAAAAAAGGATGTTTCCTAAGTCTGATTTTCCATAAAAAAGAAAAATATTACTACCTTAGGCAAGTTATTTCACACACAAAAGATGACCCATTTAAGATTCCAAAATGTTACAGTTGTTCTTTCCTATTCATAACTGTCTCAGCTAATTTTTTCATTTTCAAAATGACTTAATTTCATATACTCTGTTAGCACTGTACTGGGGTACTGTGGTTACAAATTTTACAATGAGTTTTTCGCAAATATGATCTAATATAACAGTGCTGTGAATCGTAATCACAAATCGGGCAAAACACTTTGAAATTTATGGTCACAATACCTATAATTTGATGAGGACGTTAGTTTTCCACATTTTCAAAATTATGATAGTCAGAAATGATACGGGATCTTTAAGAATTTTTCCAGAACTGATAAAAATCCCCCCTTCACCTAGGGACACCTTTACATTACAACTAACACAGAACTAGATCCATTCTTTGAGAAAAGACTATTGTTAATGGTCTTACTCATCGAATGACACTGTAAGAGTATATAATGAATAAACCTCACACTTCTGGAAATCCCGTTGGCTTTATCTGGAATGAACAAGAACTACAAATTTTCGTGACATGTAACCAACGTCAGAAGTATCGATAAAAAAATTACGAAAATCTAGATTTTTTTGGCGTTTAGATGTTGACCTTTGCTGCAGGGTGATATGAACTGCTCACCTACGGACCCGGAGACCTCGTTTTACACGCATTAGATGATCGGGACAAAAAGGAATCCCTATTCGGGGCAGTCGTTAAGCGCTTTTATTCCTGTCCATTGTTGGTTGCTGGAGAAAGGGGTAGCTTAGAGAAGAAAGTTCTTCATCTATTACTGCAATTGGTTTGAGTATCGTTGGAACATGACTGTCCGTTGACGTGGGCAGTCGCTTATTAAGAAGGCGGGTCAGGTTGATGCGTGCGCCGATTCCATTTGTATCTAGTCATGATTTATTGGAATGTCTTTGACTCTCTGTGGAATGCAAAATCAACCAGTAGCGTTAGGCTGTGCTACCATCTAAAGTTTAATTCCTGGCTCACCACTTAGGTGAAGTTAATGATTCATTCATGATGACTTTGACTGCTACCCAGGACGGACAGATTTGTTTCAGCACTTATTTGCACCAGTCTTTGTGTATCGTAGTGCATTCGAATTGTAGTATTTTCGCCGACTAATCACTCTCGCACTTACCTACACTCCGTCAGATAGATAGGCCCAACCTTATTCTTTGTAGCGAGCATTAGTGTTTGCATCACATTTATGCAATAATTTAACTTCTTCATCTGAATTAAAAACACAATCTTAAGACTTTTGAATTTCAGAAATCTTAAAAGTTTACGGAAAATGTTACTCGTAAAGAGTAATTTTTTCCAGGTATAGAAGTTTAAGTTGGCAATTACTTTCCAAGATGGCGACCGATTTAACAGCTGTTAAGTGATTTATTCTGTTTGGTTTGGCAATTCATCAAAACAATCATCAAGCAAGGCGTAGATTCGTCGAATGGGCACAAAACGAGATTGCCGTTCCCGATTTTCATAAGCGAATTTTGTTTAGCGATGAAGCGCACTTCTGGTTGAATGGCTACGTCAACAAACAAAACTGCCGCATTTGGAGTGAAGCTAATCCACAAGTGTATGTCGAAACACCGTTACATCCAGAAAAACTGACTGTTTGGTGCGCTTTATGGGCTGGTGGAATCATTGGTCCGTACTTCAAAAACGACGGAGGCCACAACGTTACAGTCAATGGTGATCGGTATAGAGCCATGATTACTAACTTTTTCATTCCTGAATCGAACAATCATGATGTCCAGGAGCTGTGATTCCAACAAGACGGCGCAACATGTCACACAGCTCGTGCCAGAATCGATTTATTGAAAGACACGTTTGGTGACCGCCTAATTTCACGTTTTGGACCTGTGAATTGGCCTCCAAGATCTTGTGATTTAACACCGCTAGACTATTTTCTGTGGAGCTATGTAAAGTCATTGGTCTATGCGGATAAGCCACAAACGCTTGACCATTTGGAAGACAACATTCGCCGTGTTATTGCCGATATACGGCCACAAATGTTGGAAAAAGTCATCGAAAATTGGACGTCCAGATTGGACTACATCCGAGCCAGCCGTTGCAGTCCTATGCCAGAAATCATATTTAAAATGTAATGCCACAAGATTATCTTTAGAATAAAAAAAATTCATGTCAATCGAATAATACATCGTTGTTTTATTGCAATTTTAAAGTTCTATACCTCTAAAAAAACACCCTTTATATGTATTCGTTAATTAGAGAAGCTTCTAAGAGCCGTTATGTCTTACCTGAGCGATACTCCTGGAATCGATTGCTGCCACCATGACGGGAGCATCCCCTCTGACACTGAATCCGAAATTCTCCTCCGTTTCTTTCTTCAAGTGAATCGTCCTGGCTGCTGTCCATTGGCGTCGCGCACTGAACACCTTGAGGGGGCCCTGATAACAAAGGGAGAGATTATGTTAAAGCAATCTGCTATTTTCAGTAGGTTTGAATAGTTAATATTTCCAACTTTGTGTCCTTTTGGATCCAATATTAACAGGAACGGTCAACTCGTCCTGGGGCAGGGGAACTCAGCCTAAGTAAGATCATAATTCGAATATATTCTTCAAAAAGCTGAATTTAACTATATGCCTACTGATAGCAATGGTAAGACTATATTATGTCTTGCCATTTCAAAATACAGTAATACACCTTGACTTACACGATTTTCAAAACTCGTCGATTCGTCATTTTGAAAAAAAAATTGGTAATATCGTTAAAGAAGTTGTCTATCTGGCCAGGCAAATAAATTTAGAAGTGAATAGGGATGACGGTCAAGAACTAGCACAATCAGGAGCTGACATTGAAATGAGTCTAAGGCAGGGGAGGCGAACGTGCCATTTTTTACAAAAAAGTGTCTAATGAGGTATAGACGTGCCGGCAAATAATTTTGACGTGATTTTTGGAAAAATACTAACAGCTCAAAAATCTTTATTTACTACGAAAAAATACATTTTGCAGTGTATAATTATAAATATATTAGTTATACGCGTGATTCAAATTAAAGAAACATTAGTGTGACTTCTGTTGTTGCAGATGGGATGACAAATAACTTTTACTAGCTGCATGGCTCGGCGTTGCACGGGCTATCTCTACTTTTATAAATTTTCCCTTTCTTTCACAAAATCAGAACTTAATACTCATTTTCAAAATGACTTCCACCCCACCCCCTCTCCATCGCTTAGCCCGGCGTTGTTTGGGTTTTCTCTTTTCCTCCATAAAAATTTCCATTTTTCGAAATTTGTTCCATTCCACTTATTTTTGATTTAAGACAGGTTTCTTTCCTCTCTATAGTCCGAACACGGTTTTTTTTAGTGTAAAATTATTGTTCTATCTTCCCCTCCTTCTCACAGATAAGATATAGCTTCAAATTTCGATGTATGACTTATAAAAAAAATATTGCGTTAGAATTAAAAAATTATTAATGAGAAGCAATAAATAGATAACGATTCTAATGCTAAGAGTAAAACAAAAAACGTTCCTCATTTTTTTAATAATAGTTAGTTTCTAAGAATCTAAAATAATAAAACAGATTTCAGATTTTCATGAATCAATCAATCGTTACATATAGTTAGCTTAAAATGTATTTTCATCCAAATTAATAGACGATGCACTTTTTAATTAACAAAGAATTTATTTAGTAATGAAATAATCCTTTTAAAAACATAGAAATTTAATTTTAATAAATATATATAAGTAATAAATAAAAGAAAAATTTACACAGCTATTGAAACGATTGTTTTTTTTTCTGAATGTTTGATTAAACATAAATATATATATATAAGTTAGGGAAAAAACCAGTATGGGGGAAAGCCTTGATAGATAGATATAATATACATGTACTGAAAAAAACAAAACCCCCGATTTGATAAAAACATTTTGATATCTTATTTTAATTTTAACCGTTTTCATTCTACTAAAAAAAATTTTAAACTTGAAGTAGCGTAATGCGAAATTGAATGTCTCTTCCTCTTCAGTTTCGAACCTTGGAACTACCGTTTTATAAAGCAGTGCTTTAACCAACCACGCAACCCCCTCCTTCCGGGCAAAATACCTTTAAAATATCGGAAGATTTTTTCATTTCGTTTTTTGTTAAAGTTAAACATTTTTTTTTCGGGCTTCATTTTTAAGTTAATGCTTTCAAACTTCATATGTCGATTGCAAACAACAGTAATTTTTAAACAAAAAAACTTTACTTTTTTTTAATGTTAACATATTTATCGTAAAAGGGAAAAAAAACGAAAAACACTTTTTAAAAAAAAACACCCGTAATTTTTAAGATATTTTATCAATCTTTGTACAGATTACGTATAATATTGTTCTACACACGGAAAAAGTTTCGTGAGATTATTTTTATAAATAAAGTTAATAAGTATTTAAATAAAATTTTGAGTATTTTTTGAAAAATCGTAAAAAAAAAAAAAAACAATTTTTGACATTAAATTTTTTAAATGACTGATTCTAAAAGAGAAAAGCATGAACTTTTTAATGTGAAATATTTTTTCCATTAACGTGAAAGTGCAAGCGGAACCATTTAGAAATCGTATTCATAAAAACGTATCGATTTCGACTCATTTTAAAAAATACAAAATATAATTATTTTGTAAAATAAATTATAGCATATCGTGGCGAAATAAATGATCTTTCCGAATCTGTAATTATTTTTTGTGTGAATCTCATGAAAAAAATGAGATTGCGTTTAAAAAACGTCTGAAAAAAGTTTCGAATTTTCCCCTAGCGATCAAAAATGGTACTAAATTATGCGTTTTAAGGTTTTTAATTAATATCTTTTTAACTAATTGGAATATCGGAATATAAATGGTCAAAACGGATTCCTCGGATCATTTCCAAAATTTTGGTACCTTTGGCGAGTTCCTGCGTCGTGCGGTTCGTGAGAAAATTGGGTCACATAGATGAAAACATATGTTTTTGTTTACCTTCGGATTTTAATAGTGTAGATTAGGATTGTAAGATGTTACTTTTTAAAGAATACATTTTAAATTTATGTCATCTGCCAAACGGTTTCTAAGCAATTAATTAGTTTTGCTGTGGTTCACTTTTTTTTTGAGAAAAGGATTTGAGATTTGTTTCAAAATCCCGTTTTACAGACGATGTTCTGCAAACCACTATTCCAGAACATAAAACACACACAGCTTTGTCGCCTTTACTAATAGCCATGTTTCTCGGTCCACCAAAAAAGAAATTATCCGTTATACTTACTATCTTTCACTTTTTGTTATTTAACATGGCTAGTGCAACATGTAAAAACCGTAAATATAAAACAGATAAACTTTAAAATACAGTTGTGTTAATGAAATTGACTATGCTATGCGTAGACAAACTTATCATAACCAATTGTAGTCTACGATGTAACTAAGGCGAAACAATAAAAAACGAGTATGCTGCCCCGCGACCGATCATTCACGTTTGCTTGTAATACCTTATAGTACACTTTGAAATAAAATGACAACCATTTTGATCAGTGGCGTGCCAAAAATATAGTAACGCGTGCCACTGGTTTGCCATCCCTGGTCAAAGGACTCAAGTTCTTGAATTAGAAGTTTGAATGACGGGAGTGGGAATTTGACAGAAGGCTTCAATTTAATTGAAAAAGAGTTCATATTTTCTGTTGTTGTTTCTAATGCCACCTGTTTGACGTAGTCAGATCAAGGCCCACGAAATTCATCATGGCAAGGGGTAGATGTACGCCTGTTGAGCACCATACAGGTGACAGTACGATTTAGCTCGGTGAAATTTCCGATGATGATGATGATGATGATTGTGAGGTTTAATGGCGCAAGGGCCAATTTTGGCCAAGCTGCGCCAAACACTAGTTAAAAGAAAAAGTCATTTTTTAAAAGATATATGTATAAAAGTATATGCATACATATATAATATAGTAAAAATACAAAGAAACACACAAATCAAATCAAATGTAAAAATCCAATTTTTAAAAGCAAGGCAAAAAGGTTTTGGTGGGGAGTTCCCCCACCAAGTCAGATAAGGTTAAAACAGATGTATGAAAGAAGGTGACGTGATGATGGTTAAAAACGGGACAATCTATTAAAATGTGTAAGACGGAATATGGGACTTTACACGAGGGACATTCTGGGGCATTTTCACCCAACAGAAGGTGCCTGTGCGTGAAACGAGTGTGACCAATGCGAAGTCGAGTCAAGCGGACATGTCTTCGCACTGGTAGTGCTGCCCAATGAGAAGTGGAAGGATGAATGTAATGTAGTTTGTTGAGGATCTGTTGATCCCAAGTCTCTTGCCATACACGATGGATATAGTTCTGTGTAGAAGTCTTTAAATCTCGGTAACAAACAGGCCGCTGCATGTGATCAGACATGGATCGTGCAGCGGTATCAGCCTGTTCATTACCAAGTATACCCACGTGTCCAGATACCCAGGAAAAAATTATATCAAAACCCCTTCTTTCTAATTTTCGCAGAAGAATAAGTATTTCGATCACAGTGGGGTGTCGGCGTTCTGTTAAAAAGTGTAAGGACTCTAGAGCACTCATGCTGTCAGTGTACACACAAAAATGACGGTGGTTGGAAATTAATATATGTTGAAGTGCGACAAGGATGGCAGTCAATTCAGCACTAAAGACAGACATGGAATTGTGTAAAGTAAAACTAAGGATGGTATTGTTAAAAACAACACCACACCCAACATGTCCTGAAGTCTTCGATCCGTCCGTGTAGACTGGTATGGAGTTAGAATACTTACTGCGATGGAAAGAAAAGAGTTGCTGATAAATAACATCAGCAGTGCCTCTTTTGTGATAGCCTGAAAAGGGGTTGTGATAGTTAAAAATTTGGATGTCCCAGGGAGGAAAAGCGAGGATATTATTTTCCTGGATATTTATGTTATTTAAGTGGGCGTCATTTAGAACAGCCTTTGCTCTTTCCGAAAAAGGTTTGATGTTAAATGAACGGGCTTCATAGAGTCGGGTGAGACCAATGGCAAGAGCAAAGGGCTTTAATGGATAAGAAACAGACATGGCACGAATAAAATAATTTGCACTTAATTGCCTCCGCCTTAGTTCTAAAGGTGGTTGATGGTATACCTCATACAAGCTGGTAACAGGTGAAGTTCTGAAGGCACCAGAGAGCAGATTCTCAGAGCAGAGTGATGTACTGTGTCCAGTCGTTTTAACACAGATGCACGAGCAGAACCGTACACTACACAACCATAGTCCAAACGTGAAAGTATTAGTGCTTGGTACACTCGGAGTAACGAGACTCTATCCGCTCCCCATAAGGTGTTTGATAGTACTTTTAAGATGTTGAGGGATCGTTCACACTTCTTCCGCAAGTAAAGGACAAGCGGAAGGAAAGTCAATTTACAGTCAAAGATTACTCCGAGGAAGCATACCTCACTGATTACAGGTATTTGAATATTTCCTATATGTATAGAAGGATCTGGGTGTAGGTTACGTTTTCTGCAAAAATGGACACAGCTGCTCTTGGAAGGAGATATCGTGTGTCCATTCTGATCGCACCACTTAACTAATCGATTGATAGTTGTTTGCAGCTGTCGCTCAATTAGTCGTATGTCTGAACCTTGACAAGAGACTTGCAGATCGTCAACATAAAGAATTCCTCGCACTGAAGGTGGAAGGTGACCAAGTATGCTACTCATATTAATATTAAAAAGGGTAAGACTCAAAACGCTACCCTGAGGAACACCCTGATCTTGTATGAATTTATGAGAAGATGAATGACCAATGCGTACATGAAAATAACGAACAGCTAAAAAGTTAAAAATAAAAATGGGAAGATTTCCCCTTAAACCAAAATCATGCATATAACGGAGAATCCCATAACGCCATGTTCGGTCGTATGCTTTTTCTATATCAAAGAAAAGAGAAACCAAGTGGTTTCTCCTAACGAAGGCATCCCTGATTTGGGACTGTAGGAATACGAGGTTATCAAGAGTGGATCGGCCCTTGCGGAATCCACTCTGCAGAGGAGAAATACACTTTTCTTTCTCTAAAACATACACTAAACGAGTATTAACCATGCGTTCAAAGGTCTTGCAAAAGCAGCTCGTCAGAGCAATGAGACGGTAACTCAGAGGATCTGTTGCCACCTTGCTTGGCTTAAGGATTGGAATCACAATGGCTTCTCTCCAGTTGGAGGGAAAACAATGCTCCTTCCAAACTCTGTTGAATAAAAAAAGAATGTTGGCCAGAGAGTTTGGATGTAGATGACGAAGTATCGTGTATGTGATTCCATCCGGTCCAGAGCTTGTATTGTGCGCTTGTAAGAGTGCCTTTAACTCAGTCATCGTAAAATCACAGTTATATGGAAAAAAGGAACGAGTGGAAAAGTTAATCGGGGTACGTTCTGCTTGCCTTTTAATTTCGAGAAAACGAGAATTATAAGAGGCTGCACTCGATACACTCTGAAAAGTTTCACCCAGAATGTTAGCAATTTCGACTGGGGAAGAAAAGACAGAGTTCGAGGTTTGTAAAATAGGGAAGGAAAATTCCCGATACATCCCATTAGCAGCCCCTTAACCTTTTTCCATAATTGTTTACTGGACGTTGATGAAGTGAGTGAGGACACATATCGGATCCAGGATTGCCTCTGACTCTGACGCCTTACTCTGCGAGCATTTGCTTTTGCCTTTTTGAACGCCAAGAGATTCTCTGTAGTGGGATATCTGCGAAAGATTCCCCATAACTTCCGCTGGTTCTTATACGCTGTCTGACAATCAGTATTCCACCAAGGTTTGTAACGTTGGAATGAATGACTTGAAACTTTTGGTATGGATAAATCAGCAGCAACAATCAAAACATTGATGACTTTTTGTGCAGCAGTATCAACACTTTCTGTCTTGATCATTGCATCAGTTATCACAGCCAACTGTGTGAAAAGGGCCCAGTCTGCACGACAATAAGAATATGTAGGTGGAAAGGTTTTTCCACCTGTATCATAATCGTGAGAAAGGATAATAGGGAAGTGGTCGCTATTATAAAGGTCCTTCTCAACAGACAAATTTAAATGAGGTAAGAGTGATGGTGAGCAGATGGCCAAATCTAATGTGTGAAAGGATCGCGTGGGTTCGTGAAAGTATGTTGGTTCCTCGTGATTCAGCAGACAAAGACAGTGATCAGAAAGCACCTGTTCAATCTGTCTGCCACGAGGGTTCGTCTTCGCACACTACCCCAGAGAGTGCTATGTTTATTGAAGTCACCAAGTACGACATTTTGGGTGCTGGCAACTGATCTACCAGGTTGTTCAAGTCATGTTGGTGGATAACAGTATTTGGTGGCAAGTCAAGACAGCAGACTGTGATTATGCTCGTGGAGTGGATTCTTACGGCTATAGCCTGCAACGAGGTATGGAGTGGCAGAGCACTAGATGGAACATCGAGGGATGTAAAAATACATACGCCTCCGGACACAGAGGGTCCCTCCGTGTCTTTCCGCACACAACCATACCGACGTATCTTTGTTGTGTGACAAGACTTCAAGAAAGTCTCTTGAAGTGCTACGCATACTGGATGGAACTGACGTATGATGTCTTTTACGTCATCTGTATGCGATTTATAGCCACGACAGTTCCAAGAAACCAGGGAAGTTATTTTTGGGGCGAACTTGGCGAAAGGGGCCCTTTCAAGGGATTATCTGCCACTTGTTTAAAATCAGCCTCTAAAAGGCTCTCATCTTCTTCGGATGCCAGACCTGTGACGTAATCCGTGTCAGAAG
This sequence comes from Trichonephila clavipes, assembly GCA_019973935.1. Classification (NCBI taxonomy): domain Eukaryota; kingdom Metazoa; phylum Arthropoda; class Arachnida; order Araneae; family Nephilidae; genus Trichonephila; species Trichonephila clavipes. The sequence goes on along the minus strand of BMAU01018474.1, from coordinate 613,269 downwards.
GATCAACGTCTGTGTCCATGGCATCCAAAGTTTTAGAAGTTTTCCGTCTCCGGGATCTTTTGGAGACGGAAGTTGATTCATTGGGGGAATCTTGTTCCCTCGCAATCTTTACGGATGTGTTTTTTGCTGGTTTTTTCTTTAAAATTGTTGTAGGTTTTATACTTAATAAGTCTATTTTTTTGTTATCTTTTCGGGGACGATGTAGTGGAGATGGTTGTTTTTTAATTTTCCCTTTTGTTTTAGACATGGGAGTTGGTGGCCGAGGATCCGATGTTGTAGATGTTTTTGAAAAGATGGAGGGTAAGAGTTGCGTTTGGGCTGAGGATGATGTGGTAGCAGCAATAGGAATATGAGTTCTTTGTTTGGATGATAGTGGTGCAAGTAATTTTAAAGGTGGACACTTTATTTTAGTTATATTTTCATCTGTTTGGGTAGAATTATTTAAAGTAGAGGATTTGGCGGCTTGAGCGTATGTTTGAGATAACTGTGGGACTATTAATTTACGTGCTTCTGGGTAAGAAATATTTTTAGTTGTTTTTATTTCCTGTATTTGTTTTTCTATTTTCCATTTAGGGCATATTTTGGAATCTGAAGGATGAGTTTGTGAGCAGTTTATACATTTTGGCTCTAGAATGCAGTCAGTAGAAGAATGTCCAGCTGACAAAAATCTAGAGCATGTCTGTTGACCGCGGCAGGATGTTTGCGAATGTCTGAACCTCTGGCACTTGAAACAGCGCAGAGGATTCGGAATGTATGGGCGAATTCTGCAGTTAAGGTAGCCGGCTTTTATTGTTGTCGGTAATTTGGGGCTATTAAAAGTTAAAATGATATGTTTTGTAGGAATTATTAATGCATCTCTTCTTATTGTTATTCTTCTGACCTGGATTACACCTTGACCCGAGAATCCATCAAGAATTTCCGCATCAGTAGTGGTCAAAAGGTCAGGTTCAGAAATGATACCGCGGCAAGAGTTAAGTGTTTTATGTGGATATATATTTACGGGTGAATTCAAAAATGTTTTTCTTTGAAGAAAAGACTTTGTTTGTATAGCAGAGAGTGTTTCAATTAGTAGATCACCGGATCGCAATCTTTTAACTGACTTGGGTTCACCACCAATTCCTATTGGAGCCTTTTGTATGACAAAAGGTGATATGGACGACATTGCATTGTTTGGGAGTGAAATAATTAGAAATCTTGTACTGAGTGAAACTTGGTCAACGTTGAGGTTAGGTAACACGGGTTCTCTCTCTCTTTATCAGGGCATGGATTTAAAGAATCAATGGCCTGATCATCATGAGTTGGATAGGGTGGGTTGGGGGTTTTAATAAATGCGTTTTGAGTTTTTTCTTTTTTATTTATTTTGATTTTTTTTTAGGAAAGGAGGAAGAGTTTGGCCCTAGATTCAGTAACCAGCAGTGGCCTCGGGAGAGCCCCCGCTCTTCAATGCAGGACCCCATCCAGTCACCACCTGGAACTACAAGACAGGCGGGATTATACACCAGCTGATAGAGCAGCCAGGACATGCTGGTTAGTTCCTGTACTATCTGGCGGCCTGAGACGCAAAACTCAGCTTTTCTCCGGTACCCTCTACATGGCCGCTTCCTCCAAGACCCCACCTCACTAGTCCAAAGGTCCTCAGAAGTTCAAAACCCCGCTCCAAGTGCCAGTTTTCCCAGGGAGCAGTCCGTTGTGTCATCATACCAAAAGTGAAAAACCATCAGACACAACTTCATTCCACTCAGTCCTGGTCTGCCACAGGACTTCGTGGCAGAAAAATAAAGATAAGTTGAACACAAAAAAAATCAATCGAACATAAAAGAAGCAACAAAATCAAAATATTGAAAGAAATTTAAGAAAATTAAATTAAAAGAACATAATATAAAATGCAAACCATAATACGGCAGTAAAAAAAATATCAATTTTTGTCCTAGAAAAAAATAAAGTTTGAACAATGTTCATTGTCCAAAGTAGGTCTGTGGTCTGGACGTGAAAGGAAGAAAAGGGAAACTGGAATGGCAAGAAAGAGGGCCGAAAATAGAGAAGGATCACTAGGGTTCCCCGGGTTCGTGACACCCGTGTTTACCAAAGACAGTAAACCCCTAGGGAAAAGGAAAAGATCACTAGGGCACCTCGGGAGCGTGAAACCCGTACTCACCTAACCCTGAGGGGGGGAATTTCCGAAGGGAAGGAAGGAATGAATGTTGCCAGAGCCTCTGAGATAGGTTGGACTTCTTTACGACAGATGGCGACACCACCGATATCGATTGAGGCATGGAACTGGAGCGGAGGGAAATATTCTCCAGCCCCCTGCACTCGTGTTTTCAGCTGCGACCACCCACAAGACTTTTGGACCCGCTGATTTAACGAGCACGTACTCCGTGTGTACTTGGAGGGTATTTGGTGGCATCAAACCCAGGCCTTCCGGTATGGAGTCCGATGCTCTAACCACTAGGCTCCCCGCGGCCCGAATATTATATTTCCCCCAACAAAGCAAGGGATAATGCATACTAGTAGGGTACGAGGAAACTTGGAGCCAGCTGATTACTTTTTTGAAACCTTCTATATCAAACTAACTTTGGCTCGCAATTTTATAATCGTGTTATTTAAGATTTATTAAACATTTTTTTCTAAATTATTTTCTTTCGTCTACGGCTCAAAACAAAAATAATTCATATGTATCTATGTGCGAAATCGTACCCCGACTTACCAGTAAGTCCCCCTATCGCGTAAGTTCGGGGTATTACTGAAAAAGGCAACAGAGGCCAGAGATGCATTATATCACTATCTGGTATACCCGTTCTTCGCACGGGTGAACTGAAAAATTAAACACAGATTGAAGGATAAAGAAATTTTTAATGAGTTAATTTTACGTGAATTGCAAATTAAACAAAAAGAGCTTTTTGCATATCTCAGCTAAACAAAAAAGAAAGAAAACACCTTTGTTAAATTTTAAGTATGTAGATCTAATTAATGGCTGATAAAAAGGATTTTTTTTTATTTATAACTCCCCGTAACACTCTTGAGGGATGATTTTTGAAAATACCTTCCTAAGCTGATCTCTGCTCAGCAAAAGTAACACATTGTTAAAAGTTTTTATGTAATGATCGCTTAAAATAGTGTAAATAATTTATATCTGAAAATGTAATACATTAATATTACTTTCTGTTGTATTTATTTTATGTTGAAATTGTAATATTCGCAAGCAACGCGTTTCTTAAATTATAATGGCGATTCAATGAAAAACATAGCGAAATGATAACGATAGAGTCAAGTTGGCAAATGTCTAGCTACTTTCATAGCTCGAGCTTTGTAAGACCCGCTGTGTAGGGGAGCGATGCAAGTTAATACTTTATCCACCGCATTGTGATTTACTGCAGTTTTTTTCATACAATATTTTTTTTTGGATCACTACATTGAAAATTAAGGCATGTAAACAAAATACCCCACTTTAAGAAATTTAATCCGTTAGAGCTAATAAATTAAAGATATTCCACTGTAAAATTCATTATATACACTATTAACTTAAAATAAATAGTCAAATCGTTTTCTAAGGTCTTCTTTAACATACAAAAACATAAGACACTTAAATTTTGACAAACTATTTTTTCGGGACAAAAATAAGTTTTGGCAATCCGCTGAAAACGCAATATCTGCTACAAAACTATTCGCCTTCCCCGCTAAAATACTCATCATAGAACCCGTGCTGCCATATATCTTGGAAAAGTGGATTTCAAAGAATATTCCTGCTAAGTATTGGTAGAATATTCCTTCTAAGTTGGTGTGGTAGTGAGGAGAAGGGGGTGCCAGCTCAGGTGTAGTCAACGTCACTTGACCATGGTTCAAAATGACGTGGTCCGTTGCCAAAAACCCTCGTGTAGCTAAACAGTGCGACTTTAATATTCACTCACTCCAAAAAATACAGTACATTAGTTATAATTATTTTTATACTTAAAAATGCAATATCCGCCTATTCAATTAAAAGTATAGCGTTATAATTGACTACTAACCACAAACAAATTTGTCCAAATGATGTAGTGTGAAAGAGAAAGTTTATTTACTTTAAGTACCAGAACCGATAAAAGCATTTATTTTGAAAAAAGATCGATTTCTTACAACCAAATGTGCATAATAAAATGATAAAAAAAAACCGTTCAAATAAAGAGAGATTTATAACAACTTCTCCCCAAGAAAAATTATCGATTATGCTGATCACAGGAATTAATTAGAAATGAACGCCTTGTTTAGCCAAAACAAAAAGGGTTTCTTCACAAACAAAAAATAGATAGAAGCTGTCGTGGGCTTTTTTGCAATGCACACCAGAATTGCTTGCAGATGGCAGGATTTTTTCCTACTTACTGGACAAATATCGTTATATTTTGGACACTTCACACAATATCTTTATAAATTATAGCCTATGTGTTATTCTGATGTATAAGCTATATTACTGTAAAGTTTCATTAAAATCCATTCAGTTGTTTTTGCGTGAAAGACGGCCAAACATCCTTGCAAATTTTTGCATTTATGATATATATCTAGATTTCTCATCAGTGTCTGGGCCTAGGCCAGGGATGACGAACCATTGGCGCACGTGACACAATATTTTGGCCACGCCAGCGATCAATTTTTTTGCATTTTACTTCAAAATAACAAAGTTCACTCTGAAATATTACGAATAAACGCGAGTGATCGGTCGCGGAACGGCTGGGAGCATTCTTGTTTGTTTATTATCTTGCCTTAGTTACGTCGTGGACTATAGTTGCTTATGATACAAAATTTGTCTACGTATAGCCTAGCCGATTTCGTTGACACCACTGTATTTTAAAGTTTGTGTTATAGTTACGATTTTTAACTGTTATTTAACATGGCTAGTTCAGCAAAAGAACAAAAAGTGCAAGGTAGTAAGTGTAACAGCGAATTTCAAACTTAGTGAATCTAGAAATATGGCATTATTAGTAAAGGCAAGAAAGCAGTGTATGTTTTATGTTCTCTAACAGTGGTATGCAGAGCATCTTCTGTAAAACGTCATTTTGAAACAAATCACAAATCCTCTTGTCAATAAAGTGAACCACAGCAAAAATTTCTTATAAACCATTTGGCAGATAACTCCAATTCAGCATGCATTCTATTTTAAAAGATACGTCTTACAAGCCTAATATATGTAAGTTATTTGTCATCCAATCTGCAACAACAGAAGTCACACTAATGTTACTTTAATTTGAACTACACGCATAACTAAAACATTTAGAGTGCGAAAGTTCGCAGTAAATAAAGAGTTGTTAGTATTTTCCCAATAGTCAAAATTATTGGACGGCAAGTTCATATCTCATTAAACCTTTTTTATAGACAAAATGGCTCGTCTATCCATAAGGGTTCGCTACCCCTGGACCAACGAAAGGCGGTCGAAAGTTGTTGCATAGGTTAGCGCACATCTCTTTCCGTTTGTACCAGACAACGTACTTTTTTCGTAAACGGGGTCGTACGTTTGGATTGGGCTCAAGACGTCCCTTTAAAATTGTATTTATAACCATTTTCATGAATAGAGTAATTTTTCGCCACCATCTTTTCTAAACATTCAGTTGCAAAATAAAAACCAAATTCTAATTTAAATATTTAAAAAATTAACAAAAATTATATTTTTGAATGTCTTTTAAATTAGAAACAAAAACACAGTTCGATCTATGCGAGAAGTACACTTACCAATTCATGGAACAGATCATCAACCGTGTATTCGCTGAATTCGGGTATCGTCAAAGTCAGTTGATATTTAGTAGCCGCTGAAATAAAATTGAAATAGATAAAAAGACAGCAAAAGCTAATTCTGCATAAAAAAAAGTTTATTCAAATGTAAAAAAACATAAGACTTCAGATTACAATAGTATTGATTTTTATTCTAACAATAATAATATTCACACGGCATAATTTTTCTAAAGATCTCTAAAAAAGAAACCTTTGAGGCTGTCTTCGGTCAACGTTAAAGAATAGGACGCGAATTTGGAACATTTTTTCAGATATAAAAGAAATGAAACATTAATATGTGATATTCTGGCTTCACTATCCTTTAGAGAGCAGAATTTTTTTATAATACTTCCCATTTTCAACCGAGTTAATTCATTTTTTCTGGTATAAAATGTGTTTCGCACTTTTTATCCTATACCGTAATGTTAAATGGGCTATGCCTTCAAGTATTATAACAAAAAGAAAGTATTCATGGAATATTTTGGCATTTTTAAAAACACTAGATTGTTAACAGAGGTACGAGTCATAATATTGCAAACTTCTATAGAAATTGAGGCATTTTTTTCTGTCTGAAAAAATGTGCTTCGCGTATAGTTCAAGCTTTCATACTTTTACAGAAGACAGCCTCAACACTCGTATGATAATTCATCCATCTTACGGTTGTATTCATCGCTAACTGGACTGGACTATGAAATTGAGAGTGAAGCTACCGAGGTTAAGCAAAAGCAAACCGCTGGTTTAAAACTTCATTTCGCCAATATATTTTTTTAAACTCTGGTTACAATCCGGTTATATAACTGCGAGTTTACACTTTCATTGTTTGGTAGCTTAGAGCAGGGGTTGGCAAACCGCGGCTCCCGAGCCGCATGTGGCTCTTTGTATAGACGGTTGCGGCTCTTCGGACTTCTAATGATATCTATTGACGATTATTTTATTTTCTCTTTTTTCTTTATAATAATTTATTCAAAAGATTTACCTTATTTCCGTCTACAATTAAACATTCGAATGGCTTAAGATTCATGTATTAAAATGTTCTTTATTGGTAAAGTGTACTGAGAATAAGTGAAAATAAATAAAAATTGGCTCTAAATCAGCGAAAATTTAATTTATTGGTAGAAATGCAGCCATGGGGAGACACTTCTCGACATCGTTTCCATCAACGTTTGCTGATTTGCATGCATGGGACTCCCATAGATATATATGAGTAAAAGATACACATACTCCCCCCTCCAACAGAAGTGACAAAAGTTCATTCCATGTTTTGTGACACATTTAAGGATTAATAAAAAGAGAACTTTTACAGAGGAACAATCAAAGCCAATTTTGATTATTAGTGTAAGTATGAAATTTGAGAATAAAATTCTAACGGTATTATTCGTAGGAACATTTTTTCACGACGCTTAGAATCTGAATTTTAACATTATGATATTTTGACTTGGTTGTGCTTGAATTGAGCTACAGAAACACGAATACCTTCGAAAAGTTTTTAGTTTTGGAAGGAATGAAAAATTTTTTACTATGTGTAAAATTTTTTTTTAAAACCTTACTAAAAAAATGTTAATTGGAGTTCAACAGTGTTAATCGCGACTGCCACTGGAGGTTCCCCTCCTACGCACGCGTATGTGGCTCTTTGCATAAATGGCTCACTGATACCTTAGTCATCTTGTTTTCCTCACAACTTGGCTCTTCTCTCCAAAACTTTGCCGACCACTGGCTTAGAGGTACGGGTCCGCGTGAAAAGGCCAAAGTTGTGGATTTCGTCATTTAAACATGGTTTAAAATTAAGATAGTAACTCTCGTAAAGGCATAAAATACGATCGATGAGAGAGAGAGAGAGACGACTAATTTTGTCAAATTGAAAAACGTCGCAAATGCGGCCAGTATTGGGAAATCATTCCCGCGCATATTTAAACGCAATAGTTTTGTTAGAGCGTACTCCAAAATAATAACATTGTTTATAATTTTATCTTCTCTTATTTTGTCGAGAAAAATGATCAAAATTTAGGATCTGTTTTCTACGGAAACGAACGCAATGGAGTATTTCCAAAAATACAGTCTAATACGTAAGTACTTGGAAGACTATGAGCTTTTAGCAAAACATCATTTTGATTCGAGTCATGAGAATTTATGTAATGCGCGACATCACTTCAAATTATGATAAAGGTTATTATTTTCGAGCTTCAATTTCAACATGAGCGGGAACAGTTTTCCATTATTACCTGAGTATCGCGTTATTTGGCAACGGTTTTTGATGTAATACGTAAATGCTTGATTTTGTAATTTTGACCTTAAGTATGCGTACATAGGAATCAATGAAAATAGGAACAAACACGTGCCCTGCACTAAATCATGTTTTAACAATTCCCACTTTAAAATTGAAGAGTATAATCTTGAAGTTTTTGACAGTTTCACTTAATTAAGCTCCGAGATTAATAATAGGAACGATTACACTGCTGAAATCCAAAAGAGAATTACTATCGTGAATGGGTTTTCTTAATGGCATACGAAAATATATGTAATCGAGTGTAATTAAGAGAAAAAAAGTTCTATTATATAAAAGTCTTTTAAAATCAGGATTGTAACTTATGCATGTGAAACTTGGTCCATGCCTCGAACAGATGAGAACGTGATAAGTATATACGAAAGGAAGATTTTAAGATTCATTTTTGGAGGAATTCAAAAAAAAATAAAACGTGGCGAAGATGAAATTCGGAGCTCTGTCACTCATATAAAGAATCTGACATTAACTTCACCAAAATACAACGAATTAAATGGGCAGGTCACGTTGTCAGAATGGATGAAGACCGCACCACTAAAGAAATTTTCAATGTCCAATCAATTAGCACATGGAGAAAAGGCAGGCCAAATCTTAGATGGATGGATGGCCTCGAAATGATCTAGTTTTGAGAACTAAAAACTGGATAACACTAGCAGGAAAAAGGTTGGTCTGGAAAAGGCTTCTTGGGAAGATCAAGGCCCGCCCTGGGCTGTCGTGCCACTGAGGAAGGAAGGATATGTACACAGGGGGAAAAAAGCGAATCTTACCCTGTATTGGGGGAGCGTCCAATATCTCCTGGAAGTCGTCCTCCTGTTCGCACCTCGCATATCTGTCGAGGGAGGCGTCGTGCGCAGTCCTGAGGCGCTCCTGCAGGTTGTCGATCTGCCTCAACTGACGGCACATGCGGTGGAGACGGAGAGCTTCCTCGTGCAAAAGTATGGAGGCGCGCAAGTGAGCTTTCCCTGGAATACATTACATAAGACATGGATGCGATGATCGAATTTAATGCCTTTTATTTTCTAGAAAATCAGCCAGTGTCCCACCACACGTTAGTATATGAAGGAAATCAAAATAAATAAATACTTTCAGAGATGAAAGAAAGGAATACATAACCACAGATTCAAATGATATTGAAATTTGATAATGTACGAGTCAAAATGGGTATGTTTTGGGAGATTTATCGAAAATTATCCTTGAAATAAAATACATCAATTATTAAAATATTTGTAACTTATAAACACGACTGTTTTAATGTAATACAATTTTCTGGGCTGCTTTATCAGCTCTCGAAGCATTTTGGTTAATCCTTTTCGTTTAAATTTTTCTTGAACAGGTACTACTCTCACCCGAGTGGCGTAGTTGGTTAGACGCTGCCCTTGTGCGCCCAAGTTTGCGGGTTCGACCCCTGCCCAAGTCCATGGATTTTCATGACGCAAAAATTGACAGTGATCGCGTCGTATGATTATTCTGCATGTTGAAGATACATAGAGTGCTTGCTTGGCTTGGGGGTGCTCTTCTTTCAATTTTGCATCGTCGGAGCTCAGGTAACTCCCTCTGAGAAGACGTGAGAGTCATATTGCAGCAATTGGTATTCCCACTTATATGGTGCCACTCTAAAAAGTAATACCAGCTCCCGGGGTATGTACTAGGACTGTAAATAGTAATTACCAATTCGCAGCTCCCTTTGAAAGAAAGAATACTCTCGGAGGAGAGAAAAATTACAAACTTTTAAATATCCTGAGAAATTGTAATCGTAATTTCATTTTAGATATTTTCATTGCACCTCAATTCGCTATTTATTTATTGCAATGTCTTGTAATGGCGAAAACTGATTGATTGATTGAATATTAACGTCGCACTGTTCAGCTACACGAGGGCTTTTGGCGACGGACCACGTAATTTTGAACCATGGTCAAGTGACGTGGACGACACCTGAGCTGGCACCCCCTCTCCTAACTACCACACCACACCAACGGGAGGACGTTTCAGCTCTCGACAGATTTAACGTGCATCGCTGCCCTACACGGCGGGTCTTTAGTGGTACTTGGATCGAACTCATGACATGCCTGCCATGGTTGGATACCTTAACCACACGGCTACCGCAGCCATGGCGAAAACTGAAACAAGACAATAAATAGTTGTTTGTACCTTGTACACCCCCGCTATTGTCGCTGGTCGTGCCCCCTACAACTCATCACTTCTACGGGTTTTCTCATACCGAGCGGACGTACTCTCCCAGTCGCCCCGTCGTAGAATGTGTTTCATTGCTTAAAGTGCCTCTCTTTGCTAATACTACTTACCTTTAAATTCATTATTAATTTGTTATTATTGTTTACCTATGTTAAGCATAATAAATATTTTTTTTGTTATGGATTAAGGTTTTATTTCTCTCTCGTGAGTATTATCGACGTTAATTTTATTGCCGGCATCCCGCCGAATTTAGGCCTACCGCCCCCTATTTACAATAGTCGTAGAATGCTATATTTGAGCCGAATTTAGAGGTTTTAGGTATTTTGCACCCTTGTTGTCTTGTGTCTAATTATTCTTATTAACAATACGTCCTACGATAAAAAACACAGACTTCATATGAATATCAGTTACACCAGGAAAAGATTGATTTAATTTTTACCATTGCATATATCCAGCAGCGTACACATTACTTTATCCGGAAGATTACATTTTTAAAAAACGCATAGATGAAAGTGCCAAGGCCTAATCTTTATACTAAAAATTAAAATCTCTTGATGCATGAGGAATTGATCCCCCAAGTGTATGTTATTGTACGTAGGCTGTTCAATAATGAATAAGACTAATTTTACTGCCGCGAAATCTCTCATCGGAATGTTAATTTCTGTGGCATAAGAAAAGTTTGTTGTCTTTATTAACAAAAGCTACCGATAGATGGCGTGTACAGAATCCTGTTCTTGAGTATAACGTGCTCGAACTGAAGCGCCGTTTGCGGGCGCCTACGAGCCGCAGCCAGTCTTCGAAATGGAAGCAAAAATCAGCATCGGAGATTTTTGATATACGATATGATTTAAGACTGAAACAAGAAGACGGCAATATCTTAAAACGCTTCATCACAGCAGACAAAGCTTGGTTGTATCACCGATCCAACCATAAAACAACAAAGCAGTGAATCCACATCCATCATCTACACCCAAGAAAGCAAAAACTGTGAAATTGGCTTTTAAAGTTATGATCATAATTTTCTTTGATTATGAAGGAATTGTGTAACACTACGCAGTCGAACAAGGTACTACCGTAAACGGCTCGTACTACGCGAATGTCCTGCGAACAATGTTACAGCACTTTAAAAGGAAATGTCCATTGCTCCGAAATGGTTTCTATAGCACCATGACAATGCCCGACCACATATTGCTCGTTGCGTACTGGATGTTTCGCAGCAGAGCAACGTAGAGATTTTACCACTCCCTCCATACAGTCCTGATAAAACTTCATGCGATTTCTGGCTGTTTCCTAAACTTAAGAAACCATTACGAGGCAAACATTTTGCAAGCAACAAAGCATGTGTAAAGGCTGGGAGGCGATTTTGATAAAGCTCTCACAAAATGGACTTTTATATGTTTTTTAAGAAGTGGACAGAACGTTGGGATACATGCATTACGTGTTACGGAAGTTATTTTAAAAAAAGACCATGTAAATGATGACGACTAAAGGTATTCTTTTTTATATATAATTTTAGTCTTATTACTTTTTGAACAGCCCTCGTATATATCCGCCGGAAGCTAACGGTTGTATAGAAAATAACGAATACCTTGATAGAGAGTAGAAATAGTACAGCCAAGTAAAATTAATTGCAGAAGCAAATGATCGATCAGGCTCTTGACCTTGGCAAGAATGTAGTCGAACCACCAACTTATCGTTCATAGTTTCATCGTGCACACGTTAGACCAGTGCTCCGCAACCATTTTATCGCCGCGGACCGGTCAACATTTGTTAATTTTACCGCGGCCCGCTTAGGGGGAGGATGTTGATTGTTTATATATTTTAGACTGTTTTGATTTAATAATTTTAATTTAATTGTATTTAATCGTGACTTCTGAATAAAACATTGTTACACTAAAAAATGAATATAAACTGATTTAACAAGGAATATTAAGTGATTTTCATAAAAAGTAGCCCAAACTTAAGAAAAATTTAATGTTTCTTGTGCGGACCGGTAGAATTTGATCCACGGACCAGTACCGGTCCGCGGACCGGGGGTTGCGGAACACTGCCTTAGACAACTGGGATAAAAAGGAGTCCCTATTCGGGCCCGTCGTCAAGTGCTTTTATTCCATTCCTCTGTTGGTTGCAACTTGCAGAAGGAGGTGCCACGCATCTTAGAGAAGAAAGTTGTTTATGCTGTGTGTTAATGGATTTTCTCAGCCATTATTACAATTGTTATACATTTTCTGTAGGTTTGAATGTTGTTAGAACGTTTCTCCTTTCACATCGTGAGCAGGAACGTCTTAAGGCACGACCTCACTCTCGGTGGGGGCTACGTTTTGTTTGAGACTCTATCTTAATAAGATCATGATCCAGATAATTTTAATGGTCAATATCATAAACAATTACACAACTCATTTAGTCAGAAAACGGCCATCGGTCGAGCCGGTTTGCGCCTAGGTTTTTGAGATTGTGAGTCGTGCCCATTAATTTGTTTCAAATGACCGTCTGAACGAGTATTGACAATGCATGCTACTGTCTACATTTAAAGATCTCAGGTAGAGCTTTCTTTTGCATAGGGGGTCCATGGCCTCAAATAATCTGAAGACTCTTTAAGACCATGGGCCCTAAGGAAACTTAAGACGCCCATGATTTTGGGCTGCCTTTAGTTGAGATGGTGGGTCAGGGTGACGCGGGCGTCGATGCAGTTTTTTTTAAATCACTGGTTGTGATTTATTGCGAACGTGTTAATTGGATTCTTCTTGGAATGAATACATAATCAGCCAGTAACATTAGGCTGTGCTGCCATTTAGTGTTCAATTCCTGGGTCACCGTTTTGGAAACACGTTGTTTTTGGTGACGACGAGGAGGATGTTCCATTAGGTGAGGGGGTGGCAGGGTGATTTGAGCTGCCCCTAATGGGTCAGTTCAAATTACCGCGTGCCTTCGGGTCCAAAGTGCACTCGTAGAGATAGCGATTCTTTCCGAAAAAGATCGATTTTTAAATCGATTCGAATCGCAACTTGATGAATCGAGGTCTAAAAGATTGATCTCTAAAAAATCGATTTTTTTTCAAGTCTGCATTTACAATGTAAATATAAATCCATTTTATGAAAAACAAGAAAAATACCATAATAAACGATCTCTTATCAGTAAAATAAGGAGATTTTTTTGTTCAGGGAATTCGACAATTACAATTATTTTTATTACTATATCAAAGTATCAGGTATAAAAGAAGATATTTATTTTCTAAATGTATTAGTTACATTAAAAAGCTTCGAAAATAGATTATATAGCTCTTATAGTTACCAATGCTTAATATCTAAACCTTTTAAAAACAAGGTCTGTCAAGTCTACTGGGATCCAAGTGTGTGTGTGGTTCCACTCATCACTTGTGATGTTGCCGGCAATCATAAAAGGCGCTCACAAGGAACAGATGATCCCACGATACTTTTATAGATCATGGCTATTGAGTGAACGTGATGGTAAATGGTTTCTTTGTTCTTGCCAGTAAAGTGTACATCATACTTCAGGTGCACAACTGCCTGCGATAAATAGTGTTTAAAATTCTTCGTTTATTATCATTTTCACCAAAACAGAAAAAAGTCGAATGTCGATTTTCTAGGATGAAATATCGATTCACTGAATCAATTTAGTGCTTCATATCGATTTAAAAAATCGATTTTCTGTGGCCCGAGAAATCGATTTTTCGATTAATCGATCTCAGAAGGCCATCCCAGTTACTGGGATGGAAAGGAGTCTCTATTCGAACCAGTAGTTAAGCGCTTTTATTCCATTACTTTGTTGGCGGGAGAAGAGGTCGCTGTAAACTATTCATATGAATTTTGTAACATCGATAATCCTACAACTTACCCAGTTGCCGCCTCTCTTCCGTCGTATGTGGCACCCTGATGTCGATGCACGTGGGGCTGTTATTGGCATCAGGACAGTGAACGTACTCCAAGTACGATTCCACCTCCTTATCAATTTCACCTGCAAAATATTAAAGGTAATAGCATTAAAATATCATTTGTTGTAAACGAAACATTTGTGGTTATAGATTTTCGGTAGTAATTCTCACCATTATGCTCCAGAAGCCCCACCGCTGCGTAGTGGTGTCCCAGAGCCCTGTAGTGCTCGGACTTGACGAGCAACAAACTGATCCAAGAATAAGGCACGTAGTCCTTGACAGAACTACAGCTCATAACTTTGTGGACTGTGCGGTACACGCTGGACACCTGGAAACAATGTCCACTTAGCATCATTTTGTATTTTCAGACATGGATGGATTTCGTAAAAGTTTAAAACTAAACTCACGCACAGTGGCGCAGCAGCCCATGCGGGCCAAGGTCTACTATGTCCATCTCAGTTTCGTGATTTTAGGCACTGATGTGCATGGGCAGATGTTCCGGTCAGGTGGTCAAGTAAGTGTGAAGCAAAACCCCCAGTGTTTTGTTCCCAAGCAAGCTTGATACTCATTTATTGACCCCCTGAAGGCCGAGTCGCGACCTTGCCCAGCCTGGGATTTGAACGCTGGACCTGTGCCGTGGAAGCGCGATACACTACAACTCAGCCACTGGGTTTCCAAAAGTAAGTTTACCGATAATGTAACCATTTTTATACATAAACTCAAATAACATTGTTTCATGTGTGATAAGTCATCGATGCAAGTAGTCAGAATGAACATTTACATTTTTTCTTTTGAAAGAGGTAGAAATTCAGTTTCCCCTATCCAACAAATGTTTCGCCTTCCATTCTAAGCCGCACCCACTTTTCAGTAGCATTAACTCTGCGAAAATAGTGCAGCTTAGGTTGGAGAAAACCGTAATTTTTTATGTCACGTAACTCTTGCATGACGGCGAATGAAAAGTTTTTTGAAGAGTTTTCTTTTAAAGTAATAAAAACTAAACCTTGCATATGTCATATTGCTCAAATTATAAAATATACAGTTTTCGAAAGGAAATCTTATTGAGTGAGGACACATGCATCATACTTCATTTCAATACAGAATATTCGTGCTCACCTGTTCTGCTTCCTGGGCAACTTCCAAGCATGCCTGTATACCAAGTTTTTCTACCCCTGGAGTCAACTTTTCAAACAAGCACTCTCTCGCCTGCGCCTGCAAGAAACAGATTTTTTAAAATTACATATGTTAACCAAAATTAACTATTAGTGCATATCAGTAATAAAGATGATTATTAATAAGTACCAGCATGAGTTGTATGAGTGTGTCCAGGGTGTCCGAGGATAGATCCATGCTGGGGGCGTTGCTGAAATTGTCACGGATGTATCGGAACATGCCGGCCGCCCTCAAGAAATTGTCCACTGCTGCGTCCACTCCACTACTGTTCGTGCGATCCTGAAAGAAAAGTCAAGTTGTATAAAGATTGAAGAATTTTGATCAAGGGTACTCAACCTTTTCCCCAACGGGCCACTTATTTGTGACGGGTATTTCACGCGAGCCGCAACATGAGTATAATGGGGGGGAATTGAGTAAACACTGTAAGACCAAAGTAGCATTGGACAATATAAAATTGATCGAATTAAAACTAACACGCTTCTATCAAACACACACAAAAATATTTTCAATTATATATTCTTTTATATGTATTTTTCTTACTGAGTTATGGGGTAGTTTCGATTTCCCTTCATCTATGTCAAAACCTCTTGTTTACATTCTATCAACAAATCCAAATTGATAGAAAAACTGATATACTTGATTTCTTCGTTGATAGAATTTACGGATATTTTAGTACATTGTTCTTAAATAATTGAATTTTTGCAACGGGCCACTCAGAAAAAGCCACCGGGCCGCAGGTTGAGTACCACTGCTTTTGATGCTATGCACTGAATATTTTAACTTAATTATGCAAAATAATGGGGAAAGCGGCAAGTTTTTATAATGGAACAAATTCCTTAAGTGGTGTTGGAAACTGGGAACATGAATTAAAGCATTTTAAAAGATTTGACCGCGTGGCAAATGAAGTTTTGTTCACTTGAAGATGAAAATTATAAGGTTTGTTACCAATTTTTCTTTGAGAGTTAGTTCTACATTAATATAACTCAAACCCAACTCCCAACTATATATATATAAGGATAATTAAATTAGATTAAAAATTAAATTCCCTATCTAGCACTTAACTCATATTTTTCATTTCATCTTCAAGTATCTAACTAATCACCCATTTATTTCTTCCGAACATATGGCCTAGCCAATAAACATGTCTAATTCAGATCGTTAGATTTAATAGCCCTATATGTCTGCATAAACTTTCAAGTACAATCATAAAATCCGCGATACTTACCCCATCGGTGTTTTAAGTACTACCCCCCACTTAAAACACACCGTGGCGTGTTTTTTCCTCCCTGCTCTTAACGTCAGAAGAGATGTACTAATTCTAGAATAAAGACCTTTTTTAAAACTAAGTCTGATTCTGGCTCAAAACATGTCAATATATGTATTAAAATTTTTGTACTTTAAACTTCGAAATTTAAAATCGTTCGCTTCCATGCGAAAACGAAAGGAAAACAAACAGAAACGGTACACAATCTGAGCCTTAAACTGCTTTCAACGTACAAATTCACGACTTATG
Source organism: Trichonephila clavipes (assembly GCA_019973935.1). Lineage (NCBI taxonomy): Eukaryota > Metazoa > Arthropoda > Arachnida > Araneae > Nephilidae > Trichonephila > Trichonephila clavipes. The sequence goes on along the minus strand of BMAU01018474.1, from coordinate 596,490 downwards.
CAGAACAGAACAGAAAACTTGAAAGCAGAACTCAATAGGACTTAACATTCCTTTACTGATTTCCTTGCCTATAGCATTCCTTACATCACAGCTTCCTTACAACGTGAGTTTCTCATATAAAACATCGTGGCAAAGTAGCCCAAGAGGTTAGTTAAGTGAAATGCGTGTGAAAACCCGCTGTTAAGATATAGAAGTTATAATCATGGTAAAAAGCAAGTGAAAATCTGACCCCTCCCCATAATTTGTTATTCGTAGTCAGTTATTGTGTATGTTAAGTAAATAATGCCTGAGCTTTGTATTTCCTGGGAAAACCTTATTGAAAAAAACCCTTTTTCATCTTTTACCAAAATTAAACAAATCATTATTGCCAACGATCATGCGATGTTGGAGACACCGGTTGTCGTCCGATCACTGAAATCAAATTCGAAGTGGTCAAGTACTGGGGGGGGAGTGAGTGAGTGAGTGAATGTAGGATTTTATGGTGCAAGAGCCAGTTTTGGCTAAGCTGCGCCAAACAACTTCTTAAGTATTAAAAGTATAAAAATATTAAAACATTTATGAGAAAAATAGTAAAAGTAGTAAAGCTAATAAATTTTGGTGGCGTTTTCCCCACCAAGTCAGAAAATGTGTAGTTCGTAAACAAATTAGTTAAAAAGGTAAATAATCATCTCTTGTTGTTTCTAACATGGTTTTCTGATTGGATTGTCGAAGTCGTCCCTAATAAACGAATGATTTGGTTTATTAACCAACTCTCCCTTATAGGTGAAACCATTCATATTTAAAACATATTTTGGATTCGGCTCAAGTTCATCTTCCACTTCGTAGACAATCATATCTTCCTCATCCGTTGTGTACTCGGTAGGTGCTGATTTTGGTAGTACTTGGAGGAGTGACCACATGGGAACACCGCGTTCAATTGACATTACTTATTTCCTCATGTCAAGTGTTTTTCTTTTTCCTTCTCACCTATTCCTCGAAGGAAAAGTATTTGAAGAGTTATGTTATTTTACCTTCAGAACTCCCCCTTTATTTTCACCGACTAACAAATATAACACACAGGTTTCTTTAAAAATTCTATTTAAGATATTATGCTGGGACAGGGCGTGTAGGAGTATTGTTTTTTTATAAAAAAAATATATCTAAAGAGGAGTGTAATGAATGTCTATGCCTTGAAGAGATATTTAAAATCCAGTTTTCTCAAATTAAGAGAACTAAATTGCTTCTTTACAAAAGTCTTATAAGATCTGTCCTGACTTATGCATTAGAGACTTGGCCATTGATTTTACGTGATGTGCTTTGAGAATTTTCGAGAAAAAGATCTTACGCTGCATTCTTGGTGGGATCCAAGTCAATAGATCATCGAGAAAGAAGATCTAACTCATAACTCAACAAAATTTACAAACAACCTGATGTTGTAAAATTTGTCAAATTACAGAAACTTAAATGGGCTGGTCATCTGGCTAGAATGAATGAAGATCGTCGTTGCTGCAAGAAAATTTTTCTGGCAAAGCCCATTGGAAATAGACCTCGGGGAAGACCCAGCGGTAAGATGAATTGGCTGTGCTGAAAAAGATCTAAATATTTTAAAGGTCAAAAACTGGAAAACAGTTGCCAAAAGTAGAGATGCCTGGAGAAAACTTCTAGAGAAGGCCCACTTAGTGTGGTGGTTGAACCATTGAAGAAGGAGTTTAATGAATTTTATTTTCTCTTGTGTTATAAGAAAGTGATTTTAGGGGAGGAAGGCTAGTCAATGCAGTTAAAAAATTGGAACATATTTATTTTCTTCTAACAATATGAATAAGATTATTCTCAGTTTTTAAGGAATCGAATCTACCAATTTTCATCCCACTGGGAATGGAATTACGAGTACCAGAATCATGCAGATTCGATCTGTTTGACCGAAAGATTCTTTTCTGAGAGAGAGTTGAAAAAAGTGAAAGTAATATGAAATTATAGTAAAAACGACATTTTTGAAAGTTTTTTTTTTTTAAAAAAATTCCTCATTTACCTGTTTGGCAGCTATCTGAGTATATAAAGCAGCAATATTGAAGAGAACACTAGCCTTTTCGAATGCTATTGTTTTCTGAGTACTGGGAACACCCGTCAAAGAATCGAACCTAAAAACGAGAACATGTGTATGATATCTTAAATTTTATAAAATTAATGAAAAATTTGATATTTACTGCACATCAGCAAACTTTAATAGCAATTAATTAATGTGTAACTTTAATAGCAATTGCAACAGTTGTTCTATGTCTCTTTCTTGAAAAGATGTGCAACTCTAACACTAGCGAATGTATGTTTTTTATGAATTTTTTCATCCTACATAAATATATTTTTTATCAAGTTATTTTAGAAAATTATAAAAAAGATTTAATTTTTAAGAGTTGTAAACATCCTTTTTTTTTAAAAAAATAAAACCTTATCCTATCAAATTTTTAGAATAAGATAGTTAAAAACCATAATGAAATAAAAACAATTCAAATAAGACACATAAATTTGATTGAAATGAAACAAAAGAGTTCATTAAATTACATATAAATATTTATTTCAGATTCGCAGATATAAAAAAATGATTTTCTTAAGAATATTTTCCCCCCTTAATTTAATAGAATTAATGATTAAAAGGATTATTCTGATAATCTCATTTTCTAAATGATTTTGTGATTTGCTATGCAAAATCATGCAGAAAAATAATTCCAAGTTTTACCAATGATTCTGGATATCAAATATAGGTAAAAATGCTTTTAAAATACAAATATAATTTTCTTTTTATAAGCTATAGAAAAATGTAGACGAAGCGATTTACCCATAAATACAAATATATACACTTTTCGAATATATATAATATTCAAATACAGTTCATACAAAATTCGTTAAAATTGGAAATCAAGGGTAATCCAAAAATCACTCATAATATTTCCTTATATGACACACCTTTTCCTTAAACATTTTTATAATTATTCTTTTTGGAAAAATCCCCCGAAGAAAAAATAATTTTGTGTGATTCAAAACTTACCATTCGAAAAATATTCCCATATTTCTGTGAGGCGGGAAAAATCGTCTGTCGATATAATACAACAAGTTGTAGTAATTAAAGAGGAGTTTGACACCATTGTGATCTCTAGTGGGGGTCCTCACAGCCTGAAATAAGACATGAATAAATAAGTCTTTAGTAAAAAGAATAATTTACTTTAATGAGAAACAATAGAGACTTTTTCTTTTTGAAATTGCAAATCAATAGTATTCTAAAAGATATTTCAATTTGTTAAATAAGACATGTAAAAAATAAAGGATATATTAATTTACCTGTCGTATGTCCATGAACTCTTTTATGGCATTTTCATACTTACTACTATCTTCACTGTAGTGTTCTAGTATAAAATCCTATAGAAAAAAAAATAAAAAGACATGACGTAATTTTTTAAAAAACTTCCATAAAACAAAGAATTTTTTTAATTTCCCCATTTTATATTTAATATTTTGAAACTTTTCAGTTGTCTTCTTATACTATTTTAATTTCTAAGAATTAATAAAAACATTTTTGTATTAATGTCTTGATTTAATCTGTATATACGTTTCCGGCCTTCTATAGAATGCCTAAAACTAGCCGGCAATGTATGAAATGATTTTTATTTCATACATTGCCTAGGCATTTTATAGAATGCCAAATGAGAAACCGGCAAAGTATGAAATACAGCAATTAGCTGAGTCCATGGTGGGAAGGAGAGCGAGAGGAATGACTTTTGTGTACGTGCGACCCTTTGATTGACAGGGGAGAAAGAATATCATGATTTCAACCCTGAAGATCACCGCCTTTATGTCAGAGGGAAACGATGAAATTAGGGCTTTCGTCAAATCCCTATAGGAGATGATCAATTCACGAAAGATGTTAAAATAAGTTCTCTTTGTCTTTTCCCTGTTGTAAGTGAATTAGTTAAATCCCCAAACTGTTTTAGTGAAATGATGAAATGAAAAAAATATGCCACTTTTTTGGTGCTAGGGGACTAATATTTGGGGGATCGTAATAACTTTTGTTATGGCTAGGATCTGCTGGGACACATCACCCTGGTGCATTCCCACCCCCTCTACAGCTTTTTGACCAATATCTCGACACCCGAGCCTCACAGTCCATTCGATCCCTCTCTAACTGCTCTTCCAGTTATTATAATTTCATGCTCATAGGGCTATTCCTTGCATAGTTTTTAATTGCTTTAAACTTTTATAATTTATTTAAATCCACAATATCTTGGCTCCTGTTTGAGCATCGGACTTAAGATTTGAGCCAACTGTTACACTCGTCGAGAGCCATCCAGTCATATACTTGACTCTCATTGTGTAGGCATGGGGAGGGCTTAAGCATTAAAATATCATGTTCCCATGTTAATCCTACGGGGTATGAAAAAATTTCACCCCCTCTTAGGAATTGAGCTTGGGACTTGATTTTTGCAGGTACGCTATATTTTCGTGTATGCGCAAGCCTTACATGGAATTGGAATTGGTAATTCCTCCGGTGCTCCCCCCTCAGGGCTTCCCCATTAAAAACTCGAATCCTATGCTACCTTGGTCGACCGCACCGGGTGGATTCGATTGTTCTCCCTATGAGCTCTTCAAATATGTAATTTTATCCCAATAGCTCCATTCATTCCCCCCTTTCACGTTTTTGAACATTGGGGGATTTTGTCAGAACATTTGGGGAATAGCATTGAATTCTTTACTTGCCCTTGTTAAAAATTAAAGTGGAAAAGATAAGTACTCGATTGCTAAATTTACAGGGTCGTCGAGCGACCGAGGATCATTCAGAGTGACTCGCTCGACCGAGGGTTTCCCGGCCAATGGGCGAGCGAGCTTTCGACGTGTCTTGGGGATGGGAAGTGCAGAGAAGGAATGCGATCTGTGACGAGAGAGGAACTCTCTCCCAATGGGCAGCTCGTCTCCCATTGGGAGGACGAGTTGCTCGGACGAAAATTTAAATACATTTTTTTAATGGAACTCTTATTATTTTTCTAGTATAACATTTGTATTTTTTAGGAATGCACGTCATTTATAAAATAGCCTTATTAGGACCTTTTTTCATACTTTGCCTAAATAGCATTTGGCATTCTATACAATGCTTAGGCAAAGTATGTAATAATTCTCCTATTTCATAATTTACCTAAAAACGTCAGGCATTCTATAGAATGCCCCGGCATTTCATACTTTGCCGGTAACATATATATTAAAAAAATATATTCAAATAATTTTCTATTTGAATCAGAAAAATTTCTTGAAAAATGAAAAATGTAAGAAGTTAAAGTAAAAAGCATCTATTTTCATTCTTCTAAATCCATTTTCTAACCATTAAAATGTTATTGACAATTAAAATTAAAGGACATGCCGTAAGAAAAATTTGTATAATATATTTATTTCGCCATCTTTTACCCTTTCAAAAAAATCTTTTATTTAAATAATTACCAGATTTCGTAATTTCTTTCACAAGAAATACTAATCAGCTTAAAATACTAATATTAGCATTTTTCAAAAACTCGTATGCAAAAACAGTCTTATATTTAATATATTAATTCATAAAATTTTAAACAGGAGAGAAGGAAGTACCATAACAGAGTAATTTTTTAATACGTCTTTAATTTTATGCAATATTTACTCATTTATATAAATATGATTTTCTTAGCGTAATTACATGTTGTAATATGCATTATTCATTATCATTAATTTAAAAGTAAGATTTACGCTTCGAAACGATATAATATGACACCACTATTCTAGATTTTTTTTTTTATTCTCGTGTCACAACAACACGAGGACTATTATATTGAAAGGGATCTCATCATTTTAAGCCACTGTCAAAGGACGAGAACGACAACTGAGCTTACACTTTATTTTCTAAATTTTTACAACATGTAAATGTGAGAACTGCAAGCCCCCAACAGTTCTAACGTAATTCCTCTACACGATGGTGCTTAAAGCCATCTCAAGCCATCCTCCACAAACTCATGACCGTAATCATTCGACCAGCGTGGTCACTACTCTGGATAAGAACTTGCAGCCTTTGAAATGGAAGATCCTATATTCAGGGCTTCAAATTAAACGTAGCAAAATTGATTTAATGGCCTCGTTTGTTAACGCAAAGATGAAATTAAATAAGCCTATTTCGTACGAGTAATAAATATAATATAGTGTTACAAATTTTGTGCAATGAATGTTTAAAATAGTGTACATAATTTATATCTGGATGTGTAATACGTTTATATTACTCTATGTTGTATTTATTTTATGTTAAATTTGTAATATTTGCAAGCAACGCCTTACATTATGAAGACGATTTAATAGAAACTGGGTGATATCTTGGTGTGATAGAGCCAAATTGGCATCATTTTTGGCGAGTTTGCACCCTATGGATTCTTCTGGAAATTGGTGCAGAAATCTACTAATATCACGATCTAGGACGTAAGCAGATTTTTTTTAAAGCTCCTAGAGGCCTATAAATAGGGAGTCGCTCGCCGAAACGGAGTTTGTCTTGTTTTGACAGTTGAAGAGTACGTCTTGTTTTGCCTAGTGATTAGTCACAGTACTGATTTGACCATCATGAGTCAATCAGCGATTAGTAATTATTTCGGCAGTTGAATAGGATGAGCGAGTGCTTGCGAATAATCTTTAAACATACTAGAAATTTAGACACTTATAGTTGTGTCTGAGCACCATAGAAGGTTTGATGGCCTTCTGAGATTTGTTAAGCGAATTTTTGAGTACTTTATCTTGTAATTTAAGGATTGCTTTTCGACGATAAATTTCCATCGCTCCTGAAGAACTGCCTTGTTCTTTGAAACTGATAGCGTAAATTCCTCGAACCACGATCTTCGTAACAATATTAAGTAGTTTCTCTATATAGTAAGATAGAATTTACTAAAAAAACATTTACAACTGGGATGTCATAAAAATAATGAAAGAAGCTATCGATAAATGAAATGCATATAGAATTTAAAAAATATTAAACAGTTAAAAAAATTCATATAAAATCGTAAGACAGAATAGCAAAATCAGAAATGGATCACACATGGTAATAGCAAGATTTTTCCAAGCACTTGACACATAAGATTTTTTTACCTTGAATATATCTGTGAAATCTATTTCTTTTGTTTCTTTGAGTCCCAGAGGAATCATTGGCACAACTTGAGGACTACTATAAAAAAAGTATTTTTTTTAAAAGTATTCATGTGACAATTATCATTTTAATCGCTATAACATTATCTTTTTTCAGTCATTTTTAAAAAAAATCAGGTTAAAAATCTTTAGAATAAAAATCCCTCATAGAGCAAGAAGATCATTTTAGAATAAGAAGTCGCGAGAATAATGAGCACTCATTAGATCTTAGAAGCACTCACTCGAATACGAATAGTCGTTAGAAGCGTACTTAAGCTAGGACAAAAACATTCATTAGAACTAGAAGAATGTACTAGGTCTTAAAATTAATCTTAGAACAAGAAGCACACACACTCATTAGAACCAGAATACTCCACAAGAACAAGAATAATCACAAGAGCAAAAAGCACTAATTAGAACAAAAAGCCTTCACTGGAATATGCATAATTAGAAGAAAATCAGAACAAGAAGCACACGAATTAGAAGAAAAAGCATTTACAAGGACAAAAAGCTGAAATAGAAAAATTAGTTATAATAGTTTGTCCTACCTTTTGTTCTGGTAGATGTTGACGGAGCTGTTGAGGTCCGCCAGTTGTTCCTTGAGCAGCTGGAGGTTGGAGTTGACGAAACTCAACTCCAAAGCAACTGTCTCGCGGAGTTTCTTGTTCGTTGTTACTCTGGAAAGAGAAAGAAGTCATTATTGCATTTCAGTTCAATCGCTTAAAAACACGTCACTTACAGTACTATTTATTATATGGAAATAAAGTTGTATAGAACAAAGAAACAAATTCATATATTTACTACATAGAAATTTTTTCATGTTTAAAATACTCATTGAAATTTTGAGAAATGCAGAACTTAATTTGGTATATTTTTAGATGGAGTTCGGTTACATTAATTTGCATATCAGTTTCAAAAGGAGAACCATCTACAAATTTTTATAATTCAGAAACATAATAAAAAACAACCAAGATAACATTTATACAGGTATTTCATTCATTGAAAATAAGTTAGATTAAATATGTATCAATCCCATGCTATATATATTCTGTAACTCTCATATCAAGTTTGAAGCATACATTTGCATATTTTTTTTCTTTCAACGAGTTTATTGTGTTACTTTTATTTGAATCAGGAATAATATATATATATATATATATATATATATATATATATATATATATATATATATATATATATATATATATTTAATTGTTTATATCATGTTTTTTATTGAAAGATGCTGTTGCATCTCTACATTTATATAATATCTTTGTTTTTATAAATTTAGTTTTCATGATCTGGCAACAAAAAGTTATTGACATATTGTAGCGCGATGTAAGAACGAGAATAAAAAGTTCTAACGATCTAAAAAAGAGATTTCTTCTTAAAAAGGATGAACTAAATCTAAATAATTATTTTGCTTATCTCATGTATTATTTGTGACTAAATCGTCTACAAACTGGTGACCCGTACAAATTCAAATGATGGATGATAATAATGAAATGGCTGTGGCAAAGTCGAATCAGGAAACATTCGAAGCATATAAGGTAAGTGTTAAAATTCCTCCTTTTTGGGAAGAAAACCCGAAATTTGGTTTTTTCAAGTTGAAGCTCAGTTTTCCATTGCTAATATTAAACAAGAAGAAACTAAGTTTAATTACCTTGTTGCGCAGTTAGATACAAAATTCATAGAAAATATATGGGATATCATTCAGAGTGATGAAAAAAATAAATATTCTTGTGCTAAAAATAGACTTTTAAGTACTTTCAAAGATAGTGAAGAAAAATACATTAAAAAATTGCTTACTGGAATCTCATTAGGTGACATGAAATCCTGTCAACTTTTGAGAAAAATGAAATCGTTGGCTGTGTGTGTGTGTGGAGTTAATATCTCCGAAAAAGTTTTAAGAACATTATGGCTAGATAAATTACCAGACTCCATCAAAAATATTTTAGTTATTAGTTCGGAAAATTTAGAAAATTTGTCAGTTAGGGCAGATAAAATTTTTGAAATAAATTCATCACCAGAAATTTATTCTGCTACTGCAGATAATTCTGCTATGAAAAATATCCTGGATAAAGTCAGCCTTTTGGAGCAACGGATCTCAGAATTATCCATCAACAGAAGAAATTCAAGAAGCAAATTTAAGAATTCCAATCAAACTCGAAATAAAAGTCGAAGTCGATCTCGTAAGCGTTTCAACCCAAATGGAAAATACTGTTATTTCCACTTCATGTTTGGTAATAAGTGTTATCCTGATAAATGTAAAAGTCCATGTTCCTGGAACAAGTCATCGGGAAACTTAGAAGAGCAGTAGATTTAGAGGCAAGCTCTCCTGTGCTACAGAATATAAAGATTGCCGTAATTACCGTTTATTTGTAACTGACAAAAACACCGGTTTACGCTTTCTTGTTGATAGTGGTGCTGATTTATCAATAATTCCTGCCTCATGTAAAAATAAAATTTGTGATTCTTTTAAGCTTTATGCAGCAAACGGCTCAGAAATACCAACTTTTGGACATAAAATTTTAACTTTAAATCTAGGGCTGCGTCGTGAGTTCCAGTTTCCTTTCATTATTGCTAAAGTAGATAAAGGAATAATTGGTGCTGATTTTTTAAATAAGTTTAACTTGTTAATTGACATCCGAAATAAACAGTTAATAGATGGAATAACTAACCTTTATGTTAAAGGTGAAATTTCTTCTATTTTGCAAGAAAATAAAATTAACATAATGGATAAAACATCAAAATTTTCTAATATATTATTACAATATTCAGATTTAATGAAACCAAATTTGTTAGTTACTAATACCAAACATGATGTTAAACACTATATTGCTACTAAAGGCCCACCGGTTTACTCAAAAACTCGTCAATTGGATTCTAAAAAATTAAAAATAGTCAATCAAGAATTTAAATTTATGTTAGAAAGCAATATCATTCGACCTTCTAAATCTCCATGGTCAAGCCCACTACATCTTGTGAATAAAAAAAGACGGAAGTGTTAGACCATGCGGTGATTATATAGACGTTTAAATGCCCAAACCATTCCTGACCGTTACCCAATTCCACGTATTGAAGATTTTCATCATATTTTAGAAGGGAATAGAATATTTTCTAAGATTGACCTATTCAAAACATATTTTTAAATTCCAATTGCTGAGGAAGATAAGGAAAAGACAGCCATAATAACACCATTTGGCTTATTTGAGTTTAATGTTATGAGCTTTGGGTTAAGAAATGCACCCTCTACTTTTCAGCGCTTCATCAATGAAGTATTATTTGGACTAAAATTTGTTTTTCCATACCTGGACGACATTCTAGTAGCCTCTGTAAATGAAGAACAACATAAAACTCATTTGAAACTTGTGTTTGATCGCTTACAAAAATATGGTCTTCGAGTGAATATCTCAAAATCAACTTTTTGGGAGTAACTCATCTAGAATTTCTGGGATACTTGATAACACCCGAAGGATCTAAGCCACTTACAGTGAAAGTAGATGCAATTTTATCATACAAATTACCCGAAACAATTCGTGATTTGAGAACCTTCCTTGGACTTCTTAATTGTTATAGAAGATATTTAAAAAATGCTGCTAAACATCAAGCTATTTTTCACGAGTATTTAAAAGATTCGAAAAAGAATGACAAAACAAAAATTGTTTGGACAGAGGAAGCTAAAGAAAATTTTGAAAAATGTAAGCAAGATCTTGCACATGCTACTTTATTAAGCTTTCCTGACCCTAATTTACAATTGGCTTTATTTACTGATGCTTCCAATTTTGTGATCGGATCGGTATTACAGCAGTTTGAAGCTGGAAACCAATTTCATTTTTTTCTAAAAAATTAACTGAAGCACAGAAAAATTACAGTACCTATGATAGGGAATTATTAGGAATATATCTTTCCGTCAAACAGTTTAAACATCTTCTTGAAGGACGGAATTTTGTTATTTATACTGATCACAAGCCAATTACATATGCTTTTCATCAAAAGAATGAAAAAGCTTCACCGCGAGACAGTTACGTCATTTACAATATATATCACAATTTTCAACAAATATTTGCCACATTAGTGGAGGAGAAAATATAGTTGCAGATTCATTATCTAAGATTGAATCTATCTCTGAAATAGATTATGACAAAATTGCTGATGCACAAGTTGATAATGAAGAACTTAATAAACTGCGCTTGAAATCATCCTTAAATTTTAAACAATATCCCCTCGACTCTGGTAAATTACTGTATGATATTCAACTTCATACAGTATATGTGTGATATTTCAACTTCAAACATTCGTCCATTTATACCTTAGCCTTTTCGAATGCGCATGCTTCAAAAAATTCACAACTTGGCTCACCCTAGTGTGAAATCTACTGTTAAACAAATAGGTTCTAGATTTATTTGGCTAAACATTCGAAAAGATGTCAATCAATGGGCAAAATCTTGTATCCAGTGTCAAAAGAACAAAATTAATAGACATACACATTCACAAATTGGCACCTTCCAAGAAGTAGATGACCGATTCAGTGTCATTCATGTTGACATCATAGGTCCATTTCCTGTATCAGAAGGAAAATTAAATTGCCTTACTTGCATTGACCGCTTCACATGTTGGATAGAGGTTATTCCTTTATCAAATATCACGGCAGAAACGGTTGCTCGAGAATTTTATAATCACTGGATTTCACGCTTTGGAATGCTGTGTGATAACTGATCAAGGTACTCAATTTAGATCTGAGCTCTTTAAAACATTGGTGTTATTTGTGGATTTAAAGTATGCACAACAAGATCCAATCATCCACAATGTAATGGAAAAATTGAAAGAATCCATCGCACTTTAAAAGCAGCCATCAGAGCGCATAACTCAGTTAAATGAACACAGACCTTACCAAAGGTATTGTTGGGATTACGATAGGCTCTACGTAGTGACACAAATTACACCATCGCACAAATGGTTTACGGACAAACTATCCGATTACCAGGAGAATTTTTCGAAAAACCGAAAAATGTCTTGGATCTAGATACGTTTGTGGAAGAATTACAGAAACAAATGGATCAGTTACAACCACTAAAAACTCGCCGACAACCTTCTCAAAAACACTTTGTCCATAAAGACTTGCATAACAGTACACATGTGTTCATACGTGTCGACAGAGTGAAAAAAGCACTCGAACCTCCGTACGATGGACCGTTCCCAGGGGCAAAAAGGTATGATAAATATTTTACTGTGAAAATTAAAGGCAAGGACATCAATATATCTGTAGACAGATTAAAACCTGCATATTTGTTGTCAACTGATGGTGATAATCATGATCATTTCAAACAATTAGAAATATGCACTAACTCTGCCCGAAAAAAAACTAATTGTGCAAAGAAAAATTGAAAAACAGCCACCAGATTTGCTGAAAAAAATGTCCAAAAAAGAACTACACGCTCTGGTAGACATGTAACGTTTCCAGAGCGTTACAGAGATTAGTTGTATATTATTTTATGACTCATTTGTTGTATTTTTACTTTTATTTGTATGCATTGCATATTGTATCGTAACTATGTTACTGAGGAAGGAGTAATGTTGCATCTCTATATTTATATAATATCTTTGTTTTTATAAATTTAGTTTTGATGATCTGGCAACAAAAAGTTGTTGACATATTGTAGCGCGATGTAAGAACGAGAATAAAAAGTTCTAACGATCTAAAAGAGATTTCTTCTTAAAAAAGATGAACTAAATCTAAATTATTTTGCTTATTTCATGTATTATTTGTGACTAAATCGTCTACAATGCATTAGTATTGTGTAATTTTTCTTTTCAAAACGTTTTAGTTAAACAGAGAAATTTCAGTTATGTTCAGTTACAGACCAAAGAGCGACATAATATTATACTACATTCTTTATGTGTACTCTCTTTATTTGAAAATATTTTTTATGATCAAAAAACACCAATGTTAAAATATTTTTATATTAGTCTCATAATTCAATATTCTTTGGTAGTTTGAGTTTGATCTTCATTAGGATTTCATTCTTTGATCAGTTTTCCCTTCAAACAACACAGACCATACACTCATGAGATAGTTTTTATTATAAGTAAATTAAATTACATGTACCATCGAAAAAGATGCTAAAGCAACATCATACAACAGCGTTAGAAATGTGTTACTGTTAAAAACTAATCATAAATGAAATTTTTTGATATATCAGAAAAAGTTTTAGGCTGTATTATTTTAAAATAAGCACATGAATCTATGTATCAGAAATATTTTTGTATGACTTCCTATTACCTAACTGAAATACTGTGTAAATAGTAGCTGAAATATATCACAAATAGAAACAATGGTTTGAAAATATTTTCATTTAATAACCTTTTATTTTTTTAAAAAATAAATTGGGTTGTATTTTTTAAAATAGTTACAGACTTAAAATTTCAATTTTGGAGAATGTGTTGATTGAAAAATAGTTGTAAAATACAGCTATAAATTAGTTGAAAATGAGAAAAGTTTCCCACTTTACAACAAATAGTAGAGATAGAAATCCATTTTAAAATAAATGAGAAAGTTTTATTCGAAATTAAGAACTTTCTGTAATATGAATTGTTTTTTTTAATCGGTATAGTTAACATCTCGTAAGATTTTATGTAGTTACATACAAATGTCACATCTCCGTTTTCAAAATTATCTCATAGATGGCAGCACCAAAATAAAGCAGTCACATTAATGAAGAAAGTAAAAACAAGAAATGCAAATACTTTCTTTGACCTAGTAGTTTATCAGTTTATTAAATGCAAAGTCCTTAGTAGGGATTGAAATATATTTTAATCTATTTTTGAATATTAAATGGTATTTTTTTCGACACTTTTTATCAGTGCATCAATTGCTATAAGAATAATTTATAAAGAAAATTTAATAACTATATATTGAGAGAGATTTCAAAGTTTTTAAATCAAGGCTTAAAGAGGTTTATGAATACAAAGTAATTATAAAAATAATTATAATTGACGGCTACACTTCTAAATTTAAAGCTCAAAAAATTATTTATCGTAAAAAAATAAATTAAAAAAAAAAGAAAAAAGCTCCTTCAAATTTAAATTCATTACTTTTAATAGTATTGATGTTATTTGAAATAACGATTTGTAATTCAAAAGTAGCAATCTAATCCGTATTTTAATATTTTTGGAAAAAATTTAAGTATTCCTTTTAACTTTTTTTTTATCAAATAAAAAAGAGTTTGCAGAAAGACCAACGACATATGATGCAAAATAATAACAGGATAAAATAGGGGGATTGTAAAAGAATTTATGGTTTTGATTTAATTAAAATTTTCAAGTTTCTATAAAAGCTTCATGCAGTTCCCAGACAGAAAACGATACCCGAGTTGCTTAGCAACTGTATTTGAACTGATAATTTCTAAATGAGACATGTATTGGGAATTCTTATGTAAACGGTGAAATAAGATATCTGAAGTTTTTATAGAGATAAAGAAAATATCTTATTGTTCTTCAGGTTTAATTAAAATAAAATGGGTCATGGCTTATAAAATTATCAATAATCTATCACAATGATTAAAGAAATGGATACGAGGTACTTTTTACAATTTGTTGAGTGAGTGAATGAGAGTAAAATTAAATTAAAAATTTGTTGTACTATAAAGCAACATGAAGGCTATTGGCGACGACTCTAGTAATTTTGAGCCTCGGTTAAGTGACGAGGACAACACCCAGTGGCGGCGCTAGACCACGCGTGGACGTCGGCGAAATTAGGGTTCGCGAGGCCTCTTTTTTCCCAGTCAAGAAAAAGTTAAATTACATAAGCCGAATTATAGTTAAACTAATGTATGAGTAAACGAGATTTATTGCTAATCAAATGATGACAAAAATCACACAAATAGAAATTAAAAGAGACGAACTTTTCGGCTTTTGCCCTCACTGAACTTTTTCAGGATTATGTCATAGCTAACACTAGCCGCTATTTCAGCTTCAATTGATAGAACTGATAACGCAGATAGTCTCTCTTGACTCATCGTGCTTCTCAAGTAGGTCTGAAGGTAGCCGACTACGTTCGGAACCGTGATTTTGCGAAGCACATAAATGGATAATTTTCATGATATTTAGTGTCACTTGGATTAGAATATATGCATAAAATTGTTTTAAGGACATTTTGACAAAATTTTTTTATTTAAATATAATATTTTGGCAATAAATTAACTTAGAATAATCTTTTTTCCAAATGTTCTCCTTTTGAGAAAAATGCTTCTATTATAATAATATTTTGCCTGTATATAGCTCAGACCTATCTACAGAGGCTCAACTAGAATTTTTGAAATATATAACTTAGAAGAGTGGGTTTATTTATATTTTACGGCAACAGAGGGGAGCAATTTTAAGAAAAAAACGCCAATAATTATTTCAATGGGTGGTAACTCTGAAAATAATGTGAATTTTTCAAAAATTCTGGTTGAGCCTCTGTAGAGAGGTTTGAGCTATATACAGGCAAAATTTTATTACAATGAAAGCATTTTTCACAAAAGGAGAACATTTGGAAAAAAAGATTCTAAGTTAATTTTTTGCCAAAATACTATATTTAAATAATTTTTTTTTGTCAAAATCTCCTTACAACAATTTTATGCATGTATTCTAATCTGAGTGACACTAAATATCATGAAAATTATTCATTTATGCACTTTTTGAAATCACGGTTCCGAACGTAGTCGGATTCCTTAATCAATTTTAAGTTTGAGAAGCTTCACTCAGCGGAAGCTGTACTCACGGGAACTGTGAGCATGATTCTAATTGTTATATAAACATTTGGATATATTTCTTCCAAATTATTTTCTAAAATGTACTGAATGAGTTGTTTCGTGTCGTTGATAAAGTCTAGTGAATTCGTTTTTAAAAGTTGGAGTTCTTCATATAGTTCGAAAGGCTGTATGTCGCTGTTTTCGCCTTCCCGAAGTATTGTACCTAAACCATCTGTACCTAATCATCTGGATAATGTCCGTTAAGTACTAATCACTCTCTTCACTCGCGCAACTGTATGAAAATAAATAAAAATGAATAGCTAAATTTTAAATAATTAAAAACTTTGCGAGGCCCCCTCAAGCTCGAGGCCGTCACCGACAACACCTGAGCTGTCACCTACCCTTTCCTAACTACCACAGCATATCAACGGGAGGATATTGAGCCTCAACAGATTGAACGTGCAGCGGCCTCCTCTACACTGCGGGTCTTCAGTAGCACCAGGACTAGAACCCGCAACACTATGGCCCCGAGTTCTAGAATTTGTTGGAATTACTGGAAAAGGCGCTATTTTCTAAATACAGTCGAACTTCCATATTATGAACCTCTATATTGCGAATTTTTCTATATAGCGAACTTTTTCCTGGAAACAAGAACATTTCACGATTTTTTTCGCAACATAACCTCCCGATAGCGAAGTGCATTTTCTATACAACGAACTTTTTCTCTTGTGATTCAATTTTTGTTTCTCACAATTTTGAAAGTATTTCTGGACATTTCAAGTTATTCTCTCTTTTAACACATTTTTTGGTAATCAATAACCTTGAATTGTTTTAACCAGGGGCCTAACTCATCGAGAACAACAAAATTGTCATAATTCTCGGCGTTTTATCCAGGAAGTGCAACCTTTAACCCCCATTGTCCAGTTCACTGGAAACGTCGATATCTCCTTTAACCCTCAGTGGAGTTGTCTCGTGTTCCCGTGTCTTTTAAATAGTCTCCGTTTATTTGTAGCGTTGATCAGTCGTACTCGTAACTTCTTTTCTTGTATCTCGAAAATGTCAAAGCGTTAAGTGCTTGAGAATCAAAGAAAAAAATTCAATTCTTCAGAAAGTGGATAAAGGTGTCAAAAAACTTTCCTCGCAGTTTTTTTCTTTTATTTATTTATCTTTTAATAGATAAGATGTATAAAATAAATGTATATCAATTTACAAAAAGGTGTGAAAAATTACTTTTTTTAAAAATATATAGTATTTATGAATTTAAAATATTTGTTTTATGTAATTTATAAAGAAAATGGAAAGATGAACCTCTACATAACGAACTTTTTCGGGATTTAGCGACTTTGTTATATAAAGATCCGACTGTATTTTTTAAAAAAATAGTTATAAAACGAATATTTAATTTAATGAATAAACTCACAGATCTTTAATTTCTTTTTAAATATATCGTTATTGTGTAGTACAAGTTGATTTGATAACACACACACACACAGTGAAACAGTTTATTTATTCATTCTTTTGGTCCTAAAAATGAATAGTTAGCTTATAAAGAATTTACAATGTTTCCAAACTACAATATTTGATTTGATTTTATATTAGGAATTAATTACAAAACTTCCTTTACGTTACAAAGTGAAGGGGAGAAAAACTTATATTCCCCCTTTCTGATTTTTTTTAACTTTGAAATGTTTGGAGATAAGAAACAAAAGCGTTTGAATTAAAAAAAAAAATCAACACATATAATAAGGATAAATTCTACAAATACTTAAATTTTTATACCTTTATTATTTCCAATAAATTTGGAGAAAATGCAGAGTTTTAATAATTTTTATTTGTTTTAATTATTCAACGTGCATTTCAGGAAAGGTGAAGAGAAACATCTTTGTCAATAATCTTAATCATCTTTTGTTCCTTTAGTTCTCTTTATACGCGGTTCACAATTGCACAAGTTCTTGGAAGCGAAGTTATCGTGAGTCGAAATGTAACTTTAGAAAATAATATTTCCTCAAAAAGATAAAAGATGTTGCTCAAGAGAACAGTGTCTTTTTGCTTATAAGAGTTAAAAAAAAAGCAATACATGAAGAAGAAATGGTTTCAAACAATTGAGTAACTTGTTGCACTGTATAATTCGAATGACTGTGACTGAATGATATATTTTCCGATACTCCTTAATACATTTGTTCTATTATACAGATTGCAAATAATTTTATTTTTACTTCGCTCATGGCAGTGGTTTTCTCTCTCTTTCTCCCTAGTGCTTTTCTAGATGGTCCGCGAAGGTGTATCGTTTAATGTTGATATTTCCCTCTTTTACTCACTCTGAAAAGCTTTGTGAAAACACTGAAAGACTCTAGACCAGCGGTGGCAAAACTATTTGACCTCACGGACCAGTTAATTCATAATTTAAATCCCGGGGACCACTAATAGGATTTTATTAGTGTTAAATATATTTATTAAAAAAATGCTGTTACTGCAAGACGCAGAACTGCATGTATTTCAAGCTGAAGATCGGTACCTTATTTTGATGGCTGTGACAGATGAAAATGCCTTTTTACATAAATAAGCTGTGGAGTTCCATCGCCCGTTCACTAAGAAAAGGGTATTCACTTTTTATGGAAAGCCAAAACTGAGATCTTGATAAGAATGAATGAAATTTAAATTTGAGACTTTCATCTCTCTCGAACGATAGGTCTCGATAAGGCTTTCTTTTAGATGTATGCTCATATTGTTATCCTGAATTTTCGCTGAACACGGATTTATCATCCTCATAACAGTGCAGCTACAGCAGTACGATTTATTTACCGTAGCGTTATTTCCTGAAGTAGCATTTTTATAATTTTCATGCATTGTTATGAATTGAATTATGTTTCCATGCCCCTTAAAACATAACTTAATGTGACGAGTAAGTACATTCCACATTTTTCTGGGGACCAGCGAAATTTTCTCACGGACCACCACTTGGGCGACCTCTGCCCTACACTACATCACTAAATTGCTGCAAGCAAACGAAAAAATAACTAGAACATGTATTTCGATTAAGAATATTAATTTAGTTAATTCTGTTTTTTATTGTTTGCACAACCACCTATGCAAACAATAAACAAAACACATACAATTTGCAACACATAGACAAACATTTACAACGTAATTAAATGTTTACTGTTTTCTTAAAGGGGAAAAAAGAGAAGTGTTAAAAAAGTTTGTATAAGTAGCAGGATTACTTAGGAATTAATTCGGATTATATATATTGAGGAATTTTTAAATCGCCCAGCAATGGGTTGGGAGTCGGGGAAGGAAGTTCAAAATCTTGGTCGTCCGCGACGTCAAGCTGATGTATATGGTGGGGGATCGAAAGTTCAAGAATCGCTGGCTTCTGGTACACACATAAAATTGAGTAAGCGAAGTGACTAGTAGACTTTTTCTGCTATTTCATAGATTTGGAACTGAACTGTTTAAGCGTGGCTCTGTCAGAAACATTAAAGTTTAACGATGTTTTCAGAGCTGCTTATTTGCAACTCAGATATGTTCAGAGGATGATAAATATTCCTCTCCCCCTTTTAGTGATCGGACATCACTCATAGCATTTTTGTAACATAATCTTGCTTCATTCCTCTCCTATACCCCCCGGAGGGAAGGGGGTCGATGACCCCCACTTTCCCGATGATTCTTAGGTCGATGACCTGGACCCTTAACGGGGGAGTGCAATAAGAGACAAGAGAGTTAGAAAAATGACACAGAAGATACCATGGGAAAAATCGTTTTACAAGTATTTGTCAACATTTCCAAAAACACGTTTAAGTAAATAATATTTTTAAAAATGCATAAATTTTCATTTTTTAAAATTTTCTTTGCACAACATATGCTTTGAAAATATGATATTTTGTTGACTTTAATTTTTTTTACGAATACATTTTCAGTGTTCTTTTTATTTTTTAAAATATCAGAAAATCACCATAAATATAATCCCCTAACCCCAATCTTTTTACTCAGAATAAGTTTAAAATGAAGTGATTGAAACTTCAGAGGTACCACCACACAAAAATAGACATAATTTTATTACAATGGGTCAAATTCATGTGACATCCCAGTCACATGATAAATTCAATCTCGTGTTTCCAGTCAGTTTATGTGCTTCACTGTTGCCATCTTTTGTTTTTACAGAAACTTTCTTTTCTATAATAATGCACATATGCAAAAAAAGCCCTTTATTTAACAAATTATGTACACATAAAACTTTTTTTTTTAATTTTGAAAATAATTACTTTTGAAGAATTTTGATACTTGAACATCGTTACGTAATTATAAAATCTGAAATTGCACCTACTTTTACAAGTAGAAGTATAATTTCAGTTTTGAGATCGATGGTTATCACGTTATTTCATTTGTGATGTGATCGTCACGAATTTAGCTCATTGCAACCCGTATATATTTGTCAGTATAATTCTAAAAAAACTTCCTTCAAAAGGAAATAATTACTTTCTTACAAAGGGAATCATTTGCTTCATTACAATTGTGACGGATCTATACACGTTCCTTCAATTAATTAATCCTCTTGGGAAGTCTTTGGGCTATCAATTCGCGTTATTCACAACCAACCTTTCGAAAGAAGAAAATCAAGATATTTAAATTAACTCACTTTATATAGTCGAAGTTTTCTAGCTTGAATAGAGAGTAGGAGAGGAGATATACTCGAATCAGGTGAGATTGCTACTGAAGGTATCATATTTGAATTATTGTGATTAAGAACTCCTTAGGAAGAAGTTTTAAAGTGACAATTGTTTACTGAGATTGAATTGATATTAGATTAAATCGGATGATAGGTTAGATCCTTTATTAAGGTAAAGATCAAGTTCTATAGTTACCTCATCGTTCGCGTTTTACCGTCGTTGTTCCACTTTCGCGGTTAGCATCGAGACATTCTCTTACTATTATTAGTTGAAATTGTGTCTTCTCATTGGGTGATAAATAAAGAGATTAATTGGATCATGTCGAGTGTTTCTTCCCTACCTCCCACACATCTAGGTGCCTGAGAGAGAGGTGCAAGCCTCTCACATAATTAATGATACATTAAGTAAATATAACTGTTTTTGATAATATTTTTAAGTAATAAACACCACGTTAATAAATTTAAGTTACATCATAATTGATTAACAATAAATTGTTGATAATAAGGGATAATAAAATTTTTGGGAAGCGTCAATGTGCTTAATTTATGTGACGTCATATCGCATGATAATGACAGCCACATGTTTCTAGCCAATCAGATCAAAACTCACGTGATGTCTTAATCACACAATAAGCGCAGTTCATGCGTTTCGTTGTTGCCAACTTTTGCTCTTTGCGGAAACTTAAAAAGTGCAGATTAGATTTTATAGAGAATGAAATAAGCTTTTTAGTTTTAAATTCTTTTTGAAGAATTTTTTTCTCGTGACATTTGAACATCTTTGCCCAACCACAAAATTTGAAATTTTACCAACATAACAATTAGAATTAATTTAATGTCTGTTTTGAATTCAATGGAGAACACCTGTTTGGCTTTATCATGTGACGTCATAGTCACATGATTATTGCAGTCACGTGTTTCCAGCCAGTCAGTTCATAAATTCTCGTGACGTCATAGTGACATGATAAAAGCAATCATGTGTTTCCTGCGAATCAGTTCATGCTCTTCGCTGTTGCCAACTTTTGCATTGTTCGGAAACTTTCTTATTTAAAAAAATACATAATTGTCAACAACAATAAGGCACACAGGTAAGCAAAATGCACTTGATTTAAAAGTACAGTATAATATAAGATTTTTTTTAACTCTTAAAAAACCTTTTGAAGTATCTTAATACTTGAACAGCTTTACCCAATTATCAAATTAAAAATTTAATCTAACTTTTGCAGGAAGAACAATTCGATGGTGATCACGTGATTGCATTTATCATGTGACGGTCATGAATTTTGTTCATTGACTGTATAACCATTTCTTTAATCTTAAATTCGTAGTTAATACGAAAAAAAATCGTAAAATTAAAAAAAGAGTAAAAAACATTGTTAAAAATAAGACTTCTGATTTCTAAATGATACAAAAAATATTGAACTAATATAAACTTCAAAAGGCAAGAAAGTTCTTCAGTTCTAAAATAGCGTAATTTTTAATATATCTAAAATTTTGGGAATTTTTCATAGCGTGGAATAATTTTTCAGAGCAAATAATTACTTATTAGCTTCAGTATAAATAAAACTTTTTTCCTTGTTATAAAATATTAAGATTTAATGCATTCAAAGGATGCAATTCTTTTAATCATATGTTAAACTGAAACTAAACATATTTTTAGAACATCTATTCAATATTTAATAATACCGAGTGTATACTCTAGACAAAATATGAAGGTTTTTTTCTTCGAAAACACAAGATGACCAAACTTCGTAGGTGTGTGCTTTCCCCAACCAAGTCATTCCTTTCCGGCAACATTATTACTGATTAGGCAATTACAAAAGGAAACTGATGGACACACTGTGTATAAATAACCACAAATCATTTCGCAGAAAAGTGTCGTAGTTTTACTTTGAAACAAAAAACACCAGCAGCAAAACGTGTATTGCAAATGAAACGTTTTTCTTTTGTCATTGTCCGCCGTCGGGAAGCGAAACAATCAAAAGACATTGAGGTTACAGTCAAGAGGTCAGTCGCGTCTTTTAGATGTGTATTTTTTTCCCTTCAGACAGTTCGTGACTGCTTAGATGACCTTTAGCAAAATGGAATTCGTTTTTACATTATACATATAATATTATGGCAAGCATACGACGTAAAAATGGCATAGACTGGATAAATGCAGAGCTTAATTCTTATTCACGATTTAATTGGAAAATATTGTTCTTCATATGAAAATTGTTCAGAGTTTTCAAAGCAGTTTGTTCCTGTTTCGTAAGACTAGAAGCAATGAACTGAGTTCATCATGGACACATGATAAATGCAGTCACGAGTTCTCTATTGAATTCAAAACTGACATATTAGACTTGTACTTGTTGATCTACTTTTACAAGTTACATGAAATTTTAGATTTGATAATTTTGTAAAGCATTCAAATATTCAGATTCTGCAAAAATTTTTCAAAATTAAAAAAAAAAATTAAGTTCTTATATTATTTGTGTACATTTATATCAAAGGTATTTTGTTGTCTTATGTGCGTTATTATTGTTGACAAATATGAACTTTTAAAGTATAGTTTCTGCAAAAAGATAAATATGGCAACATCGAAGGGCTGATTGGCTGGAAACGAGTGACTGCATTTATCATGTGACAATAAAGTCACATGAATTTATGAACTAATTTCTTAGCTTGAAGCGAACGAAGTGATTACAGTTATGTGACTATGACGTCCATGAATTTAGCACATTGAAGTGGTAGACTAATATGTCCTGTACAATACTTTTAACAGAAAGAGTTTCATAGGTTAAAAGCACGTGCCATAGAGAGTTACTTATCCCTTCCTATAAAACAATACTTTAAAAATTTATTCTAAATAGACTTATTATGGAAACAACCCCTATATATATAAAAAAAAATTTAAGTCAATTCCTACTTTGAATGGATGAGTAGGAAGTATTTTAATAACAATTGAAAATTTGAATAACATATATATATATATAGAGAGAGAGAGAGAGAGAGAGAGAGAGTGAACTTATAGTATTAATTGAAAAAAGAGCATGATCATTACTTTTACTGCAATGAAACAGAAATAAAAGGGGAAAACGTTACGGCTCATGAATTGTACATGAACACGCTTTAAAAGCAACGGCGTTTGTGAACATCGAAATGATGAGTCATATGCATTAACTATTCTTTGTATTCGAATTCAAGGAAAGTGGCGAATTGCTTGTACAGAACTGGAAAGAAAACTTAACGAGAATTTTCCAAGAATTCAAAAAAGAAGTTTTTTAACACTTCGAAATTTTGTTTTCTCTAATACGCGAAATATATAAAGATGCAATATTATAAATTTAAAATAATTATAATACTAATCAAGAGCAATAGTTAGATCCAATAAAATAAAAAATTATAATTTTTTATTAATATAATTCAGACAGAACTTCAATTAAGAGTCTTAAATTTACCATTGGAAAGTAACAATTTTTTTAATTGATTATGAATTCGTCTTAAAAATATTAATTTATTTCAACCTTTGCCTTTGCTATGACTCAGATTATATTCTTATTTAGGAAACTTTAGAAAGTTATAAAGTACGGCATACACAGTCTCAGTCGCTCATGTTTTATGTGCAGTGGCGCACTCGGACCTCTCTTATGAGGGTAGGCGGTTAGATTAATAAAACACGTAATCAAAGGGTGTCAAACTCAAAAGGTAACGGGCCAAATAAACAAGGTTTGACTTAAGGTGGGCTGCAAAGAAAATCAAAATTCATAGAAGCATTGATTTGTTTCGAATTATACATAATAAACATGCAACCTCTGACTATGAAGTTCAGTTAATGAAGTCAAAAAGGCCGATATGGCAACACTGGCGAAATAAAACGCCGCACATGTGCAGTGGCAGGCGTGGACCATCTACCCCCCTCCCCCGGTTGTTTAGTTGAACGTCTTTTGTGTTCCGTGTAAGATTTGTTTTATAAAGTGCTTGCTGAGAGCGTTGGTTCTTAACTGAGAACAAGTACGCGCGAAACAAAATTCACGTTTTTTTTTGTTCACGACAATGCTCGCTCTCACACATCCAATATCGTCAAACAGTTCCTGGGGGAAAAAGTGTGTGTGCAAATTAAACATCCACCATACTCGCTAGATCTCCACACTTCCTCCTATTCCCATGACTCAAACTCGCTTTGAAAGGAAAGAGATTTGACGATATTCTTGACATACAAAGAAACGTGACGAGGCTTTTGAACTCCATCCCAAAAGCAGACTTCTTGCAAAGTTTCCAGGAGATGTAAAGCAGATCTCAGCGGTACATAGTTATGGGAGGCAGCAGCACACACATGAATTTTTCAAGGGACGAAGGGGGTCCGGGGTCGAAAGTTCACCATTCTTGTATCATGCTCCTTTTGATTGTGTCGATCTTCGGGAACAAAATACAGTAAAAGACTAATTATTGAATAAATAATTAGAATTAATTAATAAAATTAATCATTAATAACAAATACTTAATTAAATTTTTCGTACTGTATACTTAGAATTATAATCAATCGAGAAAAAAATCAAGGTCTTTGGGGGCAGGGGGTTCCGGAACCCCAGGATCCTTCCTCCCCTGTCCCCTAGTCCGCCAATGATGGGAGGTGATTATTTTGAAGGACAGTAAGGTAACTTTCGCTAATATTTCATCTACTTTAATGTTACAGGACTATTCACCGAACTTTACTGTCAGAGGTTGCATATAAAAGAACAAGAAAACTTAGTATGCGGGTCGTGGCACTTGACATCTCTTCTCTGCTACTATCTTTCCTATTTCAGGAGAAATTTTGATATTTTATTATATATTATTGTGCTCCAATACATTGACCGGGCCCCATAAATGCTCGCTGTGGATCGGGAATTTGACACCCCTGACGTAGACAAAAGTGTTGAAGGGTAATCTCTATGGTAAAAATTAAAAATTTGTTAGTCAGTGGAGGTTTGAACCCCCAATCTCCCGTTTTGTACGCCATTGATGATGTGACCATTCGTCCCATTTTTTTGGTATTCTGTTTAGTCAGTAGTTTACATAAGTTGAAACACTTTCATAATTTTGCTTAAATATTACTCCTTGGTGCTTTCTCGTCTACATAATTTTTAAATGTAAGCCCTTTCCATAAAAATAGTCCAAGTACAGCTCTGTGTTCAATTGTCCAAAAGCACAGCCGAAACGTCCCGTTTTCAGAAAACGAGAAATCCGCTGTAACAATTTCAAAGGGCAGTAACATATAAATAAATAAAAAAAAATCGACGATAATGTCTAATACCCCGGCGGGACAGAGTAAACGTTTAAAGATATCTTCGATAAAGAATTTGCGTTCTCATCTAAAATCAGCAATCAACATAAACAAATTGCTCTTCAGAAAACTATTAAAAAAATTTCATTTTCACGTGTTCCTTCATGTTCTTATCATTAGTTAATAAAATCTACGAAAAAATGTGTGTTTCCTTGAATGAAAATGGAATTACTGTGTATTCCGGCGTATTTACGTGCACCTATTAAAATGCATTTTTTTTAAAAAAAAAATTTAGGTGTATTCACGCACACCGTTTTTTTTTAAAGAGGAACTTTGAAATATACATGTGCAATGCTCTTACCTTTTGATAAATACGGTTCCCATAAAAAAAATTATAGGTTACGAAGTACCTTACTACCGTCATCTACTTACTAAGTCACCGTAATGCTCTTTTGCTTTAGTACAACATTAAAACCTGTGGTTATTTTTAAGAGAAAACCGATGCCAAAATCTAATTTCCTGAAAGGTCCTTTCATTCACGTGCACAAGATAGGAGGATGGACAAAAGCGGGATAAAATTGCCGATAAAATGTTTGACGAAAGCTTCCAGGTGTTTTAAAGAATCCAGAAATTTTTTTAGTTTCGGATATGCTTAGAACCTATCTAACAGATGATACGAAGAAATTACTGACACAGTACACGTGGCAGTTGCCTGAAGCGGATGAATCTCATTAGTTCAGCTTTTAGATGTGTGTATCAATAAACTATTCAAAGCAAATTTAAAATTTGGGTGCTGGAAGGTGAAAAAAACAGTTACAAAAGGAGACCAAATGCATATATAGAAACCTAATATTTTTACACACATGTGTGTGTGTGTGTGGTCATCTTTCTTTATTTTTAAAGTAATCACTTTTATATACGGTGTATAACACGCACCCTTAAATTTCGATCTTATTTTTTGTGTTGAAAGAGAAGGCTATGCCCCAGAATATACGGCACCTAAAAGTTAGCAACTTATCAGTTTTGAGTGAAAAAAAATTGATGGTCACGTTAGTCGTGAATGACCAAGAGCAGTGATTTCATAAGTGGTCTATGATGGACTGCAAGGGGTCTGTCTACGTTAGTAGGGAAAAAACTGGGAATACACGAGGGGGGTCTACGATTGTGGTTCTCATTTAAACAGTTCTCAACTGTTATTTTAACTTCCAAAGAATGGAATAAATATTGCCCATACACAAGGGTGTTACTTATTTACGTACGTGACATTTATTACCATATAAACACATCTATTTATCTTTCAATCTCTGAAAGAGAGCTTTTAATTGCTTATCCTGGTGAAAAGAAATTTTAGCGCGGTTGGTGAACTTCAAAAAAAAAAAAAAAAAAAAAAAAAGACTGGACGCTTTTAATTGAGAACATATAGGATTCAACCTAACAAAATTGATGCCAAATGTAGAAAATTTGTGATAAAGCATCATATTCATCGCTCCCATTAAAACCATTTGTTTGTTGCTCATCTATTTTATGTAACAAGTACTAAATTTTAATTTAATTAATAAAGGTTTGAAATTAATTAATTTGTCTTTGTTTTGTTAAAATTTTTCACACTACAGTTAAAAAATTTTAAAATTTCAAAGTATGTAGCTTTATACCAGTAATCAAAAACGCATTCAAGTTCATGAATTTGCAAAAATTTAATATTGAGTAAACAGAGATCTACCCCAAACCAGACACATGACAAGAGGTCTATGAGGCAAAAAAAGTTTTGGCAACTCTGAACTAGAGCCAAGCTCTCTACGCCGATGTATGGCAGGGTGATTTCTTCACTATAAATAAATCACTCCTCATTATTTAGCAATTCTAGAAGACTTCTTTATAAAGAGCACATAAAATTCCATCCACGCAGACAGTTCGTAACTCAATCAAGAATAAATTGGCTTTTCACAGGACAGTAAAACGCGCCGTAGTTAGCTATGCATCACCGACTGGGACGCCGACAGGGCATCGCGTTACAGTACATGGAATCGGTTCAAAGTAGAGTACAGAGAACCGTTTGAAGTACATTACGGTTCATTAAGAACAAAAACACTCCATACGACATCAAGGGACCGATAGTTTTCGAGCTCGTTTATCGCATCTCCGTGGGAGTCTTTTAGTGAGATCAGCAGGCCAGACAAGGTTCCAGGAAGATCTGTTCCTGGGTGTAATTACTTGCAACTTAACGGACCATCACTCTGTGATTGAAAGATTGGTATAAATTCAACTAAGACTCGTTTGTTCTCTTGATTATTGAGAACTAAAACGAAGCATAGTTTATGTTTACAAGCATGCCTTATATTTTATGAACTATAAGAGTAAAATAACCAGACGCCAGCGTTCGATGGATATACGCAATTAAAGCTGTCTTTTTGTAATGTTAAAGAATAGTACCCGAATTTGGAATATTTTTTCAAATATAAAAAAGGATTCTAACATTACGGTATCCGACTGCGTTCGGAACCGTGATTTTTTAAAAAAAGCGAATAAATAGTTAATTTTAATGATATTTAGTGTCACTTGGATTAGAATACATGCATAAAATTGTTTTAAGAATATGATGAGAATAAAAAATGATTTAAATGCAATATTTTGGCAAAAAATGAACTTAGAATTACCTATTTTCAAAACATTCTACTTTTATCAAAAATGATTCTATAATAATAATATTTTCTTATATAAAGCAAACATTTCTCCATAGGGCCTGAATTAGGATTTTTGTAAAATTCACATTATTTTCAAACTTACTACCAATTGAAAAAAATTACCAGTTTTTTTTTTCTTAAAATTGCTCCACTCTGTTGTATTAAAATATGGATAAATCCACTTCCAAGTTATATGTTTCAAAACTCCTGGTTCAGGCTCTGTGCAGAGGTTTGAGCTATAGACAGGCAAAATATTATTATTATAGAAGCATTTTCCATAAAAGGAGAATGTTTTGAAAATAGGTGGGTCTATGTTCATTGTTTGCCAAAATTGCATCTAAATAATTTTTTACTGTAATAATATTCTTAAAACAACTTTGTACATGTATTCTAATCCAAGTGACACTAAATATCATAAAAATGATCCATTTATACGCTTTTGAAACATTACAGTTCCGAACGTAGTTGGATACCTTAATATTTACTCAGTGGCGCATACAAGGGGGAGGTCCTGGGGGTCCGGACCCCCCCAAAGCCCTTGATTTTTTTTCCGACTGATTATAATTCTAAGTATATAGTACGTAAAATTTAATTAATTACTTGCTATTAATGATTAATTTTATTAATTAATGCTAATTATTTATTCGAAAACTAGTTTTTTACAATGTTTTTTTCCCGAAAATCGACAAAATCAAAAGGAGCATGATGCAAGAATGGTGAACTTTCGACCCCGGATCCCCTCCTTGAAAAATTCCTGTGTGCGCCACTGATACTACTTATTTTTATCTATTTTTACTGGCACAAAATATGTTTATTTTTCCTCTTATACCTTACTGCTAAATGAGGCATCTCTTTGTATGTTAAAAGAAAAAAAATTATTACATATGGAAAATTTTGAAATTTTATAAAACGCTATATTATAAACAAATATATGAATTACAACGTTGCAAATTTTTATGAAAATTGAGATATTTTTCTGTTTGAAGATGTGCTCCGCGTTTAATTAGTTGACAAAGACAAACTAAAAAAAACCAAAAACAACCGTGTTTAAACAGAGTTAAGTACCGTAAAATCCGGCGTATAACTCTCACCTATACTTTCAGGCTGCATTTTTTAATTTTGATGTGTATTCGCCGTATAACGCACATCCCCTTCTTTTACGAAAAAGCCTAAAATGTACATATGTAGTGCTCTTATGTTTTGAAGTCATTTATTCGAGGTACTATTCCAAAGTATAGAAAAAAAATAGGATACTTCTAGAATTACAACTCTTTAAGTTCATGAAGTCAGTCATATCTTTCAAATAAACAGCAGTTCGATATATATAGAAGTCTATTTTTTTTATGCTCATCTCTTTTTTCAGTTTTTAAAGCTATCATTTTTATACCCGGTTCATAATGCGCACCCGTAAATTTTGATCTTATTTTTGGTGTTAAAAATACGCGTTATACGCCGTATTTTACGGTATATTGTTTGTAGGTTATTGCGGAAAAAAAAGGACATAACAAGAGTAAAACATAATTTAGAATATATATATATATATATATATATATAAAATTTACTCTAAACAACAATACTTATTAAATAATATTTACTTTTCTCTTTAACTGTCTTTGCATAATCACTATTATTCTCTAACAGTTACTTCAGTGGATGCTGCGCATCTGACGTCACTAATTTGTAACAGCTTACAATATCAGCAAAAAAGAAAAAAAAAGCGGCATTAATAGAAAGAATATTCAAGCCCCTCTGGGATTTTCATCCAACTCCCCCAAAAGTTATTTAAAAAACTATGTAGTTGGCTCTCTCCTTACACAGTTTCTCTCTTCAACCAAATAATCCTACCACCGTTCCTATACAATCAAACGTATATTCCGCAATTAAAAAACCAAGGGAAAATATTCTAAATATTTCCAAGCGCTTTTCTTCAGATTTTCTTTTTAAACTATATCCACAGATTAGGTTTCCCTCTTTTGTATTATTATTAACAAAATTCATAAATCATGAAATTCAAATAGAAAGTGGGGGGAATGGTTAGAACCATTCTATTAAAAACTACAAATCCAGTTTATCTAAAGGCAAATGATTTTGAAAATGATTGTTGAGTGAGTGAGTGAGTGATTATTTATGTGGCACTATTACGAGGACTGTTGGCGACGAACCTCGTTATTTTGAACCACGGCCAAGTGTTTAGGGCGACACCTGAGCTGGTACCTTCCATTTTAAACTTTCACCACCCCGCCAACGGTAGGACTTTGAGGCTTCGACAGATTAACGTGCATCATCAGTGGCGTAACGGAGAAGAAAAAATATTAGGACCACCCTGCAAATTCATATTTTGCTTTTAATGTTTTATGAATTGGTTAAATGCGTAATTGGTGTCGGTCACACTTTGGGCTTCCTAGAATCCTGCCCCTCCCCCGATGCAGGGGTG
The DNA here is from genome assembly GCA_019973935.1 of Trichonephila clavipes. Taxonomy (NCBI): domain Eukaryota; kingdom Metazoa; phylum Arthropoda; class Arachnida; order Araneae; family Nephilidae; genus Trichonephila; species Trichonephila clavipes. The sequence goes on along the minus strand of BMAU01018474.1, from coordinate 565,592 downwards.
TCCGTTACGCCACTGTGCTTTACTCCCTCTACACGGTGGGTCCTCAGTGGCACTAGGTTTCGACCATGGCCACTAGGCTATCTTCCGCCCTTGTGAAATACTGAACAAAATTTTAACTGTGGAAACTACTCTCCGCCTCAACAGGGGCTTTTGCCTCATTGCTCTAATGGGAACCTCTTGGTGCGGTGTGGTATTTAGGAGAGGGGTACCAGATCAGGTGTCGTTCTCGTCACTTGACCATGGTTCAAAATGACAAGGTTAGTCGCCAAAAGCCCTCGTGTAGCTTAACAGTGCGACGTTAATATTCACTCACTCACTAACTTCTAAATGCCGCCGTACAATTCAATCAAATTCCTTCCCCCCAGTAAACAACGTTTTATTCAGCGATAAACGAACCTTAATAGTCCACTATCACACATTTTATGGTCACGCGGCTGTGTCGAGGAACAACTGAACCGATGACACCGGTTTTTTTTACGATTACATGTCGGAGACAGAGAGAGAACCAGCATTCTTTTTTTTAATAATAATAATAAAAAAAAAAATGGATGCAAGAATGAAAGTGCTGTTATTTAAGGCAGAAAAATCGTTGTCCCTTTCATATTTTTCTTTCTTTTTTTTTTTCGGCAAGACAGCTCTTTTAGGTCAATGGGTTCGGAATGAATATATTTTTTTTTCTTCTTTCTCAATGATTATCGATTTTTTTGCGGTTCAATACAACAATGCAAGTGAATCGTAAAGAAAAGACAGATAAAGGAAATGGATTGATCGAGTACATGGTAAATAACAATTTTTCAATTTTTCTGTTGTGGAAAATGGGTTCGCCTTTTTTTGAGATGGAAGCTGATATAACTACCGTAATCTGAAACTGTTTAAGTCGGGAGATTTATGGAGTTGTGTGTTTGCTGCATTTTTCCAGAAAAGTAGCGCTACATGCTTGAAAATATCAGATAATAAGAAGGCAATCTTTGCTTTTGTTTTACGATGAGCCATTTCTTTCTTTTTCTTTTCTCATTCTGGTTTTCTAACTTATAAGGTATATTGTTTATTAACCTTTGGTGTTTACAAAGTTAAGATGAGTTATTGAAAGAAAAAAATGAATAAATTACAAGACTATTTCCATATTTGTACAGTAACCTACAAGTTCGAATTCAAGAAAATAAATCCTAAGGTAAGATGATTTTGATTTAAGAGCTAGATTTGGAGGGTGTCCATTTTTTAAAAAGCTTTCCTCGTTTTATAAAAAAGAAAAACTTACTTAACTTACTTAAATTATTTATTTTATTAAAAGAATCGTGAGAAAAACTTGAATTTGCAATCAAAGTATTTTGAATTCGACAAAACTATAGCATCATAAAATTATTATTTTTGCCATTTGAACTAATTTTATGACTGGGATGTTTATAAACCCCCTTTGGCAGTCATTTATTTTCCTCTGTCCATTTTATTTACATTCCTAAACATAAGAAACTAAATAAAATTTGTTTTATTTTAAAATTAAGTAAACCGATATAATATTCTAAAATTTTTAAAAAATATCACAATCTCGTTTTATTTTTAATAATTTAAATTATTTCAGAATTAGAAGGAAAGAAGGCAAATTAAAATTTAAAATAGTTCTCTTATTTAATTAAATTTTGTCCTTTAATGCTCAAGAATTGCAAAATTACATAAAATAAATTAATAAATCCCTTTATTCACATTAGGCTTAACTGCCACTTTAGTACAAACATTCCAAGTTAGCCAATGTCAACATAGGGAACTGTTGCCAATCTCACAAGGCATAAAGTTACAAAAAAAATTGTTCTTCCACATTCACATAGCAAAATAACGTTTAAAATTATAAAACGAATATTCAAAAAATAAATACAGATATTGTTTACATTTTTAACTCTTTGAAAGTTTGAAAAATTCTCAGAGTGGAATAAGTTTATTTTTCCTTCAAAAAAGGAGAAAATATAGTTTTTTAGTACTCTACAGACGAAGAATTTTTATTTACAAAAACTTTACACGAATAATTAACCGTAAAAAAATATAAGATAAGATTTCAACATTCCTCGTTACCAATATCTTTACAACATAGAAGACGAACTTTATGGCAAGCTAATTCTAAACAAAGTTCCTCACAGTTTTTTCACTAAAATGACTGTCCTCCTTGGCGCATAAGCGCTGGTTTAGAGATGGAATTTGACTAGTGATAAACAAAAGTAAGCACAAACTTGAAGTAAACGGACAAATTTAAAAACCTAAAATTACAACCATGGTATTTAACTATCGCGTGAAATTAGAAATCATTTCAAGTCGTAATATTACACGTTTAAACCATTTGACACCCACATTAATAGTTGGAAGTGTTGATCTTTAAATTAAGAGTGTGCAGTTCCCACATTACTCTCTCTTTTTGAATGCATCTAAAAATGCAGCTATTTAAGAAACTTGAAAGTATACGTTCATTTTTATTTGAAAAAATTCTGGAAATAAGCGAGGCTTTTTCGAAAGAAGTAGAATCAACAGGAAATAAATACTCACAAAATGATTGAATTACAAATAAGAACGAATCTCATAATTTCTTTAAACAATAAAAGTTTTTTTTAAAAAAATTTTTTTCCTTCGGGAAGTTTTTTTTAACAACAATTCCTTTTCTTTGATATTTAAAAGCTTATTTATTTCAAAAATAAATAACCCAGAGCTAATTCCATTAGTAATAACTTCAAAAACAATTACCAAAGATGAACAGATCGACAGAAACCCATTGATTTAAAGATTAAGAGGTATGAAAATATGAACAATATCAATTATACTGCTTTAAAAGCAGAATCGTTCATGCGCAATAGAATAGATCTGACAATTGCTAGTTCTATCTCATATGTTTTTAACGTCACACCGACGAAGAAACGTGCCTTAAATAGCAAATAATGATAACATTTCTTTTGAATGATATCGTATGTATTGCACTTAACCCTCGTCTGCAGAAGTCGAGGACTCGTAATCGAATAAAATAACCCGAGTGAGTTTTCTCTTCATTTCACTTTAATTTATGTCGCCGGGTGGTGTAACGCCCATTGCGCGCTGGCACGTCGTGTGGTATGCGTTGTGCAGTGGATGGGGAAAAAAATGAGTGGGAGATGAATGTATTATTATTTAACACGTCATAAATTACGCAAGATTGTCGGCAGGTGCAGCCTTGACAGAGCATCTATCAGAGTAAACGTGCAGAGGCATTCATTGAGAGGATATTAAATAGAAAGGAAGCGTTCCCATGTAAGCATTATTTAAAGCAACTCTTGCCAAGGAGGCGGAAACAAAAACAAAAATAAAAAAAAAGTATTTCATATTTGTATGAGAGTATTTTAGTCATCTACGGTTATAGACAACAATACCTCCAGAGCTGATTATTTTTTCCAAAACTCTCTTCATAAAAGAAATATTATTGGGTGCCAAAGGCTGATTTCCTATAACAGTGGTCCTCCCCCTGTCCGGCCGTGGATCAAATGGTACCGGACCGTTCAAGGAAGATTAAATTATTTCCATTATATGTACGTGGAGTATTTATCTCGGGTTTGTGGGATTTTTCATGGACGAGAGGATAACCGGGAGCTGAAGGACGCCACCTAATGCCACTACAATACCGCGCACGCGCATAATATCGTGATGTACAAAAGATATACTAGAGGTTCCCAAACTTTTTTGCCTCATAGACCCCTTGACAGATTTTTCGGCTTGGCGTAGACCCCCACTTACCTAATATTAAAGTTTTGCAAATTAAGTACAGTCGAACCTCTATATTGCGAATTTTTCTATGTAGCGAACTTTTTCCTGGAACCTTGAACATTTCACGATTTTCTTCGTAAAATAACCTCTCTATAGCGAAGTGCATTTTCTATATAACGAGCTTTTTCTTTTGTGATTCAATTTTTGTTCTCCCTTTTTTTAAAGTACTTCTGGAAAAAATTCGTTTTTCTCTTTTTAACACATTTTACGGTGGTCATAAATCTTGAACAGGTTTTATTATATCCTAACTCGCTGAGAGCAATAGAGTTCTGGACGTTTCATCCAAGAAGTACAACCCTTAGCCCCTATTGCCTAGAGACAATTTCGATATTTCCTTTCACACTTAGTGGAGTTGTCCCGTGTCCCAGTTATAAAATAATGTATGCTTAATATTACTTGTATGCTGTAAATTAGAAAATGTCCTTAAAATCCATTAATTTAATATAAAATTATTTTCTTAATATTGAAAATACAGTGTATTCTTCGACATTCTTTTATCTTGTTTTCCTTGCAGTTTTTCTTTCTTTTTTTCTTTTTTGATGGGTAAGATATATAAAAAAAGGTGTGAATAATTACTTTTTTTAATGTATAGTGTTTGTGAATTTAAAATTTGTTTTATGTTGTTTTTAAAGTATATTAAAAGATGAACCTCTATATAACGAATTTTCCATATAACGAACTTTTTATTCTGGGATTTAGCGACTTCGTTACATAGAGGTCCAACTGTATTTACAAACTGATTTTTAAAGTTTTTGACAACAGGTATAGAGCTACTTCATTTAAAAATTTTAAATTTTTAACTGTAGAGAAGTATAGCGTTTAAAACTTAAGAAAACACATGTTAATTAATTAAATTGAAATTTAGTTAATACATAAAATAAATGAGCAACAAACAAATGCTTTTAGTAGGAGAGCAGGAAGATTTAAAAAAAATCTACTATAGGCTTTGATTTTTTTATTGAAAACAATTATAAAATCCCCGTGCACCACAAAGTATCACACGGGGCTTACAGAAGTAAGTATTAAACACACATTCAAGGGAAATAAACAATTAAAAAATGAAGTTAAGAAGGATTACAAACAGTTACAACAAATTTACAGAAATTTTTGAAAGCACTTCTGGTGGAAAGAAGTTGGTGAAAATTCGGTGGCCAATTAATGTTGAGTCTCTTGAACGCCAGTCTTATGATCTTTCTCTCTCTGACATACTTGGAACATAGAAGGATTACATGTTCTACATTTTCCTCGCCACCAATATTACAGTCACAGAAAGATGAAGGAGCTAAATTAAATTTGTTCAGGTAGCTTTTGAAATTACCATGACCAGTGAGAAATTGGGTTAATTTGTAGTTAGTGTAAAAATGATGACATGATAGTCTCTTATTAATGGTGGGAAAAAAGCTCTCCTTATTAGAAATATGCTCTCCTTATTAGAAATGAGATATTCTTGGTTCCAAGACTTCACCATTCTTTCTTTCGTGATCTTGTAAAACGATTTAGGAATATTAACGTCAATGTCAATTTTGCGCTTGGTTGCAGCTTTTGCAAGCCAATCGGCTCACTCATTTCCAAGAACACCCGTTTGTCCGCGAACAAATGCAAAATCTATTGAGGTGTTTTTATCTCTTAGGCTTTTAAGTTGCTTTTGGGTCTCGACGATTATATTGTTAGATGAAGAAATACATTTAAGAGAATCCAAGGAGGAAAGAGAGCCAGTACAGATGAGATATTCTGAGATGACACTATTTTGCTCAGTGATCCATTTAACGGCGAAATTTAAACATAAAAGTTCAGCTACAAAAACTGTGCATTCATCACGAATTCTAAATTGAAAGTTCTCGGATTCAACACCACTCCTGAACACAACAAATGCGAAATCAACTCTTCCATCCATTTTACTGCCATCAGTATAGTAAATAACAGGGAAATCTTTTGTGCTCTTGTCACTAAATTGAACAATATTGATGGCATTCCTCTCTGAAGGATGAGGGATATAGGCTTTGATTTGTCTTTTGAAAAATCTACATTAAAATCCCCACTTAAAATAATAGGCAATTTGTTCAGAAGAGTTGATCCGGCTTCAGTGTAGGCAACTAAATTTTTGTGAATGAATTCGATAATTTTCTCTACCACTTCGATTTGGGGAAATATAAATAGTAAACATTAGAATTATTTGTCCATTTTCTGCTCTACATTTCGCTGCACAAATTTCAGCGATACATGACTCTTTAAACCCAAATGATTCAGTAGTATTGTTACCATTCAGTAGTATTGTTACCATTGTTACAAGCGTTACAAACCCAAGCGTAACAATACTTGGCTTTTTAAAATGCATAATTCAAGTTCACTCTCCAGCAAAACGCGCCTAAAGAAGTTACCACTTCAAAAAGTAGTATGATGTATTGATAAAAATGAACGAATTTTTAAAGCAAATTAAGAATATAAGAACAGAAAATGTTCAAGTAATTTTGGGATGATATTTCGAAAGTTCAAAATAAAGTAATAATGGGAAAGATAAGTTTAACGATTAAATTAAGAGAAAGAATACAAACTTCAATATTCAGTGAAGGTTTCAACGTTGAACGTCAGTGGAATCTCTTTGGAATATCGTTGAAAGATCAACTTATTTGACCTAGGATCCATGCATAATGATATTAACAAAAGGGATTGCGACACACAATATCAATTGACATGAACTTTAACTCCGCTACGAAAATGAATTAACTTACTACCAAAGAAGCAAATTTATTGCCAAAGTTTCGTTATCGCTAACAAATAGATTACATCTTAACACTAGTTACTAACCGTAAGATATTTTTTTTTAGCGCGAGATGCTTGAATGCTTTTGTTACGACTATGGAAAAAATGTACAATCAAAAAAGATGAAAATTTAATTAGCTTGACATTATCTCAATCCTTATCTAAAATTGATATTTTTTTATAAGAATATCACTCAAAGTTATTTGTTGAAATAAAATGTCCAGGTATATCGAGTGATATAGCCAGAGTTGAAAGAACTGTCATCGTTTATCTCTGTAATAACAACACCAAAGAAACAAATATTGAAAATGTATAAATATCCTTTTTTCAGAAAGAAATACCATGTAGGAAAAATAGTAAACTGTATTTATTTTAAATGATATTTGTAAGGATCTACTGCCTGCACCTGGCAACAGGTCGAACGAGACACACGATATAGAGAGAAGGACATGGCAACGAGAGGAGAGAGAGTCGGAACGAGGGAGAAAAGGAAAGCAGTGGCGGAAAAAAACGTGGTCGGATAAAGAGGATACGGCTGGACGATGTATTGTAATCTGGTAGCATCTTAATATATTCTTTATTTTAAGAAATGTCCCATAGAAGGTGTGGAATAAAAAAAGAGGGACAAAATCCTGACTGCAATTATTTTCTTTTCACAATTCGAACACGATCCGAAAAGAACCCACAAGATTACAATATTGATTACAAAATTTTATTATGTATTAGTTATGCTATAAAGCCCGATACCTGAGTGGTTAGAGCATCGCGCTTCCGCACCACAGGTCCGAGATCTAAACACAGGGTTAGACAAGGTTGACTCAGCCTTTCATCCCTTCAGTGGATCGATAAATTAGTACCAAGCTTGATTGGGAACTTAACACTGGGGGTTTCGAGTCAGACTGACCACCTGACCGTAACATCTGCTCATGCACCTCAGGGCCCAAGGTCGCGTTTACTGAGTTCGGCACAGTAGGCTTTGGCCCTCATGGACTGTCACGCCACTGAGTTTTGTTTATATCCATCTATTGTAATACTTTGGGAAAGGGATTGCCAACTTATAGAGATTCTCTCTTTTCCCCGTCTATAAAGGGATTATATTAATTTTTTTTGGCGAGGAAAGGCAGTATTTTTAAAGAATGCGCCAAGAAATAAAAAAAAATATTACAGCTGATCACAATGTTTTTTATTTGTTTATTTTCTGGGTAGGTATTCCCCATACCAAAATGGTTTACTTATTAAGTTCTTGTATATAAAGAAATAGGAAACGTCTCATTCGAGAAAAGTAAGGACAAAACAAATTTAACTAATCATTTGAAAAAGGGGAGAGTACCTATTCATTAACCACAGAGATAACGTCAACAATTTTTTTGGAATTTCCAAGAACAGCACGGCAGGTAGCTAACTCCTTTCAGAGCTGTTTGATCACCTGTTTGGAGTAAAACACACAGGCCCGTTAGGGATAAACGATTTGGGAAAAAAGGGAAACTTACTTGTAGAGCCTTTCTGCACCATTTCTGATCATTATTTGTTTGTTGATCTCTTGGTTGAGCTTAGCCCGCTGGTTCTGGAGTTTGCCACGGCATGTCGCCAGCCGTGGATCGGAACCCTGCAGAGGAAAGAAAAATAAGGCATTACGAAAAATGACATTGCGGAAAGGCAAGGAAATGATTTTTTCGCAACATAATACACAAATTAGTAAAATAATGCTGAAATTTAAAAAAAAAAACAGAAATCAAGATGATTTAGACTTATTTATTCCAAGGATCCAGTTCGAAGGGGTAGAAAGTTTCATTAAAATGATGAACTGATATCGCTACTTCATTTCGTCACCATTAGAGGTCGTCGAATCATTTCAGAAATCTACTGAGTCTATTTAAAATGGTTTATTCTATTATATAGAATACTGAGAGTAATGCAGAATTAAAGAGACTTTCGAGAAAGAATTCGAATCTGAGTTGTGTGATGTAATATACTGAGCGATATGGAGCTATGTCTTTTGAATATGGAAAATTTGAAACTGAAGTGCCACTGAATTAGGGATAGACAGTGTCATAAAAATTGTGCAACGCTGCGCCTCATTACAAGGCATGTGGTCGTATATAAATTGATTCGTTTCTTGTGTCATGGTTGTTAACTAGTTGTTTCAACTGTTAATGAATAAAACTTCCAATTTAGACACCTTCGATCGCGGACAAAGATTAGGCACTTGACGCACTGGCCATTTAGTTTGCAAAATCGCTAGAGAACAAGGATTTTCCACGTCAAAAGTGTCAAGTATACAGGAGAATATAAAGATGACCAGAAAAAAAATTAGCGATCGAGCAAACTGCAAACGATGCCAATGGTACAAAACAGCTTATCCATATCGTACGTAACCAACAAAGTTAAACATTAGCTCAAATTAACCCAACTGAATAATTTAACCCAGTCGCACAGTCAGTATATGGGCTTCGGTAGCTGTAGATCCATGAAAATATCATTGCTCAGTGCAAGCCATCGGGCTGTACTTCTTGTCTGGGCAAAACATGGAGAACGGACTCAAAAAGACCGGAAACAAGTAGAGGGGAGTGGTGAGTCTCGATTCCGATTACTTAACCGAGAATATATTGTTAGTCTCATAAAGCCATGGGTCCTGCATATCAGGTTCGATACGTACAAGGTCAAAGGGACTCAATCATGGTCTGGGGTCTTTGGGGATCTTTGGTGCTTGTATCAACCTCAATGAAATTCGGTACGCAGAGTTGTGCTGGGTGATCACCTCCTTACCTATTTATGTTGTACTGTCATCCACATAGAAATGGAATATTCCAGAAAGACAATTTCATCTCTTAGAGGTACCGGTTGGCTACTGCTTGGTTGGATAAGAATTACTCTGACTTCTCTTTCATGAATTGGGGGGCCTCCTAGAAGCTTAGTTTTAAAATCTTTTGAACTCTTTTGGGATGTTTTGAAGAAAGGTGTGAAAACACATCTCGCAAAACCAGGGGCAATTAAGGAATAATGGACAGTTCTAGCCGATACTGGCTTGTCAAACATTGGCTTCCGCAAACTTGTTCAACCTTCCTCTCGTCAAATGGCAACAGTTATCAAGGCCAGCGAAGGCCCAACTAGTTATTAACTCACAATACCTAATCCAGCAGTACATCAATACAAGCATGCCTACACTTAAAGATGAAATATAGCTTAATTTTTTAAAAAACTCATTTTTAAATACATTTCTATAAGCATCAATAGCAATCTTTCAAACTTCATTAATTACTACAATTTTTAAAAAAATATTAAACCAAAGTTTCACTGAAAGTAATTTTTAAATTAAAACGAACTTAATATTTATTTGCTCCGAAATGATTTATCCTCTTTCAGTGAACGTGTTAACATTTCGCTACCATAGTAACTGAGATGAGAAAAATTTCTATGCGTGAATTGTTATGAAACATTCCAGACATTTTTGTTTGCTGTTTGCATACGTACAAGGTGAATCAGAACACATGCATACGGATTCATGGACATTTGACAGTTCAATCTTGGGAGATTTTTTAAAGAATATTTGTTAACGAGATTCTCGCTAGTTGAATAAATAATTCAAATAAAGCAGAAATATATTTACCCGCATTATGTTTTAGATGAAAATATTATATTTTTTACTAATCACTACCACTTTACACCATCAGTTCTTTATTATATCAAGTTAATACAAGCTTTTAAAATTCAAATTATCAGAGCAGAAATTAATCTGTTTTCTTTCTGAACACTCAGTTAATGAGTTTTATGTCAATCAATACAATTTTGTGCAAGTTAAAAAATAACACTTGCATTAGAAACAACAACAAACGAATATCAACTTTTTTTTGTGTGAATTTCACATTTTGATCATAAAACCGATTTAAAAAGAAATATGATGGAACGGTTCATTAATGTATAAAATTCTACATAAATGTTACAAACTTATTGTTGAAATATCTTTAGATATTCATTTTCAATATAAAACCAAGAAGGAAAAATAAACTTCAATTGTAAAAAAACTATTTCTAATTCTAGTATTGTTTAAAACCGGGAGGAAAATATTTTTTTCCCTTTAATACACTGCAGGGAAAATCATAATAAAAAAAATCTAAAATTTAATCTAAATTAATTATTTTTGCTTAATATGTAATAAAACATCTAATACACACTCTAAAACAAAAATAATTTCAATAAACGCCGCTGGAGTCTAATTTTGAAAAATTAACAATAAGAATTTCTTAAAAATTGTGGGAGTTATTTACTCTAAAAATTTAACAGTAATTAAAGTATAAATAAAAAAAATATTATTAATACGTGTGAATGAACGATATTTTGAGATATAGATAATAATACATATAATATGCAAAAAATGGCTCACACAAGGAAAGAGGTTTGGATTCAACCCCTTTCTTTATAGACCAACAAATTTTTAATTTTTGCCTTAGAGATTTCTTCTTGGCGCTTTTGTCTAAGTGTTTTTTAGAATGTACCCCTCCCCATGCGAAAGGTCTGTGTACACCACTGATATGTACCAAAAGATCATAATCTTATAAAAATATTCTTTTGATTTTTTTCAGTTACAAAACGAAATAAGTTTCTTTAAAATAAACACTATAAACAAATGATACACATTTAGCGATGTGTATCAATGTGTATAAATTTAATAATAATGTTTTGTTTTTTTCTAAAATATTTTTATCCTTAGTACTTACAATAAGAAGAAAAAAGAATTCTTTGTGAATACAATATAAATTAGAAACTAGAACAAAACAATAGGCGAACAATTTTCAACAGAAAAATATAGGAAAACTATCAAAAACAAAAATCTCAAGGGGCAGTAATAATATTTTGGAGCGCCCAACTATTCATTACCGAATATGGGTCAACACCTTTTCAATTCATTTATTTTTTTATTCCTTCTTTAATTGGTTGTTAAGACCGATAATAGTCACGACGTCTGTTGAATAGATGAATATTGATCTAAGAACAATACATCATGTATTAGCTATCAGCGATCTCCATAATAATGATCTGCGTTATATTAAAAGGCAGACGATTTCACGTTTGTTCATTGTGAGGAAATGATGATTCTAATAAAACATTTGTTTGTGTTTGCAACAAATTTGGTCAGTATTGGCCTATATATTTTGTTTGGTAATTTGAATTTGAAGTGAAATAATGCCCTCGAAATATATTCTCAACGGGACTTGCCCTCATTTTTTTTATAAAAAAAATTCATAGAATTTCACACACATAATTGAAGAAAATAAGTCGATTCTCTTATAAGAAAGTTCCGCAGAACTAAATATTGAAAAATAATTTTTTATTTAAATAAAATAGCTGAAAACATAGAAGTTAAAAAAAAGGATTGAAAAACAAAAAAAGATGCATTTAGTAATTGTTTGTGAGATAAGGAAATTGTAATATTAAAATTTCTAGAAAGGAGAAAAATAGAATAAAATATTTTCGTAGAGTTTAATTTTCAAATTTGATTTGTTGTTTCATAGCTTTCACTGATTAAAAAATAACAGCATGCAATAATTTATTTACAAAAAAAAAAAGTAACGAAAATTATGTGAATGAGAAATAGAATAAAGAATTAGAAAAACTCATCTATTTAGTTTTACGTAAGTGAGAAAAAAATCATAAAACAGTTAACATTTTTACAATTTTTTTTCTTACGAATGAAATAGGTATTTTAATTTAGTAGACTTCAAAAATGTGAACAGAAAATTATTTCAGAATTTGCTTTTCACTGATATAAATAAATGTGGCTACTCATCATAGTTACTGTTCATAATTTAGGATACACATGCAGTTAAAGTTGCATTAATTTTGTAAATAATTTTTACGTAAAAAAGTTTATTGAAAAATCAGGCCATCAAAATTAATTTTTCTCAGAAAAAATACTTATGCAAAAGAAAAACAAACAGTTATATTTAATAGCAAAAACTTTTAGTTTTCTGAATTCAGATTTGTTTTATGTGTAATTTATAAAAGAAAATAAAAATGGGGAAACAGTAATGGATTGTTAAATAGAATGGTTTTCAAACTTTCTCCAAGAGAGAGATGATATATAAGCCTGCTTACTATTTAGACCCCCTCTCCCTAACTTAGAAGAAAAATGAATAAGAAACAAAATGATATTTTTCTTTTGCTTCGCTACATTTTTAATTATCAAATACTGCTTTCGCAACATATTCAGTGTTTAACGAAAACAGTTCATTGGATTTTTGTTGAGATTTCTTAACAAATTCTGTTAAACGTAAAATTTTCTTTCTCTTGTGAAGAAAAAAAAGATTTTTGTTCTCTAAAGGTTGAGGGGGGAGTGGTTGTAACTCTTTTTAACACGCTTTTATAAGCTTCACTTCTATGTAACGGAATCTTTGAAATCAATTTTTACCCACTTTAAAAGGTCAGATTAATTCGAAATTTTGCACATTTGTCAAGGACCCATGACAATACAATTTTGTTCCATAGTCTGATCAGGAATAACGATTTCCAGATTTGGTGACTAATTCCATATACCATTTCCAGATTTGGCGACTAATTCCAGATCCTTTTTCAAGATTTGGTGACTAAAAGATTAAGTTACAACCCTAAAAGCAAAAAAAATGCGTCAGCAATTTCTTACCATAATATAAACAATTGTCTAGTTTTTCTGAAAATTAAAATAATAATAAAAAAAAGGACTCGCGCGCACGTGAAAAAAAAATTATAATTGCTAAACTCTACATGCTTTTATTGTAGACCGAACTAAAAAATGAAAATTAAATGAGAGTTTAAAAAAACTAAAAAACACGCTTTTATGGTTAATCGAACTATAAAGTAAAAAAAAATAATTCTTAATATAAGAATAAAATGATTAATGAGAAAATTAATGTCATTGGGGTAAAAGCGTGGGGGGGTGCTTTGTACTACATTTTTACACTAACTCAGCATTTCGGAATAGAACTTGTAAGAAATTATAACAATTGATATATTACCCCACGCTTTTACTCCAATGACATTAATTTTCTTGTTAATCATTTTATTCTTATATTAGGAATTTTTTTTACTTTTTTTGTTCGATAAAAGTGTGTTTTTTAAAATTTTTTTTAAAACTATAATTTATTGTAGTGTGAGCTTAACCATCTGGGGTCAAGCACCCTCGCGTTGCACTGAAATGTGACCAAAATAGTCAATCACGTTCGAATTTTTTAACACAAAATAATACATATTTTGAAGAATTTTTATATTAGGATGTATTAGGTCTTAATTACTGACCCAGAGGTCCCCCAAGGAAAAAGTTGGAAAACCACTGTCTGTAACAAAATAAACTCAGGAACGTAAAAATAAATATAATAAAAAGTATTTTTAATAATGCGCATTCATTACTTTTATCTACTTCCTAATGTGCAACATTTATTTTATCAATGAAGCCGACAAAATATGTACATTCTCACGGCAATTTACAACAGTCTGACCAAAAAGAAAAAAGAATTCGACAACCGCACATAGTATCTCTTTGTCGCTCAAGTACACACTATCGTTCATCTGTTTGGCGCAGATTATGGCGTCATACGCCACAAACAAATCTGTTATGATGAGACGGGACCGGGAAATCTTTACAAAAGATGGCGACCTTGACTTACGACCGAGTGAGAAATTCAAAACTCGTTTTCCGGAAACAACTAAATTGGGAAAAGAAAAGAGTAAATCCGTCGGTGATGGTAGCTATAACAGCATTTAGAAGGGTAAGGCCGTTTTCAATGTCAGCTTAATCAAAACCCGAGGATTTTACTGTATTTTTTTTTCTCACTCTTTCGCCCTTCTATTCATGTAAGATGATTTCAAAAGTGAAAGTAATTAACAGCGACAAGGTTGCGCAATCGACTGTTTAGAAAAACGGTGAGAACTATGACTCCCGTATTGTGAAGCGGAATCCTCCAATTTACGGATCGTTGAGTCGACGACAGAGGACATTTGACGACTTTTTTTGTGTGTGTAGTTGTGTTGTTTATTTGGCTGTCAAACGCCCCTGATGGATAATAATATTTTTAGATGATACAGCTAAAATTAGGGGACAGAAGATTGAAGACTTTCCTTTTCAAAAACCATGTACCATTGGTTAATATTTTACTGGCACATTTGAGATTTGAGAGAAAGAAAAAAAAGGACTAAAAATATTTCATTTTTCTAATTTTGAATTACAGTCGAAAATCTATATTGCAATTTTTTCTATAAAGCGTACTTTTTCCTAGAACCAAAAACATTTCACGATTTTCTTCGTAAAATAATCTCCCTATAGCGAAGAATATTTTATATATAACGAACTTTTTCTCTTGTAATTCAATTTTTCAATTACTACTATTAGCTCACACTCTCTATTTAATTATTAATCTTGGTGGAATTTTCAATCGTTAATAAAATACATTTTAAAGCGCTCAATTGAGCTGAAATTTTATGTACATGATTATTTTGGATGACAATACAATAATTTTTTTTAACTATAATTAATAAAAATTAATTGATTAAGACTAATTATTTAAAAAAATTACAAATACAGCCACGTTGGCATTTTTGGCGACTTAGTGACCCTTTTGGCTACTTGTGTCAAAACTTAAAAAGGTGTTTTTCTCACGTTTTAAAGTATTCATTTGAACTGAAATTTTATAGACATGATTGTTTTGGATGACAATACGATACTTTAATGATAATGAATAAAAATTAAATACCACTTAATATTGTGATTCTGTCATACGTATATACATATTTATATTAATTTAACTATTTAATAAAAAGTTGCTAAAATAAAATTTTTCTTCGTTGATCTAAGTAGGAATTAACTTAAATTTTTTTTTATATTACTTGTGTGTGTGTGTGTGTGTGTGTTTCGTGTGTATTTGTAGTTGTGTTGTTTATTTTGCTGTCAAACGCCCCTGTTGGATAAAAATATTTTTAGATGATACAGCTAAAATTAGGCAACAGAAGATTGAAGACTTTTCTTTTCAAAAACCATGATTATTGGTTAATACAGTCGAACTTCCATATAACTTTTGTAATTTAATTTTTTTCTCCCTATTTTTAAAGTATTTCTCGACATTTCAAATAATTGTCTCTTAACACATTTTATGGTGGCCATAAATCTTGAACTGATTTTATTAAATGCCTAACTCACCGAGAGCAATAAAATTCTTCGTGTTTCATCCAAAAAGTGCAAGCTTTAATCCCCATTGTCCAGTTCACTGAAAACATCTTCGATATTCCCTTTCATCCTCAGTGGAGTTGTCTCATGTCCTTTGACTAGTCTCCTTTCATTTGTAGTACTGATCAGCCGTGCTGATAAATTCATTTCTAGTAGCTCGAAAATGTCAAAATGGAAGTGTTTGAGCATTAAAGAAAAATATTTAATTTTTCAGGAAGTGAATAAAGGCTTCAAGAAACTTTCCTTCCTGTTTTTCTTTTTCTTTTTTGATAGGTAAGATACATAAAATGAATATATATTAATTTACAAAAAGGTGTGAATAATTACTTTTAATTTATAGTGATATGAATTAAATTTTTTTTGTTATGTGGTTTATTAAGAAAATTGTAAGATGAACCTCTGTATAACGAATTTTCCATATAATTAACTTTTTGGGGGGATTTAGTGACTTCGTTATATAGAGGTTTAACTGTATTTTATTGGCATTTGAGAGAAAGAAAAGAAAGATTAAAAATATTTTATCTTTCTAATTTTGAATTATTTAACTCATAATAATATCAATCAATCTCTGCCATTATATGCAGAGCTTTTTATTACTCACATTGGATTTCATAGATTGTTTTTCTTCAAATGAAAAAAAAAAGGTTATTGCATCAAATTACGATGATTTTTGTGACGCAGTGAATACCATTTGAAAAATGTCATCCTCATAATCTAACCAAAGTTCAGGGTAATAAATTAGTCGGAAATAATTCCTAAAATACTGGTAGTTCTAATACCAAGCTGTGATTTTCCTTTGGTTAAACATTAATTTTTATTCCTTTGTAGTATGAACGAAGTATTAAATTACACTGATGTTCATAAATTAAGGATAATGAAGTTCAGGCAAAGAAAGAGACATGAGCAAAACAAATTTGACTTATTTGTAAAATCTATTTATTAAATAAAAGGTAAAGAGCAAAAAAAGATTCTATATGTTTCACATAATTAATAAAAATTGCGATTTTTACTCCGTGGAGCAAATTTCAAAAAAGAACCTATTTA
The DNA here is from genome assembly GCA_019973935.1 of Trichonephila clavipes. Classification (NCBI taxonomy): domain Eukaryota; kingdom Metazoa; phylum Arthropoda; class Arachnida; order Araneae; family Nephilidae; genus Trichonephila; species Trichonephila clavipes. The sequence goes on along the minus strand of BMAU01018474.1, from coordinate 548,827 downwards.
CAAAAAACAGTATAACATGGTTAGTATGATAGTTAATACGGAGTACGTCTCCCGGACGATGCAATACAGACCTTACAACGCCTAGGCATGCTGAGAATCAAATTATCAATCTGATCTTGGGGAATATTACAGCACTCATCAAGCAATGCCCTCCGAAGTTCCGGTAGACAGGTGGGAGGAGGTTGACGGGCTGCAATTCGTCGGCCAAGCATATCCCACACATGTTCTACTGGATTCAAGTCCGGTGAGTATGCTGGCCAATCCATACGGGTGATATCCTCCGATTGAAGACATTCGTCTACAATGTTTGCACGGTGAGGACGGGCGTTGTCATCCATAAACAGAAATTCAGCACCCATGGCACCCCGAAACAAACGTACATGTTGTTCCAGAATGACATCCCGATAGATGTGGCCTGTCATCGTTACACTCTGAACATGCAGGTCAATTCTGGAGCCAAGAATAATTCCTCCCCAAACGAGCCATCTTGCACCACCGTAACGGTGTCGTTCAATGGTGTTCTTTTGGTGGTAATGGGTACCTGGCGCTCTCCATATTAAAGTCCGGCGAGAATCAGACTGCAAACTAAACATGGACTCGTCGGAAAACATCACACAAGACCACTGTTTCGGTGTCCACAATGCATGCTCTCTACTCCAGGTTTATCGCAGGCGACAGTGAGTTGCGGTAAGTGGAACACATCTGACAGGCCTACGAGCATATAGACCAATGTGCCCTAAGCGTCTGTACACAGTCTGCCTTGAAACTGTCGTACCGGTAGCTGAAGAGAGCTGGCGAAACAGGTCTGATGCTGTGCTCCGTCTGTTTCTTTTGGCAGTAACTGCCAAATACCGGTCCTCATTCGGCGTTGTAACTCGGGGGCGACCTGTGCTGTAACTTCTACCCCCATTACCATCATCTTGAAATCGTTGCCAAAGCCTGGAGATGACACTCTGGGCGATTCCAAGTTCCTCGGATATGTCCACATTCCAGTCGTCCAATAATTCTACCAATTAAAAAATCATCAAAATGCTTCCTTTGTACCATAACTATGCGGTTATTGCACTGAAAGGCTTTTAAAGCGCTTGTGAACAATTTTACTAACTAACTAAAATTAGATGATCGTGGGCGCCGGCGCCGAAGGCGCCTATTCCCAGAAGGATGGGAGAAAAAGATAAACCATGATGTGAGGGTTGAACAAATCAAGAAAACTCCCACAAAAAACGGGGAGGGAGGACGTACAACAATTTTACTTCTTTGCCACCATTCCTTATATACCCCTCCCTCTCTTACACTCTCGTCATTGTGACGTACTATCCGCGCCATCTGGTGGTTTCCTGTAATTTGCATATTCTTTTTCAAGAAGTGTGTGATGATTCTACAGGTGAAATTTTTATTTTAGAGTTCAATTTCTGTGTGATTCTGAATTATCCTTAATTTATGGACATGAGTGTATTTTAAATGCAAAAATGTTGATCTCTGGTTAGTCTGTCACAGAAGCTCACTCGACACCAATTCACTTTCTACATCTAAAAATTTTTTCTGCCTCTAGCTCGGATTCCTTTGTTGCAACCGGATTGGCTAAGTATCGCCCGAACCACTTCCATTCTCGAAAAATTTTGAAAGTCATGATCTTCTCATCAATTTTTAATTTTAATTTATAATTGTAATTTTATTCATGTCAAAGTAATTCTTTTTATTATTAACATACAATAGTTATATTTTAAATATTATTCATTAAAAAAAGGAAATTTTTTAAAAAGCGTTTCAATGTCACCTAAAATGCCATGAAAGGAGAGGAAGGTTCGGAAGAACTAAGTGTGTGACGGCCCTATCCACGTCCTTCTGATTAAAAAATTCTATAAGGAAATCTTGAGTCCTCAAAACCTATTTTATTTGCAACGCAGCCTCTGAAGAAAAGAACGTGATTATGCAAATTAGGTATACTATATATAGTCTAAGCTTTCAAGCTAGGAAGAGAGAGAGAGGATAGTTTGCTAGTGGAACAGTGACTAATCAAATTTATAGTGTCACGCAGATATTTGCTATTTGATAATTGTAATAATTAAGGTGATGATTTGTCACTAGAGAATGAATAGAGATTAGGTAGCTAGGAAGGCAGTGTATTCGAACCTGAAGTGAACTGGTATTCAAAGTCTCATGCTTCGATTGTTAATTGACTCCAAGTAGCTTTAATTGGGTGCATCTCATAGTTTTGATTGATTCCACTTGTATTGTTGAATGTGTTACAAATAAATGAACTGATTTTGAATGTGGCTAATCCCTTTCTCCCACATCTCTAGGCGTGGATCCGAGATCCTTACAAGTGTTCTCACCCCCACCAAACTACAAACTAAATTAATTGCATTTTTTTTAATTCATTTTCGTTAACATTTCCTGAAACAAAACAAATATAATAGGGAGCCCATTCCAGAAATAAAAACAATTGTAGTTACAGACGCTATTTAGAAAGTTCTGTGTATTTTGATAAATCTCTCCCTTCTTCCTCCTCTTTTTGGAATGCAAAATAAAAATAATTCTCTTTTTAGACAAAAAGTTTTCAACGTATATCTCTATTTTTATCTTAAAACAGAGCATTTCAAATGTTCTGTTAATTTATTACAATGAACAATAAAAAATAATCAGATTATTTATTATATGAAAGAGTATAATAATTTTAGTAAAAGAGAGAGTGCGTCTTTTCAAACATTTTTATGAAAAAAGAATAAATAGTTGCCAGCGAACACACACACATTTCATTTGAGTCTGTTCTGACGTAACAGGATGACGGTATTTGAAAGGGAAAAAACGTTTTTCGAAACACCTGTCAGTTTTCCAGAAAGTGTCACATTGCTGCTATGACGGATCTGATTTCATGTTTCTTTTATTTGTGTTTGGAAAAAGAAAACCAACTTATGATTCAAACTTTATGACGAAATTATTTTATTTAATGAACGTTAAATAATTTAGTAAAAAAAATCTTATTTCGTTAAAAAATAACTATGTAAATTAATTTTCATGTTATAAAAAATAAGATATTTTAATAAATAGTACATATTTTATCGGCTCAGAAAAACGCTGCTGTTTACATTATTATTTCGATTACTATTATGAAACTTGAAACAACAGTTATTTCACTATTCGGTTATCAAAGGAATCTAGTTTGTTTTTAACTTCTAATGATCGTGAGAAATTCTAATATAGCAATAGGAATTTCTAAAACAGCAATATTAATTTTTGAACAATTTTCTTCTTTTTTTGTAAAAATCAAATTACACATAACATTTTTAAAATGATTACTTTTTGGTAACGAAAGCTCTCGGTTACAATTATCAAATTAATAGTCTTCAAAAAATTCTAACAGTAAAAACAGTGATCACAATGCATAGATAATTGAAAATAATTTTATATTTTGATACATATTTTATCCAAATAAAAAACAACTTAATATAGGGTATCTGTATGTTGGCTACTCTGTAGATATATTCACTTAAAAATAGACACGTAAAAAATTTGTTTTGTAAACGTATTGTGCTTATTTCAACTTATTGTGCTTGAAAATGAAACAACACACTGGTCAATATTCTGTAAGCTTTCTGAGGAAGATTTTAGTTGAAAGAATTATTCAAGAAAAAGCAAAGGAATATTAATGAGTAAAAAAGGCGATTCTATTACAAATATTTAAAACATACTTTTAGAAAAAGATTATTTTTTTCTTGTTTTTGATGATGTTAACATACGCGATATTAATATTCGAAATCCTGTTTTAAATTTCCTAAAGAGGAAGTAAAAGTACTATAATATGGTCCAATAAAATACGTTCGCTACACTAAGCCTCAAAATCAAAAACGATTTTAAATAGGCTTACCTATACCATAACCAATCGATGTACTCACAAAAATCATTTACAGTATATATAGTAAGATAATAACAAGCATATTCACAATAAGTGCAGTTTTTCTTATCAACGGTAAAACTAAACCATAATGATACAACAATAAGTATAGAATGGGAAGCAGATGACCATGATGCTCAGTCCCGATTTGCAATTTTTTTTATTAATATCTTTTGAAAGGATAAAGGTGACCATAATTGTTCGATTCTAAGCAAGCTGAAAAATAGAACTCAATCATAATAGGTGTTTCGTCAGATTTTTTGTATTTGTTTATAGAATGAAAAATTGTATCTTTATAAATATTTTATTACATAAAAATAAAACAAGACCAAAAAAATTTCTATGATTAAAAAATATTTTAAAAAAAAATCTCCATTAGAAAATTTATGGAGGGGGGACGAAAAATGTCACTTAATTGGAAAAAAAAATCGTGTTATCATACATTACACAAGTTTTCAACGTTTCTCTGGATAAATAATTAATCCTAAAAAAAACTCGCTCATAAGGAAAAGTGTTATCTACAAAAAATACAGATAACTATCAGATTAGTTAATTAATAAAAGGACTAATATATGTTTCAAAAACACTTTGATAAATTAAAGGTATTTAAGTATACAATGAATTTTAAGAATTTTGTAAATGTCAATAATTGTTGTAACGATCTTCCGCTAGCTCTCATTCTTTAAAACTCCCGTCTCTCAGCCATTTTTAATTTATAAATGTAACATTAATCCATGAAATTTGTGTTTTTCTCCTCAAATTTGTAATAATGTATTTATTTGACATGATTGTATTTAGCTACAGTTCATTCCATACGAAAAAGTAGAAAATGAAGAGGTGCTGTACTGTTCTACAATTTTTTTTTAAAAGTTCTTTTTTTTTAAATGAAAGAATCATTAAAATAAATTTAGAAATGTTTTTAAAAATCAAAGAATGTAATCCCACAGAAACCACCATTTTTCTTTGCTTTTTTGAGTGTATACTTTGTTGCATTCGAATTAATACAACTCCATAAAATTAGCATTGCAGGAATTTAAAATGGCTAAGTAGCATGTATATATAAATTTTCAATTTATTTTATCGCATATGTTTTTATTTAAAGTCAGAGTAGTGATGCTACTCAGTTTGGCTACATATCAATAAATTATTATAAATTGTTTTTATATCAATGCTAATTATATGCTGCATTTTTGAAAAGTGAAATTTTAAATAATATTTCGTTGAAATCATCTTCACGAAAATCGTCTGGAGAAAATTAAATAATTTTAAAATATTTTCGTGTGTGATACGCGAATACTTTCATAATGTTAAAAAAATCGTGAAATAATACCATAATTTTCACACATTTTATGCATTATATATCAATCTATTTCACAATAATTTTTGGTTATCATCATTTCTTTGTAGCAAAATATTCTTAAAATTTTATTCCTCAAAAATGGCATAGTTGATAAAATCGTTTGGTGAAAATTAAAAAGTATTTAAGCTTTTTCAATGAGTATTCAATGTATTCAAACATTTTGAGACCTGAATAAAGTTTGGGAAGAGTTCCAATTTTTTATCCTTAAAACTGTAATTTAAGACTGTCAACAAGATAGTGCACCCACCTTGCATCCCATGTCGTGACAAGAACATCCACATAAAGTGTCACATTAACCTTCACACGCAGCGAAAACGACGCTTTCGCCAGAAAAATAAATTTATTTGGTTGGATTATTACTTTTGTCACGCCTCGTCTAAGCCTTGTTTGCGTTACTTTTCTTTTCTCTTCACTTCTTTTATCTCCTCAATTTGTCTTTCGCTATGATGTGAATTTGTCCGAAATTTTTCGAATTAGTTTCAAATGATCTGCATGACTTGATTTGGAGTAAGGAAGTGAAACAGTGTTATTTCTAATTTGAAAACTTCAGTGGAAAATGTTTAACTCCAGTTGTATATGCATGTACACTTCAATTTCTGATAATATTTCTGAATTTCCCGTTTACCCGAAAATACGAATTTGGGGGGGGGATCATAAATTAATTTTTGCTGCAAAAGTCATATTCGGGTTTACTTTTAAAGGATGCCTTATTTTTCACGCACGATTATTTGCATTTATTGAAATTCACTCAATGTCGTCGTCTTCTGAAACATTGTCATAAAGCTCATCTCTGTTCAAATTACCAAGGAATCTCAAATGTTGTAGCATTTAAATTCATCTGTTGATTTTTCTAATTGTGATGTCATTACAAGGGGGAAAGCTTGAATATCACCTTTGTGAACATCCACATTCTTTGCTATTCCGTCAGTAATTCTTTCACAGATGTTTTCTAGCTCAGAAAATTCCAACCTATCTCAAGTCTGAAAATCTAATTTTAAATGTATGTCAGTCAAAATCTATTTACTATATTATCCGAGTTAACCCACAAACAATTCCTTTATTATTTGATTCTAAATGCAATTATATATTTGCATCTTTGTTACTTCCTACCTTGGTTTTAAGATTAAGATTCTGCACATCTTTTTATCTCGTCATTTTCATACAGATACACACCTCCCTAAATTCGTTGTTTAATCTTGTATCTTAATAAAATATCACATTTTTAAAGAATTTATTGGAACAAAGAATATTGATTATAAGAGCTTTATTGCATTCATTATGCTTTCTTTTGATTTAATGGCAACATCATCTTTTCAATATCTTTTAATCCCCTGCAAGTTCCTTTTCTGGACTTTGAAACTTTACAGCTCTACGTCCCAGTAACAAATATTTTATCAAAACCACAAATATCCAATGCATGTAGACCAAGTCTATGAATTAGAAAATCAACGATTTCCAAATGGCTATTGCATTTCTAACTCGAAATCAAACCTAGCAGATAACAGAACTTCATTCTCTTTTTCAATACGTTGCTTAAAAATACAACTAAGGACAAATTGATTGTAATCCTTATCATTTTCAAGTTCTAATAGAGATATTTTTCTGTTTTTCCTCCGTTTTAACTTTATCTTGATTCAAGTCAAAGTTTTTATTTTTAAGTTAAACTTGGACTGGACCTCAGCTTCAGAATAAAATGTCAGAAACAACTAGGAAAATTGATTAACATGAAGTAAAATAATAATATAAAAATAATAAGCATAAATAATAAGCAGAAGAATAAAATAATAAGCATATTTTTTTTCTTTCACGTAAAAAAAGAAATGTTCTATTCGCGAACATCTTTTGGTTGAACAAGAATAGTTATTTATTATTATTTTTAATAACCGAGTATTATTAATGGATATATACATATATGACTAATTAAAATGTTAACTTTAAATATTTATAAATCAGAATATACATATTTATTATTCTTTTTAAGAAAAAATATTAAATATTACTATTTACAAATATTATAATCCAGTAATTGTGATTAGTCTTCTCCATACAAAGGATTTAAATTTTTTTATTACTTATTTTAACCCGAGAAGAAAAAATCTGTCCACAATAAACAACTTTTAGTTAAAGTAGAGAGTATTAACTGCAAAAAGTATGCCATTAAACTCCAAAATTTTGAACGAATTGTAAATGGCAGAATTGACATCTGACTTTATTGTGATCTGTAAAAATGTTCTTATAGCTTACAGAAGTACTTTTTGAATAACATTTGGCTCAAAGATTTAATTATTTTTGTTGAAGTAAGAATATAGATAAACTCATTAAAACATTTCAAAGAATGAATCACATTATATGCAACTTCTTATGATTTATAATACAGTTTAAAGTGAATTACATACGTTCTAGAGAGAGAGAGAGAGATACACAAGCATATTTTACTAGGTTATCCTTATGAGCGCGTACTGAAAACTTAGATCACGTACAGCGGGCAAAAAAAAAAAAAATGGGGTGCAATAAACTTACTTATCATCTGTATCTTTAACTTTTTTAAAAAAAAAAGCAATATACAGCTCAGCTAATTTATCAACTGGTGTGAGTTTTGAAAAACGTCCGATGAAAGTATCGACCTAGATCTACTGACATACTTGTTATCATAAATAGAATTCTATAGAAATACAACAGAAGTTTATTCTTTGGGGGTAATTTTTGTTACACTTGGTGAGATCACAATGAACTAATCGACACACGAAGAGAAGAGAAAGAACCGAGATATTTCTCATTATTCACAAAGTAGCAGTAAAGACTGACATGCTATTCGGTTTTTTAATGACAGACGATTTGGAATTGTAAAAAAAAAATGTTCCGAAAAATGCAGTATAATACGTTATTCTTCAAGGTTATAATGATAAAGAAACACTTTTTTCTATTGAAGAGAAATCATTAGATACGCGTAATTTATAACTTGTCTGATGTGTTACAGTTTTTCATCTTTTGAAAAGATTTTCAAAGGTTTATAAACAGTTACCTAAATATGATGAAAGCGCAAAGTAAAGAAGACATTTTGGATTGTATTGGTAGTGCGAAATCGTTCGGAATAATTAAAATTATGAGAAGTGTTTCTTAGAACATATAATCTAGAAGATCTTTAAAAAAGGCAATTAAAATACATAATTTATTTAAAGAACTAATGCAACAAAAATAAAGTTGTCAAGAAAAAAAGTAATAAGAGCAGAATTCTTATTCTTTAATAGTATTACATTTGTCTAATTGCAAATGCATATATATCAGTGCTTCAAAAATAGTATATCCAAGGAAAAAGAAAAGGAAAGATTCTGATTTTATTCTATAATACTAAAAATGTTTACTGAAATTTATAGATTAAAAAAATTTGAATATAGAAATTTTTTTAAAAAGTCTATACCATATTTGAATAATCTTATTTTTTAAAAATAAATATATAGTTTAGGTGAGATTTACTTCACAGAGATCTTTAATACAACGAATTTATAAATAATGTTTTAAATCCAAATTTAAATAATGCATTTTTTTAAAAAAATAGGTTATATTTTAAAATTATAAACATTCATTTAAATTAATGATTTTAACATATATGTACTTCATAATACTTGCCATATTTAACTAATTTCTTCTCTATAATTTTGTGTTATTAAAATAATAAAAATCTCTATGGAACAATTGTTTTGAAATAAATGAATTCAATTTTTTGAAAGTTAGGAAATTTAAAATAATTTGAATTTGAATTAACTTAAAATGTTCCATGATGTTCTTCATAAAAATGGAAAATATAAGCCATTCTCTTAAAGTTTTTAATAACACAGATATGTTTACGATATTTTAGGAAAATTACTAAAAGTCAGTCCTTCAGCGAAAAACGTTCGCTTTGTGTGTGTGATGATACATGATTAAAATATTTTTAAAAAGCTTAAAATGATAGTAATACAAGAACTTAAATCGGAAATAAAAAAAAAAACCTTATAGGTATATTAATTTTACAGTGGTTTTCAAATTTTTCATTGCACTATATAAATCTTTAATAATAAAAAGAAAGAAAAAATTTTTTTTAAATAAATTTATTGCTAATGATAAATATAAAGCAAAAAACATGGTGTTCTTTTAAAATATTTAGTTCTTATATAGAGTACAAAAAGAGGCAATTAAACTATTTCTTTATACCAGCAAGTATATAAGAAATATGTTTCCCAAATATATTTTATTTTATTGTATGCATATATTTTTGCAAAAAATTACTGACCCCGAGTAAACGTATGATAAATAGTTCATGAAAATTTAGAATGGAACGCAATTTTAAAAGAAAAAAAAAGCCATTTTTTTTCTAAAAATAACATTATCAAGCGAACGTCTTTTGGCGAATTTTTAACGGATTAAAAACATGAGACAAAAAAAAAGTTACTTCACAAGTTTCTCTCTAACCTTTCTTGACCATTCTTATAAGAATAATATAATAAAAGAAACAAAAAAAACACAAAACCATTTAACACAGCCATAAAGAGAGCAAAAGATCAAAATTTCTTTTTTAGTTCAATGCCAAGGCTAATTTTTTTTGACCCGCTTTTCTTAGTTTTTAACAAGCACATATAAAAAAAGGTGGTAAAAGCTGAAAACGAGCCGCCAAAACAACTGCGAGCGATTTATCTCTTCCTTTCGCTCGCAAGACCGCAGGAAACAGGTAACCCAGATCTTAGCATATCGATTCAATTTTTAATGATTAATCGGAATCGGACAGAGACGTCGTTAATTAGGTTTTGATGTCGGGGGAAAAGATCTGCCGAAACCGTTTATTCCATACAGAAGCCGCTACTTCAATAGTCATTTTTTTTTTCTTTTTAATGAAATGTAATTTTAAACAGCTGCTGGGATATTTTAAACGGAAAAATCTAGAGCATTTAATATGATTTGCGTTTAATATGATTCAGGGTTGGTGTTATTGAACCCGATGAAAATGAATGTGTGTTTTTCGAGGTTGAAATACAAGTTTTGCGTCGATGTAACATATGCCCCTTATCCCGAGCGGTAATAATGGGAAAAAAGCTGACGTTTGACATTATTTCACAGGTGTTACCAAGGCCGTCATAAGGGACATTGGCTCATGTGTGTGATATACACACGTATTTCGTAAGTTATTTTTAAAAAAGAACCGTCAAAAATGAGATAAGGAAATAAATACCAACGACAACCAGTCTGATAGATATGAAATGCGCAAAAATTTGAATTTGAAAATTCAGCATGTAACAGTAACAAAAGAAAACGCAGAATATTTTTTAAAAATGAACAGAGTATTTTTCTAATACTGTTGAAGGAGGTTCTCAATTGAGATTAACACACATATTGCTTTTTTATAATTGGATTTCACTCAGCACTGAAAATAAAGGAATGTTGGCAATCCTTTAAGCTAAATTTAACCAAGCTAAAAGAAGTCATAAACCTGCTATGTGAATTGTAAACAGAAATCAATTTTGAGTTTTTAACGCTCCCATCTACTTTGGTATTTTCTGTTTTCTCTTGTAATATCGGATATTTTTGTTAGTTAATTCTGTTCATGTTTCCAAGATTGTTGGTAGAGTTGCTTTTTATGGTTATCTCTTTCGCTTTCTCTATATATTCAATATAGAAATCAATCATTTAATTAATAAGTAGCTTATTTTTAAGAATGTAAATTTCATATATTATTACATAATGTACTAAACATCTAAATTTTACCGAAATAAATTTTTAAATGAAAATTGTTTTTTTAGTGTTACAAATTGAAGCCATCGTACCGAGAAATCTTTCAGTTTATTCTATCTCTTATTCCTTTCGTAACTTTATTTTATGAGTATTTGCATATTATTATTGGGAGTAGAGATGTTCATTTTCAAAAAGATTCTCGTATTTTGGAAAGAATAGACTGAGAATTTCTGATTTTTAAGGAATAAACTTTCAGGTTAGCATGTAGAAATAAACAAAGATATTAGAAGTGTTACAAATATTTTTTATACTGCGAAATTAATACAATAGTTTGAAATTCAAAAAGTATAAAATGAATATTTGTTTCTTAAGCTAAATAAATTTGTAAAGTACACAAAATGCTAAAATATTATCTTTAGAAACGGTATTAAATGCACAAATATTAAACTGCAAGCAATATCAAAAATAGTGTTTAAAAACTTTAGCTTTTAATAAAAATATATATATATAAAATATCACGCCAAATAAAATAACTAAAAATTTGTGAAAAATGGTAAGACAATTTGTAATTTCCAGAATCTCCAGGAAACGATAACGAAAATTGATCCAAAATTATAAGAGAAAGTATAAAAGCATATTTTTTCAAGTACACAGAATGATTTCCTAACATAAAAGCTTATATAAAAAAATCAAATTTATTCTAGTGCATTATAAATTACATAATATGGTCTTAGTGTATAACTTAAAACAATTAAAATTATAAATATAATTTTTGACAATTCAAACGGCTAAATTAATTTTGCACACAAAAAAAGCTATTTTTTCCGTGAAATGTTTCCCTCGTTCAACACTCATGAGTCCATAATTTTCTTTTCAGAAAAATAATTTGATTAAATTAAAAAAATAATTAATTAAATTCTCGAAACAGAAAAAATAACTAATAAAATCTTCAAACGTAAATTTAAAGCTCAGGAATAAATAATATTTACTAGCTTATCTAAATTTAAATCATAAGTAGAATAATGTTGGGCACATATTTACATATTTAATTATTTTTTTTGTACCAAAACAGTTTTTGAAAATGAACTTCTCTAACAATTTTACTTTGTTTCTTGTAGACTACATCACAAATTTGCTACACGTAAAATAAATCGACGACTTAATCGCTTCGATCGCAATAGTCCAGTTACAATTCACTTTTTCTCAATCTAAGCTTCTACAAAAATAAGCAGAAAAAATGAATAAAAAATAAAGTATAAAACCACTTTATCAATTTACAGAATTAAGTTTGAAATAATAAATATATAAAAACAAGTAAAACGTCATATTCCATTTCATACAAAACTCCAACGTAAAAAAAAATAAACTAACAAAACCTCAAAAAGAACGTTCTTTTAAAAAATATATATAAAAGCTTTAAAAAGCAATTCTAACAGTGAAAAGAAAATAGTTTTTCTTGATTACTAGTATGGAGAAGATTTTAGGATATACATTTGGATTTGATAAATATGAGAAATACAGCCCAGTTTTTTTAAAAAGAAAAATGAAAACCAAGAGCCTACTGAAAAAATAAACTAGAGCGGAAAGATTATTTTTCATAACAGTTATCACAATCGTTAAAGGATATTCTCCTCTAGGTCAATCAGCAGATCAAGATCCCCCTAATCGATTCTTTCAAACATATCGATGCTAAGTTACTCAAAGTAACCAGCATTTCTCATGTCTATGTTAAACCATGCATAAAAATCTAAACCTTAAACACCAGCAAAACAAACTAATCACTCATCTTGGTACCTAATAATCTGAGAAATAATAAACACAAACGATTAAAAAAATAGGGAAAAAAGCGTAAAAATTAAAACACACACAAAAGCAGTCAAATGAATCTCTCAGATTTTAAAAAAAAATGTCGCCAATTAATCACTATGTGAATTGTGCCATATGTACACACCGATTTTTTCAAAGAAAAACCTTGTGGGAGCGGGTCAGTCGAGCGTGAGATGGAACAAGGGGGAAAAAGATTGGAAAATTGCCTACAGATGAAGGATTATCTTTTGGAAGAGCCCTCGGTCCACCCCTAGAGGGTGAACAAGACTAGAAACAAATCGTTCTGTCATCGAGGTAATGGGTTGTTGGAGGAGACGGAATGATTGAAATCAGGTGAGGAGGTTGCGCACGCTATAATTTTAAAAACACATGTTTTTTTTTATTGTTTTGTGTGATTGGGGTTTTGGAGCTCTAATTCTGAAAGTAAAGAGCTTTAAGAAGGTCGTAAATTTTCCTCGTCGAAAATTATTAGAATCTGTAGTTTTCCAACGGGCAATCAAACATTTGAGCATATTTTTTCTGGTATAGTAATTAATAAGTAATTAATGATACCTTTAATTCTTATGATATCAAGTCACCTTGGATTTCTAAACTTAATTATTATACTTATGTTTTAAAATTATTGCTTTCAAATCTAGACAGATGTATTTAATTGAATATAAGTTGAGAGTAGAAAAGTAAGAAAAGCTTATTATCCAATCACTTTCTTTAAAACGATTTAAGAATAATTGAAATAAGCTCAAAGATAAGAAATCCACAGCCAATTTATGAAAATGAATATTAAAAAAAATGTTTTGAAGTAGGAGAAAAAATTAAATGGATAAATAAATACCTTTCTTTCGTTTGCATTTTAAAGTTGAATTTTTTTTAAACAAAAGAACAATAGTTTTAGATTTAATAGGGTTGATTAAAAGATATACAGGGTTTTAACATTAATTCAGCTAGACAGTGTACGGACGGAAGTTTTAAAGAACTGATAATAAAATGAAAATAGCACGTGACTACATCAATGGAACTGATTAAAATATATATATTTAAAAAAAGAAACTAATTAATAATTACATATTTTTGAGGATGGGAATAAATTTTTTGTCAAATAATTAAGCTATTTGAGTAATATCCTAATTAGGAAACAATGATTGGATTTATATGAAATTAAGATACCATCCTTTCTGAAATCAGTAGAATAATGGTAAAAAGTTTCTTAAAATTTCCCCTTGAAGGTATGATTTTCAAACTGAGTGAAATACTCATTTTTTCTATACTTTTATTAATAGTTAAAAACTATTCAAATTTTTTATAGTCCTAAAATAAAATTACTTTAAACTTATTTCTTAAGATAAAGGAAAAATTTCCAATTTCTGGATTTTTATTGCTCATACACGCAATTTTAAGTCTCAACCTCCATAACCACAATAATTTTTAGTGTTATATTGCTTTTAAAAATAATTCTTTTCAATAGTTTAAGGGCTGTTGTCACATAACGTTAAAGATTAGGATAAAAAAAACGGGTTATTTTTTTCAAAGGGACAGAGAAAAATACTCTAACATTAATTTTATATTCTAACTTCGCTGTGCATTGAACAGCGCATATTTAAGTATTCTATTATTTCGTCTGATACATTGTGATGGTAATTATAGATAGATTTTACATTTGACATGATAAAGAGAAAAAACTACATATTTTGGGAAAATCTTTAATTTTGAGGACTAAGTATAATAAAAGAAAATATGTATTACACACTGTCACGAATTTATAACAAATTGATGCCATTTTTTTCTGTCTGAAAATATGCTTTGAATTCGAATCAGATTCTTTGAAATTTGACAATGACAGCATTGAGAATGATTCCTGCTAAGCAGATATTTGGCTTCAGAAAATAAGCAATGGGCAATTTTACGCTTTGAAACTTAAACGGGACAAATTTGTTAACTTCAAAGAATGGGAAAGTCAAATCAACCCACGAATTTCTTCTATAATTAATCCTTGACTTAAAATAGCACGGTACACTTTTTCCCTTGTTATAATCTAAAAATGTCTGCTCAAAAGTTAATCAACAAAATATAAATTTTACAATGGCTGTAAGAGCTAAACAAGAGCTCGTAAAATGTTGCATTAATGCACAAAAGTAAATTTAAAATTTCAGTAGAAATATCTTGTTAGAAAATTAGATTCCCGAATTTTTATTCTATTGGATTGTGAAAACAGAATGTAGTTGAATTTTAGAATATTAAGTTCTTCAATTAAAATTTTAAATAATCTTTCAAACTATATAATAGGAGAAAAGAGACTCATTCCCTCATTAAGAAATCTCCGAAATTATTAGACCTACACACTTGAAATTCGGCATGCATGTTCCTTTGCTGAAAGGAGACCCGCTAGGAACGGTTTCTCAAAAATAGACTACCGGGAAAAGGGGGGGGGGCATTATACGCAAAAATTTCAGGTTTTAAAGTATTACATACCATACTTGAAAATCCACAAATAAATTTCTTTTATTGTGTAGATATTCACTAAGAACAGATTTTGCAGAAATCGACTTCTTGGGGCAGGAGAGGGATTGCGAGGCAGTTATAGATGGAAAATTTCTTTTATAAACAATTACACCTACAGACTTGGAATTTTGCAAGTGTGTTAATTTTGTTGAACGCTAAAAACGGAGTTGGAGGAAATAGACTTCGAGAGTTTAAGGCTTCAGGACTATAAATATACTTCTGTTTTAGAAATTCAAGTCCTGTCCTATTTGTAATGTGACTTGTTTTTTTATATTTACAATTTAAATAAATTTTTGAACAAAAACATGTTTTAGGATTTAGAATTTAAAATTACACGCATTTTTATTATAAGAATACATATAACTTAAAGTAAACAGCCAAATTTAAATTATAGTTTTAAAAATCTGTCTATTAGATTTTCTTTTGTCTATAAGTCTATTGGATTTTCTGGAAATCTTACATTTAAAATTTTTTGTTATGCTAAACAATAAAGTAATCATAATAATTAATTAATAACCATGAATAATATAATTCCTTATATTTTATCATTAATTAGTTCTTCACAGTGGAAGTCCCCGGGTCCGGACCCCACCCCTAAAACCCTTGATTTTTTTCCCCGATTGATTATAATCCTATGTATATAGTACATAAAATTTAATTAAGTACTTGTCATAATTTATTCAATAATTAATTTTTTACTATTTTTTGTTCCCTAAAATCGATAAAATCAAAAGAATATGTTGGGTGGCGTATTGAAGCATAATACGAGATTGGTAAACTACCGAACCTTGACCCCCTCCCCCGCCCCCCTGAAAAATTCCTGTGTGCTCAACTTAATTCCCAAGTCTTCCACTTACTTAACTTGTCAACACATGTAACTCCTATTGAAAATGAGCTAGATGCAGACAAATTTGAAATTAAGATTGTTTAAAAACTACCAATAATTCTCTTCATTTCAATAGAGAATTTGTTAAAAAACAATATATTAAAAATAATTCTCCTTTCCACTGGTGTGGCTAGTTCTGAGTGGACCGTGTATCAAAATTCCTTCTATGCCCTTTTTTAGGTATGGGCGCTCTGTTAGTGGGATTGCAGTTACACATGTTGGGGCCCCGTATCATTGATACGGCGCTAGCTACACCTCTGCTCCTTTCTCTTACAGCTTCACAGTAAAGATACACATGAAGTTTTATTCTTATATATAAATTGTAGTTTTATATTTCTTAAATAATTCTACATGTATTCCTCAAATACCAGCAATATGGACAAATGGGAAAACAATTAACGAAAGGAATATTGTGTGAGTGAATGTTTATTAACGTCATACTATAAACCAACACGAGAGATTCAGGTGACGTGCGCGCGCAGAATTTAGAACCTCGTCCAAGTGACGAGGAAGACGCTTGAGTTTGCACCCCTCTCTCCAAATTACCACTCCATGACAATGGGAGGACATTGAGCCTCAACATATTTACCGGGCATCAGCCCCTCTACACGAAGGATGAAATAAACATTTTATTTATATAAACTGAATTTTTATGAAGTCCTTAAGTAATTTTAGATACGAAGTGGTTCTCTCCAAAAACAGTATGCAGTACTGCTCTTATTTAATTAACTCTTTAAACTGCACACGAGAATGAATGTCTCATAAACATTCCTTATGTGTCTTTAATGACTCAAAAATAAACATCGCCCAACCCGGAAGATTATCATGACGCAACTATTTACTTTATAAGGTGGATCTGAATTTTAAAACCACAGCAATAACCGCATCCGTATGTTAAACAAAGAGCAAAAAAGGGATACAAGCACTAAATTCCACCCTAATTGCAAAAAAGCGCTACATTAACCTCTTATTCAATGTACATAAATCTAAAAAGTTTTAATGAAACCGTTGCAATTCAAACAGAAAAACATTCCTAAATCTGCCCCTAAATGTTTTTTCCCTGAAAAATGTTTAAGTACAAACAAGTAACATAAAAAATTTTAAGCCAATTCCTACTTCGATTAACAAAGAAAATTTTTATTTTAGCTACTTTTTATTAAATAGCTACAATTAATATAAATATGTATATACATAGGACAGAATCACAACATTAAGTGGTAAATAATTTTTATTCATTATAATTAAAGTATCGAATTGTCATCCAAAACAATCGTGTATGTAAAATTTCAGTTCAACTGAATGCTTTAAAACGGGAGAAAAAAACCTTTTCAAGTTTTGACACAAGTCGCCAACGTGGCTGTAGCTATAACTTTTTTAATAATTAGTTTTAATCAATTACTTTTTATTAATTATAATTAAATTATTGTATTGTCATCCCAGATAATCATGTATATAAAATTTAAGCTCAATTGAGCGCTTTAAGATGTATTTTAATAACGATTGAAAATTCCACCAAGATAAATAAATAAACAAATAAATAGAGTGTGAGTTAATAGTAGGAATTGAAAAAGGGACACAGGCACTAAATTCCACCGTAAGTGCAAAATAAATAAATAAATAAATAAAATAAAGAAAGAAAGAAGAGAGAAAGAAAGAAAAATTTCATTAACCTTTTATTTAACATACATAAAACAGTTTTAATGTAAATTCATTGTAATTCAAACAGAAAAACATTCCTAAATCTACCCCTAAATGTTTTTTTTCCTGAAAAATGTTAAAATAAATAAAGAAAGAATATACTCGATGGGGCATAATCTAAAAGATTTTGTTCATCTTCATGACAGTACAATCATTACAAAGACTCACACATTCGTAAAAAAATATAATTCATATAAACAACAATATAATTTAAGCCCATTTTTTTAATATTTAATTTTTTAATTGGTAAATGAAATTGCAGACAATACGTAATGCATTATTTTTAGAAAACCCCGGAAAATAAAAGATTGTCTATTTTTACCCCATCCACTGCCAAAAATAAATTCTCGAAAATAATTAATTTATCAAGAGAATGAAAATTTCATAATATATATTAAAATAAATTAATAGACATTTTACAACTAATCATTATCCTGAAACAAAAATAGAAAATGTCACAATAAAATTTAATTAAGAAAATTATATATGGTGGCTTTTTAATTTTCTAAAAATTTCCCACAAACTATCAAAATGCCAGAGATATGACCAGGTGTGATAAATTTCCCATTGTCTAAATAATGAAGTCTCAAAATTCAACTATTTCAAAATTATTTCTTTAGAATACTAATTTCTTTAACGAAATTCAAATTAAATTATATGCAGAATTTTTTGAATATAAAGTTCTTAGTTCTTTTTTTCTCCTTAAATCTTCATGAAAAAATAGAATAAAATAAGTTAATTGCTCGTGTAGGTAACTTTTGTGGGATGTGTTTGGATTACTTTCAAGGTTCAACGTGCCCACCAAGATTTAATTTTCACTGAATGTTCCTACAGAAAATATTTAATCAAATTTCGTTAAAATATTTTTATCATGCTAATAAGAACTAATTTAAAGAAAAATATACTTTAAAAGTGAAATAAATTGATTTTTATTCACAGAAAATAGTTAATAAATTGTAAAAAAACAAGGATTGAATGATAGTACAGTAGACTTACGGAACCCTCAGAATAATAAGGTGTTTTAGGGGAACCCCATTACGCACACACATTATAGTTAGTTATTGGGATACGAGCAATTTTTTTTTTTTTTTGCACTGTCAAAATTTTGGTCCATAGAAATTATCTGCAGCTGCATTCCAAATTCTTCATTTAATTTGTTTTTATATTTTACTTTTGTAGCCACTCACAATTTAGAAATATTTTTCACTTAAATAGATCGTTCTGAATAACATTAAAATGTTTATAGCTATGTGAGAAATCATGTGTATTCTATATGAATTTGCAATCTAAAATTTAGGAGCTGTTCTTGCTTAAATTTAGATTTTAACATCGAATCTGTTGACATGTCAATAACTTATTCCATCTTTTTCATTATAGGTGTTTTTTTTTACAAATGAATAAAAAGGTGTATTTTCCCATTAGAAAACTATTTAGTTTCCCAAAATATATTGTGCTAACAAGTATAAAATTATTTTGTGGGACCCGGGATAACACATGTAAAGAAAAAACGGTTTATCATTATTTTATTATAATATTATAATAAAAGTTTAAAAAGTATTACAAAGATACTTTTACATATATAAGTAAAATTTTCAGTTTTGTTCACTGGGATCAGCACTAGGTACTTGTGATTATGCACACTTTATACAGAAAGAGAATCCATTTTGCATATGTATTTATAATTTTCTTTTCGACTTTTTATTGGGATTTGTGAAACTCTAGGGCATTCCTCGTGGAGTTTCAGGGTTTTGTGGAATGCAGTTTGAATACCACTGTGTCAGACGAAAAATTAGCAAAAATAATCTGTCAACTAACCTAACAAGAAATCTTTCAGCATTCATTTTCTTCGGGCGTTAAAATTGACAAATTTGTAAGGGTTTATCATAAATTTATTTTTATATATTCGAACAAATATTACTATGTAAAATCAACGAAATATATTTCTGAAAAAAAAATTCTTAAAATTAAAAAATAATCCTATTTCTACATCTAAATAAAACAATCATTGTGTATTTTTTAAAAGTATAATCAACGTTTTAAATAAAAATAAATGATATATCGAGATTGTGAGGTTTCTGTTATATTATGCACAGTACTTGCAATCTAACTCCTCACAAAAAAAACAATCGCATCTGAATTTATTTGCTTGTATATTTTATAAACATAACATAAACATTCAACAAACTTTTTTTTAGACAATTCTTCCTTACAAACAAAACATTCTCAATGCACATTTTTAAATATAATATTTCTATACACACAGTTTTGATACAAAAACACACATATAAAAATACATATAAAACCCTTTTCGAGAAAAGAAATCCCGAATCTATTTGTTCGCATAGAGTACGATATCAATTCGAATTAATGCTTTTCACGATAACTTCTAGTTTTAGAAAGTCTGTTCTTTTTGCTTATGAAAATCATGTATAAGGATGCCACGATAATATTTTTCATAATAAATTATATTTATATGCCTTGACATTCATTAAAACTTTCTTAGGAAGATCTAGACTTATGATCATTAATTTATGAAAATATTATTTTAGAAAATTCACTATAAATATTTTTCTTATTTCATCTACAGTTGTAGGGAAATCGAATGCATTATTCAATTCATAAGTCAAATTCCGAGACAAATTCATCCCTTTTTGTGAATCATAATAGAACATACATTTTAGAATATTAATAATAAATATTTTATTTCGAAAAAAATAGAGCCAGCGCATCATTTATAGAACATATTAAAATTAAATGTTGAAATTTTTTCCCCTCAAATTTTAAATTATATGTAAATTTTTTTGCTTAATAACATTTAAAGCATAACTGCTTTTAATTCTCTATTCTCTTTAACTCGCCATTTATAAAATACAGTCATAGATACAGTTATTAAGTAACAGCAAACGATATTGTAGTAACCGATAGTAAATATAAAATTACCAAGATATTTAGAAAATAATTGTAAGCCCAAACGATAGATTAAAACCATTGGATAAAATATTTACAAGCAATATTAAGAAAATTATTAAGTAATTATTTTTATCAAGCAATATTATTTATTAAATTATTCGATGTGTAATATATTGTTTACTATCTGTATGTTTTAATAATATAGAATATGTTTTCACATTTAATATATTATTATTAAATCGCACATATAGCAAATGTAGTACTACTAAATGATATCATGAAGGCTATGATACATTATCGCAAAAGATTTAATAAAATGAAATCTTAAGATCTTAGAGATAGGCAATCTTACCAGACTGGTGATGTAAAGATCATTCCATTTCCTCTCACTAACGGAGAAGTTCTCCGTGGCTAGCATGCTGTAAGAGTGTTTACTCACACAGCGAGGGATGGGATGAAAACGAAAAGATATGGAAAGGAGACCCACTGACCTCCTTGTCCACTTATACGGGGAGGCGGGTTGCCGAAACGTCGCCAAGAGGGGATTCACGCAAAAGATGTCGCACGTGGAGAGAGCAAATCTTCAGCTAATAGCATGCAAAGTCGTGAGTGTTTTTCTGAACATCAATGATTATATCAATTACCTTTTTGTGAATCAATTACATGGTATCGATTTTCGTGCTTAAAAGTGTGTTCGAATAAATGATGTTTATGTTTACTGGCTTCTAACGAAGTAAAGATAATAAAGATGACATATTAATTTAGTCTAGTTAAGTGGTGGCAAAAAATTAATGATTCGTGAGCACGTGTGTCTACGAAGACATCGTAAATGGCGTGCAGTTTCGATAATTTTTCTTCAAAAATCGATGCTTTTAATACTTTATAGGGAGAGAAAATATAATGGATAACCTTTTTTATTTAATAACAGTTACAAGTATTTTAAAGATAGAAAATAATTACAAGGTGACTTTTTATGAGTTCAACCAGAAATTGGAAAAAAGTCCAACTAAAGCTTTAAATCCTTGAATTAAATAATATAAGAAAAATAAGTCAAAACGTTTTATCCTTAGACAAGCACGTAAACATTTTATTTTATTTTTCTTAATTACAAACTCAATAACTCTATGGTCGCTATCTATATATAATACTTGTTATCTATAATTAACCAATTGCTTCTTAAAATAGCGGCTAATGGCTCTTGAACGGGAAAAAATTTCGAGCGGATTTTTTTCTATAAACATTTGCTTTTATTTTTAAAAGGTCTTCCTCCTGTGCAACTCTGAGGTAAAAATAGAGAACGGTAGCTTGTGTTAAATTATTGCTTCTCTTGAACGAATTTCCGCTATGATTTGGTAAGGTATTTATTCCTTATTATTGCCAAAAGAACTTTCCAAATTTCTGATACAAAGTTAAATAATTATTTGGAACTACATATTCGACGTTCATCAAACAATAAAAATGACATACAATATTGTAGCAAATATTTCATTTAATTTACCTGTAGAGTTTGAACGCGTTATATACCGTATATTTCAGAATATAAATTTATCCGTGTATAAACAGAGAGTGTGCATTTTTCTTCAAAAATCTACCCAAAATTCGAAACTCGTATGTTGCAGTTTGGGGGGAGGGACTCTAGTAATTTTCAAATATGTTGCCTGTTTGGTCAAGCAGGAGGGACATTTACCAATAAAACTGCTGTAATAAATTGCTAGCGTCAACGACACTAGCTTTGTTTCTAGCAAATTTTTTCCCATTCATTTGTTATTTTGTACACTATCTGCAGTAACGTAATGTTTTGCCCCCCCCCGCATTGCGGGGGCAAAACTTGACTGGCACTAAGTACATATTTCAGCATGGGGCCCAAAACCTGAGTTTGCAGGGGGCCCTAATATTCTCCGTTACGCCACTGACTATCTGTCCTAGTCTTTCTTTTGGCGCCTTTTTTGTTTGTTTTGAAAATGAACATGAAGAGAAATACGTATAGGGCAAGTGAGCACTCTGCACTACGTTTCATGCCTAAGAAAATAAAACTCGCCGCATGATGAACATGTGAGTTCCTATTGATTGTGAACAATACGGAAATTTAGATTCTAACCCTAACTTTCAAGGATTTGTTAAAAGTTTAGTTCAAAATATCCAAAAAGTTATAAATTTGAAACTGCTTGCACATGGCAAACGAAAAAAAAACGATTTTTTTTAAAAGAACAAGAAAAATAAAATTTTCCTAATTTATGTGTTTTTGAACGGATCCATGTATAAGCCAACCCCCTAACTTTGACTCTAAAAAAAAGTTCCAAAAATTCTCGGATAATACATGGAAATATACTGTACTTAGTTTTGCCAGGACAAGATCAAACGCAAATGAGAAAATAAGTTAAAAAGGTAATTTAGATCTGTTCTTATTTCAATATGTAAGAATAATCGGAAAGTTCAGGTATACATGTGGGTATTTGACTGATGCGTAATTGTGACGAGGAACGATTACGCATGTTTGGCGGGGTGTTGTTTTTGTGGTTGGATAAAAAATACGTTTCAGATGAATATGAAATGAGTATACCAGAAAAAGTGAAGTGATACCCCAATGTGATTATTAGAAATACAGCTGCTATTATTTTAGAGATGGAAATTAATTCTCAGAACTACTTATAATCGAATGATATGCAGTAACAATACAATTAGCATAATTACCGACTTTTTATCAATGAATAATAATTTGTACAATTATGAGTTGCTTTTTCCGCAAAAATCTCACAAATAACAGGCTAAAAATATTAATTATGTTTAAACTCGTATTTTAATATACACACACACAGGTAAAAAAAAACGAAATCTGCCTTGATACCCCCTCCCTCCTCCCCCGCATCTTAAAATTCCGAGAAACAGAGAAAGGATGTGAATGATTTGAAATTCTTCAAACCTATTATATTTTGAAATCAAAACTATCAATTTCGTCAACCTGCAAGCGACAGTAAAAAAAACATAGCAAAATGAGTTAGTATTTATTAACGTTGCGCTGTAAAGCAGCTCGAAGGTTATTGGTAGAATGCCCAAAGGAACCGAGCTCACCCGAATAGGGTTTAGAGCTACAAACCGACACCTCGGGAAACACAACCACTCCCCCGTCCAGTCTTTATTGAAAAAAGTAATCAAAGTTAACATTTTAAACAGCAGAAAACAGGAAAATAACATAATACAAATTTAAAGGTAACTGCCTGATATATATATATGTATACATTGTACAAATAGACAAAACAAAATAATAATAATAATACAGGTTATGAGAAAGGGAAGAAAAAACATACAATATTCCAGCATTCTTATAAATACATAAAAAATAATAAAATTATCCAATACAAGTGAACCGTGCAGAAAAATGTTTCTTTCGATTTATGTTTTCAGTTGACGCCGTGACGGATCTCGTTATTTTGAACCAATGTCAAGGGACGAGAACGACACCAGACCTTGCATCTCACTCAATAAATTTCCACGTCAACAGGAGGACTTTGAGCCTCAACCAATTTAACTTGTATCAGCCCCTCTAAATGGTGGGGCTTCAGTGGCACTGGGATCGAACTCATGACATGCCTGCCATGGTTGGATACCTTAACCACTGGGCTACCGCAGCCCCCTCAGTGGCACTGGAGGTCGAGCTTATATATGATACGCATGCTAAGAGCACATGACCATGACCACAAAGCCAATGTGACCATAAAACAAACAAAAACTAATGAAGTTTGCAACTGAAACTTGTTGACAAAGGAAAGGGATTACTACTTTAAGCACGAAGAAAAGATCTACAAAAAATTAGTACTATATTATATATTAGTTACTTTTTCAACGTTTAAAAATAATGAAGAATTTGAAATTGCTCGATTTTTTTATTACATTCGTATATTTTCATTATATAAGTCAAATGATTCGATGCAAGCTAATTATAGTTTGCCTTCAGTAAGTGGATATATTGTGTGTGTGTGGATAAGAGGACAAACCAAATGAATGGATAAATTCCTGAGCTCCGTGAATAGTAATAGATAAATGGACATAACTTAATTGGATGATCCATTTAACAACTTAAAACGAGTTCAATATCGTCAAAAAAGTTTTATCTTCGAAACTTTTTAGTACATCTTGGATATTTGTACACATTGTTGCCCTCACCATTTGTTTTTGTATAAGGCAGAAGTAATTTTTTGATTTTCTATGAACGTCATACGAAAACTATTGGTCCGTCCTCACCTAAAACGGTTGAGTTGGCGACGGACCTCATAATTTACTGTCATCATAATGAATAGAGAAAAAGTTGTTAGAGAGCTTGGTTTGGTATTATTTTTTTCTCCGTCGCCAGTACGATTTAAGGGGAGTTGGAAAACTCTTTCTCTCTATACCGACAACGTTAAATTGGCTGTTTTGGAGGTACCTTTTCTCAAAATCGTTATATGTACCTGCTTGAAATGTTTCATACAATTAAAGTACATCTTTCTCATTATACTGAACTGAGCTTTTGGCTAATTTTGAATTTTTTAATAATTTATAAAACATTTTATCAAACATAGTGAAATTCGACCCATTTTTCACATAAAAAAATTTGTAAAAAATGAATTTGAGTTTTTTATAAAAAGCTCATTTCAGTATACATTAGCCATCATTATATATATATCATAAAAAATTTACGTACATGTGAACAGTAGTTTCTCAGAAAAGGTGCATCGAGCATCAAAATTTACATTTTGGGATAAATTGATTTTAATGTATACAGTGGGGCTTCTAATCGGCTAGGAAACAAAAAAAAGGCTCAATTTACAATAAAAGATAAATATTTTGTTTTATATCAGACATTCAACTTTTAAGCAAAAACGAAGTACTTTGTTTACATTTTTCGCCAAATGGGCATGGCCCAGTTTCAACGATTTTAAAATAGGTTTTGAGGTCTTTTAATTACCCTAGATGTTATAGTAAGGTATTATTAGAAAGGTTAAAATCTATACAATTTGGAAAATGTAAAAATCTTAAATCGTCAAATAAATAAGATTTTAACTTTCCAACACCCCTTAATTTCTTTTATAAACATCGCACTCTAAAGCAACGCCAGGGTTATTGGCGAGGGGCCTCAGAATTTTGAGTCTTCAAGTGAGGACGTTGATACCTGTGTGAACTGGTATTCCACTCTCTAAACATCTACACAACATCAACGTGACGACTTCGTGCCTCGGCAGATTTAATGTGTATTAGCTCAGTGCGTCTCAAACTTTCAATATTTGTGACTCAATATTCAATCAATTTTCATCACGCCCCCTCCATACAATAATAATGTATTCAATTCGATAATACGATACATTGATGCTAAAGCTACGATACGACTTTAACCTCTTAAGTGCCGCCGGCGTATATGAACGTCTCACACTCAGCGAGTGCGTAAATTGCCCCGACGTATATATACGTCTTTCGAAGTACGGTTTTTTCTGTTCCCCGCTATCTATAAAATTGTTCCAAAGGCTTTGAAAAGCAAAAAAGACCTTGGCAGTGTTTTTGAAGGATTTGCTTAATTATTCCCTTTCTTCTCTACCAATACTCCACACAACCATGCATACATGCAAAATGGTGGCATTGAGGAGCAGATCACGTATATTTAATCAGTAATTAAGGAATTATAAACCGTACAAATTATCAAGATAAGTATTAATTTGTGTATATAATTTATAATATGACAAGCCCATGGAGTCACTGGTAATTATATATATATAGAACTTGTGTTCTCTTCACTTAATATTATTAAATTAACTATAAAATACATTGTGAAGTATAATGATACATTTATAAGTGTATTATATCAGTGTAAATGTTTTAATTTAATTTTTATTATTTCTTAATGTATTTTGTTTGCTTGCTTCCAATACATTAATAACTTTTTAAAATAATCTTTTGTTTTCAACATGCTTGCGCCCCCTTCCTGGGGTTATCACGCCCCTCTAGGGTGCGCACCCAACAGTTTGAGAAGCGCTGCATTAGCTTCAAAGGCATCATAATTCAGTCCCATGACTGGATAACGTCAGCCACGAGTTCGTGACCATGACGACTTGGCTACCACGGCCACTTAAAACGGCAGACAAAGCAGCAATCACAGTTTGTAGTGCGTTACTTCAATGACTCAAAACATTAAAAACAAAGAGAGAGAGAGAGAGCACAAATATATATATAAACTAAAGTTGAATTAACTTTGTATTGGTAAATATTATTTTTCTGTGTGTGTGATTCCAAAGATATTAATATACTTAGATAAGATTTATTATTATTATTAATGGACTTTCTTCTGTAAACTCGTACATCATTTGTAATAACTATAAAGTGGGAATTAAAAATCGCAAACCGTTTTCGAGATTATTGTTCGTATTATTATTTATGATTGTTATAAACAAAAAATAACTTTTACAATTAATTTTGAACTTTTAAACGGGAAAAAATATCATCATTCAGAAGAATTTTAATGTAATTAAATTTTTCGATGTATTACCAACAACACAACTGGGTTTCAAAGATCCTCTTAATTTGAATGATAACAGAGATAATGTTTTGTAAGTATGTTTTAAAACGTTTATATTACAATTAATTAAATAAAAATTAATTATGATCTGTGTGTTCTCAGTAAGCAATACATAACTGGGGACCTGAATTCTTATAAAACATTAAATTTTTTTTTATCTTTCTCAAAAGAGGACTCCGATTTACTAGACCCATGCGATTTACTTCTTTTTTTCGAAGTTGCACATTCCAACTTTAATGCAGCTCCCATATGGTGTTTTTTTTTTATTGTTTTTCCCAGACTGACAGTCATTGATGAAAATACCGTTACTCCGAAAGAGTGAAACAGTACAGTAGGGTTTGACAATTCAAGTTCTGCATTTTCAAGGATATATTTTTCACAGCGACAAATGATATTTTGCTTTCTTTTTTCTCAGACATACGAAATTCATAAAAGTATATTTATCCTTGAATACAAATTGAACATAAATGCAAAATTAATAGCAGACACGTGCATTTTAAAATGTGGCTAATAACTAAATTGTTTTTACTAAAACTGTAATTTTTTTAAAAAAAACTTTACATATGTAATTAGACATAATCTACAAACCAAACACTAGTTAGTTAGTAGTATTTATGTTCTACAATCATGAAGAAATAGCAAAAAAAAATATATTAAGGAAAAAAGTAAATATTTATTAAATTTTTCATTTTTTAAAATAAAAAAATGTATATTTCGTATTTTTTTAAAAATAAGAATAAATATTACTTCATTGAAATATCATGTCTTTTTTTTTTATTTACGAATAAAATCAAGGCACAATTTTTTGTATTTTCATATACCAATTTCAACTTTCAAGGTAGTTATAAAAAGAAAAGAAATGTAATTAGAATACTCTCGATTGTGATCAGAAATTCATCTGCAACACATGTGCAGTGTTATTGTAGCAAATGTAAGGCAAATATCACCTGAGAATCAATTTCAAAATAATATTTTTTTAAACAATATTCTTAATGTTAAAAAACTTATTTTGTTTCAGTAATTTGTCCGTTGCGAACCATCAAAAAGCTAACATTCATTATAAATAAGAAAAGTAAATGGTCTGTCATGAAAAACTTTTTATAATAATTTATTTTTTGAGCTGGAAGAGAGTCCTTTTGAAAATATCGGATGTAGTTCTAGTTTTTGATCAGTTATGCTATAATGAGAAGAAAATCTATGTTTTTTCAAAATGCAGCTTGGAAAGTTAAAAAAAAAAATTAGGCTTAAGAACACCGAAATTTGAAACTACAAAGAAAGGGAGCGAGAGAGATAGGCTGTGCCTCCCTTCCCTTCCCCGCCCAAAGAAAAAATAAAGAAAAGAAAGCCCCTGGTTTTGTTCTGAAAGAACACAAATCATGAGATTAGAAATCTTCCATTTTTCGAAAAGTGAAAGAAGCACTCTGAACATTCTTCTTAATTAAGTGGCAATCCTAAGTTTAACTCAGTTAATACTATTTTATTGATAGGGGGATACTTGAAAACCTTTGTAAAATTAACAGTTATTTGTAATTATTTTTCACAATACACAATAAGGTAAAAAAATGTTGATTTATAAAGCACCATTTAAATATTTGCATAATGATGACGAGAAATGTTACTTTTACCGTAAATTTTGCTAACAGTAATAAATAAGTTCGAAAAGACTTTATAAAAAATCTAATAAAATCTTATTTATTTAATTAGGAAGGCGACAATTTCAGATTTAAAATATTTCCAGCCTCGCATATTATTTAATTGTAGCTTATAAAACTGTCAAATTATGTTGCTCACCTCAAACGTGAAAATTATTTTGCTTTATCTATGAAGCAGAGACAATCTTGTGAATTATTCATTGACAGAATTATTTATATTACTTCAGTTCTTAATTAGTTTTGCGTGAGTTCGGCTTCTAAAGAACTGTCGAAGTGTATAAATTATTCTAAACAAAACCAGTCTCCATAATACTTAAGATGTTTGTCTATGTCATTTAGATAATATAGTACTAGATTTACATTAAATTAAAGATTTAAATAAATCACAAAGAAAACGAGTCAATAGATTATAGTTTTAACCCGACTAAATACATGCACGACTCAAGTTAAAATTACTGTGAGAAGGGGAGGGGTGAAACAATGCTGTATCACTGATCTCAAAGACACTACTGATAGAAACCAAATGTTTTTTGAGAGCAAGTCTTTCAAGGGCCGTAAGACAGTATCAACAATCGTCTCTCCTACTTAAATAAGTACCGCAACTCAAACTAAAATCTCACGATTGTAACAGATCCTTGAGGGAACAATTTTATGAGGGTATCGTGTTTATTTTCACAGATAAGAACTGTCTTGGCGCATTATGGGTTTAAGTAAAGTTCTCCCTAGTCTATAATTCGAGTTTCTTATTTATTCCACGTAGAGAAGATGCGGAGTTTGCGAAAAGAGGTGGTCCAAGGTTAAAGTTCGTTGTCTGCATCATTTCAAACGTGATCTGCAGACAGACAACATCCCGGCGGCCATTTGAATAAGTGGGTCAATGTTTTGGCGATATCTCGCCAAGTCAATAGCCAGTGGCGATGACACATTTGCCTATTAGAAGAAAGCGGGATAAAGACTAGTTTTCATTTATTAAAACATGCAACAAAGTGATTATTTCATCGGTAATTAGTGTTTTCGTCTGTTTAATGGCTGATATGGATCAATTTCTTTTGTCGGTGAAAAAAATAAATAAAACATCGTACCTATGAATGTGTATGGAAATGAATTTGTTGATTTTCACTCGAGTGATTTATTTGATTATGTTGATGGTTAGTGACAATTACTTTTCTAAACGTATCTGTTTCCTTTTCTTATTATTGTGTTCTTCCTTATATAATGTTTTTTGAGAAATAGGAACGCTGAACTATTTAAAAACATTCTCTTTAGCGCGTGTGGCGAGCATCGACTTTCAATATAATGTCAATCGGTTAAAGTTGTGAGAACGAGCAACGTATAAACTGGTTTTTGAAATACATTAGGTATTCTTGCATCGGTTCGTGGAGTTTAAACCTGAAAATGTGTTTGTATTCTAAATAACAAATCTTTTATGAACAAAAGTAAAAATTTAAAATTCAAGAAACAAAAATTGCCAAAACTATTTTTTAATAACTATCAAATTAACGCAATAATTTTTCTTTATTTATACTTAAGGATAATTAAAAGTAAAGTCAGATTTATATGTAAAAAAATTTGGATATTTGATTATTTAGAATTGTTTTAATTTATTCATAATATGAGAGATGGCGCTACGAGAGAGAAAAATGGAACAAATAAGTATCCGAAATCGAAAATGAGATTTACCGATATGCTCATCGAGGCAGCAAAAAGGCATTCCATGTATATATCTATCTTTAAAACGAAAGTAAAATTCAGTTAATTTTTAATTTTCTTCGAATAGCTAGTTTAGTATTTAGTGTACCCATTTTTAAAATATACATATAGAAGAGATGTTTGAATTTTTTTTTAATATCTATTATTCACAAGAAATATTTTTAAGAAGATTTTTTAAAAAAGAAATAAAATGAATTAAACGTGAAGGAATATTATTAATTGAAGATACTCGATGTTACTTTAACAAGCTCTTCAGGATTTTAACAGAATTTTATATATTTATAAATAGATTTTAGGGAAAAAAATAGCTGCAAAAATACCGAATTAGATAAAAATATACAAAGTTAACATGCATCCAATAAAACGCCTCAGGTAAAGCCATTCATAAATTATAACAAAATAAATAAAATAAAATATATTTCCTGATGTAATACACTCTGTCGCAAAAAAATATATGCACCCAGAAGAAATTGAGCTACATTCACGAAATTTGGTATGCATGTAGTGTATATGAAAATAAACAAATGATTAAAAATTCAGAACAAAATATCATTTTATTAAGCGGTTACAGCTTGCAAAAGGTTAAAAATCAGTAAGTAGTAAAGCCACCTCTGGCAGCTATACAAGCCGAAATTCGGCGTGGCATCGATTCAATTAGATCACTTATGACCCCCTGTGGAAGATCCTGCCATAATCTTTGCATCTGCGCAGTTAATTCTCCTGTATCTCGGAACGGCTGCAGTTGCCTTCCCAGCGCGTCCCAGACATTCTCTATTGGCGAAAGATCTGGTGACCTGGTAGGCCATGGTAGGACGTCATATCCTTGAAGACATTGTTGGGAGAGTCGCGCAGTATGTGGACGAGCATTATCCTGTTGATAAATGGCACCTGGGTGACTTGATAGCATGGGTAGCACAATCGGCGTTAAAATATCGTCCACGTATCTGCGAGCTGTCAAAGTGCCTTGAAGGACCACTAAAGATGATCGTGTGTCCCAAGAAATTGCTCCCCACACTGTCACACCTTGTGAAATTGATGTATGCCGCTCGACAATAAATGCCGGATCGGACCGCTGGCCGGTGCGCCTCCAGACACGTGTGCGGTGGTCATCAGCACTGAGACTGAATCGGGATTCATCACTGAAGATGACACGTCTCCAGTCTGTCACACTCCAAGTTGCCCGAGGTCGGCAAAAATCCAGTCGACACTGCCTATGATGTGGGGTCAGTGGTAAGCGTCTTAGCGGACGTCGGCTCCTCAAGCCAACTTCGGTCAGTCGTCTCCTTATGGTTTCTCTTGATGGCACTGGATGTCTGGAAGGAGGTAAGTGGCGTTGAATCGATGCTAGCGACGTTGTTGGTGCCGAAGTGGCCACTCTTCTGATTGCACGATCCTCGCGATCATTTGTGTTCCTGGGACGTCCTGACCCTCCGCGACGGTTCACTCTACCTTCTGTGATCCACTGTTGCCAACACCGAGCAACTACCATATCGCTCCGACCGAGGTGGCGGCCGATACGTCTATTCGACCAACCTGCTTCTCTGAGGCCTATTATACGGCCCCTATCAAAGTCCGTCAGCTGCTCGTACTGCCACCGGTTACGTCTTAGAGGCATCCTAAGTCTCAATATCGTCTATCAAAGTCATCAGATTGGTTTGGATAGCCGTACGGCGCTCGTACTCATGCTTTTAAACTCTCCCAGTTGCGCAACTAATATGCGCATAGCACACTTAGCCTTGTCTCATTGGCTTCGAAATTTTAATCATTTGCATATCTCTTACCAGACTACATTCTTGCCGAGTTTCGTGATTGTAGCTTGATTTCTTCTGGGTGCATATATTTTTTTGCGACAGAGTGTATAAATAATTTTCAATATCTAAGAACTCTGAAAGAATATTATAAAATATTTATTTTCTGAAAGTAAATGCCATGTCGAAACATTTTGAAAATCCCTAAGAATATTAGACATTTGCCATCGCACGCACCAATAAAAGGACGAACGTTATGATGGAGTCTTTCTCAACTGATACGTTTGTTTTCGAACAAAGGAAGATTCAAGTCAATCAAAACTCGTGACTAAACAACATGTCTATAGATTTCATCAAAACTCATTTTAAAATATCAGACAGTTCTGTCTGCAAGTCTTCCTGACAAGCGATTTTATTATATATTTCACGAAAAAGTTTTATGGCTTTACAACACATGTCAGTTTCAAAAATTCGATTGAAATAAATATTTCATGTCCTTTATAATTATACAAATTCTAGTTGTAACGGGATTTCATGCAAATAGTCTTGTTTGCTGTCGCAATCGAGATCAATATGAAAACGACATCGAAAACTGAATTGACTTTACATTTTTTTTAAAAAAAAGTTTATTAAAAATGAGTATCATGTGTATGTGTGCGAGAGTGTACAAAAAATTCTAAATACAATCATTTTTATTCTTATTCCGTTCAGGACCAGGTGATTTTTCCTGTTAAGCCTAACTCTAATTTAAAATTCGTATAAAAAATCACTACTGTAATAAAATACGCCAAAATTTATAGTTTATAATAATTCTAAATTCCATATGTTCCAAATTCAGATCACAGTGGGTGGTTTTAGGGGCCTCAGAACGGGGAAAACGCAGTCTCACAGTTGATGCTGTATTCCCTGAAGTGATCAAAATCCTGAATGGATTATTCTGTATTTTATCATATTATTTTCTTCAATTTTTCATTAGTAAGCAACAAAATTTATGGAAATTTTGTAATGTCTTTTATTTTATCCTTTATTACATTCTAGAATTTTGAAGAAGTTATTATTACTTTTACTTCTGGTAAGTTGTTATTCTTTCATTCGCGTAAGTTATTAATCTTCATGGATCCTTATATAATTAAAATTTCAATATTATCTGTATCATTAACTTATTTAAACAACAAATTATTTTTAATAATAGTTCAGATGAGGACGTAAAGAACATATGGTTCAAGAAATTCTATTATATACATAACTTTATCCTTTTTTCCCCTTGTAATAAACGCGTTGACGTTTTTTTCAACCAAAAGAATTGCGTACTAATAATACCAAGTAGAAAATGTGCAATTTTTTAAAAAAAAAAATAAATAAATAAAGGATAATGATATACCTTTTAAACACACGAACTTTGTAAAAAATGGATTTCAAAAGAACAGGATATGTTTATCTTATTTTTTTTGCAAAACTAAAATTTTCCAAGGCGCAATTTCTATTTCAAGAAAATCCGTCCAAACAAATCTAAATATTGAAATCTATTTTTTAATGCAAAACTAATTAAATGCGTCGAACCTTAATTGAAAACTCGGCACACAAAAAACTCTTAAACTTCATTCCGAGAAACCTTTATTGAACCCACTTTTCTTGAATCGCTATCTTCAAGAAAGTCTTTAAAAAACGAACTGACATAACATTTACGGTAATTTTTTTTAAGGAAGTTCCTCGTAGGTCCCCAGATTACTTTCTGTACGTTTATTCGTCCGTGCTTACGTAAAAGAAAGACACGCGGCACTGGATTTGTTTTGGTTTTTAAGGTACAATAAGAAAAAAGCTAAAACCGTCTTCAACTTTCCTCAGCCTCATCAAGTGACTCACTGAGGTGAAAGTAACTGTCCATTGTGTTTTGTTCGGTTTTTATGACGGGTCCTTGAAGGAGTATTCTCTTCACGGATGACGAGAAGAGAATTCGCTTAACCCGGGTCAAGAAGTTACCCGTGATGTTGAAAATTTTAAGAAAACCCCCTAGATTATTGCGGTGTTCGTTTCCGTATAGATTAGAGCAGAGAAAGTACTTTTAAATCCTTCATTTTTTCCCCCCAAGATGTTGTGTTATGTTTTTAAGATTTCCTGTGGTTTCTTAATGTACGTTTGTGTAAACGGTGATTTGTTTAGTTGAATTTTTATCAGGGTCAAAGGGTTAATGATGGAATCCATAATGGATAGGAATTTAAAACAAGAAAAAGATTGCTTTTAAATTCTTGTCCAACTCAACAAATTAAAGCAAGTGTACCGGAAAAAAAGTAAATTTTGAACATCTTTTTTTACATTTGCTTTACACTAGATCCCTAAAATCCCCCCCCCCCAATTATGTTCAAACGTAAAAAAGAAAATTACAAAATTATCATTAAAGATCTCAATAAGGATTTCCCCAACTACGACGTCAAGTTAGCAGGAAAATACCTTAAAATTTTTACGACAACCAGCGCTGAACATCGCGCCTTAACTGACTACCTCGACGAAAAGCGCGAGGAATTTTACGTTATAAAGGGTGTTTTTTTAGAGGTTTAGAACTTTAAATTGCAATAAAACAACGATATATTATTCGATTGACATGAATTTTTTTTTATTCGAAAGATAATCTTGTGGCATTACATTTTAAATATGATTTCTGGCATATGACTGCCACGGCTGGCTCGGATGTAGTCCAATCTGGACGTCCAATTTTTGATGACTTTTTCTAACATTTGTGGCCGTATATCGGCAATAACACGATGAATGTTGTCTTCCAAATGGTCAAGCGTTTATGGCTTATCCGCATAGACCAATGACTTTACATAGCCCCACAGAAAATAGTCTAGCGGTGTTAAATCACAAGATCTTGGAGGCCAATTCACAGGTCCAAAACGTGAAATTAGGCGGTCACCCAACTTGTCTTTCAATAAATCGATTGTGGCACGAGCTGTGTGACATGTTGCGCCGTCTTGTTGGAACCACAGCTCCTGGACGTCATGATTGTTCCATTCAGGAATGAAAAAGTTAGTAATCATGAATCTATACCGATCACCATTGACTGTAACGTTGTGGCCTTCATCGTTTTTGAAGAAGTACGGACCAATGATTCCACCGGTCCATAAAGCGCACCAAACAGTCAGTTTTTCTGGATATAACGGTGTTTTGACATACACTCGTGGATTAGCTTCACTCCAAATGCGGCAGTTTTGTTTGTTGACATAGCCATTCAACCAGAATTGCGCTTCATCGCTAAACAAAATTCGCTTATGAAAATCGGGAACAACGGCAATCTCGTTTTGGGCCCATTCGACGAATCTACGCCTTGCTTGATGATCGTTTTGATGAATTGCCAAACCAAACTGAGAATAAATCACTTGACAGCTGTTAAATCGGTTGCCATCTTGGAAAGTAATGCCAACTTAAACTTCTATACCTGAAAAAAAAACACCCTATAAATCCGCTAGATTCCCGCCCCCAGAAAATGGACTCCTCAAAGGACTCCCGGTTTCCACTGAAATCGGTGAGATCCAAGCAGATCTAAATTCACAAGGATTTTGTGTCGAAAAGGTGGCCCAGCTCACCAGGTCGAAAACAAAATCCCCGCTCCCCATTTTCATGGTCGAGCTCAAAACATCACTGGACTCCCCAGATATCTTTAAAAAAATGTTGCTACCTAGCTGTGCAGGTCGACACTTAACAGACGGCCGGAGGTTTCGCAATGTTACAATTGTAACTTGTTTAACCACTCGTCAAAAAACTGTCACATGCGCACTAGGTGCTTAAAATGCGGATTGATTGATTGACTGAATATTAACGTCGCACTGTTCAGCTACACGAGGGCTTTTGGCGACGGACCACGTAATTTTGAACCATGGTCAAGTGACGTGGACGACACCTGAGCTGGCACCCCCCTCTCCTAACTACCACACCACACCAACGGGAGGACGTTTCAGCTCTCGACAGATTTAACGTGCATCGCTGCCCTACACGGCGGGTCTTTAGTGGTACAGGGTTCGAACCCGTGACAAAGCAAGCCACAGTCCGATACCTATACCACTCGGCTACCGCAGCCACCTTAAAAAATGCGGAGAATCTCACCGAACTAGTGAATGCCCCATAAAGGAAACAAATAACTAACCCCATATGCATTAATTGCTGCAAGACAGGACATATGGCTAACTAGAGCCAGTGTGAAGATTTTCCCAAAAATAAACAGAAAAAAGGTGAAACGATCACTAATCGTATCATCAAAAGAACTGAAGTTAAAAAACCCTTCAAACAGACTACACCCGATCTCTCTTTTGCAGCCGCCCTCTCGGGCGCTCAAAATAAAAATAAAAATCCCGGAACTTCGGCCAGCACCGAAAAAGCCCCTAGAACCAATGAAAATAATAGCAACGAAAATTACTTTGGATTCAATGACGCGATCATCGAGTTGAAGATTCTTCCTTGATTACCCCTTTCTCTTGGAAATGGGAAGACAGTTTAGGAATGCAAAAGATGAAGAGAGGATTGATATTTTTTTATCAAAATCTCATTAACAGTTACGACCGAAAGACCTAAGATTCGCTTTATGGCCCAATTTCCAAATATTACTCTAAACATTTAAGATTTTCCTAATACCGTTCGAGAGAGATTTTATTTTTTTCTTTCTGCCAACTCCCCCTTTTCTTCCGAGCGACCCGTCCTCCCAATGGGAGACGAGCAGCCCGATCAATGGAGAATTCTTCTCCCGTCTCAGATCGCATTCCTCCCTGCACTTCTCAATCCCAAGACACGTCGAAAGCTCGCTCGCCCATTGGCCGGGAAACCCTCGGCCATTGGTCGAACGAGTCACTGACGGGGTCGCTCGACGACCCCGCAATTTTTTAGCAACCCAGTACATATATTTCCACGTTAATTTTAACAAGGGCAAGTAAAGAATTTCAATGCTATCCCCCAAATGTTCTGATAGGAGATTAAGATCTCTCCAGAGATCAGGAGCTCCGATGGAAATGCCAACATCTTTCACTAGATTGCCCAAAGGAAGTCATTTTGACCGCTTTTTGATTTCAATTAGAAAAAATTACATATATAATGAACAATTTCTTAGAGTTTTTTAGAATATAATTTTTTCCAAGTGAAGAAATTTTTTTTTATTGTTAATATTTACTAATAACTTGTTATCTGACAGCAAATAATATAAAAAATATTAAAAATTAATTTTAAACAAATTTGTTTACACATTAATCATTCTTTCCCAATGCAGTCATTTTGACTGCTTTTGGGCAATATAGGTATATATTAAGTTTCAGTTTTTCTAGTGTTAAAAATGTACAAGCAAACGTACAAAAAATTATTTACAAGAACGAAAATTAAAACCTTTTTAGATGGGATTGTATGAAATTATCGTCTTCAAGTAATTAATATCTATGAATTACATTCACATCAAAGTGACAGGTACTATTCTCTTCAATTACTTATAAAAAACACCACAACAATCATTTTTACGCGATTGTATGTATTCTACAATCAATGAATACTTATGCACAATGGCGTAACGCACACCGCCGCATTGCGGAGAGCCCTAGAGAATCTAGGGGGCCCAAACCCTGACTGACGCTAAGAATGTATTTTGGCTTGCGGCCCAAAACCTGACTTTGCAGGGGGGGGGCCTAATATTCTCCGTTACGCCACTGCTTATGTATTGATTTCAATACAGGTTCATACCTTTTAAAAAGATTAATATAAATATTTAGACTTGATACAAAAAAAGTTGCCTATACGTCAATTGGTAGATCGAAAGGCTTCTGCAAGCACTCATGTAGCTGATTCGAACACTTAAGATATTGTCTCCAGATAGCGCCACGTCATCACACGGGATAATTGTATAATATTAAGTTCAATTTATATAGTGCATCAAATGTGAAATGTAGTTCTTTAATCCATAGCAGCTTACGGAAATGCTTTCACTAGTACGTATCCTCTAATATCTAAAAGTTTGGAGATAATCGACACACAAGAGGCGCAACAATTATATATTTCATTTAATTTGATTTATATTGCAAGTACTTTTTTGTTAAGTTCCGCAATTTGACACTTTCTGCTTTTGTTTTTATGTTTCTTCGATTCTTTAAAGCGATGACTCTGGTTTGATTTATGTTCTTTAATTTTATCAATCCTTTGCTAAGGTAGGGAGCTTCTCAAAATACTCAGAACGTAAAATAAAACAGAAAGAGTTTACGACAACGTAGTAAAAGTGCCAGCTATAGCCACCCACCCGGTATAGTGGTTAGTGACGCTGCGGTGCCGTAGAGTCTGGGTTCGAATCCCGTAGTTGTTTGTAAATGTATAGTGCTTTTGCAGCATGGGGTACTCTAAATACTCATGAAGCCACAAGTCTTCTCGTGGGGTTGGTGGAAGGGGAAGAGAGGTGTGAGACACCTGACCACCCCAGGGTGTTTTTCCTCGAAATTGTGGTCGAACCCAGCAAAATTGTATCGTCACCTGTGTGGGGCTCAAAGCTACGGCTAACGACAGGTGTATATCAAGCCCTTTGCTGCGATGAATTTCGTGGGCATCGTCAGACAAATGGCATTAGTAACAACAAATGCCATCTATGGTCAACAAAAAGCGGAAAGTTGCACTAGTGGGATCAAAGTGATGGATTTCGTAACTTTGAGCTACAACCAGATGAAGACAATAAATTAAAGCCAGTGTTTATCTATTAATACGGTGTTTATCAACCTTTGTGACACGAGAGATTGTCAAATTTGCCACAAGGGTCTTGACACATAATTAAAATTACATGGTTTGTAACTTTGAAATAGCAATAAATACTTTTTAGATTTAGTTTTTATATTATTTTGTCCTTAATTATAATTGACTTTGATTTCACTTAAAAGCTACTTTCTTTTGCTTTTAGTTAAATGTGAAAGGCTAATCAACCCATTTGTAATTTGTAAGACACCAAATTTCACAACAGAAAAAGAAGTACTTGATTTGTGAACCGATAAGTTTTACCGTTCAACATTCTTCGGAAAAAATGCATTCTTGGCAAAAATGTGTACTCTGCGATCAGTTTGAAAGCTATTGAAATTGAACTAAACTTCGCATTATGGTTTCGTGAATTCAAATTTTCAACATTGACAGAAACCAAATTCTAAAATATGAAATTTTTAAATTTGAATTTTTAAAAATTGACGATGAGATGCGAACTTGTCTGACCACTGTGGAACAGTGTTTTGGTTTAATTTGTTCAAGAAAATGTTGGCTCAGTCCTCTGAGTAAATTTTTTTAATGGATTTTTTTCATTTCGTATTATACAACTTTAAAATTGTTTTAATATTCAGGTGTGTCACCAGATATTTTTAGAGGGCCGTGAACTAAAAAAGCTCGAGAAAAACTGCATTAAGTTCTCATCATTTGAAGATTTAAACGTATTGTAAAGACCATTTTAAAAGCTATATATTAAAATGCACTCACTTGAAGATTTTGCGAAAAGTGGATTTTACAGTTCAGAAGCTTCATTTAACGGGTTCTTCACGCGCATTCCAATTAATCCTCAAGGGAAAATTCTTTTAATGAATTGTTTGATTTTTGAAAACCTCTTTCTGTGAAGGAACCGTGACGCATGCAAATGAGTCCCACTATTTAAAGTTAAGAGAAACGAGTTCACGGAGGAAGTTAGTAGTGAAATCACAGATGGAGTTAACTTAAATTATATCTGTGAAAACTATCATGTGGAAAATATCAACTTATCTTGGAATAAAACTTGTAGCCGCAGTGGCGCACACAAAAGGGGGTCCGGACCCCCCAAAGCCCTTGATATATAATTCTAAGTATATAGTACGTAAAATTTAATTAATTACTTGCTATTAATGATTAATTTTATTAATTAATGCTAATTATTTATTCAAAAACTAGTTTTTTACTGTGTTTTGTTCCCGAATATCGACAAAATCAAAAGGAGCATGATAGAAGAATGGTAAACTTTCGACCCTGGACCCCCCTGAAAAATTCCTGTGTTGTACGCCACTGTGTAGCCGTATTATCAATGTCAAGATCTCTATTAGATTTTCTGATCCAGTGCGTCAGTCCAACTTCGTTTTATTCAGATGGTATCTTTATACTAATTAGTATAATTAGGGCTAACTTTTGCTCTCATTAGCCAGTTGCATCCACATTAGATTTTGAATCGAATTAAATAAAAGTTATTGGTATTTTTTAATGTGTCTCATCATTTGGTTGTCTCGCACACTAACGCGAGCTCTGGTTAGGGATGGCGATCTGAGATGGATTAATCAAAGAATCGATCTCTCGGGCCAAAAAATCGATTTATTAAATCGATATGTAGCACTGAATCGATTCAGTGAATCGATATTTCATCCTAGTAAATCGACATTCTATTTTTTTTCTGCTTTGGTAAAAATCATAAAATTAGTTACAATTAGTTGAATGTACCATCTTTAATTTTACGGTGTTGGCGGTTAAAGCGTTAATTACTCAAAAACTCGCGAGATGCCTGTGTGCTTAGTTCCTTCGCCTCTCTTCAATGAATGAAGTTATGTTTGTAATCTTTGACTTTTTGTATTTGTTGATATTGCACCATTTGCTTATGCCTTGATTGACAGACTGTAATAATATATTGAGATTAGCGAAATAAATATTTACTTTTATGTAATGTTTGTTACTGAATAATAAGTAATTGAGTGCAAAGAATAACAAGTAATCATCACGTTCACTCAATAGCCATGATGTGTATGAGTATCGTGGGATCATCTGTTCCTTGTGAGTGCCTTTTTTCGATAGCCGGCAACGTCGCAAGTGATGAGCGGGACCGCTTGGATCCCAGTATACTTGACAGACTGTTGGTTTTTAAAAAGGTTAGATATAAAGCATTGGGAACTATAAGCTATATTGTCCATTTCTAAACTTTTTAATGTTGTTTTTATTATTATTAATGCCACCTGATCGGCAAATGCCAGATCAAGGCCCACGAAATTCATCATGGCAAAGGGCTAAGTGACGCCTGTCGTTAGCCGTACTTTGAGCACCGTACAGGTGACAGAATGATTTAGCTCGGTTTCACCCCAATTTTGAGGGAGAACACCCTGGGGGTGGTCAGGGGCCTCCCACCTCTCTTCCCCTTCCACCAACCTCACGAGAGAACTTGCAGTTCGACGGCTATTTAAAGTACCCCATGTCGTGCAAGCACTATACATTTACAAACATCCATGTCTTCTCCGGTATTCGAATCCAGTCCCAACGGCACAGCAGTCAGCGTCACTAATCACTATACCGGATGAGCGACAAACTTTTTAATGTAACAAATACATTTAGAAAATAAATGTCTTCTTTTATACCCGATACTTTGATATGCTAATAAAAATAATTTTGTAATTGTCAAATTCCCTAAAACTAAAAAATTCCTTGATTTTATTGATAAGAGATCGTTTATTGTTATATCTCTTGTTTTTCATAAAATCGATTTATATTTGCATTAAAAACGCAGGCTTGAAAAAAAATCGATTCTTTAGAAAACGATCTTTTATAGACCTCCAATATTTGTGAATCGATTCATTAGGTTACGATTCAAATCGATTTAAAAATCAATCTTTTTTGGGAAGAATCTCCATCCCTAGCTCTGGTTCGCCACACATTTCTGGCTGAATCTCGAACTTTTAAGCTTTTTTAAACCAGCCGATGATTTCACGAATTAGACGACAGGGACTCAAACGTTGACAATGATTTATTTACCGATAGGCATCATGGAAGACAACTGTTGTTACTTC
This sequence comes from Trichonephila clavipes, assembly GCA_019973935.1. Lineage (NCBI taxonomy): Eukaryota > Metazoa > Arthropoda > Arachnida > Araneae > Nephilidae > Trichonephila > Trichonephila clavipes. Next base: position 506,628 of record BMAU01018474.1, on the reverse strand, counting down.
ACAAGACACATGATAAATTAAAGTTATTTTGGTGCAGATAGAGCTCCAAGATCTAATGGAACAGGAAACAAACCACTATTATGCTACATGTCTTGCTTTTTGGAATAGTGTTAGTGGGTATTTATGTCGCATCTTTAGTATCGGACGTTTTCAGGAAATGATGAGGGGACGCGTGACAGATCTTTGCTCGTCATTCGATCTAAATCTCTGCGCATTTCAGATTTAGGGTATAAATGTTATCTCAGTCGCTTTCGGAAAAGCAGTGTTTACTCTTTTTACTGATAACATAGGAGCTCATGCATCAAAAGTATGCATTATCATCTTGCGAATATTTGAAGAATGCTTTATATAAACACGTTTAGATTTATATTCTTTTTTACGCGAGATCCGAACATAATATGATTTGCGTTTAGTGTTTGGTAACAATGTATAAATCTAAACCCGGCAGCTAATGAAAACCACGAGAAACAAAATGTACATTTTGCAGAATAATTTTGAAAATGCAAATAGCCGTCCCCGTCTGTTTCGCATTCTTTATTATTTTATAATTAATCATTCTTACCATAAAGATATTGAAAGTGAAAAATAACGTTAGAAAAATTTGTACCGCAGAATCGAATGTATTAGTAAAACTACAAAAGAAATAATAGAATAAACTATATGAATAAAAAATGTAAAATAACACTAAAAACAAAAGAGAATGATAGTAAACCTGTAGAAGAATAAATAACAGGAAAATGTGCGAAAAATTCCCTTCGTCGTAAGCGAAACTCAATGACCAAGGTAATGATGAAAATAATTAATAAAAATATGTGTATTTTGATAATCCGGGTTTGATTGATTATAAATATCACACGTGGGCTATTGGCGACGGATTTCAGTACGGTCACGTTACGAAGGCCCGAAATGGTATTCCACTTGTAATGGCCTCCCCTTAGGGAAGCCTCCTTCTCATCTAATCGACCTAAATTTGTGAAAGGTAAAGATTGATGACCCAGACTAACCATGATAAATTCAATTTATTATGACCAAAGATAATATTCCAAGACAAGAGCAAATATATATTTTTAAGGGAAATTCTAGAGTGATAAAACGAGAGCTCAAAACCCTATGTGAATAAGCCCACGGAATCCTAACAGTTTAACTTTATTCAATGTTATTTTAAGAATCCTAACTTCCTTAATTTATTCTAATAGTTAAAGTCCGACTTTTAGTCGCGCGGCTAAATTCGGATCCTTATTGTAACAGCACTGCTTTCAGCGACTCGGCTCCTTTTCCTTCGACTCCACGATTATTAAACTTCAACTATATATACACTAGCTAATCTGCATATAAAGGTTTCTTCTTGAGAGGTATGGCTGTGAAATAACGCGATTTGCTGGCCCAAAGATTCCCCAAGAGGGACTAGTAGAAATTCTCGTAAAGCCCCGTCACATACTCTCTAATCTTTATTGGCACCGGCGACTTGACTGACTACAGCCACGAACTTGCACACATGACCATTTAGCTAATGCACTTTTTCATCAGGAAGAAATAGAATTGATATATTATTCTCTCAATCGAAAACTCTTTGGAGTGCCTTATCTTCAAAGTTTTGAGAAGTGAGATAAGCTAGCTTTTCCCATTTCATTACAAAAGTAATGATTTTAATTCTCTCAGTATTAATTTTATAAAATAACCACCCATTTAAACTTTGTAAATTAAACTGATTAAATGAAAAGAAATTTGTCATCCAATTAATATTTTGTTCTTAGGTTGGATATTCTAAAAATGTACGAAGTGCTGACATTATTACAAAGTTTGACTAATGTAAATAAATTATATAAATTTACGAGATTTCTGGAAAATGTGGGGGCAATTGACCAAAATGAACAGACCATTAAGACCAAAATGAACAGACCATTAAACAATGTAAAAAAAGGAAGTATCATCACAAGAAAGAAAAACTCCAGGAAGAATGCAATAATATGTCTCTCTCTGTATATACATATATATATACACTGATGTTCAAAATTAAGAGATTTTTCGTCGATTATCTCAAGAACTCAATTCAACTGAACTCAGTGGTTCAACGGCCCATGAGGAGAAAAGCCTACGGTGCCCATATCAATTTACATGATCTTGGGCGCTGAGGTTCAAGAGCAGATGTTCCGGTTAGGTGGTCAATCTGGCACGAAAAAAAAAATCTCTAGAACTACTGGGTAGATTTTAACGAAATTTGGTATGTACTGCAGCGAACATTATTTCGAAACCAGTTGATGACGTCAGAGACCAAGAGGGGATAGTGTTACTGCCTGAAGAAGTAGGGGAGAAGGGTTTTCTAGAATCCATTTCCCCAATGTTCCGAGATAGACTCCTCTAACGGACGCGTGCGAGGACCAATTTAGGGTCCCGGCTGGAAGGAGAAAGCAAAAACGTGCTCTAACTGCAAATGGCGTTTTAGTATGTTCTTGTAAATATAAACATATAAACATATATATATATATATATATATATATATATATATATATATATATATATCCAGCCTCACTGTGTGTTTTCGTGCTCACTGTGTGTACCCAATAACAGTACATAGAGCTGATGTAATTCAAACCAATAATCATTTAAAAATTAAAATACACACACATGATCGTGCATAACACTCATCAAATATAATAAAAACAATTGGTTGATAGGGGGTATGGTCTCCTCTTTCAGATAAACAAGCCTCACACCGGGATTTTATACTGGAAATAAGGAAATTTACGAGTTCCTGAGGCAATTAATCCTACTCGCGTTCAGCAACTCTATTTTCAGGCCTTGGATGGAACTTAATGGTAGTGAGGGGTGCAAGTTGCAATTATTCTCCCTACAGCGTCCCAGTTCTATAGGGATGAGGTCTGGAAATCTAACTCAGAATGGATTGGTCAGTGTTAAGCGCGATCACACACACACACACACATACATACATACACACATACATACACACATACATACATACATACATACGTGTGTATCTTAACTTTTGAATGGTTATGTTTTTTTGTGTGTATCAGTCTTGTATACATACCAAAGTTCATTATAATCTGCCCAATAGTTCTAGAGATAATAGAAAAACCTAAAAATTCTCTTAAGTTTGTGTGTGAGCACCAGTAAAAATAGAGAGAAAGCGAGAATTAATTTACATACATAATTTCAGGAGTGTCAGAAATAACAAATGCACATAAATAGGAGCATCTTCACTAAAAAACCAATGGCATTCATAACAAGACGTTATAAAGCATTCAAGTTATTCGGACAGCGCGTTACATGAAATCAGATAAACATTTATCATGTGTGCGTCTCCCCCTTACCTATATTTCCCATTTTTAGATCATGTCCGAAATTTTTGTAGAGTATTAATTTCTTTGATAGAAGTTTGCGGACCCAATCTAAATTTTATATATATGCTCGAAACCGAAGAAAATTACCGTAAAACTCGGCGTAGAACGCGCACTTTGAACACAAAAAATAAGATCGAAAATTAAGGGTGCGCGTTATACGCCGGGTATAAAAACGATAGCTTTAAAAATAACAAAAAGGATGGGCATAAAAAAATTTACTTCTAGATGTATCGAAACACTGTTTATTTAAAAGAAACCACTTGCCTTATGAACAAGAACAGTTGTAATTCTAGAAGTATACTATTTTTTCAAAGGTCTGGGATAATATCTCGAATAAAATACTTCAAAACATAAAAGCAATGTATATTAATATTTCAGATTTCTTCGTTAAAAAGGGGTTGCGCGTTATACGGCGAATATACCTAAAAATTGAAAAATTTAGCTTGAAAGTACAGGTGCACGCTATACGCCGGATTTTACGGTAAATGTGTAGTGGAACAAAGATCCCAGGTTACTTACTCCAGAGAATCGAGGTGGGGCTGCGGTAGCCCAGTGGTCAAGGTATCAGATCATGGCAGGCATGTCATGAGTTCGAGCCCAGTACATCTAAAGACCCGCCGTGTAGGGCAGCGATGCACGCTAAATCTGTCGAGAGCTGAAACGTCCTACCGTTGGTGTGGTGTGGTAGTTAGGAGAGGGGGTGCCAGCTCAGGTGTCGTCCACGTCACTTGACCATGGTTCAAAATTACGTGGTCCGTCGCCAAAAGCCCTCGTGTAGCTGAACAGTGCGACGTTGTTAATATTCAATCAATCGACCAGAGAATCGAGCTCACCCAAAGGGTTTAGAGCTGCATCCGACCCTTCGAGAAGTTATTTTATTTGCCAAGTAAACAAAAAACATGTACAAAAAGCTCCCGAATGAGGGACCTTCCCCCAAAATTCTTGAGAGCCGGAGAAGAAAACAGTAAAAGCACTTTAGTTACAACGCAAATACAAAAAAAAGAAAAAAAAAAACACTTGCTGGATGGGGAGATGAGGTGCCGACTCGGGTATCGATCTCGTCATCTGATTGTTGTTACTAATGGCACCTGATCGGCAAAGACCAGATCAAGGTCCAAGAAATTCATCATGGCAAAGGGCTAAGTGATGTCTGTCGTTATCCGTAGCTTTGAGCACCATACAGGTGACAGAACGATTTAGCTCGGTTTCACCCCAATTTTAAGGGAGAACACCCTGGGGGTGGTCAGGGTCCTCCCATCTCTCTTCCTTTTCCACCAACCTCACGAGAGGACTTGCGGCAAAGGCACTATACATTTACAAACATCCATGTCTTCTCCGGGATTCGGACTCAGGCCCTATGACACAGCAGTCAGTGTCGCTAACCACTAGACCGGATGGGTGACCCTCCCCCCCACCCCGGAAATGGTTATAAGACTACGAGGCGTAAGTTTGACGGTCCTTCACTTCGCGCAGAAATTGACACAGCTGGCTTAAAATGCAACACAAACTTGAATAAAATATTCAATAAAATTTCTTTAATTTTACAAGTCAAATGTATCTGTATGAGGGAAAAAGCGATTCAGTCATCAGGAGATCTCCGGAACTATTAAATCCAAGGACTGTAAATTTGGCAGGCATGTTTCTTTCGTTGAGTAGAGACGCTAAGAACGGGTTTTACAGAAATTCTTCCAAAGGGGGAATGTGTACGGGGCATAAAACACAAATATACTTCCTTTCGTTTTAGAAATTCAAGCCCTTTCCTTTTAAACCAAGAGGGGAGGTCTATAAAAATATTTTTTGAGTACAATTGAAAGCATAGTGCTATATAGAACTGTGACATCAAAAACTTTAATATATATTAACATCATCACGAAATACCATGAAAAGTGAGTGGGTAGCGGCTAGTATTCCACATTTGACGGTCGATTATATTTCAACTAGTGCCAAATAAAAGCTATTTTTCCTGTAGAATTTACGTTTTTTACAGTCTTTATTGTGAGATATATTAACAATGAAATGTGTAAAGATATTAAGGAACATCAAATATACAAATACAATGAAATTGAAAATAAATTTTTCCTAAAAATAATATAATTCTTAAAGTTATAAATATTAATGAAATTCCTATAAACATTAAAATATTTTTAATTGGACGTTGAAACGTAATTAATTCACGCGGAAGCAGATAATTTTTTAAAAAAGATAAAACTTTACTTAATTTAAAAGCATTTGGAAGGTTATTCACGTCCTCAAAAATATTTGAAGAATTTTTCTACTTAACATTCTTTTATCTTGTTTAAAAAAAAGAAAAAGCACCAAAAAAATTTTTTGGATTATATTTTATAATACCGGGTGGGCAAAAAGTCCGTAAAAACTTTAAAAATTCATAAAATCCGGAGAAATGAACGAAAATAAAAACTGTTTGTAGGATCAGCATTAGTATGTCACGGGATTTTTTTTAAGCTAGAAAAAATAGTTCGAAAATCATCCGGTAGGTGGCGCTGTTACAAGCGTCTGTGGTGTAAATATGCAAATTAGACGGCTATAAAAACCTTTGCTCTCAATGAATCCACATTCATTTCCCCATTACATACAGTGAATGTGAACAAGGATGCTCAGTGCGCCGGATAAAGCTTTGTGGGTGAAATTATTTTACATGAACGAGGAATCAGCGACCATTGCCTTGCGTAAATTCCGAGTTCAGAGAAATGTGAAGAGTGGAAAAGGCCCTTTAACACCTGCAGGTCTCTTAAAGTTTGTTAAACGTTTTGAGGAAACAGGAAAGTTGGAGGATCGAGCACGAGCCGGACGACCATGCTTGAAAGAAGCACGTGGACCCTGTATTGCTGTCGAAATGGAAGCGATTGCGTCCGAAGCAGCTTCAGGGACCAACAGTGCTCGTGAAGCTGCCAGACGATTGGGCTTACCACCATCATCTGTCCGCAATATTCTTCGTCGAATCCTCCAGCTGTACCCATACAAATTGCAATCGTGCCTTGAACTTTTGCCAGCAGATACCGCACAGAGGGAAGCATTTGCGAAGTGAGCCTTCTCTAAAATGGAACAGGACATTTCTCGCTTCATGGTGACGTTAACCATAACTGTCCCATTTGGGCGACCTCTAATCCACGTGAGTACACACAGAAGCATTGCATTCCCCAAAAGGGACAGCATGGTGTGGTTTCACGGGTTCATTTATCATAGGACCCTTCTTCTTTGAAACGCAGTGCCCAGTAAATGGATGGATAATGGAAGCGGTAAATGCTCAGCGTTATCTAACGCTTCTGCGGGAGACTGTCGTGCCATGTTTAATTCAACGAGGTCAGATTGCGAATGTCACGTTCATGCAGGATGGAGCAACCAGTCACACTGCTAACCCGGTTAAGGCATTCCTGATACAGACGTTCGGGGAAGACAGAATCGTTAGCAGGCGCTGGAGGTACCCATGGCCTCCTCGGTTTCCAGATTTAACACCGGCAGACTTCTGGTTGTGAGGATATTTGAAATCTCGCGTGTATTTATCCGGTCCATCAAGTCTGTCGGAACTGAAAGATGCGATCCGCAGAGAAGTATCCTCCATACATCCGGACGTGTTGCACTCTGCCGTTGCTGGATTTGTCACTCGCCTGGAATGTCTTCTCCCCTGTGGTGGTGGTCATGTGGTGTAATAAAGTTGTGAAAGTTTTCTGTTCATTATGTATGCATTGTTTCTTTGATTTGCGTACATCAGCGCCACCTACCGGATGATTTTCGAATTATTTTTTTTCTAGCTTAAAAAAATCCCGTGACATACTAATGCTGATCCTGCAAACAGTTTCTTTTTTCGTTCATTTCTCCGGGTTTTATGAATTTTTAAAATTTTTACGGACTTTTTGCCCACCCGGTATTTGCAACTACCTATTTAAAAATGTCAGAAATAAAATGCGATAAAATTTCCTTCCTGAAACGAAAAGGTAAAAAAAATTTTATTCAGATATTAAGATTTTTTTGTGTATCAAAACCCAGTTAAACATAGCATGCATGTGTTCTTCGCTTACGCTCTTCCCACGGCTTCAAAATACGAGGTACCTTACCAAAAAAAAACAGTATCACTCTCATAATTAAAGAAAAAAATAGAATTAATTGAAAGTTCCATAAAATTTAAAAGATACAATCAAAATTATTAACAGCTCAGAGCCGTTCTAAAAGAAAGCTTCTCACCAGTAGCCGAGGACATACTACCAGTGAGAGAGCGAAATTGGCAAGTATGGAACATACGAGTATTTAATGATGCACCATCCCGGAGGGAGGTGGTAGAAATCTGTGCTCTTCTCTAATTCGTCCTTAACGGAACGAAATCAGAAAGTAGACACGGAATTTGGAAAATAAAAAAAAGATGAAATGGAGAATAAAAGCAATTAATGCTGTGGTGCTCGTGGTGCATGATGTTTAAATATAGGGAAAGGACAAACACTGCCGAATCGTGTAGTGATGACGGGAGTGTCGCTGAACAGCGAACGAAAAGAGAAGGCGTTGACACAGAAAGTGTCCATAATGTGATGCTATCTGCTGGAAAATGAGTAAAATAAAAGATGATCCACAAAAGATGTGGAAAAGGAGAATAATTGACATGGAATTAAACTACCACGTAAGACCGAATCAAAAGAATGTGGGTTTAAGTCAAAGTAATTTGATGGAGATGAAATCTTGCACACACAAAATGACAAAAGTTAAAATTAGAGAATTTTTTTTGTTTCTTTTTTTAAAAAACCCCCCCAAAAATTGAAAAGAGTTACCAAAGACCATATTTAGGATCTCCGAAGTTTTTAAGGACTGGAAAATGCTGATGTATGTGGTGAAGAGCAGCTCTGGGTCTTTTTGCAGAGCTTGGGACCGAGTTATCATTGGCAGGGATGACTCGGGTAGATTGGTTAGGAATTTGAGGTAATCTGTCAAAAAACTTTTTGGACTGATTTTTAATGAAATCGAGAATTGGATCAATTTTGAGATCTTTGTGCAAGATTTCGTTTCTGACAAACCAGGGAGCATTAGTAATATTTTTCGGTGTTTATTTTGAAAAATGTTCAATTTTTTCAAGTGAGTTACTGCAGCAGAAACCCAGATGGGAGATGCATATAACAAAATTGGTCGGAGAAATAATTTATAGAGCAAAACCTTGTGTCTGATTGGGAGCTTACACTTTCGAGAAATTAAGCAATTGAGGGTCACTTACGCTCTTACAATGTAGAAGCAATAGAAAAAAAAAGATTTGTTTTCCTTAAGAATCGCTACGTATTCTGACAATTGAAAAACAAACAAGCATTGTTTATAGTTTCATAGAGAAAGAAGTAAAATGAAAAGTATATGTTGATTGAATTTGAAACTAGTTCCGTATATATGACGTTCTGCGAAAAATTTAATTCAAAATAACTTTATAAGTAGGTCGATAAATTTTTAAAAAACACAATACTTACCAAGCACACACGGAACACTCAATTCCATCGATAAAATCATCTAAACACTTCACTGAGTATGTAAATTGTCAAGACAATAAAAACATTCAATGATCAAACTTTATTATAAGTTTTATAAATATTAGACTTTTTTTAAAATGTAAACGATGAACTCTAACTTACCCATTGATCCTCCGGAGATGTGCTATTGTTCGGGTGACCGTTTATCTCTTCTTTATTAGCCTAGGCAATTTTATTTTGAACTTTGTTATCTATGTTAATGGAATGTTTTTGAATGCTGCTACTGTGAAACTGATCCTGGATATTTCACTTCCGTACGAATGCACAAACACACTCACAAGAATTTGCAAAAACGAACCAAAAGAAAAACCTTATTTTTAATATTTCAAACTGACGTGGCATTTGTTTTGGGAGTTTCTTGTAAAAATTTTATAAGAATAATTATAATAAATCAATAAAAAAATTACTTTGTTAGAAAAACTTACTGGCACCATCTGTTGTAGATAAATCTAATTTCGTCTAAATCTTTTAAATAAATTTAAAATTAAAAAATAAAAGTTAAATTAATGAATTAATATTTGAAAAAACTATTAACATCAAGTGTGTCTCATCACTACACGTTTAAAAAAATGTATTTAACTTGAGAGGATGAATAGAAAGTATTTCATTAACGATTGAAAATTTGAACAAAACATATATATATATATATATACTGCTGGACAATTGCTAAGGACGGATAGCACTATCATCCATAGCAACCACAAAATGAAAGGAAGCAAAATGTGGAAAATTAGAATAAGTGCGGGATATTAGTAAGAAGTATGAGTATGCAAATTTTTTTTCCACGTCTGTTCATCACTTGATAGCGCTCATAAGAGCTTTAAAGGTTTTGACGCGTGTGGACAGTTGTTGTTTCAAGTCAAAGCTTTACAGGAAAGATTTAATAGACAAACTTAAAATTTTTGGCATGTCTTCCCGATATCACATAGATGATTTTATGCGTAGCCGAATTATTCGAAAGATCGAAGAAGGGCGAAAAATAACAGATGTTGCCAGGGAGTTCGACATCGCTCACAGCATTGTTTCACGGCTGTGGAAGTCATTTAAAACTACTGGAATGTGTAGTAGACGGCACGGGGGAGATCGTGTTAGAAGTACGACGCCTGCAGAAGACAGATATATCGTCCTATCAGCAAAAAGGATCAGGCGCACCACAGCTCAGCAGGTGGCAAATCAGTTTCTTGCTGCCACAGGAAAGCAGATCTCCCGAAAAACTGTTGCCAGACGTTTGAGGGGAGGAGGACTATACGCACGCAGACCTGTTGTGTGTGTCCCATTGACCAGACAGCACCGTACTGCCCGTTTGCAATGGTGTCGTGAGCATCACAATTGGACTGAACAGGACTGGGCATGCGTACTATTCTCAGATGAGAGTAGGTTCAGTCTGTCATCGGATTGTAGACGCCAACTGATCTGGCGCGAGAGTGGTACTGCTTATCGTCCAGAAAATATCCAGGAAAAGACCGATATCCGACATGCAGTATCATGGTGTGGGCCGGCATCATGATCAATGGCCGCACGCGCCTACATGTGGTTGCGAATGAAACTATGACGAGCCAACGATACATTGATGAAGTTCTACTTCCTCATGTTCGTCTTTTCCGTGGTGCTGTCGGTGATAAATTTGTTTTTATGGACGACAACGCAACATGTCATCGAACACTCGCTGTTCAGGATTGTCTAGACAGCGAGGGTATTCAACGTCTCGTATGGCCAGCGCGTTCTCCAGATCTAAACCCCATTGAAAATGTGTGGGATGCTTTGGGGAGGCAAGTTGCTGGTCGAAACTATCCTCCGACAAACAAGAACACCCTCATCCGTGCACTCACAGAGGAATGGGATAAATTGCCTCAACAGCTGCTGGATAATGTTGTGCAAAGTATGGTACGACGTGTGGAATGTTGCATCACACTCCACGGTGGACATATCCCGTACTGATACCTTTCTTTAAGGTGCCTGCTGACTTTTAGATGCATTGTTCCATTTCTCCGTACGCAGATCAAATGAACATTTTTTTTTCTTTCAGATGTTTCACAGCTTTTGTACTTTCCAGAACAATAAATATTCTTTATTCTAATGTCTGAACAGTGTGGCAACTATATTTTATCCTACTAGGCCTCATGTCTCTCTTAATGTTATGCTACATAGTAATTTGTGATCCGTCCTTAGCAATTGTCCAGCAGTGTATACATATATATATATTATATAGGGAGAGAGTGAACTAATAGTAGCAATTGAAAAAAATACTTTTATTGATTCACGTGAGAGAGGTAGTAAATATAATCCAAATTCTAATCACTTTGATAACTATTCTTCAGTTAACTTTAAAATGTAAGGTCCAATTTCAAATTCCATGGTTACCAACAACTGAGGAATCCATAAATGGAAGGAGAAAATGAACTGAAACTGATTGATGAGTGTGTTATGTTAAAGTCACACTTAAAAGCTGCTCAAGGATTCTTGGCGACTACCTCGTAATTTTTAACCATGGTTCAGTGACAAGGACGACACCTGAGCTGGCACTTCCTTCTCATTTCCACACCACACCAACGGCGAGACGTTTGATCCTCGACATATTCGACATGGATCAGCCCCCCGGGTTTTCAGAGGTACTAGGTTCGAACTCATGACAAGACAGCCACGAGACCACTAGGCTATCTCGGCCACAAATGAATTGAAAGATATACAGACAGTCAAAACTGAAATTAAACTCATCAAATGATACCATCTGCTGAGTGAGTTTATTAACGTCGCACTATAAAGCAATCCGATGGCTATGGGTGACGGCCTCGTAATTTTGAACCGAGATCAAGTGACGAGGACAACACCGGAGCAGACCTTCTCCGAACTTCAAACCACACCAACGGGATAACTTTGCACATCGTCAGATTTAACTGCATCAGTCCCTCTACATGACGGGTCTTCATTGACAAAAGGTTCGAAATCATAACATGCAGGTCACGAATCCGTAATCACAATTCTACCGCGGTCCTATCTTTCTGAATAGAATCATTTAATATCTCTGCAGTATATTGGTTCTTAGATACATTAAAAACGTATATCGTATTCTAATTATTCTTAAATACAAACATACTATAGTTCGATTGTGTAGGAAATTCAAATATAAAAGAATACTTGAATTAAATTCTAATGAAATATCGAAACAAAGTTTAAATGGAAATTTACAAGCTTAATGCACGAAGTTTGAATTATTTTCACACAATATTTACTGCAAGAAAATCCGTGCAAATCAACAAATAAATCGAAGTGATGCAACAGTGAATCCAGTCAATCGGTTATTTCATTCACAAAGTTTTACAAAGGCCTGTTTGCACATCAGTATTTGATCAGTTCAGAATAGATCTACACATTGAGTACATATGCAAATAGGAAAATCCTTTTCAAATACAAAAAATAAAATAAAATAACAAAACAAATCGTGATTTAAGTATCTATCTTTTAAAGTATGCAACTGGCACAAAATTAGATTCGCAAAGATTAAAATGCACAACACTAAAAGCCGAATCGGTTTGGAAATCAAAAATTTAAGGTAAATAATTTTGAAGGTACAGAAATTAACGGAATCACGAAATTTTAGATGTTTCAAAAATTACTTCTGCTGAATATAAATAGATTGGCGATATTTTCTAAAAAGTCGCCAGCTTGCAGGAGATAACTAATGTATATTCTCTTATTTGTAAATATATCCGATAGAATCAGAGCTATATAGGGAGACCCATGATATATATTATAAATATGAACATCAAAATCAAGTGATAGAAATATAGAGATTTAATCTTTCAAAAAATTACCATATCTACATTTTTTGGAGAAAATGAGTATTTTGAAAGAATAACCTACACTGAAATTTATTCTTTCGAATTCTTTTTAAAATTACTCTTATCAGGAAAATACAAAAACTCTTTAAAAATAAGAGATGAGAAACAAATCCTTTTTAAATTTTAAAACTGATACAAAATAGTTGGCTTATATTAATCCAAAAGCTGATTAAATTAAAGATTACTAATGCATAAGGAAAACAATAAATTCAAAATATTACTTAAAGATACATTTCAAAAAGAGAGAAGAAATTTATAATTTTCAGTTAAAACAAAATTTTTCCTCTATTAAAATATTTTTCCAGCTTTCTCAAATCTCAATTAAATTCAGAATTTTTAGAACTTGAAAAAAATATATGTAATTAATTCTTATCAGCATTAACAAATGATCAACTCTGAAAAATTTAAATAATTCGAATAAAATTTGCTTTTTGTTTTCAATGTACTTGCACATATGACATTTATGCAAATCTTTGATGGAAATAAATGCAAATAAATTCCGAATGTAAATCGAACTTGGCTGTAGTCAAATCCAATAACCGACATTTTGTAGAGCTTTTGAAAATTAACGTTATCGAAGAAATTCGAAATGGTCGTAGTGTTGCCATTCCATGCGATGGAATTTCAATCATACATTATCGTTTTGCTCAATTTCGTCTCCGATTTTCGCAATGCAGGATATTACTAAAACCAAGGAATCCAAATCGCTTGGAAAAGAAATCAGAAAAAAAATATTAGGTTCCATTAATGAAATTTACATAAAAACTTCTGCAATCGGTGTTTCAATCGAGTAACCAAAATACAAACAAAAATTTCAATTGTTTGAAAAATAATCGCCAATCAAACTACGCATGCATTTTAGATTTCATTTTTGCGTAACAGTGGTATACTTTTTATGCCAAACACGAATGGAAAAACTTTCCATCACGCAAGTCAAACAAATTTCAGAATGACTAATTCAAATAACCTATCCGCACTCCTTAAGCCTTTAAACAATCTACAGCATATGTGCATACATAGATCGAGTTCATTCACCGAGAATTAAAAAAGATATTTTTTCAGGAAGAAAAAAAATGGCGATGTTATAATCCTTGGCAGCTGTACCGACTTTTAAACATTCCATTAAAGCAATAATCAGTGGTAAAATCCTATGTATGAAACCATATCATACTTCCGGATCCGCGGTTAATGTGAAAAGTGTCGTTCATTAGCGTAAACAATAGATTGTACAATACCAGTTTCGAATAACATGCATGTAGTCGTTTTGATAAAAAGATACCGCATTGTCTTTTTTTTTTACAAACCTTAATGATTTCTGTGTAGTCGAATTAGGATGGAGATTCGTTCGAAGGTTACATAAAAAAAAATTCGAAAATTTTCATCATTAGAGACTTTTGTTTGTTTACATCCGAGGTAATAAATAAAAGTTGAACAGGTTCAAGGATTTGTAACTCATTGTTAGAAATTTTCATAAATTTTATAGAAAATAATTAATTTTTATATGCGATAATTGTTTTTTTTAAATAAAATAGTAATTTGAAGTGTTTTTAGAAAATTTAATCAAAATAAGAATTTTGTTTTTCATTAGTTAAGTGATTTTTTGATAAATTATGTAAGCAAATGAAATTATAAAATTAATAATTTAATAACTAAACTATTTTTCATTAATTCGATATTCAAAATTTGTCAATTGTCGATTCAGTTGTATTTTTCGGTTAGATTTCTGTTTAGACCTTTTCCTATAAATTTCGAAAACTATCACAATTTTAATTTAATTTAAAAATTAAAATAGAAATAAAAAGGCAGAACAATACTTATTCCATTATATATTTCATATTTTTTAATTTCTATCAGATAAAAGAATCACATATGTGCAATTAATAGTTCAGAAATTAAAAATTACTGGAGATGACCACATAATACATTGTTAGATATTCAGAGGGATGGAAGAAAACCTATAATTTTTTGTGGAATATTCATTTTTTAGAAAAATACATTTAATTTCGTTCAATAACTATTTGTGTGTTTTAAAGTAATTTTCTTATAAATGAAAAGGCAAAAATCAGTTTAGCATTGTATACGTTAACAATTAAACTTCTTAAAATAACAATATATTTTGCTACAGTTAAAACTTAAATAAATCTAAGGTTTCTGTGTTGGTGTCTCTATCCACATGATTATATTTAAATGCCTCCTTCTCTCTATTTAGTATCTCTCTTATGCAAATAAATGCTCATTAATTTTCTTATTTTCCATTTAATACTCTAAGAAATAATTTTTAAAAAGATAATGCATATTTCAAAAAACGTATTCAGTAATAATTCCTTGAATGCAAATTTACTTTTCAGACTAAAGATAAATCAGAGAAGAGTCCTTTGAGATTGCAATTCATATTTATAGAATCTTTAAAAAAAAGATTGGACTTAAAATATTATTTGAATTTTAAGTTTATGTAATCATAACGTTAATATTAATAATATTTGATAAACTGTCGAATTAACGTTTCATTCCCAGCAAGTTAATGCGAACAAGAATGCGAACACAGTTTTATTCCTAAGATTTTTCCCAAAGTACATGCTATTTTTGTAAATGTGACATTTACCTTGTGTTACAGGTGCAAGAAAGGAATGAAAAAACCAGGGAATAAATATAACACAAAGATCGAAATACGTTTATGTAGAATTATCCTTCCTTCTTTTCGAAAATTCACGACTTCTTTTAATCTCTATTCACATATTAATACTAAGGTGACCAGCCGTCCTCCTTTTATAGGTTCTGTCCTCCAAAAGTGTCCTCCTACTACTTCTCCTTTTCAATATTTTAAAACTGATCTGTTAATCTCTGTATTTAGAAATGAACCAAACGTGTTTCCAAAATGTCGAAGAGTGCTCTGAAACAAATGTCACAGGGAATAAAAGTTTTCATTGGTACTTTTGGACTTTATCGCAAGTAAATTGGGCAGATATAGACAATTATGTTGAGTTTTTACCGAAAGAAATGCCTGCTATTAAAATCGATGACAATTGTCTGTTTGAAGTAGAAAGAAGACTGAATGTATATTTAAATTCTAATAAATTAAAACAATTGGAAAATCAACATGCTGAAATTGATAAAAGGTGGATGAAAATAATTAAACCATTTCAAAAATGAACACATTCCATATGAAGATGTAATTACTCTTGTTGAATTTACGTTGTTTTGTCCTGTGAAACTAATGCAGCACTTGAAAAAGTTTTTCCAGTTGGTACTGATTTTTGGACTAGTGAGAAATCAATATTGAATATTAATATTTTAGGTACAGTGCTTATCGTAAAATTCAGTATTTTTGCTCCGAAATTTCCGATATATAAGAAAACAATATGTTGAGAAGAAAAAATCCATTCAATAGAAAAATACCCGTTTAAGAAAATAATTAAATGTAATGTAAGCGCAATTAGCGCATTTTTCTTTGAATTAATAAAATGTTTCAAATATTTACGTTGTAATTTTTCTTAAATTTTTCGTCCTCCTTTTCATTGTAAAAAAATGGTCACCTTATTAATACAGGACATCTTTCTGCTGAGGACGAAGCAATGTTACGCTTTATAAAGAAGAGGCAAAAAATTCCCTTTAATTTTTAAATTTCTGTGAACTAGTTTTAAATTCAGTTCAGTATTACCTCATGGTGATACTTCTCTTTCATAGGGTAAAATTTTCATCGATATGATACTAAAATAACATGTACACCCATTTAATTATGATACTATACATGCTTTCAAAATTTAAAATCAAACTTCAGTTATTTAGTTAATTTCAGCAGTCAGTTACACGTTAAGACTTCTTGAGGTCCTAAGCCCCTGTGCAAAAGTAAAAGTTCCTCTACGATACATTTGAGTAGACGGTATATAGCAGTGGTTCCTAATCCACGGGCCGCGGACTGGTACAGGTGCGTAGATCAAGTAGTACCGGGCCGCAAAAGGAACATTAAATTATTTCTCTTTTATTTGCTGTGGTATATTTATCTCAGGTTTGTGCGATTTTTTCTGGAAATCACTTTTTGTTCCATGTTAGATCAATTTATATTTATTTTTAAGTGCAACTGGATTTTATTCTGAAGGCATGTTTAAATAGAATTAAATTAAAACAATTTAAAAGATCAGAAATCAACGTTCGCCATTAGCGGGCCGAGGTAAAATTATCAAACGTTGACCAACCAGTCTGCGACAATCAAGAGGTCAGGGAGCACTATAGCATACGTCACAGACCTATTCGACCGACTGTCTTGCCACCTTTTTACTAAATGAATTAAAAATGCACTTAGAAAGCTCATCATTCGGTTTTTGTAATGGTTTGGTGGGGTGTCAGCTGTGAAGGCGTCCGAGATATTTATTTTTCAAGAAAGATGTGAAAACAGCGGCAAATTTTTATCAAGGAACTATGTTAGAACCCATAGTGAAGTCCCTGAACGCAAACCTGCTCAATAGAAAAGAATAGCCTTTTCAACAGGATTCTTCTCCTGTTCATAAGTGGAAGACGATCAGAGACGTCTTAAGACCCTGGGGCCCTTAAGCAAAAGCTGGGCCTCTACACAAATATAGGCCCCACCTATGACCCATAAAAGTAGACAGTGCATAACATTATGTCGTCAAATACTCGTACAAACCCGAGACAAATAAATGTGCATGACTTACTATCACACAAACCAGGTCGACTGACTGCCGTCTTTTGACTGAAAAAGTAATAATGGAGCATGGTGGCAGGCCTAGATGGAAGGCGGTCATCACACGCAGCCAATTGACACTTCGTCTTGAATTCCCAGTTTTTCAGAAAATACAGTCGGAAATAACATTTGACTGTTAAAATTATTTGTGAATCATGATCTTATTAAGGGGAAGTCGAGAACGAGTTGAGGTCCCCATTGTGACCTAGGCCCAGGGCCCGGGTCCAGTTGGCCCATGCCTTAAGATGTTCCAAAAAAGATGGAAAGAAAATGTGCCAGATTTCACACAACACAAAGATTAGCCTGCCAGTGGTTTGGATTTAAATTCAGTCGACTATAAATTATGGGTCATATTGGAGGCAAAGGTGTGCCAAGAAAATGGCATTCCAATGAGAACAGTCTTAAATGTTCTTGGAGGAGAGCAGGGATGAAAATTCCCATGGAGGTGGTGAATATATCGAATGAAAAGAGGCCAAATATATTTAAAACCCGTGTGAAGTCAAAAGGTGAACATTTCTAAAAAAAAGTGTAATATGTTAAATTTAAAGGTAAAAAATAAAGCTTTAAGAATATTTAGTTTTAAATTTGATTATGAAGTTTTTATAATTTTAACTGTTTTATAGTTGTATCACAGATCTTATGGAACTATTAAATAGATACTTTTTGACTAAGTTTCCGAACTAAACCAAAGAATATGAACCGGTCGAATAAAAGTTTAGAATTTTACATCAATGATGCAACGGTCGAGAATGACACGTTTGCGACATGTTTACGCTTTCTCAAGCGCGAACTCCAAGCTTGTAAATTCAATCACACGTGTCAAAACACAAACTATGGGTTCTAACGTAATTTTCGCTTGTTTACTTTGATAATTCTGTTGTAGTCTCCATTCTTACTCACGAAATTATAGGCGCAATAGTGAATTCGCAACAGCCTATAAATCGTTTATAACGAGAGAAATGCTGTAATGTCATGGGACAATCAAATAATTCACAGCAATCATTACTCAGGGTCTTTTTTAAATGCATACTTGCTTAACGTCTATCATGTTTTTGAACTGGATATCCAATCGTAACATAATTGGCTGGCCAGTATATTAAATATTAATATAAAGAAACGATATGTTCTAAAATCAAATAATTAAGCTAAAAGAGTCGAAAATACAACCATTCGTATTCCTTCATGATTTATTTTATTTTTATTTTTCCCAGTTTTTTCCCCCATCAGGTTATGAGTATAGACATTCTTGTTCAATCTGCATTGGATTACAGCAGCGGTTCTTAAACTTTTGATCACCGAGGTCCTTTATGTGTACGCCGGACATCGCCTACCCTCAAGATTTTGAACACCCCTTCCTGACTCCCAATACACAGCTGAGTGCTTGAGAGGTTCTTCAATAATCCTGTCTCTACTACTAATAAAACTTTTTAGGACTTCTTTTTTCCTTTAAGAAAGCATTAAACACATCCAATTATAAATATTACAAAATACCAATTTTTAATAAATAACTTCTCAGAGTATATAAAAGAGGGAAATCTTAACATTAAATGAGAGACCTTCACCGACCCCAAGAAAAGTACTGGGGACCCAGGGGGATCCACGAACCGCTGGATTACAGTATTTAGTTCTGATGATATTTTCCTTTGTACACTTTCCCCTCCCCACGTTACATCTTATATCAGTTTGTTCTATGGAATTGATTTATTTTGCCTTTTCTGGTTTTTAAAAATAATTTTTTTAGTTCAAGAAAGTAAGAAAAGATAGATAACTAACAATTATAATACAAATGGTGATCAGACTGATAAAAAAATTAGTTTACTGAGATCTAGGAAGGCTTAAAAAAGATGTAATAAAGTCAACACTATACAGTAATTCTTATTTATCAAATTACTAGAAAATGTATCAGTGATTTCGACTTTCTTTGGAAAAATATAACTAAGTGTACCTAAGGTCAAAATACGAAAAAAGCAAGTTCATAGTCAGTAACAGTATCTTAGAAGGAGCATTTTGAAAGAAAAAAATGTAACTATCTTATCAAATATATATTATGTATTATCACAGCATCTTAACTTTCAAATTTTTTGACAAATATTAATAAAAAGTACCAACTCTAAATAATTAATTCTTTTTTGTGATACTATTTCGTAACTTCATTAAATATATTTTATGCTTACGAATTAGTAATTAATTTTTAAAGTATTTCAAATGTTAACTTTCGAATCAGTATTTATTTTTGGTAGTATATAAACTTTTTGTATAATGATTATGAGGAATTGTGATTTTTTAAAACTTTTTCCATTATTCTATGACTTAACATTTGTTTAAGATTTCTTGCAGTTTAAACCTAGATTTTATCTTGCAAGACAAGGTACAAATAATGGCAAGCTTGAGGACCAAATGTACTCAACAAATCAAAATTTCTAGGGAACAAATTTCTAGCTTGACGAGTTTTGTACAGTCTTTTCGTGATTTTATCAATGGTTTTTGTTCAAATCTCTCACGCAAAAATAGACAAAAGAGAGGAAAATAATTCCGTAGCCCAGATTTAAGAATGAAACAAAAACATATAGAGACCAGCACGAAGGACAAAATGTAATATCGGACAATAGTACTTACCTCGTCTTCTAGTTCTTGTATTTCTTGTTCTTCTTTCATCATATTCTACCTTCCGTAAAATGAGTCACTACTCCAAATGCAACAACATAATATTACGCGTTATCTACCTTTGATATAGAAGGCAACCTGAGTCAATAAGAACTTCGACTATCGGTTGAAGTTTCCGTGGAACAAATGAGGGATTTTGGTGGTCGTTGTATAGTTTTGTGGTTTTGTGTTCGCACTTCTTGTTTTTTAATAATGATTCAGAACAGTTCTTCTACTATCGGCGTTTAAATTTCCTTTTAAAAATTTCTCTTCAAAGCTTATTCGATTTCTTATCATATGAAAAGTAAATAAATGCGTGAGATAAAATCTGGCAACAAGAAGAATAAATATCGTTCGGTTAAAAATCAGATCAAGATCATTTCAGTTGTTCTAAGCGTTGAAATTGAATTTAATCTTGAATACAAAACGAATAATTTTAATTCTAAACTGCAGGTGTAATATGTTTTCAAGGTCTTAGAAAATTCTTAAGGACAGATTAGTTAACTCGTGGAGATATTTCAGTACATCAATTATTACGCATCAAGGTTCTTTGAAAAATAAGGACAAAATAATGTTTGTATATTCTTACACTGTTCTTTAAACAATTGAAAAATATGGGCAATATTTTCACATTTAATCGTCCTTCATTTTCTCGATGAAAAATAAGTTTTAATAAAAAATGTTTCAATTAATTTTTCTTACTGACGCTTAAATAAAGTACTTTTCCTGCATGCAAAGCGTGCTCATAAATTATCGGAAAGAAAGTATTACAATTGATAGTCAGTACGTTATGGCGAACAATGGCGAATAATGTAAACTTGTGCTGTAGTCTGGAAACTGACAACTGAATAAACTATTTAACTCGATAGTCAGTTTAAATTTCAATCGAAAAAAGATTTGAAATTTGAATTATTTTCAAAAACGCAATATGTTTTGAAGACATCCACCTAATGCAATGTCTTTCTTCTTTCCCTTTTTTTAAATCATGTATACCAAGTTGTTGGAGAAACACGTTTAGTATTATGTTTCCATTTGGCATTTCACCACCTGACAGATATCAGCTTCACAGGAAACATGTTCTTCAACATAATAAAAGGTTCTTTTGTCAATTCAGTTCGTTTCCCCTCAAACCACGACGCAATTTTTCATAAAACAATAGTAGAATGTCATTTCTTGCGCAAAGGATAAAAAATAAAGATAGTAGACGATAGGAAACGGCATATACTCACACTTAATGTCAATTTTTGTACACAAAATAACGGAAAGTCAGTTCGCATGACAGTGTTAAATCTTCTTAATAGGATTAATCACACAAGAGACGTAAATCCATGCTTACAAGATCACGTACGCATGGGAGTCTTGGTCTCGAAGGTGAAATGATCCTCGGCGGAGGCAGTTGGTTATCCGTTCGAAGGGTTGACGAAGAATGCGGTCGCAGGTAGCCATAAGGAACCCTTTTCTCAGAGCCGGTCAACCGTTAAGTTTTTACTCGGCACGCTATGATGGAAGGAACCAGAGCGTTGCAAAGAGAAACGTCACGTTTGTCGAAGAGTTCAATTGAAAAAGCCCACCGCCATTTCGGACCACGCGTTTCTCGCCATAACCCGGCTTGATTGAGGGGGTGAAATTGTATTTTGCTAAGAGATTTAAAAACCGGATTAGGTTTACCAACCGTCGGACTTTTACCAATCATAACCATTGTTTCTTTTCTTTCACGAACCTTTTTTGTTGTTGTTTGGAGTTGACACATTCATGTTTCTCTTAACGAAATGTCTGATATCTTCTGTCGATTCCATAATCGTGGTAATCAAATTGTTTCATATGTTATTAGATAAAAAGATACTGTATCGTCTTGTGTAATTTTTTTTAAAAAAATAATTCTGGCTTTTTATATAGTTGTGTTTAATATTTGGAAAGTATCAGTTAGTAACCTTGAAATGAATTAAGAAATGCGTAAACTTGAGATGTTTTTCTGGAAAACATTTTTAAGATTCAATAACTAATCAGTGACGAATGGAAAAATTCTCAAAGAATGTGTGGGTAATATGGATCGTGGGTCAGAGAATATTGATAGATGCTTCAGTGCTTATTCTTAATGAGAAATAAATGGGATGCTCATTTATAACTTGTAACACGATATAATTAATTATCAGAAAATAGTTAAAGTATTTGAGCTTAGGCTCCGATGAAACTGTGAACTTACATGAGTAAGAAGAGTTAGCGATTTACTATAATGAAAGATTACTTACAATTATATGAAACAATTCTAGATAATATTCTGCATAATAAAAACAAAAAATCATATTCTGTTATCAAAAACATACTTGTTAATTCTTGACATGTCTCTTAATGTACAATTTAAGAACATTAGATATATTTAAGGATAGAAATCCCTTAGCTCTCTTTTTCTTAACTTTTTGTGTTCGCTAATTCTCATAGCATATTTCGAAGTGGGAAAGTTCGAAGTTATTCATTTTTAAGGACAGAAACCCAACCTAATCTTTACTAATTATGAGACAATAACAATTCGAAAGTTCAAAGCAAGAAAGAAAATAGCTGTACTTCAAACAGAAAATACTAATAGGCTGTTCTTAAGAAGAAACAAAAGAAAGCATAAGTTTTAAAAGGGATAATATATTAAATAAATTCCATAGAGATCAGGATCAATGTATATCAATGGCGTGCACAAGGGTAAGGCTTAGGAGTTCAAAATCCTCCGATAAACCAATAAATTTTTATTCTTTACTATAAAGAATATACCTTGATATCTTTATTTACCTTTTTAACAAATTGTAGCCCCTTTCCAGACACATGAAAGTTATGCCCCCATCGTATGTCGAGTATGTTCGTTGTTTTAACAGAATAAAAGACAATAAAGATACACACACAAAGTGAATAATTTAATCTTTATAGATTCATATCTTTCATTCGAAATGTTATGTTACTTTTTATGATAAATGAAAATAAGTTATCCGATTTCTAGAAACAACCATCTCGTTACACCGAACAAAAAAAAAATTATTTGACGTCGAGTTGCCAATTTGTACGAATAAATATTCGCCTAAAAATAAAATTGATAAATAAACACTTTCGTTTTTTCGATATTATGTATTATATAGGTGTATTTAATTTAAGGCACAATATTAACAACTACTATATATAGATAAAAACTAAAATAAATAAAGTTATACTATATAAGAAAATAATTTAACATTGCAGATCATAGATAGAATGAGTCTTCGACGTTAAAAAATGATGTTACAATTAATAAATCAGAGAAAAATTAAACGTCTACTGATGGATAAAAGGCTTATTTTATTGAAATGTTTGATGGATTGTTCTAGTAGAAATAAAAACTAATAAAGGAGAATACCTGCCTTTTTCTGAGTAACTTATCCTAACACAATGGGAGCACTTATGAGCTTGAATTACATTAATTGGTTTGTTTTTGCTTATTGTTGTAGATCGATTTTTGTTTCCGAACAGTAATTATACTGTTAAAAGAAGGCCATGGAAGGTTTTATCCTACAACTAGACAAGGAAAAATACTTCTAAATAGATTAAAATTAGCATGGTTGTATTGTTTTGAAATTAGTTCACTTTACTTTTTATGTCATTGTATATAATTATTTTTAACGAGGATTGTTTTCATTTATCATATTTGAAGCTTACATTTTAAACTAGGTGATATGTGTACAGTCTTAATACAACTAATCTTTATCTATCTTAATCAAAGGAGAATCTTTATAAAAATGCCTTTGCAATATCGGTAGATGGAAGATAATTTACATTTAAATACATATAATTTAAAACAAAACAATAATAATGATTAATATGAAGTACACTATTGAAAAATGCTGGGAATCATTTAAAATTATATAAACAAAAAAAAATTAATCCTTTATAATCAATAATCTTCAATTTGATATCGTATGAAAGAAATTCGGGCATTAGAAAACAAAATACAATTGGACCCCAATTTAACTAATGCATTTGGACTGGACATTTTGTTCGTTAAATCGGGATTATTCGTTATATCGGAGCCCAAAGAAAATACAAATTTTTTGTTCTTACCTTTTGGAAGTTCTATATTAAGCAACTACACAAAAAAAATATCCATACTTAGAAATTACACAACTTTTATTCAACAGTTAAAAATGCTATTAGTGAATTAGTACGCACCAATTAATTGGAAATTTTAAAATACTGACTGATAGATGTTTGAAAATATTTTTGATTCCTGACTCGAAAGGGTTCCTTTTTGACTGTGCAGCGTCCTTTACATCCAGCTGCATGGGGTATGTTTTCACAGTTTCCAAACAATGGAAAACAATGGGAAGTGTAACAGTTTTGATTGGAGTTTCAGAATCAATTTCTGCATTAGAATCGCAATTCATTGGCTCCGATAAATCAGCAATTTCCTGAACTTCAGCAGCACCAGTAGACATTCCATCTTCAAACGCAACATAATCGGAAAAAATCTTAAGATATCCTCTGCGTTGTAGAGTGGGATCAGATGAGAAAGGAGTTTCCTATCTTATTCAAAACTTACGGGATAGGTTGCACTCATTACTCATCTGCAACTGTAAAGTTTAACTTTCTGCGCCCCTTCCCGTTAAAATGTACTACTTACAAGGTTAAACTTTTTTCTGTTCCACACAAAAAGGAAACTTGTAAAAAGTATTCAATTTTTTCTAACACAAACTAATAAAAAAAATTTCAGCTGTTAAAATAAGTCGTTATTTCGGGTTTTTTATTCGTTTAATAGGGGGTTTTGCCTTCATTTTAATCGGGGAATGAGAAAAATTCATTAAATTGCGAAATTCATTAAACAGGGGTTCGTTAAATCGGGGCCCAACTGTACTTTAAAATTATTTTGAAACAAAATGAATTACCGTATATTCCGATGTATAACACTCACCTATGCAAACAAATTGCGATTTTAAATTTTTAGGAATACTCGCCACAGAACACGAGCCCTTTTTTTACGAAGAAACTTGAAATGTACTTATGTAATGTCTTATTTTTTGAAGTCTAGATATAGTGTGAGTGGAATGAAATAAAACCTGTCATAATTCAATAGTAATTTAAAAATAAAGAACATCCAACAATCTAGGTGGAACCAAAGGTGATTATTTATGGATTAGAGTAATAATAAGGAGGTGAATATGAAATATAGACTTCAATGGTAATACATGAAGATATAAAGGAAAACGAATAGGGCAAACTTTTCATGCTATCCAATAATAAAAGTTCGTAAGGTATCTCATTTTTTTTTAAATAAACAGTATTACATATATGTATACATCTACTTCTCTATACGCTCATTTTTCCCTTATTTTTAAAGCTACCATTTTTATATCTGGTGTGTATAACAAGCACCCGTAAATTTCGATTACAATTTTTGGGTGCAAAGTGCGCGTTATGAGCTGGAATGTATGGTAATTAAATAGTCCTTTGAAAAGGAATCATATTCATTGATATTAGTTTGGAATCGAAAGTACTTTTTAAGTAAAATATTATGTAAAACTGCTCTTATTTTTTTGACTGATTATCCAGCAAATAATTTTCGTCCTGTTTTCTCTTTTTCAAATTTCCATTCATGCGATAAAAATAGAAATCTTTCTGTATCCTTAAGTCTCATTACCATCGACGATCTAAATCTCCATTCCATCAAAATTCAATAAGTCAAGATAATAAATTAGTTAAGCATTCGTGTATTTCTTTTTTAAAAATCATTTTGCAATTTAGTTTATATCAAAGTAATCTTATCTCAACTCATTTGAAATTCAGAATTCCATCAAATACTACGATAATCTGTTATATCTTTGTATTGATCTATTTGTTGCATGAATACACTTAATAAGTCCATTACATGATCTCGAGAGAAAGAAAAAAAAAATTTTTTTTTCCCCTTCTGTCGGACAAGATGCTTTGATAGATAAGGCTGACTGCTCATACGGTAAAACGCCCTCTGGTGACGAGGAAGACCATCACTTAATTCTCAATGCATAGTTTGTAGCCAAGCGCGACATGAAAAAAAGATTCAAATATTATAAGGTAACACAGGGCCATACCTGTTGCCATCAACTGTCAATGAAACTCTCTCTCTCTCTCTCTCTTCGTGTTTTTTTTCTCCCTCTACCCTAATTGAGTCATAACTTCCATTAAAACTGATGGGGAAAAAATGATCGAATGTGATCACTTTCTCGCATGACCGTATGTAAATTTTCTTTCTTATTAAAAACAAGTTTATTATCACTACCGATAACGAAAATTGGTATACGAAGTATCGGAAAAAAAATATCGTGCGAAAAAGATTTGCCAAGCGCCTTCCTCTTACAGAGAATGACTAGTAATTTTATTGTAAATAACAAGTGATTTCGTTTTTTTCTCCTAGAATGAAAATAATGCAGCAGTCATGACGGAGAATAAGATGTTAAAAATAATAGCAGGCAAGTGTGACATTAGCCTTTGTGTGTAGAAGTGCAATAATAGAAGATAAATACACGCAATTAGAGCTGTAAGTTGAAATCTGTTCGAAAAAAACACTACACAGGTACTAAAGATGTTGGGAATATTTATAGCATAACTCTATCGTTAGAAATGAAACTTTTAATAATGATTATTCAGATCAGAAAATTAGTGTATCCTTACTTTCATCAATAGGTAGATGACTTAATGTTTGCCCTAAATGTATTTTTTAAAAATACATTTGTATTAAGAACATTTTTTTTTTGTTCGTTTTCGCATTGCGTGATATGCAATGGAAAAAATTCAATGTGCTATAAATGTTGCAAGTATATTATAAATTTCTGTTTTTTACGCCCTTTAATAAACAATGTCATAAACATTGCTGATAAAAGTTGAGTTGTTAAGTGAGAGGCATTTTCAACATTTAAAATAAATTTAGTTCTTAACTTACTATTTTAAAAATTTTCACTCAAAATCGATTTTTCTTCTTTCTACTTTCAATTATGTTTCCAAGCAAAATAAATAATTAAACTTATTTAATTATTTATATTAGAAACATTTAAGACAGGAATTATAAGAATTTCATTATAAGACAGAAAAAGTTTTCAAAATGTACATACATAATTCTCTCTCATTACTGTTCGTCGTAATTCAAAGTCCGCATTTTCCTGTGATGAATTAGTTCAACAAAAATCGCTTTCGTCACTTGAAGATACAATTTCAATTGATTTATTTTGTGGCACCCCTTAAAGTAAGTGATAAGTTTTTGCAACGGCGGTCGGTTGGTTAGTTGCTTGTAAATGTCACGATAACCAGATATGCATGATTGAAACTCTTTTTGGAATTTCAAACTCCTTTCGGAATTGGTATTTATTTTAAGAAAATGCTTTCCAGATTTGTTAGAAAGCTGGAAACCTGCATATATTTTATCCGCTCTCAAAGAATCCGGTACTTCTTGTCCATAAGCGTCTTGAAGTGCATATATGTACATTGATAGAAAACATTATAGTGGAGCCAAAGCCGTTGAAATTCAAATACCGCATAAAAAGAGATCGCACTAAAAAATCGCACAAAAATAAAATCGCATTAAAAAGGGCCGCACAAAAACAGGTTCTACAGTAATTTAAAAATGTATATATAATATAAAATTCTACTTATATTTTAAATTGGTGTAACTGTAACTTAATGCTTAATTTTATATTTAAATTGATAAATTAAAAAGAATGAATTATTTATTGTTCATGTAGTTTGAATATCAATATGAAGTACAGAAATACTTTAGTATGGATAACACACACAATAAGTTCTTATTCGGTTATAAAAAGTAAGATTTTTTTTTTGTTGAAAAACTAAAAAGGGGTCAATTTTTACAGTTAACTTCTTTTTCATGTGTATTTGCGTTTTGTAATAATTCTATAAAAATGTATATTTTCCTGTATAGAAAAAGGAAAAATATGCCTTGGAATCTGCCCCTAAAAATTCATCTAGAATTTTTAAGAAATGCATCGATAAAAAAATAAGTAAGGGAATAAAAATAGAGGTTACGTGAGGAAAACAACTTTATAAAAGAAAAAAAAATGACGTGACATTCCTGACTCTTTCGAAACTGTTCAGTACAAACTACTGAACAGTCACGTCAACAAGATGTATGACCAGGGGATGGGGGGGTGCATCTGCTTACAATCGGTTCACTCTCCCCACTTCCAAAATGTTCGACAAATACTATTGTGCTTTATATGTGAAGAAACCAGCACTAGTTGACATGATATTTTTTCTATAAGAGAGCATTGGGGGGAAAGTAACATTTTTCAAAAGAAATAGTTACTGAAGAATGGAATTGACCTCTTTTTTTATTAGATTATCTAGTATGAGTAATTTTTGTATATTACAGTCGGTCCCCGATTTAACGAATACATCAGGACCGAACATTTTGTTCGTTGGTTCAGAATAATCGGGGTCCAAACAAAACACAATTTTTTTGCATTTACCTTCAGGAAATTCTGTAATGAGCAACTACACAAAAAATACCAATGTGGTTAGAAATTAAACATTTTTTCTTCAACAACTAAAAATATTGTGAAAATTATTACGCATCAGTTAATTAGAAATTTTAAAATACTGACTCATAAATGTTTGATAATCTCTTTGATTCCTGACTCGAAAGAGCTCTTTTTCAACTTTATGTCGAGGAGAAAATACTGCGTTATTTACATCCTGCTTCATAAGGTATGATTTCACAGTTTCTAAACAATGTAAAGCATTCAAAAATGAAACAGTTCTGAGAAAAGTTTTGTTATCGACTTCTGCATCAGAAACGCTATTCATCAACAATTTTCTTAACTTCACTTGCACAGATAGTCAGTCCGTCATCAAATGTAACGTTATCGTTAGAATCTTAAAATATCCCCGGCGTTGTACAGTGGGTTGATATAAGAAAGGAATTTCCTATCCTATTCAAAACTCACACGAGAGATTACACTCATGACTCATCTGTACCTGTAAAGTCTAATAATTCTAATATCACCCTTTCCCGTCTCAATTTGCTGCAAACTTGAGAAGTCTTTTTTGTTGTTGTTGTTTGTTTCGGATAACAAGGATGTTATTTGAAACAAAAAAAAATCCAATTTTTTCTAATAATACCTAATAAAAAAAATTCCTACTGTTTAACCCTTTACCTATCACATTATGATTTACTGCATTACTGCAGTTTTCTACATGCAATATTTTTTTTTGGATCACTACATTGAAAATTAGGGGATATACAAAATACTCAACTTTGGGAAATTTAATCCGTTAGAACTAATTAATAAATTAAAGATATTAAACTGTAAAATTAATTATATACACCGTTCAATTAAAATAGTCAAATTGTTTCTTAGGTCTTCATTAGCATACAAAAAAAATAAGGCATTTGCCTTTTGACATTAACTATTTTTTCGGAGCAAAAATGACAATCTTCGCAATCAGCTGAAAACGCAATTTCTGCTATAAAACTATTCGCCCTCGCCGGTAAAATACTCATCATAGAACCCGTGCTGTCATATACCTTGGAAGAGCGGATTTTAAAGAATATTCCTGTTAAGTATCGTCAGAGTATTCGTAAAAATGACTATTCTATGTAATTTTAAAGTGAGTCGTACTTATAGAATAGGGGGCTAAATAGGGGTTTTTACTTTCTTTTTACTAGGGGATAGAGAAAAATTTGTTAAATCGGGGTCCGACTATGTATACATTTTTTTCGAGACAAACGGATTCAAACTTAACAATTTTCCATTTTGTGTTGCCCATCTCTCTAAATAGTAAGAACTTCCAAAATATTAACTCCACGTTGAAATCGTGCTTCTTATTTATCGTTGTAGCAGCAGAATTAAATCACTACAGTTTCAACTAAATTCGGATTTTCATTACTGAAATGTCATATTTTCAAGGACATCAAAATATATTAAATTACTGAAGTTTAAGCATTTAATTAACATTTTTTCATATATAGGTTAGAAACAAAATAAATATCAATTTAATTATGATTATCGCAACCTTCTAAGAAATAGCAATTTTCACGCCTAATGAGAAAAGTTAATGAAGCATAGAACAGAACAAGGAATTTGTATCGTAATGATAGCGGCATTTGGAGATACGGTTTCTGCTCTGTTCTGTATACAATCCAATTATTGTTACATAAGAAATGAAATAATCAAATAGTGGACTTTAATTGAACAATCCTCGGTTTAAAAATTTGAACTCATTATACGACTGTCATTACAACAGTGAATTTAATGAAGGCCATGTAGTGATTAAGGGGTACATTATTTATAAAGTCATCATTATAAAAATGGTTGATGGAATGTTAGAAATACATAAAGGCTATCTACACATTATTAGGAGCAATTGATCGAATAAGCAATAAAAAAACTGTGTTAATGATTTAGTTATTTAAAAAAAATTTAATCTGCATCTTAAATTTTAGTATTTCATGCTGTCATATTTTGTATATCGAAAAAAAAGTTCATGCAAACAACTTTTATGTATATTAAAGAAAATTTTTAAAAAAAATTTCTAAATAAAACTGTTGATGGTTAGTCTATTTCAGTGATTCCCAAAGTGGTCTATATAGACCCCCAGGGGTCTATGACGATCTACAAGGGGTCCACGTCAGCAACAAAGTAATTGGGGGGAGGTCCATGAGGTGTGAATGAGGGTCTACGATAGTGACTCACATTAAACAAGATCGTGACTTTAATTTTAAAAGAAAATATTAAATCAAGTGGAAACCAGATTTTACCTATTTAATAGATTTATTAACTAAATTGAATGAGTTTGATTTGCAGTTACAAGGTGACAGAATTAAGTTTTATGAAAACAAGGACACCATCAATCCAGCGCTATACCTGTTATTTATCCCAAATTATGAAATATCTTGAGAAAGATTTAAATTACTTTTCTTAATGAGAAACAGTTTCAGCGCGGTAGCCAATCTAAAAAAAAAAGAGAGAAAAGATTGGACACTATATACCCACAAACGGGTTTTAGACCTAAACCTGACAAGATTGGCACCAAATGTTAAGAATTTGTTACTGAAGCACCAGATTCATCCCTCCCGATCAAAGCATTTATTTGCTGTTCACAGTTGTTTCATGTATTAATTAAATTTTTATTTTATTAATTGACATGTGCTTCTTAAATTTAATAATTTTACTTCACTACAGTTAAAAATTTAAATCTTTTAAAGTTGTTCTATACCAGCTGTGAAAAAAACATTTAAGTTGATAAGTTTGCAAAAATTCAATATTAGGTAAGCAGGGGTCTATCACAAACCAGAAAACATGGTAATGGGTCTATGAGACAAAAATATTTGGGAACCTCTGGTCTATTTCATTAAAATACGCACCAATAAAATAATCGTCTTTAATAAAAAAAATGGCCAATATTTTACACAATAAGAAAAAATCAAGAAATGTTCTAAGCCAACTCGAGGACAGATTTAACATGCATTAGCCCCATACATGGCCGGTCTTCAGTGGCACCAGGACTCGAACTCGTGACACCACCGGTTCATAACCATTCGCTGCAAATCTTATGGGAATCTTTGAGTATTTAACTTCCTATATGTGTATAGGGTGTTCATTTAGAGGTATAGAACTTTAAATTGCAATAAAACAACGATGTATTATTCGATTGACATGGATTTTTTTTTATTCGAAAGATAATCTGGTGGCATTACATTTTAAATAGGATCAAGCAAGGCGTAGATTCGTCGAATGGGCCCAAAACGAGATTGCCGTTGTTCTAAATTTTCATAAGCGAATTTTGTTTAGCGATGAAGCGCACTTCTGGTTGAATGGCTACGTCAAGAAACATTTGGAGTAAAGCTAATCCACAAGTGTATGTCGAAACACCGTTACATCCAGAAAAACTGACTGTTTGGTGCGCCTTATGGGCTGGTGGAATCCTTCTTCAAAAACGATGAAGGCCACAACGTTACAGTCAATGGGGATCGGTATAGAGCCATGATTACTAACTTTTTCATTCCTGAATTGAACAATCATGATGTCCAGGAGCTGTGGTTCCAACAAGACGGCGCAACATGTCACACAGCTCGTGCCACAATCGATTTATTGAAAGACACGTTGGGTGACCGCCTAATTTCACGTTTTGGACCTGTGAATTGGCCTCCGAGATCTTGTGATTTAACACCGCTAGACTATTTTCTGTGGGGCTATGTAAAGTCATTGGTCTATGCGGATAAGCCACAAACGCTTGACCATTTGGAAGACAACATTCACCGTGTTATTGCCGATATACGGCCACAAATGTTGGAAAAAGTCATCGAAAATTGGACGTCCAGATTGGACTACATCCGAGCCAGCCGTGGCAGTCCTATGCCATAAATCATATTTAGAATGTAATGCCACAAGATTATCTTTCGAATAAAACAAATTCATGTCAATCCAATAATACATCGTTGTTTTATTGCAATTTTAAGTTCTATACCTCTAAAAAAACACCCTTTACAAATAGTTTTCTAAAATGTTACAGTATCTTGTCGAATATTTTGGTATGTTTTTCAGAATACTGTGAGACTTAATAAGAATTTCTGCCTGGAGCATTAAAATGCTACTATAGTATTTTTTAAAGACCTTTAACAAATTGAATTTTTTTTTTTAAAAAAAAATCAGATTTTTCTACGATTTTGAATTTGAACAACTTTTCATTGTTATTGGTTAAATGTTTTGAAAGCGAGAAGACAGATAGAAATTTCATCTATAGGGTGACTCTCTGTTAAGTTATTCTCAGCGTGTATTACCGCGCAGCTTACAACTTTACCGAAAAAAAAACAATGCGTTATTCGATGTATCAATTCAGTGTAGCTGTTTCATATTCTTATCAAAGCGTCGTTACTATCGTGGCAGAAAGCATCACGATTTTGAAAGTTACGGCATAGTGATGTCTGCGGTTTTCGAATATGTATATTAGTCACATTTTCTTTGGTGCTGTAACTCTACACAGATATATTTTAAAAGTCTCTTTTTTAAACTTGAATGAATTATTTTTGCCGAATCGTGGATTCGAGTTGTGATATCTGTAAAGATTCGTTGAGTATTAAACAGGGACGTCTTAAGGCCTGGGTCCAGGCCTCCCCCTCCGTGGGGCCCCATTTCGTTCTCGACTCAGTCTTAATAAGACCATGATCCGGATAATTTTAATGATCAAATATTAGTCTCGTACGTATTCTCCAAAAAACAGAATTTCAACCAACATGTCCAGTGGCAAGACTCTGTTATGAGATGACCGTTGTCTAAGTCAGGGGTGGCGACTAAAATGACCTCGTGGGCCACTTTGGAAGAACTTTACAATCCCGCAGGCCGCATATAAAAATATATATGTGATACAAACATTGCATCCATTACAAACATTTGTTGGAATGGAAATTTAAAACAGACTGATATATTGTTAGTGTTTTCATTGCTTTTCATGTATACAAACATAGCTAATATAATAATAATGCGATGATCAAATTTTGTTTAACTTATTTAATTAGTGAGATATCCGTTTCTCAACTATTTAACTTAGTTTTTGCAAGTCGATCTCAATGTATGTGCATTTGCGTATCGTAATGGATGTAGCAGATTTTCGTGCGTTAAGTTTGAGCACGATTTATGTTTGATAAATTTAAATTTAGAAAAAAAAAGAGATTCATAGTAACAGAAGCAACGTAATAAAATAATAACAATTATGGGATTTAATTTTTACATATAAATAAATAAAACAAAAAATATTGTACAAAATAGTAGAATTTTGTAAAGTTATAAAGAATCTCGCGAGCCACAAAATTATTCAAGGCGGGCCGCGGGTTGGACATCCCTGATCTAAGCCTAGCCCTAATTCCATAAACAATCATTCAATTCATTTAATCGAAATGCGGCCACTGGTCGAGCCTGGTTCGTGAGATTGTGAGTCGGGCGCATTTACTTGTTTCAAATTACTGTTTGTACGAGTGTTTAACAATGTATGCTGTATACTGTCTAGTTTTAAAAATCACAGGTAAGGCCTACTTTTGCATAGGAGTCCAGGGCCTCAGAAAAGATTTCTCTGGACTCACGCACAGGGCCTCAAAAAGTCTTAAGATGGCCCTGGTAATGAAGTTACTGCATGTTAGATCTGTCGAGACTAAGTCCTTTTGTTGGTGCGGTGTAGAAGTTTGTAGGAGGTGCCATCTCATGTCTTGTCTGATCACTTGAACGTAGTTCAAAATGAGATGAGGTCCGTCGTCAATAGTTCTCCAACTGCCTTTAGAGGCGACTTAATATTACATAATCAGTCGACTAATTACAACTGTGGGCACAAATGTATCATACAGTTGTTCAACTGCATCATCTATCTTTTCAATACGCATCACACACACACACACACATTAATTTAATCTTATCATTATGTCTTCTTTTATTTCTTTATAATCAAATTAGGCAACAATCAAGTAATTTGAATTAGACCTAAAGTTTGATTTGAGTTAATATCATAGTAATACTGAGGGCTATTGTGTGTCGAAATACTTCGTAATTTTGAACCAATAAAATATAGTTTTAAAAAATTTAAAAAAAACACCCCTTTTATAATTAAATCTTTTAGTCGCCAAATCTTGAAATGGTATCTGAAATTAGTTGCCAAAAGCGGGATGGGATCTGAAAATAGAAAATTGTTAATCTTGATAATCCTGATCAGGACAATGGAACAAAATTATTAAGTCATTGTATTGTCATTGGTCCTGGACAAGTGAGCAAAATTTCGAATTAATCTGACCTTTTAAAGTGGGTAAAAATTGAGTTCAAAGATTCCGTTACATTCAAGTGAAACTTATAACAGGGTGTTAAAAAGTGCCACTATTTGACCAGTTTCTATACTCCATCTCACTTATAAACTTCAGGTCTCAGTTCTTTAAGTATAGCAGCCCCTTTTATTCTCCATGCGTCAGCAGCGACTCGACTGAAACGTGGGCCGCCAAATCTCGAGCCCAGGCACTCGTTTCATGAGGATTTTCGAGATAATTCTTTTTAAAAATGTAGGTACATTACTTTAATAACTGGGGGTATACTAATTCTGAAATTCTTTGACTTTAATCACTTCTTTGATGAGAAAAAATTAAAAGTCAGGTGAGTAATTAAATTCGCGCACATAATTGAACGAAATCTTTACAGAAACAAAATATGTTCAAAATAAATCTACGCAAGTTTTATACACTAAATAAAATCACGTGGTACTATACTGGGTGTTTCTAAAAGAATATCGGAGTTTTAACACCTTATTGTATTCATTACATATAACATATTAGTATGACTCGTACATCGATTGATTGATTGAATATTAACGTTGCACTGTTCAGCTACACGAGGGCTTTTGGCGACGAACCACGTCATTTTGAACCATGATCAAGTGACGTGGACGACACCTGAGCTGGCACCCCCTCTCCTAACTACCACACCAACGGGAGGACGTTTCAGCTCTCGACAGATTTAACGTGCATCGCTGCCCTACACGGCGGGTATTTAGTGGTACTGGGCTCGAACTCGTAACAAGGCAAGCCACGGTCCGATACCTATACCACTCGGCTACCGCGGCCACGACTCTACATCGAATGCAAGAACAACTGAAACAGTTTTGTTTACTGGCATGTGTGCGCAAAACGTATGTCGATGAACGCTCTAGTATAAAAATAGCGATTAGTAAACAGAAAGCATTTTGTGTTCTCTAGTTTGCAAAGACAGACTCTGCTATTACTGTGCAACAAGCGTTCCGTATTAAGTTCGGTTGTCAACCTCCAAATGATAACATTTGTAGGTGGTATCATCAGTTTGAAACAACTGGCTGTCTTTGTAAAGGGAAAAGTACGGGACGACCAAGGCTTTAACTGGTAACCAACTGTAACTGGTTCTGCCTATATTGATGATCTACAGCTATGGCTATTTCCTCAACTGGAAGAAAGTGAACCAAATAACTTCATTTGACAGCAAGATGGTGCACCGCCTCACTGGCATTTCTCTCAGTACGCGATTGGTTAAATATAAATTAGTACCACGTGATTATAATTAAACTGATTAGTACCGCGTGATTATAATTAAAATTCCGCTTTCAAAATGCTGTAAAAAAAAGAACCACGGGTTAGAATGTTTTCAATTTTGAATTGTATATACTTGAAGAAGGTAAACGTTATGGCATAAGAAAAGGATCCAACGTTCATCAACAGATGGCGTTGTAAGACTCAAGATGGTGCTTCTCCGCATAATGCAAAGCCAGTGATGCAACTGCTCAAAAGACATTTCAGAAATGATAGAATGATCAGCCTTGATTTTCCAACAGCCTGGCCTGCAAGATCTCCGGACCTCAATCCTTATGACTTCTGCCTGTGGGTTTATCTTAAAAATGCTGTGTTCAGAGGCTTGATTGGAAATTTAGCTGACTTGAAGGCGCAGATTACGCACTGACTATTTCCCTAAGACACTCCGCTCTGTTGGTTATCGGTTTCAGCTTAAAGGAAAATGATGTACAGCATATGAACTCAACTAAAACGCTGAGATCAAAATCCAGTGAACTTAAGATCGTACTCTCCTGGTATAGGTGAAGCAGTTGAGAACGTTTAAAGTTAATCTAAACTAAACTCAGTGGCGTAACAGCCCGTTAGGCCATCTCAGTATACGTGATCTTGAGCACTGAAATGCTTGAGCAGATGTCCCGGTCAGGTGGTCAGTCCGATGCGAAATCCCCAGTGTTAAGTTCCAAAGCATTTGGGTGGCCGCGGTAGCCGAGTGGTATAGGTATCGGACAGTGGCTTGCTTTGTCACGGGTTCGAGCCCAGTACCACTAAAGACCCGCCGTGTAGGGCAGCGATGCACGTTAAATCTGTCGAGAGCTGAAACGTCCTCCCGTTGGTGTGGTGTGGTAGTTAGGAGAGGGGGTGCCAGCTCAGGTGTCGTCCACGTCACTTGACCATAGTTCAAAATTACGTGGTCCGTCGCCAAAAGCCCTCGTGTAGCTGAACAGTGCGACGT
The DNA here is from genome assembly GCA_019973935.1 of Trichonephila clavipes. Taxonomy (NCBI): domain Eukaryota; kingdom Metazoa; phylum Arthropoda; class Arachnida; order Araneae; family Nephilidae; genus Trichonephila; species Trichonephila clavipes. Next base: position 469,560 of record BMAU01018474.1, on the reverse strand, counting down.
TAATATTCAATCAATCAATCCAAAGCATTTGGGGTCATTTATCGACCCATTGTAGGGCTGAAAGGATGAATCGACCTTACCCAGCTCGGGGTTTGAACCCCGAACTTGGAACTTGTGGTGTGGAAACGCGAAACTTTACCACTTAGCCACGGGGCTTTAAAAGTTAATCTATCTCATTAAAATCATTTTTAACCATAAGCGAATAGAATATAAACTGGAAGACAAATAATATGTCTCTTTCCCCAGTAGACATTAAGAATTTTTTTAAAATTCTGAAGAAAATGTGTTTCATATTTATTTCATGCGTTTGTATATGAAAGGTGTCTTCCGAAAACCTTTTTCAACCCTAATTTCACAAGAAATTTTTTGCGAGGATGACACATGATGATCACTACACGACGACTCCAAGTCTCCAACGTAGACAAGAATGACATTCGATGAAGAGCATTATCTCTTCCAATCGCATCCTTATCTGCTTTACACATCTACACATTCATTTTCATTTATAATTCCTATCACTGATCCTCCCTTTATCTGATAAGGCATCAATGTTGCCACCAGACGATGGTATTTTAATCCTTTTTACCCTTTCAGTAAAGTATTTCAAAGATATTTTTACTTTTTATTTTTTCTTGGTTGTACGTACACAGCAATATCCCACGTATTCAGGCGGTTCAAATGGAGCGTGAAAAACCATATACTTTACAAAATGAATACTTTTGAATGCAAAAATCAGATGAAGTTTGCCTATTTTTTTAGATTTTTTTTCACAAATTTCCTTACAAAGTGTCTGCTGGAGTATGTTCAGCCATGTAACGTTTAAAACATCTTCCGCAAAAATTTTACGATACAGACAAACAGAGTAGTGTTTGAATATGCACTTTCTAATAAAATCATTGATTATTGGCGTCGTGCTAAAAGTAGTACAACAACTATTAGCGACCTACTTCGTAATTTTCAATTACTATCAAGTGAACAGGACGACATTTCAGCAGACACCCCACTTTCTAAAATTCCCCGATATACCAAAGGGAGGATTTTTAATCTCGACGTGCATCAGCGTATGGTAAAATTTCTGGGGCATCGAAATTCAAAATTATGAATCGATATAAACGCGACCATGACCTACTCCCTCATGAAAGAAACGAATCCGTTGAAAGCGGCTGCTCAAAGCTAAAAAAATTATAAAAGCTTTTTTTTTTAAATTTAAATATTTTTATTATGGTACTAATTTTCAATTCATGTTTTATTTTACTTTGAAACTTTAAAACACGGTTAATTTTTTGCTCTCGGTTCATTTATACAGAAAATAATGCACGTTCAATCTATCGGGATCAGGATTAAAGCCTTCGTGTTATTGTTGTATCGACTTCGTCTTCCGACCGTAGCTCAAAATTCCGAGCCGTGATTAGCGGATATTTTGTGTAGGAAATAGAAACAGCAGGAGAGAGATCTTTCCTACAATAAACAGCAAAGAATCTACCTTAAGAGAAACAGAAGACAACTAAATATAAATAAAAGGGGAATGGAAATTTCAGCTATTGTATTATATAATCAATAATTGAATTCTAGTCGCCCAGCCAGTATGGTGGCTATGACCCTCGGCTTGTAACCCAGTGGGTTCGAATCCCGAGTAAGACTTGGTTGTATCTTCTTCGGGAATGAAGTCAGTCTTTCGCCTGAAATAGATTCCCGTCTCGAAAGGAAAAACAGCGCACCTCTTCTTGTTAGATGCTGGGACCATCGTTTGTAATAAAATCTGTATTCTTCTGTGGTTGTGTTATATGTTTCTGTTCATCTATCTCACGTGTCTTTCGTGTGGCCGCGGTAACCGAGTGGTATAGGTATCGGATCGTGGCTTGCTTTGTCACGAGTTCGATCCCTGTACCACTAAAGACCCGCCGTGTAGGGCAGCGATGCACGTTGAGCCGTTGGTGTGGTAGTTAGGAGAGGGGGGGTGCCAGCTCAGGTGTCGTCCACGTCACTTGACCATGGTTCAAAATTAAAAAAAAATCCAAATTCAAAAGCCCTCGTGTAGCTGAACAGTGCGACGTTAATGTTCAATCAATCACGTCTTTCGTATGTATCCCAGTAATAAACACACGACAATAACAACAGTTGAATTCTATTCTTACATACGGCGAAAACGATTAAGAGGAATCGTTCTAAATTACATATACATATCATGAGACCGGAGAGGTACTAAGGCGTGATTTATTTATTTCTTTTGGTGAGATGATACTTTTTGGAAGTTTTGAATTGATGAGGCATGTTCTTGGGGACTGGTGTTCTATTTTTATTTTACATGTAGATATGTAAGTTAAAAACGACAAACACAAAACAGCTGCAGATATTACAAATACAAAGAGCGACATTTTACAAAACAAAAAGCAGGCGAATTTTCCCTGGAAACGGGAGCTTTAATACAGAGCGAGTACCGGAAGTTTCAAAATTAACATGACTTTCGTGAACGGATCTTGTGATTGGTGGAAATATATCGTACGAGGTGTTTTATGCAACATAACTTTAAATACGCTGAGGTTTCAATTTTTAAGAGATAGAGTTACGATAGTACACCGTCAGGCGGGTAAGCTATAGTTGATTATTTACATGAGAGTCCTGGATGGGTTAGGACCATTATAAATTAAAAATTTCAAGATGAAAAGATTAACGTCGAATTTCATTACTTTTATATCATTTTGAACCATGGTCAGAAAGGCTATAGTTTACTTTAATTCCACACAATCTATTCTCATAAACTTTGGAAAATGTTCACGGGGTTCACTAAAACAAATATAGACACGATCCGATGCCCATACGATAGGATAGACCAAAAATTTCAAGATGAAATTGAAGTGAATTATTACTTATATATATCAATTAGAAAAGCTATAGTTTACTTTAATTCGCAATCTATTCTCATAAACTTTGGAAAATGTTCGTGGGTTCACTAAAACAAATATAATCGATAGGATAGACCAAATTCACAAGGACTTTCACACTTTTTTCATTCTTAATTCAGAAGGAAAAAATGTCTCTAAAGTGTGACCACTTGCAAAAAACAATCGTAATTTTTTATTACATTATCGAAACTTGTCAAGTTCTTAGTATTATCAGCTCAGCAGTAATACTTGAGGACATCGGTCGATGATCTTGAGAAGATACGGAGCCTCTTATCTTATTCTTTCCTTTGGTATTGACAGAAATATTTAGAAATGATAGGTGAATCTGCGAAACAACCGAAATAATTTGGAAGATTTATTATCTTCGAGATAAAAAAAATTATATGTCACGCAAATTAGACAAAAGGAGACACTATCTTTTTTATAAAAAATGACACTTAGCAACAAGACACGCAGTTGGCAATCCCTATTTAGTAATCTTAGCGTATCCAGTTCGAGTTTTATTTGAACTTTACTACTCCTGACCGAGACACACGGTCCGCTAACAAGGTAAACTTGGCAAATATGGGCATCCAAACACTTAATTGAAAACATACTACACAAAACATTTTCTATTTTCCCGAAATTAAGATGTTCCAAACTTTAAGAGTACGGTCTTTCTAATGTTATATAAATAAACCTTTTAACTTTTTTGTTGCTATTTTCATAAAGAAGCTCCGAAACAAATTCTGCAATTGCCCATATTTGATAAATATTTTAGAAAATTTGTGCACATTTGCCAGGAATGAGGGCAGGAAGTGTTATAAAAAAAGATAAGAGAAACTGTCATCAGTACATTTACCCTTTTTAAACAGAAATGCATTTTTACACAAGTTACACGCTTGGTAAATAAGTAAAATTAAACCTTTTTATATAACAAATTGTATGGCGAAATTGTCAAATCGGCCTCTGGTCCGCCAAATTTTGAAAAATCGCCAATTTGGCGCGTTTTTGCGTATGTTTTGGAGTAGCAACCCTACGATTAGGCGATTTGGACCCTTTATCGATTTGGCGAGAGAAAACTTGGCGGGATAAGTGACCGATACGACAATCCAACCAAAAAATGTCCAACTTTTTATCTATAAATTAAAATTGACAGGTGAAAATCGGATAAAATATTAAATTAATACAAATTATTACAAACTTAAAGAAAAACAACATTTAATGAGGACTTGCACTTGTATCATACGCTACACTCATTACAATATAGAAGGAATCTAACTCGACACATTCCTTATAGAACCAGGATGAACAAGAGCAGCAACATTGCACTCATTCCTGTCATTGAGTGTCATAATATTTAGCACCACAAATGGGTGGCTTGCCTTGTCACGAGTTCGATCCTAGAGCCACTAAAGACCTACCGTGTAAGGCAGCGATGCACGTTAAATCTGTCGAGAGCTGAAACGTCCTCCCGATGGTGTGGTGTGGTAGTTACGAGAGGGGGTGCCAGCTCAGTTGTCGTCCACGTCACTTGATCATGGTTCAAAATTACGTGGTCCGTCACCAAAAGCCCTCGTGTAGCTGAACAGTGCGACGTTAATATTCAGTCAGTCAGTTAGTCAGCACCACAAATGGGACAAATGCAAGATGCATTGTGTTTTCTGGCACTTTGCTGTTGCTCTGCGTTTTGTTCTTACACCCCTCTCTACGACTTCCGTCAGCAACTCTCTTCATAGAAGCCAAACCTTCTGAAGCATAAATAACTTAATGGTTATTGTAAAAACATCAAATAATCAATCTTAGTTTAATTTTCTCATGAAAAGGAAAAAATATATACATAACATTTAGTTATTACCCATTTAGTTATTACCAAATATTTGCTCTAGTGACATTCAATAGTTGGCATTACTGCAGTCGAAGGGAGAAAGAACGAAACCGGCAGCTCCCACCATTGCTCAAATAACATTGTATCTATTTATAAGTTTCATGTATTAATTAGTTTTGAGTATTAAAAATCTTAAGATATCTAAAATATAGCAACAACCCCAATTTGAAATATCAGGCAGTTGTACTTACATTAGAAATGGTCCATTTGCACTTATGTTTGAATCGAACTGTAAAACATGACACTGGAATATTGCCAACACCCCAGTGTGAATGCACCAACTCAAAACCATTATGTGAAAATATGGGTATTTGCTTAAATGTGCCTATATAACTTTAGTGCCCATATTTGCCAAGTTTACCCTAGTCAATTCGCCTTATAATTTTGATTCACCCTCAGATGATCAGGTCAGCACCTGAGTTAGCACCTCACTGCAAGTCAGCGTGAAGATTGTGACTTCCAACAATTTAATGCGTATCAGCCACTCAACACGGTGGGTCTTTAGTTGATTTGGGAGTTGACTGAAACAATCCTGGTCACGAGTTAAAAAATGCCAAGACAACTCGATTATTGGGGTCATAATTGAATTAAAAAAATTATTTAACATCTTAAGGTTTACTTGGGGTACTGAACGCTTCTCGCTGTCTATTTCTGACTAACACATAAGTCCGTTATCCACAGACGAAATGACTACACCTGTCTGTGTGTGAGTGAGCTGGAACCTCATTCTCCTGAATTCCTTGCTACGTGAGGGCTTTTACCTCCGACTGACTTTTACTCCGAACGTGTATTACCTCATCTAAAATGGGGAGTTATAGTGTAATCAGGTTTCGAACAAACAGTTGGACTGAAATATCTCCGAGTACGTGGTCATAACTATAACGGCTATTATAGCAATTCGTATTTAGTTTCAAACCTCTCACAGGAAAAGGGGAGCTATGAAAAAAGAAAAATACCGTCTGCCCAGGAATAAATAACGGTTAAGTGCCAGCCGACAAAAAATTTATTTTATCTATAGCTTGAAAGTGAATCTGTCAAGTTTAGATACAGCATGGAGTCTACTGGTAACAAACATTTAATTTTTAGCACGTTCAAGTGGTAAAGACGATGCTTCGATTGGTACTCATTCTCTTTACTTTTATTCTAGTTCTGACAAATTTAATGGCATCACCCCCAGTAAATGAAAGGTTTTAACTTGAATAAAGACTCATCTGAAACCTCAAAATCGAGGCAATGGGCACCCCGAGAACTTTCAAGAATGCTGTAAATTCTAGATGGTGAGTGAAGGTCCTCGGGCCAATCGTACTAATAGGTTGGGAATTGATTTATTGCATATATAACGTCACACTAAGATACGCGAGTTCTATTGGTGACGGACTCACACAATTCTGAGCCCCAGTTAGGTGAGGTGGATCACACATGATCACTCACCAAAATTCCACATCAACGTGAGGAATTTAAACCATTAAAGATTTAACGTGCATCAGCCCCTCTACATGATAGATCTTAAGTAACACCAACGCTGTAAAGCCGTAGATATCCCAGGCTGAATAATGAGGCACTAAGGATTAATCATTTGCTTATACAATCACAATGCATAAATAAACACACAGACTGAAATTCTAATTTTCACAGATTTAAAAATTCTAATACACTTCCCGAGTAGTTTAGCAGGCAAAAACGGGCCGTGATGGTATTCACATCCCACTTGCCTTTGCGGCGTACAAAAAATCTGTATACAAACTAGCTGGCGGAGCTTAACCACCTCTCCCTTCGAAATACATCAGTGGTAGAATCGTGGCTCACGAGTTCGATCCCAGTACCACTAAAGACCCGGCTCAGCGATGCAGAAATCTGTCGAGTGCGTCCTCCCGATGGGATTAGAGTGAAATCGGTGTCGTCCACGTCACTCGAAAAGCCAACGACGTTAATATTAAATCAATCAATCAACCTAAAATACATCAGCCGACCCGCGCAGATCACTCGAACCAACGACTACGAAAGAATGCGGCACTATACAATAATGAGAAATAAACAATATAATAAAATATGCTGTGTTCTGTATAGAGAAGTCATAAATGATTAAACCAGTAATACCTCAACTTTTGCTACACCCCGACTTACGTGAACCCGGAGTTATGCAATTTTCAAATCTTGTCGATTAGTATTTTTATTTTTTATTATTACCGAAACTTTTTTAGCGGTATCAGTACCGTAACTTGATGAAATTGGTGATGTGATTGAGGAAGATGTCGAACTTTCCAGGCAAATAACTTTAGATGGTGATAGTGATGATATTTAAGAATTGTTTGATTCCCTCAATCAGGAGCAAACAACTGATGAGCTCTTACACATGAGCCCATTGAGAACTTGATCCAATTCAATCAGAAGATCGAATGAGGGTTGGGAATTTGACAGTAAGCCTTAGTTTAATTGAAAAAGGAAAACAAATTTTAGAAAATACAAACTCTAATGAAGAACGTATTTCTTCAACAAAACATGGAATAAAAAAAATTATTAGCATGCTACGAGGAAATTTTGCTGGAGAAAAAAAAACTTTTGAATCAGCAGATTATTTTGTTAGATTTTATGAAACCTTCTACATCAAAATAACTTCGGTTTGAGATTTTGTGAATTTGAATTATCTAAAATTTTAATAAACCTTTCTTTTTATAGATTATTATTTTCTTTCGTCTTCGGCCCCAATTCAAAGTAATTTATGTGTATTTATTTATATATGAAATCATACGCCGATGTACATGAATTCGACTTACGCGGTTATCACTCAGTCCCACGTATCGCGTAAGTTCGGAGTATTACTTATTGCTGATATATTAGAAAGTAATATTAACACTGGGGTATTCTTTCAGTACGAAAAACATATCCCAAATTTATTCTAGTTTAGTTTAATTACCTCTTTTTCACAATTCCTACTATTAGTTCACTCTCTCCCTATATATACATTGTTCAAATTTTCAATCATTAATAAAATGCTTCCAATTTATCCATTCAAATTCAAATACATTTTTTAAACTTGTAGTGGATGACACTTGATGTTAATACAGTTTTTTTCAAATATTAATTCATTAATTAAATTAAAAAAGGAATAAATAGTAACAAACAAAAATAATAGTCTAACAGCATATATAGCAGGGATGGCGAACCAGTGGCACACGTGCCATTGATGGCATGCGACACAAAATTTTTGGCACGTCAGTGATCAAAAAATGCTTTGCATTTTATTTCAAAATTTCAAAGTTCACTATGAAGTATTACGAATTAATGAGATTATTAATGATCGGTCGAGGGGCGGCGAAGAGTATACGCCGTAGACTACAATAGTTCGTGATGTAAACTTTATATACGCATTGCATAGTCAATTTCATTGACACAGCAGTATTTTAAAGCTCATCTGTGTTATATTTACGATTTTTAACTGTTATTTAACATGGCTTGTTGAGCATAAGAACAAAAAGTGCAAGATAGTAAGTGTAATAGAGAATTTCAAATTTGGTGGGTCGAGAAACATGGCATTATTAGTAAAGGCGACAGAGCGCTGAGTGTTTTATGTTCTAAAATAGTGGTACGAAGAACATCGTCGGTGAAACGGTATTTTGAAACAAATCGCAAACCTTTGACAGAAGACTCAAATTCAGTATGTATGTATTCTACAAATAGTAACATCTTACAATAATAATATAAGTTATTTGTCATTCACACAGTTTGCAACAACAGAAGTCACAATAACTTTACTTTAATTTGAATTATACGTATAACTGAAACATTTATACTATACTGTGCAAAAGGTATTTTTTTCGTAGTTTGAGTTTCGTGTTGTTAGCATTTTGTTTTATTATTTTCCCAATATCACAAGTCAAAATTTTTTGACGGCACGTCTGTACCTCATTAAACACCTCTTTATATAAAAAAAAATGGTGCGTGGAACGCCACGCGATAGAAGTGAAACTTTTTTTGGCGACATTGGAACATTGATTATTTGCTCTAATATTCCAAACTGACAGCGTACATGTCTCAATCATCTAATTTGTATGAAAAGTATTCGTGACGAATTGAGTCTTTCTGATACCAAATCCAAAGTAGGAAGATATGCTGGAATTTCTGGGTATACAGAACTATTATATTTTGATAAATTTGGTATACTTTTGATAAATTTGTGTCGGCAAAATTGTAAATTCTTTAATGTCTCCTAAATTAATTTCAACGGACCAGAGAACGTTTCAGCTCTCGACAGATTTAACGTGCATCGCTACCCTACACGGCGGGTCTTAAGTGGTACTCGGCTCGAACTCATGACACGCCAGCCACGATTTGATACTTTGACCACTAGGCTACCATGGACACGCATTTTTATGGAAATCATAGTCTTTGTAACGTAAGATAGAATTTATTATCGATCAAGTTTCAAGAATTTATTATCAGTTCCAACATGCACTAGACTTGTTGAGGGTTCTCTGTAGTTAACGGCACAGGGGGGTTCACAAAATCCGTATTAATCTGTGCTGTCATAAGAAGAGTCTCAATAGAGCATTCCCATCCCTTAAACTCGGCATTAAGGAAGTATTTTGCAATGTTTCTTTTCGTGCTTGATATTCTCTCATGTACTCTGATCGAGATTTGGCAGTTGCACTTGATGAATTTGCATTCTTTTTCTTTTTTCTTTTTTTCACTTTTTCGACTGGACTTGCTGCTAGTTTTTCTTTTTTTCTTTTTCTTTCACGAAACTCTTTTCCTCTTTGTGCATTTGATTTATGCATTCTGAATAGAATTAATAATAATTCAACGCAAATGAAAATTAAAGAAATAAATTTGCCACCAAACACATCGCCATGTAGCCAACAATCGAAAGAAAATTTCAAAAAGGCCCGCTTTTGCTGCGAGAGCTATTTTGTCTACACCGTAATGCTCACATTGCAACTGATACGACCGCTGATAATGTTCCCGGGTCTGGGGAAAAGGACTCCTAATCGGAAGATGGGCAAGTTGACCAGTCGGAGACGTGGGCAACAATTATCCAACTTTTTCACCCAAATGACACTAGTCACCCCCCCCCACCCTCCTTTTCCTCCTCTGGCTCTCTTCTTACCAAGGCGACGATTCGGGGGGATGGGCGGAAGACTACTTCCGTTCGCTTTTTCACTGTTACGCAAAACTGGGCAATTTTCTCATTCACTCTCGAGTCCAAAAAAGTTTCACTTCAAAAATGGCACGTTGATACGTAAAGGTTCGCCATCCCTGATATATAGAAAGGAAAATCGTTCGTTGCGCCCCTTTAGCGCCATGGATCACGCGTTGGACTTTTATCTAAAGGTCGTGGGATGGCCTAATTTCTGTAAATGTGATTTCTTTTTTACTATACTATTTTTATTAGAATAATTGAATTTAATGAATGAATAAATAGTAATAAACAAACAAAGAAAAAATAGCCCAAGACCTCATATAGAAAGGAGAATGGAAAATTGCAAAGAAAATTGCTTTCTATTTTGTTACTTAATATTGCGATTCTGTTATATGTGTATACATATTTATATTAATTGTAACTATTTTATAAAAAGTAACTAAAATAAAATTTTTCTTTGTTGACCTAAAGCAGCGTTTCTCAAACTGTGAGGCGAACCCCTCTTGGGGACCGTGATAACTCTACGGAAGAGGGGGAGGGCATGAGCATATTGAAAAGTCGGAAACAAAAGCTTATTTTTTTTAATAAAAAAATATTAATTTACTGAAAAAACAAACAAAAACATTCCGACATAATAAAAAATAAAATACACATTTACACTGATATAATACACTTATAAGTGTATCAGTACTGCAACAATGTATTTTATAATTAATTTAACAATAATAAGTTAGGAACAAGTTTAATAATTACCAGTGACTCCATGGGCTTGTCATATGAAAATTTGTAAAAAAATATTAACACTTATCTGAATAATTTGTACTCTTTTTATAATTAACTGCTGAGATTAAATTGTACGCAATTTGCTCCCCAACGCCACCGTAGGCGCGTGAATGTGATGTATGGGGGGGAGGAATAAATACGTAAAACCTTCTCTAAAATAAGTAAATCCGTCACAAATACTATCAATGTCCTTTTATTGCATTTTAAAGCCTTCGGAATAATTTTATAGATAGCAGTGCACAGAGAATATCGCATTTCGGAAAGACGTTTATATACGTCCGGGGCAATTAACGTTTCGGCTGAGCGAGACGTTTATATACGCCAGTGACACTTAAGAGGTTCAAGTCGTATTGTAGCTTTAGCGTCAAAGTATAGTATTATTGAATTCAATACATTGTTATTGAATGAAGGAGGCGATGAAAATTATGATTGAATATTGGGTCCCAAGTATCGAACGTTTGAGAAGCACTGGCCTAAGTAGGAATTTGACTTAGTTTTTTTTAATATTACTTGTTTATATGGATCCCAAATTAAACAATATAAACAAGCAAATAACGAGTAAAAAACACTTGAAAATAAACTTTTATTTGGCTCGTGCCGTGTTACGTCATGCACTTTGTATACGTTACACTTAATTGGTCTGGGGAAAAAGTGTGGTAAGAAAATCTCACCATAAAAATCTATTCGCATAAGCACCTTCCGAGCAAGGTCGATTCAATTTGGGGAATTCGTCTGTGAAGTTTTTCCGTGATGCTGGAGGAGTTTTTCAGACGGGCACGAGGAGAAAAGGAAATAAATAAGCCAGAGCGACACCAAAACCGAATATTCGGTTTTCCTCACAGTTAAGAGAGATGCCAAGGTCTTCGGGCCCACGATGCACTCTGACGGACACGATAGGCAAGGCGCTGAATGCTGGAAAACAATGAGAGGCAATTCACAGCCGACAGACAGGGGAAGCATTAGCATACATTAAAAATGCCTGGACAACTTACCTGAAGAGTGTTTTTTTTTTTTTTTTTTTGCACAAATTCTCACTTTTCGCTGAAGCATTTTATGTTGTCGTGTGAAATAAATGTTGTCACTTCTCAGTTTGCATATTTTTTTAGCGCTTCCTTCCATTCTTTTCGAAAAATATACACCGAAGAATAAAAAAGTTTTTTTTGGTGAAAGGCTAGAGTTTCTTTCATAAAATTCTGCAGACCGGATTTGTAATGGTTTTGATATTGTTCATGTCTTCAATTACAATTAATTTTATTACTTAAAAAACAAGCTGTTACTTCGACAATTTTTTCACTTAATAACTGAATAACATTTAGTATTGTTCAGGCTATGAATCAGTATAATTTTATAAATGTGTACATGAATTTGGTAATATAACTCACAGGAACATTTTACATGAATTTATTTTTACTGTGCTATTATATAAAACACAGTTACTTCCAAATATACCGAAGTGATGTACCTGTGAATGTATAGTTTTTAAGAGAAATCTCGCTGAAAAATTATATGTTATCTCAAGAAAATTTAATTATACAAATAAAGTATGGATGTCGATCATCCGAGTGCAGATTTTACTAAAGTTTTATATCTAATTGTTCACACGAGCCAACAGATGGTCACGGTAGCCGAGTAGTTATGGTCATGATCTCGTGAGTTCGAGTCCTAGTACCACTGAAGACCCGTCGTGTAGAGAGATTAATGCACGTAAAATTTCTCGAGGCTCAATGTGGCTCTTGGTGTGGTACTGCAGAAAGGGAGGTGACAGCTCACACACACAGCTGTCATGGTCTTCACTTAATTGAGGTTCAAATTTATATGAAATCCACCACCAATAGACCCCTTCCCCCATGTTTTTTTTTAAAAACAGAGTGTATGTTAGCATTTCTCTGTTAAATTATTTACTTGCATCATGTAAAAACTTAATTTTTTGAAAAAAAAGTTTAAATTGCATTTTAGATATTGTAAAAAGGTTAAAAATTTAAAAAAAAATTAAGAATTTAAATTCAAAAAATATAGCTAAAGAATATTATTTAAATATTATTCTTTTACAATTTTGAGATCTCTTCCTCATACAAAAATCAAATAAATAAATGGAAGAGTTGCAAGTGCCACGAGAATATATACTTTTCCATATACAGAAAATGCGCAAAATCGGAAATACAAATTAAGTAAAACAAAGGTGCATTAACAGAAAGACTCTACACGATGAATATCTTCCATTACTTTCCAAACAATCAATTTTTTTTCAACGCAAATAATTTTAAAATTTAATTCACGGTAATATCAACGATAATAGCGCATTTTTTCGCGTCAAATACATTTGTTAACAATTAATGCAAACTAAGAAAAAATACCTCAATTGCCTTGATAACTAATGTGACATTCAAACGATTGTTCTCAAATATTTCAAAAATCTGTTGAAACTATTTTCTATAATTGATTACGCATACATTGATTACATCTCATTTACATACAGTTTAAAATATCCAGTCGTTGCATAAAAAGTTAATTTTTAGTTGATTTCAATTTCAGTCCATTAAAGTTTTATCAGTAAAATTTAAATTTAAAACCTAATTTTTTTTAAGGTAAATGTAATAAAAGTTTTAACAAATGTTAGCAGTTAATCGTTGATATTCCGTTATCTATTTATTTCTGCTACGTTCACTTTATTTAAAATATACTTTAACAGTGACCTTCGCTACATGTATGCATGAGTAGTAACTGAGTTTCTTAAATGACTAAATAGGTGTGAGTCAGAGAATTTCAGAAGGGATATTTATCAGTTTCCAGGCACACAAATAAAGCAAGACTGTTATACTAAAAAAAAAAAAAAGAAGAAAAGCTCAAATTAATAATAAAAATGCGTTTTTAAAATTTTTTTAATTTGACAGATTAAAAAAATCAATGATGTAATAGTTTGTGTGGGTTGTTATGTTTATTTAAGCAATGGCACAAGGAAGTAGTTGCTATTACAATATCTCGTTTTTTACAAATTAAAATCTTTACTGTTAACAAATGAGCTGTAGACAACGAGCGACATTTAATGATTAAGCGATTTAATTATTTTTCAACAAATAAATGAAATTTCGAGAATTTCGATTAATTTTTCAATTTAATAGTTAAATTTATTCAATTGGATAATATTTTTAATTGGATAGCTAAAATTTTCAGAAATTCGAGGCAGTATATAATGTACTTTTCCCTTCCGTATTATCCGCCGGTTGAGGAGTGCAACTTCTTTTACAATAATTTTTTTTCAATTACCCTTTTCGGTACTTACATATCAAAACCGCAGCCAAATTGGCGCCACGCGAATCGCGCCATGATATGAAAACAACAACAACCTGTTTATATATATATATATATATATATATATATGCATACACATACATACATTATATATACATAGATAGCTTGGTAGCTGCCACAGATTTTGGTAGAAATGGCGCGATCTGCATGGTGCCAATTTGGCTGCGGTGACACTAATACGTAAATACCCATTTTTCTGTTTCCTTCACAAATATATATTAAAACATTAGAACAATTTTTTTAAAAAAAACTGTTTTCATATATCTTACTATGAATTCTATGCATCAAAATGGCACAAGATATCATTCACCAAAATTTTACATTATATGACAAAAAGACAAATACAAAAGAATTCAGAACAATTATAGTTACTGTGGTATTACCCTCATTTTGAAGCCCTATTAACAAGATTGCGCTGATTACAGGTATTTGTGGAGAGACGAATCGCAGACCACAAGTTCGAATATAAACAAAGTGAATAGTATTGAGCACAAACAAAAGACCTAATAACAAGGTATTGAAATGGAACATCTGTCAATAGTTATAATTAACAATCGAAGCATTTTTCTATTTATAATAACAACTCGACAGCGAATTATTTTCCTTTTATTTTTACTTCTTTCTTCGATAAAAATTTATCTTTTTAAAATCGATTTAATTTATAATAAGCACAAAATCTACTCTCATGCGTTTTTAGACCATTACAAGTTAAATAACAGACGAGCAATGGTATTTCGCCAGCTGAGGCGTAAAATGAGAAAATGAGGTCCGATAAACAATCGTGATTCAATGACTAACTGCAACTTTAGACGCTGTGATTCATGTTACTATTTAGAATGACGCATAATTTTGTTGAAAATCACTTAAAAATGGTGGGAATAAATTTTCAATAGAAGGAATCGTAAAAGTTAATTCTGAAACGTGAAATATTTCTCAGCTATATGATAGAAAAAAAATTTTTTTTTTAATTTCATATATGAAAATAAACATTAAACACAGAAATATGTAGAACATGTTGAGCGCATCTCCATGTTGCCTTTACATAAACATAACACAGAATGCATTCTCGAAAAGAGAAATTTCGGCTCTGGAAATTATTTAAAAAACTAATTCGTGTAGTGCTATCAAAGTTTTTGCAACAATTTCTTTCCCGAGCATGGTAAGAAGAAACATTGGAAGAACTTTAGAAGAAAATTATTTATAATGAACCCAAACCACATGGATAAAAAGATTCTACACCACTGATTTAAAAATCCGCTTATATTCGTCTTATTTTTTTTTACAAGCTTTTATTTAGTTTCACCTGTCCAATTGTCTGTCGGTCTGTAATCAAATCTTGCAAGTTAAAACTTGATCCACTTCCCGGTTTTCGATTGAGCTGAAATTTTGTATACACGTTTAGTTTGGATGAAAATGCATGTTTTGACCATTTATATTACGATATCACATTTAGTTAAAAAGATATTAATTAAAGTATTTTGTTCGGTAGGAATCTTGCAACTCAAATTTGAAGCTGATGACTTCAACCGATTAGACTGGAATTTTGTATACACGTTTAGTTTGGATGACAATGCATGTTTTGACCATTTATGTTCCGATATCGCAATTAGTTAAAAATATATTAATTAAAAACCCTTTGCCCCTGTTAGCTTTTTATTCTGCCGAGCATCTTATCGGATTGAGAGCTTAAAGAAAAGTTCCCATCTTTCGAACTTTCTTAAAAACCCGTCTTATTATTTCTATCAAACTCAGACAAAAAATAATTACATAATCGGAAAGATCATTTATTTCGCCACGATACGGCGTAATTCTTTACAAAAAATTATGATATTTTCTATTCCTTACGATTTTTTCTAAACTGTGTCAAAATCGATGCATTTTCATAAAATGATTTCTAAACCGTTCCATATGAATTTTTTTTCGTATTAATGAATTGATATTCTGCACTAAAAAAGTTCAGGCCTTTTTCTTTTAGAATGTCATTTAAAAAATAAAAAAACGAAAACTTTTTTTTTATGATTTTTCAAAAGAAAATTCAAATTTTTAATAAAACATGTAAAAACTGCGTCATTTTTAAAGATAATCGCACGAAGCTTTTTTGCGTTCGTAGATTCTCAAATTCTGCACAAAGATTTAAAAAATTGGTTTAAAATTACAGATTAAAAAATTTTTGTGTGTGTTTTCCGTTTTTAATATAGTATTATAGTAAAAGCAACATAAAAAATGAGTTTTAATATTTTGATTAATTTTGCTTTGTCCAATGTTGTTTTGATCTTACAGTGTTTATCCCCGTCCCCCATTATCATCTTGTTGCGGCTCCAGTGAAATATCTATCATATGTACGTGGCCTGGAGGGAAAAAAGATTGAGTACCCCTGAGCTAGCTTGTTCAAAATTAACCGGCAAACAACCTAGCAACAATGATGCGTTAAATGATATGAATAAACTGAAAAAACTGTCCACAGCGATAACTAAAAAGTTAAAAATAAATTAAAAGTAAAAAACTTTTTAAAAACAAGCTTTTATTTAAATGCTCTAAAAAGAATAAAATAAACTTTTCTTTTAAAACTTTTTTTTGCTATCAACTTATAACGTCATTACACAATTTATGATATAAAAGATTTACCTGCATATATAAACAAGCAAATTAAATAACTTGATCTGATTGATTTTAATTTTCAAAATTTTCAAACTAAGTAAATACGAGTACTTAAATCTCGCGACAAGCTTTTATATCATAAATTGTGTAATGACGTTATAAGTTGATAGCAAAAAAAGTTTTAAAAGAAAAGTTTATTTTATTCTTTTTAGAGCATTTAAATAAAAGCTTATTTTAAAAAAAGATTTTTTACTTCTAATTTATTTAGTATTACGAATTCTCTTTACGCATAGATGAGGTAACACATAAATCAACTAACAGTTTAAAATATTTTGCTTATTATATTAGCTGTATATGAATCTATTAAAAGCTTTAAGAGAGAAATTTCTATTAAAGAATTTTTTTTTGAATGATTACACAAACGAGAATTTTCAGGAAATTGTAATGTATTTTAACACTTTTTATTTCACGATTACATATCTGATTACATATGGAACTGTAAGTAAATAAAAGCGTATAATTGAAGATTTTTTTTCCTTTTTTTTAAATTTAGTGTCATTTGAATTATAATATACGTATGAAATTGTTTTAATTTGGGCCTGTTAAAGATCAAGGATGTTGGCATACTAGATATAATTTCGAGCTATATAGGCTTTACAAAGAACCTCAAGTTACTCAAGTCATCCGAAGTAACAGATTGAGATGGTTCGGCCACATCTGGAGAGGCCCTGAAAACAACCAGACCAGAGCTTACACATTTAAGAATCCTACGGGATCTCAACCAACAAGACCACCAACAAGGAGGATAGATGATGCTGAAAATGACTTAAAAACTCTAAATATTAAAAACTGGCAGAGAGTGGCTGCGTATCGTTGGAATCGGAGGAAGCGAGCTGTGGAGGCAGCCAAGACCTGTAACAGATTGTTACGCTTATAAAGAAGAAGAAATTGTTTTGAGAATATTATAACCAAAAATTATTTAAATGAGGTTTTTTGGCAAAAAGTAAAGAAAGAATAGCACTTCAAAACATTCTCCTTTTAAGTAAAATGCTTCAATAATAATGATATTTTTCCTATATAGAGCTACAACTTTACGCCTGCTCTACACAGCCTAAACTAGGATTTTTGAAAAAAATCATAATTTTCAGAGTTATGGTTAATTGAAATAATAACCGGTGTTTTTTTGTTAAAATTTCTCTATTCTCATTAAAATTTGAATAAATTCACTTCAAATTTTCATGTTTCAAAAATCCTAATTCAGGCCTTGTTCAGATGTCTTCGCTAAGTACAGGCAAAAAAAAAACAGTGTTATCGAAGCGTTTTCATAAAATGAGAATGTTTTAAAAATATGTAATTTTTTCTTTCTTTGCAAAAATTGCATTTAAATAGTTTTTTATTGTAATAATATTCTTGAAACAATTTTATACGTATATTATAATTCAAGTGACATTAATATCAAAAAATTACATTTATACGCTTTTGCAAAATCGCGGTTCCGAAAGTAGTCAGATTTCTTAATGTTAAAAAAATAAAACAAATTTAACCCTCATATATTTTTAAAGAATACCCCAAAATTCCCGAATATAACAGAGTATTAGTAAAATAATCAGAAGAAAAAAATAACAGCTATAATTTAACAGCTTAGAGGAAAAAATGATTATCTTAAAATTCTCTTGCTTTTTTCCCCCAATTCCAAGGCAAAACAACAATCAAAGAAAAAAAATTAAAAATTTCTTTTAAATAAACATTTCCTCCTTACTCAAAGACACTGATTCAGCATTCTTCCTCGGAAATATATATGAATCTAGCATTTAACTCACAATACATTTCATTTCCTATTTTACAATTCGTGATGTGTTCAAGGTCCACACAATTCGGTCTTAGCGGCCATTTAAGTATTTAGAAACCACACAAGGATAAAAGGTTAGGGTAAGTCCCATTCACCTTGAAATTTCAATATGATTAAGCATCTTATTCAGCGTAATTGTACACTTTCTTTCTTCTTTTGATTGAAAAAGATATCATCAAAGAATTCGAATGCAAAAATAATAATTTAAATCTTTCGAAATGAATGAAAGTTGCAAAGGGAAGTTTTCATTGATTTTCAGAATAGTTAGCAATGTGCAAGTCATAAATGAGAAGGGGAGAGTAAAAACATAAAACAGATATAAGTTAAATAGAAAAACTCAAACTCAGTGGCGCAACAGCCCATGAGGGCCAGGGCCTACTGTGCCCATCCCAGAATATGTGACCATTGGGCGTCGAGATGCATCAGCAGATGTCCCGATCAGGTGGTCAGTCTGAAGTGAGAACCCCAGTGTTTAAGTCCCCAAAACGCTTTTGGTACTCATTTATCGACCCACTGCAGTAGAAATGAAAGGTTGAGTCGACCTTGCCCAGCCCGTTAATAGACCCCGGACCTGTGGCGTGGAAGCGCGATACGGTACCACCGGGCCTCAAGTTAAATAGAATTTTGTTGAAAAATATTTTAACAGAGATTATATATATATGGTATAAATACATATATATATAGAGAGAGAGAATCTCTTTCTAGGTAGGAAATCATTATAAATTATGCAAATTCAAATGACTAAAACGTTGAAAAAAAAGAAAAGGAAATATAAATAACAAAGAAATTCGATCATAAAGTTTAGTTTTTCAGATACAATGCATTGTATAATGTTGAAGGAACACTTCGATTGTTCATTTCAAGTCACTAAAGTTTTATGTAAGATTTCATAAGACTTTCTTAAATAAAAAAGAAGCAAACCACACACACACAAATAGCTTTCACACACATAAAGACGCAGAAAAAACTTTTACAAGCCAGCCAAATGCTTAGTTACAACATTTATTTATTTTGATGAGGAAGAAATATAGTTTCACAATTTATTTTTATTTATAAAAAACCGATTCATCTATTTTGTTCTAAGAGCCTATACATTCTAAAAACTTTAATTCATTGATACTGATGTTTCTTATTTCTTTCCTCGCAACTGCTTTACTAAATAATGCAGTGCACGAATGTAATTCGTCGTTTTGATTTAAAAACTACTACAAGAATATTCAATATTTTAAAGAAATCTGAAGAAGAAAATTATATAATCACTTTTTATATATTAAAAAATTTACGTTTTTTTTTAAATAACAAGAACGCACTACACGCTTTTTAAATAACAAGAACGCGCTTTTTATGCAGTCTAATAATAATAAAATAATGCATTTTAAAGCAGCATTCTGTTCAAAGTTGCGAAAAACATCAATGGGCTAAATTCATGTGATGTCATTGTCACATGATAACTACACGTGTTTCCAGCCAATTACTTCCTAAATTTACGTTACGTCATAGTCACACGATGAATGCAATTACGTGTTTCCAGTCAATCAGTTCATGTGCTTCACTGTTACGAAATTTTGCTTTTTACAGTTTATTTTAAAAGTATATACAGTCGGACCTCTATATAACGAAGTCACTAAATCCCGAAAAAAAAAGTTCGTTATATGGAAAATTCGTTATATAGAGGTTCATCTGTCAATTTTTTTTATGAACCACATAAAACAAATTTTAAATTCATGAACACTATATATTAAAAAAGTAAAATTATTCATACCTTTTTGTAAATTAATATCTATTTATTTTATATATCTTACCAATAAAAAAAGAGAAAAAATGCAAGAAAAGTTTCTTGACGCCTTTATCTACTTCCTGAAGAATTAAATTTTTTTCTCCGATGCTCCAGCATTTACGTTGACATTTTCGAGCTACAAGGAACGAAGTTACCAATATGACTAATCAACATTACAAATGAACGGAGACTATTTCAAGGACACGAGACTTTACTGAGGGTTTAAAAGGGATATAGAAGATGTTTCTAGTGAACTGGACAATGGGGGTCAAAGGTTTTACTTCTTGGATGAAACGCTCAGAATTATATTGCTCTCGTCGAATTAGGCACCTAATAAAAACCAGTTCAAAATTTTTGACCACCATAAAATGTGTTATAAGAGAGAATAAATTGAAAAGTCCAGAAATACTTTAAAAATAGGGAAAGAAAAAATTGAGTCACAAGAGAAAAAGTTCGTTAAATAGAAAATGCACTTCGCTATTGGGAGGTTACTTTACGAAGAAAATCGTGGAATGTTCTTAGTTCCAGGAAAAAGTTTAAAAAGTTATAGAAAAATTCGCAATATAGAGGTTCGCTATATGGAGTTTCAACTGTATTTGTAAACAATAGTAATGCATTAGTGTAAAAAAATACATTTGATTTAAAAGTACACGAATAATACAATATTTTTTTAAATTTTGAAAAACATTTCGGAGAATCTTAATATTTGAACATCCTCACTAAATAAGCAAATTTGAAATTTTATCTAAATTTTACAAAAGAACAGGTAGTCAATGTCATTTTTTGTCTTCGATGGAGAACACGTGATTGTATTTATCACGTGACTTATGAATTTTGCCAATTTCAAAAGAAATGAATTCGTTGTACATTACCTTAATAAAACGTTTGCTTCCGTAATGAAATAGACGCATCATTTCGACAAGATTTAACTATAAGGGTAAAAAAGCCTTTTTGGGATTTCCTGCAACTTAAATGCGTATACTTTTTCACTATCACCTTTGAAATGTCTGCAATTCTAAGAATTACATTTATCTTGGCCAGTATCTGTTTATCTACCTTAGTCGTATGGGTTGCAAAACACTTCAGGTGGTTTTCAGGAGTCAGGAGGATTTCATGCTTCTGCAAGAAAAGGGTCAGAGGCAATTCTAAGAAAACCCCTGTCCCTTAAATTCCCGTAAACCGGTATGTTTACTGTGTCTCCCCATGAATATTGGCTTGGAAATCTAGGTACTTTTGTTACGGTAGCTTAGATTAACAATAGCCAGTTTGACCAAAAGGATAAGAAACATATGCAAAAATCAGTAAATGACATATTCTGTATACACATACCCATTCAAATGTTTAACGATTTTCTATAATGTTAGTTCGCCCTGCAATTTTAGCTATACATCTAAGAGTCTGCAAGTATATTGCTGGGGCTATTTTAAATTGTCTTATATTATCCTGCTATTTTCTTGCTTACTGTTTTGTTTTAAGGAAGGGGTGGCCATCCGGGGCCCACCTTGAATAATTTTGCTGCCCGCGAGATTCTTTGCAACTTTACAAAATACGAATATTTTGTGCAATATTTTTGTCTTTAGTGTAACGTTTTGTAACAAATAAATCCTATAATTGTTTCTGTTTTGTCACGTTGCTTCTGTTTTTATAAATACTTAGAAGTGGCAAGTATTGCATTGCAACGATACCCTGCGGCATCACGCTTGATTACTGTAATTTTTTTTCAAACATAAATCGCGCTTATACTTATTGAAAGAAAACTGCAGCATCAATTGTGATGTGCAAATACACGCGTTGAGATCGACTTGCAAAAACTAAGTGATAGAATTGAAAAACAAATGTTTCATTATTTAAATAAATTAAAGCTTAGTTGATCATTGCATTATAATTATAAAAAAATCTATGTCTGTATACATGAGATATAATAAAAGCAATATAAGTTCATTCTGTTTTAAATTTTCACTCCAATAAATGCTTGTAATGGGTTTAAGTCTAACATAAATATCTATATTTTTATAATGTTTTCTCCGAAGTGGCCCACAAGGTCATTTGGGTTGGCCACTCCTGCTTTTAGGTATCCCACTACTAACAAAGCATTTTTTTTTAAAATTTGAAGTAAGAGAAATTTTTTTGTTATTTTCAGATTTATATATTTAGTAAATTACAAGGGGGGGAGCTAAATATGCAAAGGAAAAAAAATTGTTAACAAAGTAGGAAAAAGTGTTGAAAAATTACAAAAAATTACATGAATAAGGCTCCACTGTGAGCCAAAAGTTTATAATTGAGATTTCAATTTTTACTCATTTAAATTACATTTTTTTTTGTTAAAATGGTCTAACGGATTTTTAAAAAGACATTAACAAACCATGTTAAATATAACACTTTTCATATAGTGACTAAGATTAATAGAACACTTTATCTTGGTCCCTACATGAAATCTCTTTTTTAAAAACACCCAAGTTTAAATAAATGGTTGCAAATTTTTTAATAATGCAGTAATTTTAAAAAAGGTCAAAACAATTCTAATATTACTCAAAACATAACCAAAAAATGTCTTCATAATTTCTTCAGAAATCTCTGCCACCGTTTTAAATTTTTCGAAGTATAAGGCATTTCGTATGACACGGGTTTTAAAATCGATAAATGCATACTGGATGTCGCATCCGCTCTTAAAAAAACAGTTTTAACTTTTTTGTACTAGCAAACGCGGAAAATGAACAAGTAATATAAAAAAAAAATTTTAAGTCAATTCCTACTTAGATCAACAAAAGATCAACAAAGAAAAATTTTATTTTAGCTACTTTTTATTAAATAGTTACAATTAATATAAATATACATATACATAGGACAGAGTCACAACAATTAATTTTTATTAATTATCATTAAAATATCGTATTGTCATCCAAAACAATCGTGTCTATAAAATTTCAATTCAACACCTGAGAAAAAAAGTCTTTTAAAGTTTTGACCCAAGTCGCTAAAAATGAAACCAACGTGGCTGTATCTGTAATTCTTTAAGTAATTAGATTCAGTCAATTAATTTTAATTAATTATAATTAAATCATCGTATTTTTACCCAAAACAATCGTGTATAGACAATTTCAGCCCAGATGAGCGCTTCAAAATGTGAGAAAAAAACCTTTTCAATTTTTGACACAAGTCGCCAAAAATGATGCCAACGTGGCTGTATTCGTAATTCTTTGAATAATTAGTTTTAATCGATTAATTTTTATTAATTATAATTAAATTACTGTATTATCATCCAAAATAATCATGTATATAAAATTTCAGCTCAATGGAGCGCTTTAAAATGTATTTCATTAACGATTGAAAATTCCAAGATAAAAAAAAATAGAGAGAGTGTGAGCTAATAGTAAGAATTGAGAAACTTAAACCATAAAATAGTTTTTTTCCCCTTTTTGACGAAATTGGCAATTTTAAGGTATCTTTTTACCTTAAAAATCGTCATTGGTCCATCTGGGCATAATTTTCGGGTCCAGAGATTTTTCTACATAACATTTATGCATAAGACAGCGCACTTGGCGGAAATTATTTCCTGAAGTCATTCATATCCTTACACACGGAAAAGACTGTATAACACACGTTAGGTCAATTCCATTTTTCGAAAGAAAAGTATACCTAAAAACAGACGTCTCCCAAATGATTCTTTCAATAAGGTTATTCAGAAATAATTTCATTTAATGAGGTCAAATATTAAAAGCGAAAGCAAAAGCAAGAATACAATGCAAATAAAAGTAGCTAATGTAGGTCTTAGAACCAATTTAGGATTGTTTATAGGCTATTACCAGACGAAAATGGTTATAATAAAGTGTTGACATTTTTATGATAAATAGGGTAGTAGAGTTCCCCACTAAGTTTATTGTTTCAACCATTAAAATTGTTAACATCCATTACATTTTTATAATTCATATTCAATAATTTCAGCTGTCAAGAATTTTTCATGGTCGACGCAACCAATTTTAAAGACTGGCAACCTAACTGACACTAGAAATGCGAATCATCTCATAGTTAGATTTGTATTTCACCATTTGGTGGAAGTACAAATCTAACTGCGTGGAATAATGGAAACAGTTGCACGCATTAAATTCATTTGAACGTCAGAATTTTTATACGAATTAAAATATTGGGGTTTCATTCAGGTGTCTCCTCATCACTTGGCAGTGGTTTAAAATGAAGAAGACCATCGCCAACAGCTCTTTGCTTAGTCAGTGAGTGAACGTCGCACTGTTCAGCTACACGAAGGCTTTTGGCGATGGACATCGTAATTTTGAACCATGGTCAAGTGACGAGGACGACACCTAAGCTAGCTGAACATTTCATGATTTTCTTCGTAAAATAACCTCTCTATAGCGAAGTGCATTTTCTATAAAAGGAGCTTTTTCTCTTGTGATTCAATTTTTTTCTCCCTACTTTTCAGTATTTCTAGACATTTCAAGTTATTCTCTCTTTTAACACATTTTATGTTAGTCATAAATCTTGAACTGGTTTTATTATGTGCCTAACTCACCAAGAGCAATAGAATTCAGGGCGTTTCGTCCAAGAAGTGCAACCCTTAAACCCCATTGTCCAGTTCGCTGGAAACATCTTTGAGATCCCCTTTCACCTTTAGGGGAGTTGTCTCGTGTCCCCGAATATTTGAACTAGTGTCCGTTAATTTGTACTGTTTATCAGTCATACTGGTAACTTCGTTTGTTGCAGCTTGAAAATGTCGAAACGTAAGAGCTACAGCATAAAAAAATGAAGTAAAATTAATGCTTTAGGAAGTGGATAAAGGCATCAAGAAACTTTCCTTGCAGTTTTTCTTTCTTTCTTTTCTTTTTGATGGGTAAAATATATAAAATCAATATATTATTGATTTATAAAAAGGTGTGAATAGTTACACTTTTTAATTATATAGTGTTTATATGATTTTAAAATTTGTTTTGTGTGGTTTATAAAGTAAATTGAAAGATGAACCTCTATATAACGAATTTTCCATACAACGAACTTTTTTCGGGATTTAGCAACTTCGTTAAATAGAAGTTCGAGTGTACTTTTTATTTTAACCACATACCAGATTGAAAAAAAATACGACTGTTTTCCCAAGCAGAGACAATTTAACTCTAGTTTTTCTATTTGCTTTTTGGCAAGAAAAAAACTGAAGTAAAAAAAAAAGTAGAATTTTTTTAAATACTGAGAATATGTCAAAAACAAAATATTATTTTGTAATTGATTCTGACGAGATATTTGCTACAATAACATTTATCATTTAAATTAATCGCAAATGGGACGAACATATGGTCCATTTTATATCTTATATAATTTTTTAAGCTTTTTTTTTCATGTTCCATTATTTAAGAAATGATACAATAAGCATTTCGAACATTTAAAAAAAATTCAATTTTTTACGCATTTGTTTCCAAGGAACAACTCTACAGTGAATCAAGACCTCGTGATACGGTAATGTGACATCTTCCAAAAAAATGCAGGATATTTATACAAGATAACGATATATATGATCTAGAAAAGTAACCTGATAAGTATTGAGATGGGATTTTACAGCTGTTTGTAAAGAGATATTAAATAAGTGCGAATAAACAGGAAACGATCTGTTGATTCAAAGTTCTTGATTCGAGAAATTATGACAAAGAAAAACATAGTCAATTGATAAATAACGACTTTCAAAGGCTAATTAAAAGGTAAATTATCTGTTTTAATTAATATATATTCAAAGGAAGAATATAAATAAATATTAATTTCTAATTATGTAAAAAAATACTATACTTTAAGACTTGGTGAAATATTTTTTATAAATCGAATAATTTATTGCAGATTAATACTTTATAATAAGATATTTAATATATATATATATATATATATATATATATAACAGGAGAAAATCGACTCGCATACACATTCACTCATCACGAGATCTCCGGAACTGTTAGACCCATAACCTTGAAATTCGACAGTGATGTACCTTTTATTGATTAAAGAATGGCTAATAGGTTATACGGAAATCGACTCCCAAAAGGTATTAAGGGGAACGTTTTAGACAAAAAATCCTGTTTTTGAACTATTAGATCTCTACAGACTTGGAATTTGGAAAACATGTTTCTTTATTTGAGCAGAGATCTGCTAATCTAAAATAGTTTTTGCGGAAATCTGGTGGGGACATAAACAAAAATGTAAAACTATTTTAGAAATTCAGATGCAGTCTTTTTATAAAACAAGAAATAAGGGCTTTAAAAATGTTTTTCTGTATAATGGAAAGCTTAATCCTACGATTTAGATATCAATAACTTAAAAAAATAATAACATAGTCATATAACATCAGGAAATACCCAGCGAAGCCGGCGGGTATTTTTTTTTTTAATTTTTGTCGTGAAAGAAAAAATTATTTACTTCGCGAGACTTGTAATTGCTTTTTTCAATTTTCGAGATTTTCAAGAAAAATTTCATTTTTTGACGAACTGTGACAAATCTATACGGAACTTTATCACTAACCTTCTGAGTCGTCCTTTTTAGGGAAATTTAATTCCCTACCTATTTCCAATCAACTCCAAAAAGCGGACAGGATTCCTTGTTATGCAGATTAGATAAAGTATTTAAGTTAAACGGAATAGTAAAGTTAGAGCAGTAGGAGAGAGAGAATGAAGCAGAAAGTTATAGTGAAGTTAAATTGAAGTTTTCTTGTTGGATAATTTAATCTCGGCGAAAAGCTGAGTTGAATTGCCGTGTGGTAATTATTAATTAAAATTTATTATTACGAGTGAAATTAAAATTAAATGTTCAATAAGAACATTAAATATAATTCTGGGATCTCTTATCGTGGTAATCTCTGCGTGATCGTTATTTTAATTGTTAATTAATTGGATCATTAATTATTTAAGTTAATTTAAAGGATATTACCTTTAAAACCTCATAATACTAATTAGATATATTTGTTAATAAGTCTTTGATTCTTTTTGGATAAGATAACCAAATAAAGAAAGTTGTTTATAAAAATGGCTACTGGTTCTTATCTGACTCCTATTTATTCTCGTTCTCAAAGTGAGGTCCTAGGAGATCATCACAGAACTACATAATTAAAACTATTCATCAAAGGAATTTCGTAATTTAAAGTACATTTTTTAACTCACGATGTTTAAGAACAATTTAAAACATTTCTTAAATTAATTTTTTTTGTAATTATTTAATAAACGGAAAGGAACTGAACGTCTTAATTCCTATTTATGGTTACATTTCAGTTTTTTCAACGTTTATATACAACAATTTTACTTCATTTCTATTAAAAGTAAAAGAAAAGAAAGCAGTGAATTTTGTGAAAGTTTTACATGGAAGGTGGAGATTTATTATTTCTGCGATTTTTTTCTTCCTGAATCCTCATTTCTGTCTTATCTGTATTAACATAAAATCCGATTCAATACATTTGTAATTTAAACCATTTTATTATTCACTTAATAAACTTTAAATTCTTGCGATTTATTGTAAGCATTTACAAATACAATTCATTTAGCTACTCATAAGATATACAAGGACGATAATTGTATACAAATCACGCAATGTGGATAGAAGAGAATTACCTTTTATTTCATCTTTAGTGATACAATCTATTATCAAGTTGTTTTATAACATCCTTCATTATCACACTTTATCTCTTCTTCTTTAAAAATAATTGATCTTTTTCGAAATCAATTTACACCTACTTCTTTTTCAGCGCATGTCATTGTTTGAGTTTCAAACATTTCCATTAACATGAAAAAATATCAGAAAGGTATAAATAAATTATCAAATGAGATCATTTTGTGTTAATGAATAACACTGACGTAAATCAAAACAAGAACAAATAATCGTTGATATACCAATACACACATTTCAGCCTTAATTATTATTTATTATTACTTTGCACGTGAAATTTGCACGCAAACATCAAAATCCTCCCATAGTGTGGTACGGAAACTAAGAGAAGACGGTACAAGCTAAGGTGTAGCTCAAGTCATATGATAAGAGGCCCTTTTCTGAGAAGCCCCTGGGGCGTGACATTATTTGAAAATCACTAGCTAACAAGCATTCGATTTAAAATGCTCTATCATTAGTGGCGTACACAAAGGTGGTGTAACGTTATCCCGCCATGCAGCTTCAAAATCGGCTAATTTATGTAGACAGCATTACACGTAGATATTGTGGGGCCATTTCACTCTACCCACGAACTGAAACCCCGAGTGTTATTCGAGGTGTCAGAGGCTACCACCCCCACCCCAAAACAGTGGCGAGGGGTTCACTTCGAAGTACTGGAAAGAACGGGTGTGTTTGCCTCCTTCTTTGCAAATTAATATTCAGTAGAATGGAAGTAGAAAATTTTGAATAACTTGTAACCGACTGTACATACTGTAATAAATAGCAGTGGACGAGAGAGAAATAAATCAATTACTTAATTTCTTAGCTTTCACGCTGCCCTCCAATTTTCCAAAACGTCATAGTGGGGTTTGAGGTTCAACTTCCTTCCATATACAAACATATTTTTAATTTTCAGCATAAAAATTAGGTCTCGCTCAGTGGCGTAACGTACACCCCCGAATTGAGAGGGGGGGGGCAAAGCTTGACTGACGCTAAGTAAGTATTTGGGCTTGGGACTCGAAACCTGAGTATGCAGGAGGGCCCTAATATTCTTCGTTATGCCACAGGACTCTAAGCTTTCGTTTACGCTTTTTCAATTCCTACTATTAGCTCACACTCTCTATATATTTATTAATCTTGGTGGAATTTTCAATCATTAATAAAATACATTTTAAAGCGCTCAATTGAGCTGAAATTTTATATACATGATTATTTTGGATGACAATACAGGAATTTTTTAATTATAATTAATAAAAATTAATTGATTAAAACTAATTATTCGAAGAATTACAAATACAGCCATGTTGGCATCATTTTTGGCGAGTTAGCAACCCTTTGGCGACTTGCGTCAAAACTTGAAAAGGTTTTTTTCTCACATTTTAACGATATCATTTGAGCTGAAATTTTCTATACACTATTGTTTTGGGTAAAAATACGATAATTTAATTATAACTAATTAAAATTAATTGACTGTAACTAAATATTTAAAGAATTACAGATACAGCCACGTTTGTTTCATTTTTAACAACTTGGGTCAAAACTTTAAAAGATTTCTTTTCTCACGTTTTAAAGCATTCAATTGAACTGAAATCTTATAAACACGATTGTTTTATACGACAATATGATACTTTAATGATAATTAATAAAAATTAATTATTACTTAATGTTGTTATTCTGTCATATGTATATAAATATTTATATTAATTGTAGCTAAAATAAAAATTTTCTATGTTGATCAGAGTCGGAATTGACTTAAATTTTTTTTTATATTACTTGTTTTAAAAATATGAGCATTCCCACAAAAATAGTCTGATAATGCTAGCGTTATCATGAACTGTTAGATCGATTTTAACTGAAATCTCTCCAAGAAAGAGATCCCCGAGAAAAAAAAATATTTTAAAGCATACTAAAATCTATATTTCAGACAAGACCACTGTAAAAAGAAGACAATACTTTCCAAATAAAATAAGAAAGTGATAAATTTTAAATGTCCTAAGCGATGTCTTAATGTAACAATACGAACTGTTTTATCCAGTTTCGATAGTATCTACTGCCACGTGGCTGAGTAATCAATGAGCTAATGTTTACTCAGATATCTAGGCGACATATTGATACAATAAAGACAATTTTTTAAAAAGAATCAGGTGGTTAAATATTATTTCTAAATGTAATCACACATTTAAAACAATATTTCATTCTCGGCTACTTAAGAATCAATATTATTTTTTTAAATAGATTAAAATGGCATTGTATTTTTTTTTCAGAAAAAATCGTTAATTTATTAACATATTTGCTTATTGTCCTATTTCACTTTTTTAGGTACTGTAGATGTACAATAGAAAACTTTTCAAAATATAAACAGAAATGGAATGAAATGAAAAGAAAATTAATACAATATTTTGTTGAGTTACTAATTATTTGCATATTTTATCTTAATAAGAATTTTTTTTTAAATAATTAAAAAATAAAAATGTCGTAAGTTAATTTTTGATGAGTTATAAAAATATGTTATATGAAACGGGGATATATTTGAAGAAAATAAGTTCAAAAATACGTACTATGTTATGCAAGGATTTGTTAAAATTATTAAACAAATGAACAATTCGGAATTTTATTCGTCTCTAAACATGGTTTTTCTTCCCTTAAAATATTTCTGTGAATTTTCTAGAAATTATAATCTACATTTCCATTAAATAAAACCCACTATGTTATTTACGCTTACATACGAAGGTGCATAGTGAAAATAAAACTTAAAAATTTAAGTGTAAGATACAAACTAGTTTCATCACAGAAGAGTGTTTTAATTTCATTGTGGCAATATGAGGATTAAATATTAAAACATCACAAAAAATAATGGAAAGACAATCTAAACGTTAAAATAATACTTCTACACTATAAAAAATATTTTCAAAAAAAAATTAATTGAACAATAAAAAATATCAGACACAAAAGTGGATACGGAAGTGAAAAAAAGGAGACTTTTCAATTTTTCTTTTTAAGAAATAAGAAAACTAGTATAAGCTTGTATAGAAAGTAAATCTGGTATGAGTAATGAAAAAAGAATTTTTAAAATGAAGATGATTTCAATTAAAAAAAAATGTTATGTAGATTTAAAGGAAATCGTGATTTGTGTGTGTAACGTTATTCAAGCGGAATATTTGCGGTCGAATGAAGAATTGCAATTGAGGCTGCGTTTTTACCGTTCCGGTTGTGTGTAATATCTCAGTGCGTTTCTACCTCGTTATTCCAGAAGTATGAAATAATTAAAGTAAAAGTTATTTCAAAATGTAACAATTATTTAAAAAAACTTTTTTAAATGTTTCCGCTATCAATTTTATCGACAAATATTGAATTAAATTACGTCATTTTAACATTCATGTTAATAAAATAAATATTTTTATGTTTCTTTTGTGAATAACAATTTTCCATTTAAAATTTAATCTTAAAAGGTTTTGCTGGATTAGAAAAAAAATTATTGTTTAAATCAAACGTTTTTTAAACGTATTGCTACATAGATTATCTCAACTTACAGAAAAAAAAAATTTCTGATACAACTCTTAGTTTCGAAACTGTTCAGTCATTTTCTTTTAATTCACTTTATTCGGAAGATTTTTTTGAAAGAAAAACGCTGAGCATTTGTTTGAATGGCCATTATTGTGCTGTTTCTCTCCTCTCAGGGGTCTACCTTTGCTGTGTAATTTTGGGATTTACGAACCCAATTGCCGACGAATTCTCATTTCTTATATGATATTTATTGTGTTTGATAAATTTGGATGATGCGCCCTCGGGATGCTTTAGTGATCTTTATTTATTTTCAACCTTTCTTTTTGTCATTCTATATGTTCTTTAGGCCCTATAGAAATTAGTCCAGGTCATAGAAACATTTTGTCGCAAATTTAAGAGTATTTGTTGCAAAATTTTATGAGTCATAAAATTTGTGAAAGATTTAACTTGTTTCGATTGAGGCCTCTTGGTCATTATAAGTTTTAATGCATATTTAAGTAAAAGAAATGGAATGGTGCAAAATTATTAATCACTTTTTATGATTTCTTTTTTAAAAAAATCTGCAAATACTTATAGTATAAGTGTTGAAATTTTTAAAACAAAGTAGAAAAAATAAACAGTATCGGAAAATAACACAATATGAGAAATGTCACTAACTTCCGTCAAATTTGGGTACTTCTTTCAATTAGTATTTTCAATCGATTCAATACACGGGATAAAAACTTTCATTTCAAGTGACCATTCATTTGCCACGTGGTATAAGAATAAAAAAAGTCCTTCAGAAGGAAATAATAAACGTAACCTCTGAATTGTTATTGACATTTCGATATTTTTTTCCTGAAAGTGACATTAATTCACATATAAATTGTTCTCGAAGGATTCCTCGAGAACAATTCGATACCATTCTTTTATTAGAATAGACCTATATCTTCTGATACAGAATAAAAGTATGACTTCAGTAATCAATAACAAAGCGGAGGCATTTTTCCAGTGCGGAAACTCTTCTCTCTCCTCCTCTCCTTTCCTTTCCTGTGATCTTGCTTTTTTTTAACTATTAAATCACTCATATAAAATGAACATAACAAGTAATAAAAAAAAATTTTAAGTCAATTCCTACTTAAATCAACAAAGAAATTTTTTTATTTTATCTACTTTTTATTAAATAGTTACAATTAATATAAATATACATATACATAGGACAAAATCACAACATTAAGGGGTAATTAGTTTTTATTAATTATCATTAAAGTATTGTATTGTCATCCAAAACAATCGCGTATATAAAATTTCAGTTCAACCGAATGCTTTAAAACGTGAGAAAAAAATATTTTAAAGTTTTGACCCAACTCGCACAAAATGAAGCCAACGTGGCTGTATCTGTAATTCTTTAAATAATTAGTTTCAATCAATTAATTTTAATTAATTATAACTAAATTATCGTACGTTTACCCCCAAACAATAGTGTATAGGAAATTGCAGCTCAAACGAGCGCATTAAAATGTGAGAAAAAAACATTTTCATGTTTTGACACAAGTCGCCAAAAATGATGCCAATATGGCTGTATTTGTAATTCTTTGAATAACTAGTTTTAATCAATTAATTTTTTATTAATTATAATTAAATTACTATATTGTCATCCAATATAATCATGTATATAAAATTTCAGCTCAATGGAGCGCTTTAAAATGTATTTTATTAACGATTGAAAATTCCATCAAGATAAATAAATATATAAAGAGTGTGAGCTAATAGTAGGAATTGAAAAAATGAAGACAATATTTTCCTTTTTATGTAAAAATGAAGATAAAAAAATTATGATTTTTTTTAATGACAAAACTTTTTATAGTTTTTTTTTTCATGATGAAATAAACTTAACGACTTACACATGCATGATATATAAATGACGTATATATTTTCTAAGTTTTATGTAAGGTTGTACAAGCTTAAAAAAAAAGTAGAGGAAAAAAACCCTTGGTAATTTCGCTTAGATTCCTGGTAGTCCTCATGCACAGTTTTTTTTTTAATACAACTTAACAAGGGTTTCACTTCAGAAAAATCAGTGAAAAAATTGATTTTTCAACTTTTATTGGAAGATAAACTATGACTCTTTCTTTTTTTAATACAGTTTAAATTTTTATTCTAACCAAACTAAAAGTGTTTTAACAATGCAAAACAATGGAGCTAGTATCCGTTACTTAAAGGTATAAGTATTTACTTTAAAACGTAGTATTTTAAAAGTGTAAATTACAACACAAAAGGAATTTTTTTTTAATTCCGATCATTTTATAACTTTGAAACTTTTTACAGGTATTAATATTATATAAATAAGTAAATATTTTAGTAAGAGATTTTGTCAAAAAGAAGTTATTCAAAAAATTTATGACTTAAAATGCAGATGAATTTTTATCATTTGGAAATTTTTGAATTTTTATCATTGGAAATGCTACTCAATTCATGAATTTTTTAAAAAAATTGCTTAAGGGCAGTTGGAAATCTCTCTCTGTCTCTATACTGACAATGTTAAATTGACAGTTTCAATGTACCTTTTGTCAAAATCTGTTATATGTACATGCTTGAAATTTTTCGTGCAATTAAAGTACACCTTTCCCATTATACTAAAATGAGCTTTTAGCTAATTTTGAATTTTTTCATGATTTATAAAATATTTTATCAAACTTTGCGAAATTTGACCCATTTTCACATAGAAAAATTTGTAAAAAATGAATTTTTGAGTTTTTTACAAAAAGCTCATTTCAGTATATATTAGCCATTATTATAAATATATCAGAAAAAATTTACATATCTGTGAAAAGTAGTTTCTCAGAAAAAGGTTGCATCGAACATCCAAATTTACATTTTGAGATAAATTGATTTTAATGTATACAGTGAGGATTCTAATCGGTTAGTAAATAAAAAAATGAAAGGCTTAATTTACAATAAAAGATAAATGTTTTGGCTTATATCAGACATTCAACTTTTAAGGAAAAACGAAGTGCTTTGTTTACATTTTTCGCCATTCAAACGGGTGTGTCCCAGTTTCAATGATTGTTTAAAAATAGGTTTTAAGGGGTATTAGGTTAATTATCCTAGAGGTTAAAGTAAGGTATTTTTAGAAAGGTTGAAATCTGTACAGTTTAAAAATGTAAAAATCTCAAATTGTTAACAAAAAAAATTAGTTTTCCGACAGCCCTTAAAATTTTTAACAACTCTCATTAAAATAATAATGATGATGCAATAAATACACATACAAAGATTAGTAGTGATTGTACGACCAGTCATTTTTTTTAAAAAAATGTTTCGTAAGTTTAATCTTTTTTAACATTATGGAGATAGGGAAAATGCTCACTTAATAAACTAATAACTCATGAATTTTTAAAAAATCTTATTAAGTAACGTAATTAAAATAACTTAAAACAATTGAAACAACATTTTACAGGGAAAAAAGCACAATGTGTAATTTGTGGCATTTTTAATGCTATTTATTTAAGGATCATGGAAATGCTAAAACACACGTAGGGACTTGTATATTAAATATTACCAATCAGTTACGAACGAATTTTTATTCTATAATGTATTGTAATTTTTCAGAAAAAAATTCATGATCACACAAACAGTGATTGAGCAAGTTAAGGCAGCGACACAAGAGTGAAAATATCATCATTTTTAAGAAAGAAATTAATGTTAGATCATAGAGCTTTTTCAGAGTACTATGTTTAGCAAATCTTTCTAAAAAAATTTCAGTCATGATATTGGTATCGTCAGTTAGAAGCATTATCATTTTCCTCTAATTTTTCAAAACAATATGGGCTGGGGTAGCCGCATGGTCAAGGTCACGAACTCGTGGCCAGAATTGTCGAGCCTGGAGTTCAAAATCTAGTCCATTGAAGACCCGCCATGTATAGGGGCCGATGCACATTAAATCTGTTGAAGATCGAAGTCACTTCTTTCACAGGGTATGGAAGTTTGGAGAGAGGAACGCTCGGCTCTGGCGTCGTTCCCGTCCTTTAATTATGATTCAAAATTACGAAGTCTAGGCACGCTCGGTACATGCCTAGGGCGCAAAAAATTTGGAGGGCGAAAAAAGAGAAGAAATTAAAATTACAGCGAACGAACCTCCGCAACAAAGCTCTAAACACAAGATTCTAGATATTCAGAAATTTTCATGAAAAGGAACTAGAAGATGTGAAAATATAGGGGAAATACTAAAAACCAAAATAGAATACCCTAAAGACATCGATGAAAAACAGTTTGTGTAAGAGTATCATCCTTTCAAAATGTAAAATATGAAGGTGGAAAAAGTAACAATTACAAGTAGAATCTCTTCCTACACATCAAGAAAAATAAGTTGGAAAGTTAGTAGCCATAGGTTGCTGATCCTTGCTCTACACTGTAATTGCAAACGATTTCATTAATTTACTGTACTAATTTACAAAAGGGTGGGTGGTTCGTGATGTCGTAAGATAAGAATTGAGCAAGAGTGGCCAAACCATACCACTATCCTTTCCTTACGGCTGCCGGTTGCAATTCCGGGACACGGCGGGTCCATAGGTGGTGGATAATGGAAAAAACTCACCAAAGAGCAAAAGCAAAGAAAGGGAAAAGTGTAAGATAGTTTAGGGAAAATCCCTTCCCAACCAAAACTGGTAAGGTAAGAACTTCAGAAGGAGGGAGATGCTCTGGAAATAGGGAGAGCGTAACAATTTGAAGTGCCTAGGGCGCCGGGGAGATTAAAAACGGCCCTGACGAGGTCCGTTGCAATGAGAGACGTAAGTTAAAATCAATCATTCAAAACAATGCCAGTAGGATTAAGGTGGAAGATAATCCTATTCTCATCTATTGATTTCATCCTATGAAAGGAGGAGGAAAAAAGAGCAGCAAATTTAGTAACAGAGCTGTAACATTCTAGAAAAAGGTCCGCGAGTTCCAGGCTGAACTCCCCCAAAGAAAAAAAATTGCGAGTATTGCATTCAACTAAGCCTCAAAGTCTTCATTACCTGAGGATGCCTGATAAACGCTTAAGGTATCCGACTACCCTAAAACCATGATTTTTTTCAAAAATTGGCAAATTTTTTTATGACTTTATTTTATAGAGCATTTTTTTAACTTAATAACAATACCAAGTACTTTATTTTCCCTCCCCTAGAACAAAAACTACAAGCGTTTTAGTAAAAGCAAAAGCCATAACTTTACACAAGATGTCAAACTTTAAAATGCATTTTACTCGAAATGTGTTTTTTTCGAAAAACTCAAACGGGGACCGCGATTGCTCAAAAAGTTTTGCAAATAATTAGCTGAAATTTTTTGCTTATGTTCTGCATAACAGTAGAAGTGTTTTGATCTTCAGATTTATCAATAACTGTTTTATTTCAAAATTTGCAGTTCTTTATGTGAATATAGTCAATGTTTTTTTAAGCAATTTCGTATAATGACTTAGATAAAGTGCTCTAGTTTTTGTAAAAATTAAAATATCTCTTATCGTGAAGGTCACTTCAAACAGGAATAACAAAGTAACACATCAAAATTGAAAAATTGAGAATTTTTTCATAAAATCTTTGTACAGAGCGGGCCCCGTTTATGTAATTTTTCGTACATTTTTACTATTTTTTTCCCATTTTAATAATAATAATTTTTTTTCTTTTACCAATTTTAGGATTTTTTCCTTAAAATATACTAAATAAATATAAAAATCACAAAAAGATCTCCATATCTCCTTTTTTTCAAAAAAAAAGTTGTCGCAAGTAGTGGGATACCTTAACAATCATCTTTGTCACACGACAGTCTTTCAAAATAAACGTGATCTGGGAAAAAGAGAGTGTCGTTTCAGATGACGACTTCGTCATCTATCCGTAGTTTGTTTTAATTGAGATTAGCAGATCTTTGAGTCGGGAAGAAGAAAATAAGAGAGTGAGATTTGAGGTAAGGTTTAAACAATATCAATGAATAACTGAAAGCATTTATTATAGGGCTTGCAAAAGTAGCTCTGTAGTAATATGCGATATAATATTGAACTTTAAAGGTTATAAGCTTTAAAAACTATTTAAATATTTTTTTAAGTAAGCGCAGATAGACCAGGTACAAAAATCAGATTGAGAAAATTGAATTAAGTAACGCGACAGAGATAAAAACGGACGCGACAAGCTGGTGGAAGAAAAAAGAACTGGTTGGACTGCACATTGTCAGTGACAACACACGAACACGTGACATCTCCCTTAAAGACGTTTATCAGCTGCCCATTATCTTTGAATAAAAACAGCAGAAAAACAAATCTTCCGTCACACAAGTTACTACGATCCAGACAAATCGGAATGACTTCCTTATCTCCGTAGAACGAGGGATGTGATTCCACCACCCACAGATTTAGAAACATAGAGCAGTAAATGGTCAATTCATCTCTATGGAAATGTAATAAATTCTTAAAGATGATGTGATAAAAGTGTGCCACTAAGATAAGAAAATATTAACAGTGTGCTGGGCAGTTGCAAAAGCAAGTGTGCGTGCTAAAAAAATGTGCGTTCGATGCAGAATGTTAATAAGGCCGCGGTAGCCTTGTGGTCGTGGTCATCGTCACGAACTCGGGGCCGACATTGTCGAGTGGTGGGTTCCAGTCCTGATGCTACTGAAGACTCGACGTGTAGTAGAGCTAATCTTTAGGGGTACTGGGCTCGAACTAATGACACGCCAGCCATTTTCAGATACCTTGATCACTTGGCTACCGCGGCCACTCAGCCTATCTACTAGAAGGATCTTTAGTGACACCAGGACTCGAACCGAAACACGTCGGCTACGATATCTCAACCATGACCACCCAGTGCACGCTTATCCATTGGGCTCTTTTGGTAGGCGCCCATGGGCCCGGAAGGGCCGAGATACGCTGGACTTAACCAAATTTTCCCAGTACCTGCCAATGCCAAGGGAGCCTTTAGATCTTCTGCCCCCAGGACCGAAATGAACTTAAACTGGCACTGTGACCACCGGCTACTGTAGCCAAAAAGTAGCATCATATACTGATCTATAAAATGAAAAAAAATTTTATTCAATTTCCATTTAAATTTGTTTCAAATATTCAAATAAACACGCAAAGAATTTATAAATCCTTTAAAAAAGAAATTCATCGTTTCTGAAGTATATTTGCATTTATAACAATCAGGGAATTATCATGGATTTTA
This sequence comes from Trichonephila clavipes, assembly GCA_019973935.1. NCBI lineage: Eukaryota > Metazoa > Arthropoda > Arachnida > Araneae > Nephilidae > Trichonephila > Trichonephila clavipes. Next base: position 431,050 of record BMAU01018474.1, on the reverse strand, counting down.
TTTGATTTCTGATTAACGGCACACTCCAAGGTAACACGAGGGCTATTTATGACGGAACTCGTAATTTTGAACCTCGGTCAAGTGACGAGGGGAGAACCTAAGCTTTTACACCACATCTTAAATGAGGACTTAGATGTAACAGATGTAATGTGCATCAACCCCTCTACATGGTGTAATTTCCATAAAAGAATATAATTTAAACATTTAGGCCTCTCATCTCGTATAGTGCTTAGTGACACTGACTGCTGTGCCGTGGGCTCGAATCCCGGAGAAGGCATGGGTGTTTGTAAATGTATAGTGCCTGTGCGGCATGAGGGTACTCTTGATATTCGTCGAACCACAAGTTCTCTCGAGAGTTTGTTGAAAGGGAAGAGAAGTGGGAGGCTCCTGACCATCCCCAGGAGTGGAACCGTGCCAACTCGTACTCTCACTTATATGGTGCTCAAAACTGCGGCTAACGACAGGTGTATATTCTAGCCCTTTGCTACGATCAATCTCGTGGGCGTATATCTGACACCGTCAATCGAGGGTATTAGGAATAACAAAAACACTTAAACTGAAAATGGCATTATTTCTTTTTATAGCCCATGTATCGTAGAAAAGAATGTGATTGTAAATACAAAAACTACGAAAAATTTCGCTAAAAGAATACTGTAACTGTATATAATACGCCTAAACCTTAAATATAAGCAACAGTTAAGAAAAAAAATTAGCCAGAAAACATGGATTTAAGCTTTAAATAAAATATCCAATCCAAGTATTCTTAATTCCAATTGTTTAAATTTTCATTTTGAAAATGCTTTTCAAGCATTAACTATGCCGCAAACACCTTGTTTGATTTTCTAAAAGCATATTTGTATTATAGAATGAATAATTAATATTTTAACCAACGCTAACAGCTTGATAATTAATAATAAAAGTAGAACACTTTCAATAGTTTACACTGGATTCAAGTATCGCTACTGTTGGATTCTACAGAAACGTATTTCTGAACTCTTTATTACTTTTTTTTCAGTAAACATTTCGAAATGCTAAAAGCGAATGATGTAAATTAAGAACCGTATGCGATCTTCAGAATAGTATAGACAATGTTACTCTACAAACAAACATAACGTTTAATGGACTATATAAAAATCGTTAACCTAAATACCTATGATGGAAAAAAAATTCAGTCCTGTATAAACCGCTCTCTACCTTGATCAATGGTAAATAAGATATAAATGTATGGCATTGGAAGTACAAGCTGTTAAACTAAACTTTTCTATTAGACAAAAGAGACAAATTTAAGTCTTAATGGTTTTTCCTGCATACGTGGAGTCTAAAATGCAATTCATTTTTTTAAAGGTATTTTGAATGAATTAATGACTATAATATAAAAAAAACCCCAAGTTTAAAAAAATGTGTTTATATTAGAGAATAATTTACTTGCTTTTTCATATAAATAAATAAATCGTATTATGATAGCAATAATCTTAAAAAAACTACGAAGAATGACCAGTAACATAACCATTTGAAAATTTCAAAGAAATGGACAAAAACTAATTTGAAATATCTGAAAATATTAAGAAATTATTTAAGAATAAATAATGAAAAAATCCTGACCAGATACACATAAAACAAATTCATTTCTGAAGGTAAAATTATGTTCAGTGTTTTGAAAGTTCAAATATCATGAAGCTGAATAAATTTGAGCTGGATAATAGTATTCAAACATTAAATATTTTACAAAATGAGTTTAAATTGATAATGTTTAATTGAATAATTAATCTTTAGAAGGTGTACAATTATTATTTACTGTCCTTAAGGCGATTACATTTGGAGCCATGATTTTGAAAAAGAGAATAAATGACAAATTTTTTATTTTTAGAGTCGGCTGAATTAGCATATATGCCTATAAAATTGTTTAAGAATATTACAATAAAAAATTATTTAAAAGTAATTTTTTTTGGCAAAAATGAAAGAAGAATAGCATATTTCCAAAAAAAAAAACCTCCCCTTTTATGAAAAATGTTTTGGTAATAATATTTTGCCTTTATATACCTGGGACTTCTATACCGGAGTTGAACTAAAGAAATTTTGAACAATTAACATTACTTTCAGTGTTGCGACCACTTGAAATAATAGCGGGTGTCCTTTGTTAAAATCTCTCTATTCTAATATAATAAAATATGAATAAATCCATTTCTAAATGAAATATTTCAAAAATTTTAGTTCAACCCCAAAATAAAAGTCCTAGAATTATAAAAAAGAAGCATTTTTCATAAAAGAAGAATGCTTTGAAAGTAAGCCATTCTCTCTTCATTTTTTACCAAAATATTGCATTTAAATCATTCTTTTTTATGTTAATAATATTCTTAAAACAATTTTATATCAATATTTTAATTAAACTGGCACTAGATGTTTAAAAAAATTTCAAAGTAAGGTTTCTTATTGTAGGGGCAGTTACCTTAAATCAAGTGACACGTGGATATGATATTAGATAGTCAAACATTTACCCAGAGACAGATTTAGGTTCGATGGCGCCCTAGGCCTAAGTTAGTTTGACGTTATAATATAATAATAATTATACGAATAGTAATAATGGATTCGAATTAAATTTAGGCAGGAATTACACCTCACACTACGTAAAACTATAAAATTTTTATGCGAGATTAAAAAAATAATAATAAAGTTTTTGAGGCATAATTCAATAGGGTGAATTAATATTTTGTGTTATAATGATGAGCAAACAAACGCTACATTTAGATTTTTTAAGAAAAATTTATGAAAAATATAACATCAATAGATAAATGCTGTACTTAAGGAAAAATTTTTTAGTATCTATTGGTTAGATATTTTAAATTTTATATACTACTGACTCGACAAAAAACAATTAAAAAAACAATTCTACCCTTTTAATACTGTCATCTTGAAGTTGTCAAAGCAAGAAAAGAAGTATCACAAATAGGTCTTTACAGTTAATAATAAAAAATTTTCAAATTTTTTCCGCCTTAGGCCCTGGCCTCGCGGGCTTACGCCTAAATCCGTCACTAAACATACTAAATTTAAATTAACAGCTATTTAATCATTTCTTCAAATTATAGAGAAGCATACTTCCTATTTCGCGTCGATTTTAAAGGATGTATTATATTCACATGGCGTTAAAATTTAACATAATTGGACCATTTACATTACTATTGCTAAAATACGGAAATAATTATTACCTCTAAAAGGAGAGTAAGTGTAGAAGTAAAAGGATTATCTTCTTTATGAAACATCTTAAAAATTTCTAAATCCAATAATAACTCAAGCACGCATTTGAACAAAAAATTACATGAATGCGTTCTATAAATCCCCCTTGTCCTCCTTTTACCTTCTAGTTTAAACTCGCCTAGCCTATTCACCCTATACCTTACTCGACCCCTTTATTGAAGCTCGCGATAACGGTTTTTTACCCCACTTGGTATGGGAATTTTACCAGCAGGTAGCTAGTGGAACCGTTATGATTCATGTTTTAAGTATGCGGCCATTGTCAAAGCTCCAACGTTATCTGGTACAATATTGATAAGAGGGCATTTTTGTGTGACTGGGGTAACCGCCCTTTTTCGAAAAATATTGATGAGATCATTGAGCAAGTATATATTAAAAGATATTAAAATTAGTTAAAAGACAGAATTATTTTTTTAAAAAACATCTTCCAAAAGTATGCACTTAATTTACGAAGCATAATAAAAAAAAATATCCTTCAACTATCTTAAATGGAAACTTTTTTGTTACAGTAATAATAATAAAGTGGTAACTAAATATCTGACTTTAACGGTGTGGAATTCAAATAGAACATTATAGCGGTAAATAGTAAAGAGTTATACTGCCAATAAGGTTTTCTTCATTTTCCATTAAAGAATGTAATTTATCCAATAATTTTTACTGCGTAACCGCGATTCTATTACAGCCGGGATTAAAAGCGCCAGGTGTGATAGAAAGTTGCCCCACGAACTGTATTTATAAGCAAGCATTTTAATTTTGCTATTAATTTTGCCTTTTCATGCATTCCCATGACAGCCATCTAACAGTCTTCTCGTCTCGCTTTCAATTATTTGTATACATAAAATGATTTAAAATAAAATATGATGAAACACAAAATGGGCTTAATTCATGTGACCTCATAGTCACATGATAATTGCAGTCAAGTGTCTCGAGCCAATCAGTACATGCGCGTTACTGTTGCCGAATTTTGCTTTTTACAGAAAACTTTTTGGTTAAACTACATATTTGTCAACAATAACAACAAACAATAGGGAAACAAAATGCCGTGGATTTAAGATTGATGTAAGCTTTTGTTTTTAATTTTGAAGAAACTTAATACTTGGAACATCTTTATCAGTTATCGAATTTTGAATTTTTTCTAAATTTTACGAGCAGAATAGCAAGTACAAGTATAATGTCAATTTTGAATGGAGAACTCGGGATTGCATTTACCATTCCGTGGTTGATTGCCAGGAATTTAGCCCATTGCAGATCAGTGTCCCATGCAGAATTTTTCTTTGGCGAGTATTAAGATTTTTACAAGTTTAATTGTGGATGAAAAAATGTAACGTGCTGGAACAAATTGATTATTATATAAAGGTCTCGACCCCCTTGACAACTATACGATACACGCTCACTTAAAAAAAACTTCGAGAAAATAGATAAAGCAGATTCCTGATTCCTTATACCAGTGGTACTTAAACTGTGGTTCGCGAACCCGTGGGAGACCTGCAGGCTGTCTCTGATTTCCCTCTTTTACGGGCTCTTAAAGGCCTCGTAGCAAAATTGAAAGATGTGTCATTCTAGACCTCAGAGAGGGATGTTCAAAATTTTGGGGGTTCCTCGACGTCAGAATGATACATAAACAAGGTCCACCGATTCAAAGTTTAAGAGCCTCTACCTTATACAGATTCTTGTTGTGTAATTTTGGAAACTATCCCCTTTTTCAGCTTACACAAATAATAGAATCATTTTATCACTTATTCCATGAGTGGGCAATTTTTATTCCTTATAGGGTTCCTTATTTTATTTCCCTTATTTTGGATATGAAAAACTTCATTGATTGAACAAAATTACAAAATTTGACGTTCAAAATTAAACAATTTTGGATAATTTATTTAGTGTCACAATTCATATATAATATACATTTCTAAAACTTTGTTTACAATTGGCTCGTTCTCGGAAGTAAGAACATTCATTACATAATCGTTTCTTCGTCTTCAAAAATCGTCTGTTTCGGTTCACTTGATTTTCATACATTCAAGGTCAAACAGTTTTCGAAATATTCTGTCAACTTATTCTTACGGCTTAAGATAAGCAATCATTTGTTTTTTTTTTACTTTGCGGAAAATTAATGATAGGTGTACGAAACATTTTCTGACAGAACGTGATTTTTTTTCTCGATTGTTTGAATTAATTAACGTAAATGTTATAAAAGGGAAGTAATTTGGAAGAATTCAAGTTTCGCGATGATTCGTTTCAATAAAAAAAAGTTTTCCTTTGAATCATCACCCCCCCTTCAAGATAAGATATTTATGCGGAAGAACGTAAAGAATTTATTTTGAACTTTAATTCTAAAAACTAAAAAAAAAAATAGAAATAAATGCATTTTTAATTAAGTAATTCTGATTGATATTTTCCATGTACAGCTGAAAATATTTTCAAATTTTAAATAAGTTTGTAAACTGCAGTCATCTATCCTTAAAGGAAAAAAAAGAAGGAAACACAAACAACTTCAATTACACAAATCGTTACTTCAGAAACTGCTGAAATAAATTGACTGCAACAGAATTAAATAACAAATTTAAATCTCGAAGAATAATATCTATCAAGCTGTGAGCAGGTATTATACAAATATATTTCAATTAAAAGTATAAAAACATTTTTATATATATAATATTTCCTGATGTTTAGTTTTATATAATTACGATAAGAAAATATTTGGTATTATTTTTGAAAGCACTTTATAAATATTTCAATAATAATAATCTATCTTCTAATAGTGTGTTTTTAAATCTTGAAATATAAATTTTAGCTATGTGGCATTAATCTGTTTCTGATACCGAAAATTCAATTTGTATTTATTAAATAAAATTCAGCTGCAAAGCTCATGCAAAAATGATTCAACCAATAGTCAACGATTTTGGGATGCACAAGATAATCAGTGTTAATTCTTTTAGTAGTTAGGAAAAAGAAACACTAATGGTTATAATTTCTGCTATTTTCTGTAGAGTATTTATTACGAGCGGCAAATCCAGAAGTTTGCTAAAAAAATAAAGAATACAAATCTTCGTGTAACATTAACAGTAGAGCTGTCAATTGGAGAAACAATTGATATAGTTTAAAAATGAAAAATATATATTTATTTTATCTTCCCAATTAAATAACATTATTCTTTTGCTTAAAATATCTCACATTTTCTTCCTAATTTCTTCCTTGCAATTAAATTCGAATACTGATATTAAGACATATTAAAATTGGGAAGATTAATTAAATATTATGCATTAAAACTTTAGACGAACAAACAAAATATGAAATTATGAGGAAATGAATTTTTTTATATTACATTATTTTTTTAGTATCATCATGAAATGAATAAAATATATATATGAAATCAATAAAAGTTTCTTCAAATACGAAACCTAAAGAAAATTAAGTATCATTTCTATCTTATCTATTAGTATGCAGTCCAAACCTGAATAAACAGGTCGAATCAGACTTATCTTTTGGTTTTCTTTTTTTAAAAAAAAAGATTAAGGAATATTTAAAGTGAAATGAAATGAAAATTTATAAAAATAAAACAAAAAAATGTTCTTATTGATTAAATTTTAAACAGAGGTTTTAAATTTATATATATATATATATATATATAAATAATTTGTTAGAATGAAAATAGAAACAATTATTCAATAAGAGAGAAAATGATTAATATAAACACTGCATAAATCATTTAGCCTTTCAATTTAAAATGCCAACAATTTACCTTTTTTCTGGACAAAAATATTTTAATAGCAACAATAGGGGAAACTTCAAAAATTGTCTAAAGTTTAAATTAATCAGTTAAATTTCTCATTTAAAATTACCGTAAAGAGAAATTATTATAGCAACTATAAAGTAAGAAATTTAATGGAAAGGATAAGCATTTAATATTAAAATATATGTTACGCAACAAGATAAAAGTAATGAAAATATTGAAATTCCATTATAAAGGATATAAATTTACCGAAGCAAATCAAATTTTTTTTAAATACGCACGTGTCACATCCCTTTAAATAATTATTCATAAAGAAGAGCAAATAGATGTTATTTACGGTAAACAAATTTTCAATATTTTTTAAAAGTTAATAAAAAATTATCTTTAAAAGTTATTTAAAAGTTATCGAGAAAAGAATTTGTTTTGAAAGCAATATTAAAAAAAAATCATCGCTCTTTTGAAGAAATGTTTTTGAAAGAATTCAATGCGTTAATTAAATAAAAATTAACTAAATTGAAAAATACTAATGAATACCATTTTAATCAGTAAAATATACGGATAGCTCACAGTGAAATTCAAGATAAAATTGAAATAATAATCGCATTTATAAGAAAAATGAAAAATTCGAAATAATTATAAATATATTAATGTTTACTTTTCATAACTTTTTTATTCAATGCATTTAATTAGGAATGATTCAACATAACAATTAAATTTTCGCGTTTTATATAAAGAAATCAAATTGTGAAAAAATATTCGATTTAAATATTTAAATAATAAATATTTTAGATGAGTGATTCGGTACTGCTAACTTTTCCTCTGCTTTCATGATATAATATGAATTAGAATCGCTAAAAAGAAAGAGAGACAGGACAAAAATAATATGCATGAGCTAATGATAGAATCACAAATATTTTCATGTAGAATTTGCGCACAGAATAAATCGAAAAGTTATAAATTTCTGCATACATATTTACTTGCAAAAAATTCAACAATAGGATTCTGATTTAAACATGATAAATATAAATTAATTAGTTAATAGCATTCTGCAATACAATTATTCAAATGCTTCATCGAAAAAAAAATAAATCAAATGCAAAAAGAACAGAGAAAAATTAGTTACTATGAAAAATAAGCGGAAAAAAAAAAGGAAATTCTGCATAAAATGCAAAATAAAAAATATTACTTACGCGCACTTTTTTGAAGTAGTTGGGTGTAATATCCGTTTGTTCTTCCATTCAGCATCGTATTGACAGAGAGAGAATTTTAAACATCGCACCGTATCATCCGTCCCAACAACAGGTAAGGCAGAGGGGCGGGAAAACTTCTGTTGCGCACCTAACAGCACGCATTCTACACTTTCCCTCCATTCAAAAACAGCACGCGTACTTCCATCACCTTGACTCGCAGTCGCAACCCTTGCGAAAGAATAAAAAAAACTAACAGTGGCGGTGACATCTAGCGAAGAAAGGAAGAGTGAAAAAAATAAAAAATATTTCCAGGGAAAAGTTGCATCAAGAACAAACGAAATCGAAAGTTAGAATAAAGAAAAGAAAAAAATTAAATAAAAAAAGATATCAGTCACAGAGATAGTAAATACGTCCGTAATAAGTTATTACAGGGAGTATGAAAGAAAAAAAAAGTTTCGTGTTCTTCAAAATCTTTCCGAAAGTAAATTTGTTTTCCCCAAAGGAATAACTTGTTTATGGAGAAGAAAGTTGAGCAATTATATATGCTTCATGCAACTGAATATTATTTCAAAACGCAATGATTCATTAATGAATATTTCCGTTCAACGATTTTTTTTTTTTTTTTTTGAAAAATGGAATCAATGAAATTCAAAGAAACTCCTCACAATCTATAAAAAATATGTATAAAAATATCATTTGGTAATATTTAGTTTCCAAATATGAAATAAAAATTGTTTTGATGACGAATATGTATGCGAAGAATTTAAAAAAAGAATATTTAAAATATAAAGAATAATTCTTTTTAAAAAAATGATGGATATCTGCGCAAAACTATAGCCAAGGAAGATAGAACTTCTCGTCCTACAATTAAAAAAAAAAAAAAAAAAAAAACTTCGAATTTCTCTTTCTACAATTTGTTTGTTTGAATTATATGCATAAATTGAGTTTTTAATAACAAACTCGTTAATCTCTACGAATGTTTAGAACAATATTAAAAAGTACCGATTCTTTTTTCCTAAATATGCATTACATTGACAAGTCGCATTATAAAATCATACTGATCTGTTAATATTTTTTAAACTCTTTTTAAGTATTTATAGCAATCTATCAGTGGTAATTAATTTTATTTCAAATTTTTTTCCCCTTCTTGAAAAAATATTTTTTCCTTTCATATTAGAAATAAAAAAAATCTCGTCTGCAATGCTATTTAAAGAGCCTATATCATTTATTATTGTAGCAGAATATAAGAGAAAAAGCACTACATATTAAATTCAAAGGAAATATTATTAGCAGAATTAAATGATAATTAATCTACAGAATTTTGGTAAAAATCAAAAGACCGGAAACAGTATTATATTTGAATTCGATTTTATATAAATAATTACACCATCAGCGAAAGAATATACGAAATATTATTTAACAATGCAATGAGTTATATTGTCCTCTGTGTTCTAAAACAAAAGATGCACAAAGAAAAGAGAGTTGATTGATTATTAACGTCGCACTGTTTAGCTACACGAGGGCTTTTGGCGACGGACCACGTAATTTTGAACCATGGTCAAGTGACGTGGACGACACCTGAGCTGGCGAAGAAGAGAAAAAAGAGCGAATTTTTCTCGTCGTCTAGCGATTCTTTTAAAATTTCGTATGCAGTTATTATATTATTATTATTATTGCATTTTTCTAGTAATAAATAACATTGTACCGAGTGGGCAAAAAGTCCGTAAAAACTTTAAAAATTCATAAAATCCGGAGAAATGAACGAAAAAAAAAACTGTTTGCAGGATCAGTATTAGTATGTCACGGGATTTTTTTTAAGCTAGAAAAAAAAAATTCGAAAATCATCCGGTAGGTGGCGCTGTTGCAAGCGTCTGTGGTGGAAATATGAAAATTAGACGGTTATAAAAACCTTTGCTCTCAATGAATCCACATTCATTTCACCATTACAAACAGTGAATGTGAACAAGGATGCTCAGTGCGCCGGATAAAGCTTTGTGGGTGAAATTATTTTACATGAACGAGGAATCAGCGACCATTGCCTTGCGTAAATTCCGAGTTCAGAGAAATGTGAAGAGTGGAAAAGGCCCTTTAACACCTGCAGGTCTCTTAAAGCTTGTTAAACGTTTTGAGGAAACTGGAAAGTTGGAGGATCGAGTACGAGCCGGACGACCATGCTTGAAAGAAGCACGTGCACCCTGCATTGCTGTCGAAATGGAAGCGATTGCGTCCGAAGCAGCTTCAGGGACCAGCAGTGCTCGTGAAGCTGCCAGACGATTGGGCTTACCACCATCATCTGTCCGCAATATTCTTCGTCGACTCCTCCAGCTGTATCCATACAAATTGCAATCGTGCCATGAACTTTTGCCAGCAGATACCGCACAGAGGGAAGCATTTGCGAAGTGGGCCTTCTCTAAAATGGAACATGATCCCACCTGGGTTTTTAACATCTTGGGGAGAGATGAAGCTCATTTCTCGCTTCATGGTGACGTTAACAACCATAACTGTCGAATTTGAACGACCTCTAATCCACGTGAGTACACACAGAAGCCATTACATTCCCCAAAAGTGACAGCATGGTGCGGTTTCACGGGTTCATTTATCATAGGACCCTTCTTCTTTGAAACGCAGTGCCCAGTAAATGGATGGATAACGGAAACGGTAATTGCTCATCGTTATCTAACGCTTCTGCGGGAGACTGTCGTGCCATGTTTAATTCAACGAGGTCAGATTTCGAATGTCACGTTCATGCAGGATGGAGCAACCAGTCACACTGCTAACCCGGTTAAGACATTCCTGATACAGACGTTCGGGGAAGACAGAATCGTTAGCAGGTGCTGCAGGTACCCATGGCCTCCTCGGTCTCCAGATTTAACACCGGCAGACTTCTGGTTGTGGGGATATTTGAAATCTCGCGTGCATCTATCCAGTCCATCAAGTCTGCCGGAAATAAAAGATGCGATCCGCAGAGAAGTATCCTCCATACATCCGGACATGTTGCACTCTGCCGTTGCTGGATTTGTCACTCGTCTGGAATGTCTTCTCCCCTGTGGTGGTGGTCATGTGGAACATATTCTGGTGTAATAAAGTTGTGAAAGTTTTCTGTTCATTATTTATGCATTGTTTCTTTGATTTGCGTACATTAGCGCCACCTACCAGATGATTTTCGAACTATTTTTTTTTCTAGCTTAAAAAAATCCCGTGACATACTAATACTGATCCTGCAAACAGTTTTTTTTTCGTTCATTTCTCCGTATTTTATGAATTTTTAAAATTTTTATGGACTTTTTGCCCACCCGGTACTTGCTTTACCTTATTATTTACGGATTCATCACGGCTTGAGTAAAAGAATTCGATTGTATTGAAAAATATATTTATAGCAGTAATTCTCGCCTCTTAATATAAAAATGACAGAAAATATAATTTCTAATTTCTATTAATATCTAAAATATATATAGAAGTAGAAAGATTTTTTGTGCTCACACTTAATCCAATAATCAAGTGAATTTCCACCAAAGCAACTTTCAGTGGATCTCTGCTCCATAAAATAAATATGCGTGCTAAATTTCATTTCTAAATCTAATAGAGCAAAAACGGAATTTTTATCATCAACACGCCCCGTAATTCCGTTGAGAGCATTCTTAGCGGATTTCAATTCAACAAAAGAAACATGCAAACCAAATTTTATTATTATAGTCCTAGTAGTTCGAAAACGGGAATTTTGTATATCAATAGGCCCCAATAGCTCCTCTGTTTCGCCCTAGAGTTGATTTCCGTAAAATCCATTCTTAGTGGAACTCTATTTAACTAAAGAAACGTGCTCAACAAATTTCCAGTAAATGGGTAAAATTCAAAAACAGGAATTTTTCTATAACCCTCCTTAACCCCTCGCAACCCCATTCCTTTGGGGGTCGGTTTTCGCAAATCTCTTTGTTTGAGGAAATCTATTTCATGAAAGGAACATACCTTCTAATTTTCAAGCAGGTGGGTCTAATAGTCGAAAACCGGAAATATTTATCTATTACGTCCCTTAATCCTCCTCAGTGCCCCTTGGAGGTCAATTTTTCCCAAACCTATTTTGTAGCGGAGATCTACTCCATGAAAGGAATCTGCTTAGTCAATTCTCGAAGATTTTACGTCTAATAGTTTAAAAAATTAGGTAATTACCTATAACGGTGCTTAAATCTCCGCAACGCCACTTGGGGTCGATTTTCACAAAACCCATTTTGTAGCGGAACTCTACTTCAGGAAAAGAATCCACTTACGAAATTTTAAGACTCTCCGTCAAATAATTTAAAAACAGAAATGATTATCTATAATGCCCCTTAAGTCCCCGCAACGCCACTTGGGATTCGATTTTCACAAAACTCATTTTGTAGCTGATCTCTACTCTATGAAAGGGGAATCCGCTTACGAAATTTCAGTACTGAACGTCTAATAGTCTAAAAATTGAAATAATTATGTAAAGCGCACCTTTGGCCCTTACAATGCCACCAAGAAGTCAATTTTCTCAAAAACCCATTTTGTACCGCATCTCTACGCCATGAAAGGTATCTGCGTACTAAATTTCAAGACTGTAAGTCTAATAATTTAAAAATGTAAATAATTATGTATAACGCCCCTTAGGTCCCCGCACCACCACTTGGGATTATATTTTCACAAAACCCATTTTGTAGCGGATCTCTACTCTGTGAAAGGAATCCGCTTACCAAATTTCAAGATTGTACGTCTAATAGTTTAAAAATGGAAATAATTATGCATAAAGCCCCTTAAGCGCCCTTAACGCCTCTTGGAGGTCGATTTTCGTAAAAATCATTTTATATAGGGGATCTCTACTCTATGAAAGATATCTTCGTACCACGTTTCAAGACTACATCTAATAGTTTGATAATGGAGCTCATTACCTATAACGCCCCTTAAATCCCCGTAAAGCCCCTTGGGGTTCGAGCTTTGCGAAGTCCCTTCTTAGCTGATATCTACTCCATAAAAGGAGCCTGCCTACCAAATTTCAAGTCTGTAGGTTTAATAGTGATTAGTCAGTGAGTGAGTGAGTCGCTTTTCTCCTTTATATATGTAGAATGTTGTTTTAATATTTTTTGGGATATTTGTTCGTTAGCAACTAGAAGCCCAACTCTGATTTTAAAAAAAAATTTCAAAAATCTTCCCGGGGATACATTTAATAATTTCCCAAATTTTCAAGTCGATTGGATGTATGGTTTTTGAATCTATCGAGTACAGACAAGCACACATTCATTTTTATATATATAGATTGAATGCTGTCCTCAGTTAGCATTGTTTATTCGTAGTTTTAAGTTTTTTGATTAACGTTCAAGTTATTTCTGTCTCTAGGATAGATTATTAAAAAACTATGTATATAATCTAGCTTTGTCTCTCTTTTCGATATTTATAAACTGTCTAAACACACAAGTATTTCAAAATGATGATTTTACACTATTAATTTTTATATATATTGTACAAATCAATATTACTTATATTAGTTTACTGATAAAGTACTCAATTTTCGATTAAAAGTTAATAGATTATTAATTTCACATCTTTCTGAAAAATATTTGAACAACTTAAATTTTAATCTGATATGGTCTTTTAAACAAAAACGATAGCTGAAGAAGAATTTCATTTCTTTTTATTTTCGAATTCCTTAGTTTTTAAGACTCTTGTGCTTCTTAGTGAGGGAACATTAAAGTCGCACTACACACGAGGGCTTTTGACGACGGACCACGTAATCTTGGACCATGGTCACGACACCGGAGCTGGCACCCCTTCTCCTAACTACCGCAGAACACGAACGTTTGAACTCTCGACAGATTTAATGTGCATCGCTCCCTTATATGGTGGGTCTTTAGTGGTACTGGGATCGAACTCGTGACAAAGCAAGCCACGATCCGATACCTATACCACTCGGCTACCGCGGCCACCATGTGTTTCTTAATAGTTAGAAAAGGTAAATTTTGAAGCTGAAAATAATTTTAGAAATCTTATCATGAAAAAAATTAGTTTATTTTTTTGAAAAAACTGTTTTTATTTTCTGTTTCTTAAGTACCGAAATTTTTAAAGAAACCAGCAAAAGATTCCATTTCCAATGTAGTTTTTTTTGCAACGACAGAAACTTGCTATCTTCATCTCTGCGTGACAAACTGCATGTATCCCGCAATCGGAATCGTCTGAGCATTTGGCTATCAATTTAGATTCTACGTCTTGGAAGGTCAGTTCCTTTTTAAACCGAATTGGAGGTCCCTGAAATCTGAAATTCTTTTTGACCGTAGGTGATTTTGCAAGAACGTTGGCCTTTATTATAAGTCCTTTCAGCACTGGCGTCTGCAGTGGCATTGGGTAATGACTTTTTCGTCCCCGTCGCATGTTGAGAAGTGGTACACGATGAATACTTTTTGGAAAAATTTTGTGAATTTTAAACGGAAACAATTCGTCAGTTCCTTTTGATGATGATGTTCTTGGGGGAATTGAGTCCTTTTCTTGAGATAGAGGCTCTCCATTGTCTTCGTTGTAGGCTTTGTAAGACTTATAGAGGGTATCTGGTACTTGTGTTCTTTCATTTGGATAGTCAATGTATTCAGAATTTTTTTCTAAACTTCTTTTAATTCGTTGTTTTGATTCGACATCTTTTTTTTCGATAGTGGGGGCTGCAACATCCGGTTCAGCTAGTAATACAAAGTATCGTGTTTTTACATTTCTGTTATTATTACATGACAGTATGAATTGAAGAAAAAATTACAAAAGAGAGAGAGAGAGAGAGACATAACATTAAGATTTTTGGAAAAGTCTTAATTTAAAACTTTGCAAATTTTTTCCATGAGCTATATTGGTACTGACATATTATACCGTCGACCCATTTCGACTCATCAAAAGAGGCCACCAAATGCCGCGATATACAGCCCATAGTAGAAACCGTTTCTGCTCATGTTAGCACGTGATAATTTTTTTGAATATGCGATATTTTGTATATATAATTTATCGAAACTAGTCTACAGTGTAATACGTAAGCATCGTTATATTTTATACAAAATCTATAAAACTTTAATATACACAAACCTAAATATACTATACTTTAATAAATAAGAATATATATGATTTTCCGTTTTAACTATACCACTGATTTTCGAAATCAAATAAACGACTATATCAAGAAATACAACTATCGCAAGCTGAATCTCATCACTTCGAGAAATTTCACCAAGGCGCTAGATTATAACAGGAACAAACATAGAATATCTTTAACCAATACTGACTAATACAATAAATTAATAATTATAACTACCATCTTTTTTAAAAAATATATTGACTTACAACGCAATTATCTTAATTATTAATTTTAAAGGTACTTACACGTTATGCTGTCAATCAATTTCACCAAATCCCAAACCGTCACCAAATGCTCTATGCGCGAACAAAATTATTGTGTTTTTATACGTGCGGGAATCGTTTTCCACAATTGAACGTGTATCGGTTTCTACTAATGGTTATATATCGCGGCATCTAGCGTCGTCTTTGGATTTGACGAATTGGTCGACGGCATAATAACGTTAGTATCGTTTTAAAATAAACATTCATAAGCAGTGCCAATTTAACTTCATTTCGGACCCTGGGCGCAGAAGATCTGCAGGCCGCCTTGGCACTGGTGGATCGAAATTTAAAACCAGAAAATCTGGTTAAGGCCAGCTTATCTTGGCCTCGGGTCCCTCGTCACCCGTGCCAAGCGCCCAGTGTATAAATCGGCATTGTTCATAAGATAAATAGTAGTAATAAATTTAATTTCGATACTAGTATGTTATACCGACGACAAATTTCGTCAAATAAAAAAAACGTCACCAAATGCTGTGATATACAGACAGATACAGACAGATTGCAGATATACAGACAGATTGCAGATAAAGACAAGTAGCATTACAGAATAATATAAGGTAGGATTGATTACACTTTAATAGAATTGAGGATTAGGCGGTTCGATTATTGAGATTGGTCTGAATTAGAATTGATCATATTATAAATATAAATATATATATCGTGTGTTGCGTATTGCGTCATCGTAGATTCTCTCATATTAATTATTATAATTATATTTGTTAAAAGTTTAAGTCAGAGTGTTTCTCAAAGTGTGGGGCGCGCCCCCCTGGGGGGGGCGCGAGCGTATCGAAAATTTAAAGATTTTTTTTAAAAAAAAATAATTGGAAAGAGAAGTAAAACAAAATGCTTTCTTCCATAATAAAAAAAAATACACACAGAACACTGACATAATTTATGTTTATTATCTGGCTTTTTTCCGTCATCAAATAGCTATCTTTGTTCCCAAAACCAAATTAAAGAAAAAAAAAAAAAAAACATTTTGTTTTATTTGCTGTATTTCCTCAATGAGAGATTTTTTTTATTACGTTTTAACATAAAATATTACTCGTTAAAAGAAAAAACGAAACCCAGACCCTGAGAAAAATTCTAAGAAGATAAACAATTCACCACACTGTATTTATTATTGAAATACTGTACATTAGTTGTAGAAAAAGAAAAGGAAGTCATGATTCACTTTTCAGCCAGGCTGCATAGTACGTTTGCTAATCATTTGATTGACCTTCAATCTTATGGTATGGTTATTATCAATATTAGTTCCCTCCCATCTTTTATGTTTTTGCTTTTCGCTTAGGAAAATTGTAAATAATTGAGTTTTGCGATATTTGGAAAAGAATTGATTGATTTAACATTTCTGTAGGATAATTGAAAAGTGTCTGATTTGCGTCCTTTATTATGGTCTTGTACTTTTGAATCATTTTAGTTCAGTTTTATTGGATTTTTTCTCAAATCATCAAAGAATTGAATAGTCCTTGAAAGAAGGTAAGTACACTTTCTATAAATTAAAATATTCACTAGAATTCCGATTTGTATCGTGTACAGTAAAAATAATTCTAAACAAATGATTGGGGTGACTGAGTCCCCCCGCACTACCATTAATGTTAGTATCGAGTACGCGCCTAAAACATTTTGAAGTCTTCTCGCTTTAAATGTTAAAAAGTAACACAATTATTCTTCATCGGAATTTTATATTCTTTTTTTCATAATTTAACATTAATTCTAAATGCTTATTGTGTGAGGTTTAAAATTACAGTTCTTTTAAACAGTTATTTACAATTATAGCATTTATCTAAAAAAAAAAAAAAATCATTTTACATTTTTGTATACAATGTCGTGCACACAGTTTTACTCTCCTTACAGTTCAGCTATTATATCAAGAATAATGTTTTATTTTTTTTTTAAAAAATGAACTCGTGCGAAGAGTCGGTGTTTCAGCCAGTATACGTTTGATGTATCAGTACTGAAGAAGGTATTTTATAAATAATTTCTTATTACTGAATTTGGCCGCGGTAGCCGAGTGGTATAGGTATCGGATCGTGGTTTGCCTTGTCACGAGTTCGAGCCCAGTACCACTAAAGACCCGCCGTGTAGGGCAGCGATGCACGTTAAATCTGTTGAGAGTTGAAACGTTTTCCCGTTGGTGTGGTGTGGTAGTTAGGAGAGAGGGGTGCCAGCTGAGGTGTCATCCACGTTACTTGACCATGGTTCAAAATTACGTGGTCCGTCGTCAAAAGCCCTCGTGCAGCTCAACAGTGCGACGTTAATATTTAATCAATCAATCTTATTACTAAATTAAGAACAAGTTTAATAATTATTAGGGACTTCCACGGGCTTGTCTTGTAGAGGAAAGTTTTTCAAAGGAAGGTTTAATATCAGAAATTGACACTTGAAGAGTTATTTTTCTATATTTAGCTGAGATCTATATTTTGTCTTCAAGGCATCCACTGCAGAAAATCCTGTTTGAAAAAGGTAGGATGTTGAAAATGGTAATAGTATACGAAGTGCTTTTGTTTTCAGTACAGATAATTCCTCATCCACCTCTACCCCAAATTCAAAGAGCGATTTATTACAAAATTGCCTTTTAATTTTTCACTGGATGTGAAATCTATGAAGATTTCTTCTTTGGAAGTTGAGAGCCCTTTTGGAGTATCTTGAAATAGATCCCTAATCCACTCGTAACTTGCTACCAAGCTGTCCTCATTCAGAAAATACTTTTTAAAATTCTTTGCCAACATAGCTAAATGATTTTACATGTTTTAAAAACAACTTTCACATGTTGTTCTACAGATTTGTAAGTTTTAACACATATCGAGCTGGGGCTTTTTTTCCATCATTTACTTCAGTAGTGGTAAATCCAAAATTTAAGTATTTTTGAGAAGATCGCCTTGATTTAATTTTCGGAACCATGCTCGTTCGTCTGTGTACTTGTTGATTCTTTATTATGGTCGAATGTTTGCTTAAGACTTAAAAATGTATGTATGATATTGTTTTAATCTACTGCCGTAAATACTTAATTACCGTGAATTACAATTAACGTGTAAATTTAAAAAAACGTACATTCACAAGCTAGATTCGGTAGCTATAGAAGTATCGAGTCGACCAAAGCTGACTGGAATTGTACGAGGTTTTACATGTTTTGCGCAGACGTCCGATAGGTTGCCCAGACTAACGCAAACGTACCCTATAATGCCAAATGTGATGGATATGATAGCGAGCGACATTGATTAGACTATTTTTCTAATGACATTTGTACTTTGAGAAATGAATATGCTGAAGGAAATAAATCTTTAATTAAATACATCATTTTGCGATCTGTTCCAATTTAAAAATTAGAGAAAGAAAAATAACATAATTCTAAGTAATATATATTTTAAGTAATTTTCTTAAAATATATATTACTTAAAAGTTACATATACACAAAATTTAATATACTTATCGTATTAATTTGTACGGTTTATAATTAAGATCGTATTGTAACTTTAGCGTCTCTCTCTCAAAGTGCATTTTTTTGCAGTAAATACATTATTGTTGTACAGGGGGTCGAGACAAAAATTATGATTGAAAATTGGGTCGCCAGTATTGAAAGTTTGTGAGAAACACTGCTTTTAATGTATGAGTGGTGCACAGAGTATTTTATGACTAATTAATTAATACTAAATTAAGAACAAGTTTAATAATTATTAGCTACTTCCATGGGCTTGTCTTACAGAGCAAAGTTTTTGAAAGGAGTTTTAAGATAAGAAATTGACCCTCTGAGTTCATTTTCTATATTTAGCTGATATCTATATTTTGTCTTCTAAGCAACCACCGCATTTTGTAAGATGTTCCAATTTAAAAATCAGAGAAAGAAAAAATAACTTAGTAATTATCCTATTACTTAACTTTTTTTTGCTTAAAAGTAACATATACAAAATTTAATACTTATGTCATGAATTTGTACGGTTTATAATAAATATTGTTGCTTTATCGTAAAAGTGCACTATTATTACATTCAGTAAATTATTATGTATAAGGGGGGGGGCGCGATAAAAATTGTGATTGAAAAGGGGGGTGCCAGTATTGAAAGTTTGAGAAGCACTGGTTTAAGTTGAATATCTTAATAAAGTCATATTAAGATAATGTTTGATCCGAGTTCTTTCGCTAACCCTACACCTCTAGCTCACGCTGATACTTCGAGGGATGTACTTCCAAGGGGAGGTACATCACAACCTTAACTTCATATTCAGGTATATTATCTGGTCTAATAATATTGTTACGTTGATCGGGGTTCGAGGATTTTATGCAGATAAGTCGCGAAGAACAAGGCAGTTCTTAAAGAGCGATGAGAATTTATTGTAGAAAATCCAATCCTTTAAATATAGGATTCAGCAGCAATATTCACAAAATAGATGTCAGAAAGTCTTCACACCTTCAATAGCACTTAGACACAATTATCGGTGTCTAAAATACACGCATATAAAAGACTATTCCTAAGCAATCACTCGTTCAAAAGCTGAGAAGTAATCACTAATCATTCAACAATCAGAGAAATACTAACTGATCGCATGTCAAAACCAGACTGACTCCCTTTCGACGATCTCTTTCTCTATTTATATCCCTCGCGGATAATTCGAGGAAAACACGCTTGCGTCATAGATCTTGAAATTAGTGTACTAATTTCTAGAAGAATACAGAGGGTTCCAAACTCGCCAAAAATTATCGCCAAGTCACCAAATTGGTCGCCACAATTAACGCTAACTTGGCTCGATCGCCAAGATTTCGCCAAGTTCATATTGAATCACCATTATAACGTAAGGGACTGCGCTTGCTTGTGAATATTACAAATTTGACGTAAATTAAACCTAATTTAAAGTAAGATAAATACATTACGCATCCAAATATGAATTATTTACACTATTTGGCACAAAATTCGTAACAATATATATGATTTACTCGCATTTTAATTGTTTCTAATTTTTCCCAATGGGAGTTGGAAACATTTTTGGGCTAAGGAAAGCTAAAACTTTTACATCTTAAAAGTTATTGGCTTGATTAGGGCTCAATTTTTTTCCTAGTTGTCAATTTGATTTGATTCTTATATTAACATAGCGCTCTAAAGCAATGCGAGGGCTGTTGACGATGGACTTCGTAATTTTTAACTACGGTCAAGTGACAGGGGTACCTGAGCTGCTACCCCTTTCTCCAAACTTTCACATCTCACCAATGGGAGGATTTCGAGCCTGATCAGATTTAACGTGCATCAGTCCCTCTGCACGTGCGGTCTTCAACAGCACCAAGGGTCGAACTTTTGACTTGATGTCACAGGAAACGAATTCATGACCCCGAGCGCTCAGCTTCAGCCTATCTAAACACACTACGATTTTATCTCTTTACTTATTACTATGAAAATCTTGTAGTATATATATCTACATTTATACAATTTTTAAAAATTATGCAGTAAAAACTTACCAGTTTTTCGTAAAAGAAAATCCCTTCTTGCAATGAAGATGTTCTTATTGGAGTATACTCCACAAGCTAAAACTTTCCGGATAGTATCTCTGAATTCTTTTATAATGAGGACGCTTCCTTCACCATTCAGTTTCATGTTACTGGATATGCGCCTCACATTTCTGCGTAGTGACATCGAATCATTCATTTCAGTCTGTCTCCAATCAAATCGAACGGAATATTCTGGCAGTTCGATGAATGTCCTGGCATTCAGGAAGATTTCTTCGCCGTAGTATAAAGTTCCCATGTCTGGAACACAATATCACTTTATCATAGTCTGTTTCAGTGAATCCTTCTTACTATCGACCTTTTGGATAGAAGTCCAATAGAGGAAAACGAGCTGTTGGCCCAATTTGGCTACATTTTTTTAAACAATGAGATATCCCGCCAATAATGTATTCCAACAACTTATTCTGATTTGTGTAAGTTTGGTTGGAATCACGGTAACTTTTTTTTGTATTGTCGAAAGGATTTTACATATATTCCTAAATATGTAAGGTTCTGTTGAAAATTTCGAGTGAAGCCTCAAAGTTCTCAAACAGAATTATTGGCATTTCGCCTTTTCCCATTTATACAAGAAAGGAGCCAAAATGCGTTAAGGTGGTCGTTGTCTGATATTAAAGAACTGAACATATAAAATGAGCCAATTTTTTTTTTCTGATTTGAATTGATATTCTTAAGTTAATTATACATTCCTATATCACAATCCTAAAAATACTAAAAAAGTATACATTGCAATATTTATCCTGTATAAAATACGAGGGATTTTCCGAAAGTAAGTTTGATCAGTTTCTTAAAGGAAGAATGGTATACCAGGTAAAAAACAAACACTAGAAAAAACTACATTCTTATGGTGAAAACGAATCCAACTATATTTTATATTACCAGTACAGTTGATAAAATGCATAAAAAAATTTAAAATTTCGCCCATCACTTGTTAATTTTTTTTAACAACAGATCCCACCACTTCTCCATGACAACGCTCGACTGCACACTTCGTACAAAACAACTGCGGAATTAAAGGAATGAAAATATGGAACTTTAAAGCACACAGCTTATTCATCGGATATTTGGATATTTAGCAAACCCGACTTTCATTATTTTAGGCATTTCGAATAGTTTTTATAGACTAAACAGCATGAAAATGAAGATAGTCTGAAAAATTTTATATCAGAATTTCCTTAAGACAGGCATCTGTGCATCACAATCTCGTTGGAAACGATATACTAAAGCAAATGAAGCATATTTTGATTAAACGAACGGCTCTTGAAAAAACATATGCGTTTTATACATTCAGTTAAAAATACGATATTTCATACGCATCAGCCCAATATTATATGAACAAAAAATTGTTCAAAGAAACAGTTATTATTTTTCAGAATAGCGATATATTTTTGAGCTTTTTGGTATGCCTTGAAATTTTACCTCGAAAAATTCCCAACTATCTAAGTGTAAACAAAAAAAAGCATATCACATTAAGTAGTACAACAATTTATTTGGTTCTTAAGGGCAGTTTTGTATGGGGGGAAAACATAGACTTTTTATTAAAATTGCAGAAGAGAATTTAAAATTCTTACCAATGGTTATTGGCTCTATGTAAAATATGAGGTAATTCATGTTAACGTGGGTTTTTTTCTTTTCTTCTCTTTTTATCAATGTGGCTACGAAATAGTTATAGCTGTAATCTGTTTCTGTTATGGGCGAAATCCTCATTTCTCTGAGTTCACCTCCTAAATTGATGTTCCACGGTTTCCATTCTGAAAGAAAATACAAGTAAATTAACAGATAATAATTACACAAAAAGTGTGATATTTGTTACAAATTTACACTCTGTCACAAAAATAAGTAATATAAAAAAATTTTTAATTCAATTCGTACTTAGATCAACAAAGAAAAATTTTATTTTAGCTACTTTTTATTAAATAGTTACAATTTATATAAATATGTATATACATAGAACAGAATCACAACATTAAGTGGTAATTCATTTTTATTAGTTATCATTAAAGTATCGTATTGTCATCTAAAACAATCCTGTATATAAAATTTCAGTACAACTGAATGCTTTAAAACGTGAGAAAAAAACCTTTTCAAGTTTTGACACAAGTCGTCAAAAGGGTCGCTAAGTCGCCAAAATGATGCCAACGTGGCTGTATTTGTAATTCTTTAAATAATTAGTTTTAATCAATTAATTTTCATTAATTATAATTAAATTATTGTATTGTCACCCAAAATAATCATGTATATAAAATTTCAGCTCAATGGAGCGCTTTAAAATGTATTTCATTAACGATTGAAAATTCCACCAAGATAAATAAATAAATAAGTAAATAAATAGATAGAGAGCGTGAGATAATAGTAGGAATTGAAAAATATATGCACCCATAAGGAAACGAGGTACTATCACATAGCTTAACATGTATGTAGTATATGAAGAGATAAGCAAATGATTTCAAATTCAGAAGAACGGATTGTTTTAGTAAGAATAAATATAGGATTTTCCGTTTGAAACATTTTGTAAAAGATTGAGTCATATCCTTATCAGAGGACTATTAATGTCAATTTTGTTTATTACCGCATTTCGAAGCAGCGCCGGTTTGAATTATTTTTTGGCAGAGGCCTACTAACCCCCGCCGGTTCAACACGTCACGTTTTTTGCGCATTTCGCGCCCAGCGCGATTTCAGTCCAAGTCAAGAGAAAAGGTAATTAATTTCCCCGTCTTCTAAAGGTATAACTCAACTTTCAATTAATCTAATTTCTGCATGTCTCTTTCCCTTTGTAAATATTCCCCTTGTAAATTTCCCCCTTTAACTTGAAATAAATTCTTTTTTACTTAAATGAAGTATCTGCGTTTAAATGACTTTGATTCCATTAATTCATCACTAACCCTTTAATACTTACCCCTAGACAACCACCTAGCCAATTTAAAATCCCGACTTCTGAAGAGTCTGATTTTTATTCGAAGATTTTAGTCGGACTCCCACAGAAATAATTGGGGGATCGCCCGGGATTGGATTTCAAAAATCTTCTCTAAATAATTAGTTTGATAAACTCCTAGCCTTCTCTTTTAAAAAAACCATCTTTGGCTGCACGCCTAAATTACAAACGGACTGAATCGAAAACGCGCGGTTTGCCTCTCTCATAACATACAAACGTCGGTCACTCTTAGGTGAATAAAATAAAGCGACTCCCAGAGTCAAGAGCTACAACTTCGCCGAAAATACGTTATTTTCTGCAGTGTACAACTTCAAAAGAGTATTTGATCCATTTCAAGTCCAGTGAATACATCCAAGAACTCTTTTTTCATTTTCAACTGTATTAGGTACTGTGTTTTTGTTGCTCTTAAAAAAAAACAAAAGAAATCTAAAAGAATACGTGAGCCACTGTCATTTTGCTTATAAAAAAATTGTTGTAGCCGATTTCATGAAGTAATTTATATTTTTGAATATCATGTGTGTGTTTTTTTGAAATACTATTTTTCTATTTGTGTATAGAAATCGTATCAATTAAAATTTTCTACAAGTATAACTTTTAAAATATTAAGGAAGTCGTACGTAATATTCAAGTTTTTTTATTTGTATCTAATTTAATAACGCATTGAATTTTATTTTATGTGTGTACGAAAAGCTTTCGTTTCCTTTGGTTGCGTCATTGACCTTGAACGCCAAAATTCATGTTCCTAAACATTTTGCAATTTCGATGACTCATATAGTTTAACATTTCTTTCTCCCACAGCTGTTTGGTAATTAATTATTGTTATGAGTATTCGAGAAATATATTTTGAAAGAATTATGCTATATTTTTTAGAATTGATGAAAGATTATTCTACATGATCTTATTTTTAATGGTGTATTTGATCATTCAATATATAAGTATTTTGAGTTCATTTTGACAGAATTATTAAGCTTTATATTGAAACGTGTGTTTATTCTTAGAATTTGCTGATGAGATCCTAAAAAGATTTTATTTTTATTGGTGTAATAAAAAAAATATGAGCTTTTTCTTAAAGTGACTAACTTCTCATTGTTTGCTTTTTTCAATAAAGAACTTTAAATTATTAAATTCTTTTTCATATCACAATAAATTTAATCGCAGTTTTAAAACAAGATTTATATTAATTTATTTTTTCTTTCAAATTCTTTTTGCATTTATTATAACGAAATGAGATAACTGATATATTAAATCGTTTAAAAAAAAGAGGTTTTGTTTTTAATTGAAATTAATAGTTTGACTATATTTCAAATTAAGCATTACGCATTTTAGCTCGCTCTGTTGTCTTTACGCGTTACTGGTTTGAAATATTTCTAAATGAATAAATTTGAATGTTTCAATGTATATTTAGTGTATTTTGATGCAATATCATTTTAACTTGAGAATTTTTGTAAATGAAAACGAGATTTGCCAATAGCAACATCATTTTTTTGTTTGAACGCGTGACAATTTTGTTTATTCCTTTGGTTACTATCTAAAATTTAATTTTAATTTTAAAATGGCGTATCTTGGCAAAGGTCGACGCGAAGATTTATTTGTCTTAGCCATGGAATTAAATTTAGAATTCGATAAATCTATGACCATCGCCACACTCAAAGATCTAATTATTGGTAGTGAAAATTATGACGAAGAACTGACCAAAAACATGCATTCAACGATTGTTGAGGATCGCAAAGCCAGGGAGAAAAAGCAAAAATTACCCATTGAAGAGCAAAAAGAAAAATTACGCATTGAAGAACGAGAAGAAAAATTACGCATCGAACAATTGAGGTTAGATGAGCAAAAACGCAAAGATGAGTTTGAGTTGGAAAAGTTAAGGATCCAAACACAATCCAAGTTAGGCGCTGATACATCCAAAGAAAGTGATACTAAATTTCTCTTCAAAGAAGTTTCAAAGTTTATACATCGTTTCGATTTGAAAGAAGACATCAGTCTTTATCTAAAATTATTTGAACGTCAAGCGCAGAGATTAAATATTAATCAAGAAAACTGGGTTTCTCATCTGTTAGGCTTATTACCGACGGAAGTATCTCACATCATAGCGAGAGAGCCTGACGATAAAGCCAACTCTTACGAACACGTTAAAGATTTACTGCTGAAACGCTTTAAACTAACTCCAGCAAAGTTTCAACAACTATTTGTCACTCACCAAAAAGCACCTGAAAGAACATGGATTGATTTTTACCATGAGTTAAACACTTACTTCAACGGATGGATAGATGGATTGAAGATAGATACTTTCGACAAATTATCAGATCTAATTCTAACAGATCAACTAAAAAGAAAAACGCTTTTTGAATTTAAGGAATGTTATCTTGATGAATGGGCAAATATGAACTCCCCTGTTCAATTAGCAGAAAAACTAGAAGAATTCGAAGACTTTAAGAGGAATCTGAAACAAAAATCTGGCAGTCCATTCGTGAGGAAACCAGAATTCAAATCCACAAAAAAGAATCGCAGATATGAAGCACCGGGAAAATTCGAGTGTAACAGAAAAGATAAGAAGTTTCCAGCGTCAACAAATTACAACAAATATTACGAAGCCCTGTTACCAAGTACGAATCTGTTCAAAGATATCAAGACAGCGCGCAGAAAGGGTATTACAACAAAAATTACGAGAAACACTCAAATCACAAAGCTTCCAAGCATGCTCAAACGAACTATACAAAATCACAGAAATTCAAAGAACCTCCAAAAGAAACTTGCACACTCATCGTTAAGGAAGGTTTACTTACTAAAGAGATATTTTTTGAAAAGCTGAAAATCACGGCGCTCATAGACAGTGGTAGTACCTTAAGTTTGCTACGAGAAAACACGAGCAGAAGAATAATGGATCCAACAAAATTATCGAAGAACAAGATGCTTCTCACAGGTATTGGTGAAGCACAAGTGACAACTATCGGTTCCTTTGAACATGAGTTCGAAATAGATAATGAAAATTACTCGTTAACTTGGCATGTTGTACCTGCTGATAAATTAAAATTCGAAGCAGTTATTGGATCAGATCTCTTGGAACAAGCATCGATAAGTTTCACTAAAGAAGGAGTTAAATTCAACAAATATGAGAATCACGCACAGCTTATGCAAATATCTGCTGAAAATCTTCAAGAAGAACTAGACCTGCGTCATGTTGAAAATCGTCAAATCAAGAAGGAACTTGGAAAAGTTAATTCAAGACTACAAACCAGAAAAAACAGCATCTACCGACGTTACAATGAGAATTATTCTAAAAGGCGAAGAACCAGTCTGTCAACCCTCTCGTCGACTAGCTTTCACAGAAAGACAAGAAGTAAGCAAACAGATAGAAGAATGGCTCAACGAAGGCATTATACGTCCGAGTTCTTCGGAATATGTAAGTCCAATCATAATGGTAAAAAAGAAAGATGGATCTTTGAGAATGTGCATTGACTACTGAAAATTGAATCAGAAGCTTGTGAAAGATAAATTTCCGTCACCTCTCATCGAAGATGTTTTGGACACTTTGCAAGAAGCAAAAGTATATTCTACATTAGATTTGCGCAATGGTTTCTTTCACGTCGATGTTGACGAAGATTGCAGAAAGTATACATCCTTTATCGTACCAGACGGACAATTTGAACTCAACAAAGGACTAAGCACAAGTCCAGGAGTTTTCCAACGCTACGTATCAAGTATATTCAGATATCTTACCCGGAAAGGAATTGTAATCAGTTATTTAGATGATCTCGTCATTCCAGCGAAAAACTTAAAATTATTTTCGAAGTAGCAAAGAAATACGGATTAGAAATTAAGTTCAAGAAGTGCCAATTCTTAAAAAAGAAAATTGAATTTCTAGGTCACATTGTAGAAAGCGGAGCTATTAAACCATCTCCCACGAAGACACTAGCTGTCCAAAAATTTCCAGAACCAACAACAATAAAACAAGTACAGAGTTTTCTTGGGTTAACTGGGTATTTCCGCAAGTACATCAAAGATTATTAAAAGATAGCTAAGCCATTTAGCGATTTAACAAGAAAAGAAAATCTCTTTGTTTGTGTGTGGGGGGGGCTCAACAAAAGAAGCATTTGAAAAATTGAAGAAAATCATGTCCGAAGGCCCAATCTTGCACATTTACAAACATGGAAGAAAAACAGAACTGCATACAGACGGTTGTAAACAAGGGTACGGCGCAATTTTGTTACAAGAAGCCGAAGCTGGAAAGTTACACCCCGTTTACTACATGTCAAAGAAGACAAATACAGCAGAAGAAAAGTATGAGAGCTACGAACTAGAGGTACTAGCAATTATCAACGCATTAAAGAAGTTTCGTGTTTATCTTTTAGGACAACACTTTAAAATAGTAACTGACTGTTCAGCATTTCAGAAGACTATTCAAAAAAGGATCTAATTACTCGCATAGCCAGATGGGCACTTCAATTAAAAGAATTCGATTATGAAATAGAGCACAGAGCTGGAAGTCGTATGAAGCATGTTGATGCTCTTAGCCGATATCCCGTAATGATAGTATGCAATGATACATTAACTTCAAAGCTTAAAAAAGCACAAGAGGAAGATGACAACATCCAAACATTGAAATCGCTTCTAGAGAAGCAAGAATCAGAAGAATTTTTTGAGCGAAGTGGTATATTCTACAAGTACTTAAATGGTCGAGAATTAATCGTAACCCCTAAAGCAATGGAAGCTGAGCTAATTAAATTGATTCACGAAAATGGCCATTTCTCAGTAGGAAAAACAGAAGAAATTGTGAAACAGGAATTTTTTATCCCAAATTTAACCAACGTCGTTAAAAAAGTAATACTTAATTGCGTTCCATGTATCTTAGCTAATAAGAAAACTGGCAAAAAGGAAGGGTTTTTGAATCCTATTTCTAAGGAAAGCATTCCTCTAAGTACGTACCATGTTGACTTCTTTGGCCCTTTACCCTCCACAAACAAAAGTTATCAACTCATTTTCACCGTAGTAGACGCATTTACCAAATTTACTTGGCTATATCCCGTCAAAACTGTGTCTGCTGAAAGTGCCCTGAAAAAACTAAAACAACAGCAGAAAACCTTTGGTAATCCCATCAGAATTATCTCTGATAGAGGTTCAGCGTTCACTTCAAAATTATTCAACGACTACTGTGATGAAGACAGCATTCAACATCTACAAATAGCAACAGGTGTTCCTCGAGGAAACGGACAAGTTGAACGAATTCATCGAACTGTGATTCCAGTTCTCACCAAGCTATCATTAGACGACTCAACGAAATGGTACAAATACGTCGACAGATTACAGAGAATACTAAACAGCACTATATGTCGCAGTACAAAATGGACACCATTCGAACTATTAGTGGGAACCAAAATGCGTAACAAGGAAGATATCCTAATCAAAGACCTACTGCTAGAAGAAATGGTGAAAGAATTGCTAGAACAACGCGATTTTTAAGAAACGATGCAAAAAAGAACATCGAAACCCTACAATCTGAGAATAGAAAGACGTATAACAGAAGAAGAAAGAAATCTTCGTTATACAAAGAAGGTGATTTAGTAGCCATCCAAGGAACCTAATTTGGAGCTGGACTGAAACTCTAAGACCAAAGTTCTTAGGCCCTTACAAAGTAACTAAAGTGAATTCTAAGCATAGGTATGAAGTGGAAAAGGTTGGTCAGCACGAAGGACCGAACTAAACCCCCACCTCAGCTGATTTGATGAAACATTTTTATGCTTAATTGAATTTTTTAAAATTGTTATTATTTTTAATTTTTTCATACTATAGCCCTCTTGAGAAATTAATAGATGTTCCATGGTAACACTCGTTTCCATTAATCATTTTATATTCACTTGTAACATTTATTATATTTTCGTATTATTATCTTTCTATTGATACGAAGGATTTTTTTCCCTCATAGTTTAGTTAATTGTACATCACAGCATAGAATATTTTGTTTTTATATGCTATATTTTAGGTCCGGAATTGTGAATATTAGGTATACATCTTTTCATCTGTAATATTTTATTATCTTTAAGAACCGTATTATTTGTCTTTATTGCATCTACATTCCAATAATCATCAAATTTATAGTTGTAACTAAAAATAGTTTGTATTTAAAGTACTTTAGCTATCAACATTCTGTAAGAGCTGAGAGACCAGCTCTGTCAGGAGAGGGTGATTTTGTAGGATTTTTCGTTTGAAACATTTTGTAAAGGGTTGAGTCATATCCTTTTCAGAGGACTATTAATGTCAATTTTGTTTATTACTGCATTCCGAAGCATCGACGTCTGGTGGGCTGCGGAGCACCGGCTTGAATGATTTTTTTGGCAGAGGCTTACTAACCCCCGCCGGTTCAACACGTCTCGTTTTTTGCGCATTTCGCGCCCAGCGCGATTTCAGTCCAAGCGTCCAAGCAAGAGAAAGGTAATTAATTTCCCCGTCTTCTAAAGGTATAACTCAACTTTCAATTAATCTAATTTCTGCATGTCTCTTTCCCTTTGTAAATATTCCCCTTGTAAATTTCCCCCTTTAACTTGAAATAAATTCTTTTTTACTTAAATGAAGTATCTGCGTTTAAATGACTTTGATTCCATTAATTCATCACTAACCCCTTAATACTTACCCCTAGACAACCACCTAGCCAATTTAAAATCCCGACTTCTGAAGAGTCTGATTTTTATTCAAAGATTTTAGTCGGACTCCCACATATATGACATGAAAAAGTCTACAAATCAGTAGGTAGTAAATCTACCTTTGTCAGTTATAAAAGAACGAAACATAGCGTGTCATCGAATCAGTGAAGTCACCCTGCGGAAGATCATGCCATAATCTTTGCAACTCGGTACTTAATTCACTAGTATTCAGGAATGGTGATAGTGCCTTCCAAGCACGCCCCATACGCTCTGTATTGGCGAGATGTCTCAAGATCTGGAAGGCTGCTTGATTGCATCATATCCTTGAAGAGATTGTTGGGAGATTCGCACAGTATGTGGAAAAGCGTTGTCTTTCTGATAAATGGCACCTGGGCGACTTGATAGCAAATACAGTAGTACAACCTGTCGTTAAAATCTCGTCCACGTAACTGCGTGCCGTCAAAGTGCGTTGAAGGATGACTAGAGGTAAACGTGTGTCCCTACAAATCGTTCCTCCTATTGTCACACCTTATATAATCGTCATATGCCTCTTAAAAAATTGCCGGATTGGACCGGTGACCGCCTCAAAACGCGCAGACGTTGGTACATCAGCATTGAAACTGAATGAGGATTCATACTTAAGATCACGCGTCTCCAGCTTCCCCTTGGTTGGGAAAAATTCACTCGACACTGCCATTGATGAGGAGTAACCTTATACATGCGTCAGACAGTCGTCTCCGAATTGTTTCCCTTGTTGTTACCGAATGTCTGGAAGGTGGTAAATGGCGTCAAACCGAGTCTAGTAATGTTGTTGGTGAGGTCGTGGTTGCTCTTCTGATTGGATAATCATCGCACGCATTTGTGTTCCTGGAACGCCCTCACCCTCCACGACGGTAGATTATCCCTTCCGTGATCTACTGTTGTCAACACCGAGCAACTACCACATCTCTTCGACCAAGGTGGCGGCCGATACGTCTGATTGACCAACCTGCTTCTCTGAGGTCTACCATACGCCCCCTCTCAAAGTCTGGCAATTGTTTTTACTGTCACCACTTACTTCTTCAGGCATCTCTAGTCCCAATACCATCAATCCAAGTCGACAGATTTGTCTGAATAACCCTTTGGCACGAGCAATCATGCTTTTAAACTCTTCCAGATGCGCATGTCATACGCACTTACCTTTGTCTCATTGGCGTCGAAATTTTAATCATTTGCACATATCTCTTGTCAGACCATACTCCTACCAAGTTTCGTGGTAGTATCTCGATTTCTTCTGGATGCATACATTTTTTGTGACAGTGTATACAGATTATAAATTCAAAAGAATGATACATGTAAAATAACTATTTAAATGTTAATGAGATCTTTCGATTTAAAAATTCGAGATAATTTTTATAGAATATTGCTGCGCTGCTTCATGTTTTAAATAAGAAGAATCTAAAAATAAGTTAGAGAATTAAAAAAGAAAGCCTAAGTCACGTATACAGTTATAATCTATAAGAGAATGGCTTGAGCATTCCACATTTACAAATTATTCTAAACATTTAGCATTTCTACTATTTAATTTGAGAACATTCGATTAATTGAAATATTTTTTTCTAGCATTTTTTAAAACAAAAACATTATTATATTTATAATTGATATAAATGATTACGAAAACACGTGTATCATTTCTAAAAGTTAACGTGTAATAATTCAGGAAAACTTATAAATATTTCTAAGCTATAAAAGAATTATTAAGTTATACAATCTTTTGAGACATCCCCCACCCCTAAAAAAGAATCCCAATTTGAAGAACTTTTTAGTTATACTTCTTATTCTAATAATCGACAAAGGATTATTTTACAGCATTTTGTACTATGTTTGAAAAATTACTTTACTGAAAAAAAAATCTTAAAATTTTTCTTTAAATTAATAAAATTATGTAAAAAAATATTATTTTTCTATTCTAAAAATGAGACAAATGTATTGCTAAGGCCGAGTATGCCATTTTCTATACCTTTTTAACATTATAGAAAAATATAATAGGTAAAAACTGAATTCTAAATAAAAAAAGATATTTCTCTCTACAATATGTTATAAATGTCGCTTCCTGCTAAAAAAATCTCGAACTCATAGCATTCATAGCTGTAAAACCTTTCTTAACAAAGTGCAGTGTATCATTTTCTCCTCGCATCAGATGAAAAAATATAGAATCAGATGGGTCTTCAAAAAGACTGTTTCGTATTGCAAAATGTTAAATTCTATTTATAAATTCCTTTTCTTTATTTTGAGCCAATTTTAAATTGACTGTTTAAGTTATACGGCAATTATTGATATTGTTTAGGTTGAAAAGTCTCTTCCAAGTTATCATCGTTTGCTTTGATTCAATAGTTCATGTAACTCTAATTTTTCTGTTAACTCAATTTAATTTCTGGTATATAATGGCCTGAGATGATAAAGTTATGTTGCTTAAGTAGGCATATTTGTAATTATTCCAAAAATGTTTTTTTTTTCAGTTGGATAAAGAATTGTAATGTTTAATCGACGCTGGTTGAACTTAACATATATTTGATTTTTGTGTATTTTCGAGATATAATCATTCATCTGGTGATCTTTTTAATCATTCGACTGATTATAAAAATTATTAAAGGCGTCAGTCTAATAAACCTGAGCTACTATCAATCATTTTTCAATGCTTCTAAGACAATGAAACATTTAAAACTTTCATTCATAAATGATCAATACATCTTTTTCACGTTACATAATCTAATAGAAAATTTAGTACCTTAACTGTTTGTCATGTAAGTGGATTCTTAAGTGCTTGATTAACACTGGACGCTAAATTTTGATTAAATAGCTTGAGGAATATAATTATAGTTCCTTTAAATTAAGAAAAATAATTCTTTAAATATTCCATTGCATTCATAAACCTTTTATCAAACTTCCAAAATCCAGAGGCTTCACATTAATTGATAAAAATATTTATTAAAAAGTGTTTCTCATGTAACTTGGAATTCTTTTAAATTAAATGACTAATTTACGAGAACTGCTGGGAATAATTCAGTGCTTAAGTATCAGCTCGTCAACTATTCTCGCTAAATCAAAAACCATCACCAAATGAACAATTAATATTGAAAAAAAAACATTCCCGCGCATGCTCAGAAGCAATAATCTTGTTCATAAATGGTTTTATTACTCTTTTCGCATGCCTTTTTTGAGAAAAATGATTCGAATTTAGCATTTTCAAATTAAAGAAGAGAATGTAGTGGAGTGTATCCAAAATCATTGGTTCATTCCAGAAAAGAAAAACTAAGTTAATGGCCTCAATATATCTTTTTTTTAAAGTCGTCTCCTAATTTTGTCTGCTTGAATAATTTAGTTTGATATTTCATTAATTTAAAATTTAACAGTTTCTAATGTATACGTCGTGGAAGGTGGATGATCAGAGTACCTAGCTCTTCCGAGCTATAACCTCTCATCATTAGGATTTTGAGTGATTGTAATATTATGACTCTTGCCCTTTGTTTCAAATTTGAGTAATGAAACGCAATTTAAACTTCGTTGCATATAAAATTTACAACAAATTCTTCAAAATCTGCACCGATTTATTAATTAATTGAATAATACGCGAGTTTTAATAATTTATACATATATATATATATATATTTATATCTGAAACATCATATATATATATCTTATGGTCAGAGTTGTCCCGACAGACCTTGTCCTGTACACACATCTTAAATTCAAAAATTCCAAATTTTTATGAATAAGCTTTAACAATCTGGACCGCTTTGAGTAAAATTTGAGTAAAATTGAGTAAAAATTCAAACACTAGTTACATCTGAATGTAATAGTTTAAATTTGGAGTTATGGATGCTGTTTTCAAATTTTAAGTTTTAATGAAATTATGCAATTATATAAATATAATTGATGGATATGTAATATATATTTTATGTACATTACAAGATCTCTGATCGATTTATTTCAAAAAATAATAACACGAAGTGACAAAATATTTTCCTGAAAAAATCACAGCACCAACTGTCGGGACCAACTTAAATTATAATAAAAGATTTTTGAATATTCTATACTGCGATCGTTGCGCAGTCTGCCGGATCCAATGTAAAACATTCCAAGATCAACAATTTATAAATAAAAAAATTAATTAAATAAGCATTTCTAAGCCGAATTATAAATCTAAACCATTCTCGAAAAATAAAAAATTTCAAATTTCAAAGTTTTATACATTGGAACAGACAAAAACTTTCATCGAAATCGGTCCAGCCGTTTAGGAGGAGTTCAGTTACATACACACGCACAGAAGAATTACATATATAAAGATTATTTGAAAAGATATTAATTAAAAATGCTAAAAAGCGTGAATCGCGTCTGCATTTTCGTAACAATAAAGACCGGTTTGGCCAGTTTAGCTGAAAATCAATTTTCGACGCCAACTTACGTCTTTTTCAATTCCTGCTATTACACTGGTGTGCAAAAATTAAGGACAAAGTCGAAAAATTAGCATATCAGCTGAACGAAGAAGCAGAGCGAACAGAAAGACCAATCAGGAGATTAAGTAAGGTGATGTACGGTAGCACATGCGCAGATATGCAGGTAGACGTAATGGGAGAGTGTCTGAGTAGTATAAAGCATGTTGTCGGTGTAAGATCAGTATTTCTGGCAAAGAGATTGCACGCCGTATAGCAGTTAAAATCACACCGAGTTGCTGCCTCAGCGAGAAATGGCGAATAATCAATCTGTTAGACGACATCTGGATGCTTTTACCCGAGGTCGAATCATTGGGAAGTTGGAGGAAGGCCGCAGTGTGACAAGTGTGGCTGCAGAGTTCGGAATGGCTCACAGCATCGTTCACGACTTTGGAGACAATTTCAAACTACAGGAACAGCTATCCGGGGTTCAGTAGTGGTCGTCCACGAGGAACCACACCCGCAGAAGACCGGTACATTGTCTCACAGGCCAGAAGAAACAGGCGGCAGACAGCGGGAGAAATCGCCAGACACACGACACAGGCGACTGGACGACCGATATCGCGTTTTACCGTGGCCAGAAGACTGCACGGTGGTGGTCTGTTTGCACGACGCCCTGTACGGTGTGTACCTTTAACGCCTGCCCATCGGAGAAGGCGTTCTCTGTGGTGCCGGGAACACCGGAATTGGAGAGACAATGAATGGGGACTCTTTACAGAAGAGAGCAGATTCAGTTTGAGTAGCGATTCTCATCGCATACTCATCTGGAGAGAGCGGGAAGCCGCAATCATCCCTCGAACATCATTGAAAGGGACAGGTATGGAGGTCGCGGTGTTCTCGTTTGGGGAGGCATCATGCTTGGTAGTCGTACAGACCTTCACATCTTCGACGCAGGTTCAGTCAACGGACCCGTTATTGTAACGATATTCTTCTTCCATATGTGCGTCTTTTTAGAGCCGCTATGGGTCTGCAGTTCCTTTTCATGGACGACAATGCAACATGTCATCGCACAGTAGCTGCCGAACAGCTCTTAGAGAGTGAGGATATTGAACGTATGGATTGGCCGGCACGATCTCCGGATCTCAATCCCATCGAGCATGTATGGGAATTTCTAGGCAGATGCTTGGCAGCTCGTACCTTACCACCAGTAACGATTCGGGAGCTTCTATTGGCGCTGCAAGACGAATGGGCAGCAATGCCTCAACAACTCATTGACACCCTCATTCTCAGCATGGGCAGACGCTGTGAAACCTGCCTAGTAGTCAGGGAGATCATATCCCCTACTAAAGACAGGATGTTTCTTGCTGGACACCCATCACAGGGATGTTTCGGCCTTCAGTCGCATTGCGCTCCATGCTACTTTTTCAATCATGCTTCTTTTTATCCCTCTGATTTCTCTTTAGTAAGTGTTGCTTACATATTACACATGTCCTTACGTATTGGGATCTTACGGTATTAAATGTGTTGATTTGGAAAGCTTTTGTACAAAGTTATATTGAAAAAACCGTCTCGTCCTTAATTTTTGCACACCAGTGTAGCTCACGATCTCTATACATATTTTATTTGTTTGTTTGTTTATTTATTTATTTATCTTGGTGGAATTTTCAATCGTTAATAAAATACATTTTAAAGCGCTCAATTGACCTGAAATGTAATGTACATGATTATTTTGGATGACAATACAATAATTTAATTATAATTAATAAAAATCAATTGATTAAAACTAATTATTTAATAAATTACTAATACAGCCACGTTGGCGATTTATGTCAAAATTTGAAAAGGTTTTTTTTTCCTCACGTGTTAAAGCATTCAGTTGAAAGAAAATTTTATATACACGATTGTTTTGGAGATGACAATACGATACTTTAATGATAACTAATAAAAATTAATTACCACTTAACGTTGTGATTCTGTCATATATGTATATATACAAATTTATATTAATTCCAACTATTTAATAAAAAGTAGCTAAAATAAATTTTTTCTTGGTTGATCTAAGTAGGAATTGGTTTTAAAAAATTTTTTATATATTACTTGTTTATAACAATAGCGTTGTTACAACAATGCAGGTGAATGTTGAGTTGTATTTTTTTGAATGTTTTTAATTAATATCTTTTTAACTAATTGCGATATCGGACCG
This sequence comes from Trichonephila clavipes, assembly GCA_019973935.1. NCBI lineage: Eukaryota > Metazoa > Arthropoda > Arachnida > Araneae > Nephilidae > Trichonephila > Trichonephila clavipes. The sequence goes on along the minus strand of BMAU01018474.1, from coordinate 393,826 downwards.
AATTGTGAATCTAAACTATTCTCGAATTTACTTGAACCCCCACAAAAAATTTAATCGAAATCCGTCCAGCCGTTTAGGAGGAGTTTAGTGACATACACACGCACAGAAGATTTTTATACATAAAGATAATGATATATATATATATATATATATATATATATATATATATATATATATCAATTCATAACTTTTCTTTTGGTTTCTCAAAACCTGAAAAACTTTAATATAAATGATTAGCAACCCTTTTACAAGAACATAACTATAGCTCAATTCATAAGATATTTCCTTCACTTTTTAAACTTATTCTACTTTGCATTTTTATAGAATTTTAATGAGTTTTCTTGATGAAAAAAATTGAGTGCAATGTCCAAGTAGTTTCCAAGTTGTATAATGATGTATTTCAATCCGAGTATCAAAACAATTCTGCAACGACCGTCAACAGCAATAAAAACACACTCTACATTTGATCACAATTTTCTGGGGTCAACAACATATTAAAAGCAAAATGAGAAAGTACAATTTAAAAAAAAGAGTTCGAAAGGTTTTTTTCTTTTCTTTTCAAAATTACGAATTCCTTAAAATTAAAACGTAAAGCTACTCTTTCTTTCTTTTTTTTTCGTAGAATATTGCACCAAAAATAATTTTTTAGCATTACTATTGTAAATTAATTTTTTTTACATTTGCTTGTAGTAAAGAAAAATAATGCATTTAATAAAATATCAGTATGAGATATTAAGTAAATAAAATTGTATAATTGTAATTAATTTTCAATCAGAACTACTTTTTGTGTTTTAAAATGTAAAATTGTTCTAATTGAAATTACGATGAGAATTTTAGAATTGTTTCACTAATTAATTGTGAATATTTGCAGATATAAGTAAAATTTTTAATTTTTGATAAGAAAAGAAATCTTTCATTCATTAACATTTCTATTTTTCAGCATCTTGAACTTATGGATGTTAATCACATGAAAGATCCAGTTCTTTAAAAGTTGTATTCTTATACTGTTACTTGGTTTATCGGCTTTTAAATGCAGGTAAGGGGTCCACGTAAATAAAAATCAAGCTTTTTTGGGAGAAAATTGTAACTTACTGTGGAGCTTTCCAGTTCTTACAGTAGATTTTGCTCTAACACGATACAACTAACCCATGTATAAATCCTTTATTGTATAGTTTTAAAAATTGCACAAAAATTAAGCACAGAAATTAAAATTCGTAATCAAAATTTTACATGAGGCTAATGAAATGCACAATCTCTGTCAGATGTTTCACTCCAACGCTGTTTCGCTTTATTTTTCTTATACAGGCAAGTAAAAATCTTCAAAGAGATTTCTAAGTTTATCACGTCAAATAAGCCCTCTAGATTTTTCTAGGAAAATCTATTTTTATCGTAAAATTTGACGACATTTGGCACCCGATTTTGTTGCAATTCTGTAGTCAAGATCACTTCCCACTTAACATTATTGAAAAGTATTCTTCCTTGGTCTATTAACAATCTTTATGGCCGTAATACTCTTTTGTCAGGGTGGCGAATCAAGTCCACATTTTCCGTAACAATAAAAATAAAATTACTAAGACGACTAATTCAAAATAGTTAGAAAAGATTATTTGCTTTTAAACTATATCCTAATTATTGCTAGGAAAATCTTTCAAATCTGCAAATCATTTTTGCAAGAAGAATTTTCCAACATATACTTGTTTTTAAACTGAATCAACAAATTAGTTTCTTTTTTTTCAGAGACAATATTGGAATTTAGCCGCTTGCGATCATTTACAGGAAGCATTATTGTCTAGTTCTTTAAATAGTAATTACAAATACAATTTAAAACATCAAATTAGAAAATCATTAATTTTGTTCTTTCCTCTTTTTGTGTATTTAAAAGCTATTTTTTTTCAACTTTATTTTTCAAAATATTCTTTTCAATATTAATATTTGATTGATACTCCATTCATTGCAAAATCCTTTTAATTTGGTATATAATCTGGTCTTTATTACTTTTACGAGGGTAATTCTGAAAATTTTGAGATACGCCGCGCAGACAAAAAAAAAGCGGTTTAATTTGAAAATACAAAATATTTTAACACAGCAGACGATTTTTTACTGACTTACTTCAAGTTATTTACTGTATAATAAATTTTAGACAGGAGAGAAAATAGAGTTGACACGAGAACATTATCGTGCTATATATGATTTTCGAAGATTTTAAAGCGGGATTAAATCAAGACGAATGCGTTCAACGGCTGCAGTTAGCATTTGGTGATGAATCACCATGTCATGCTACTGTATTCAGATGGCTTAAAGAATTTTGTAGGGGTCGCAATTCTCTTCAGGATGAATAACATGCAGGAAGGCCCCGGTCGGCAGTAATCCTAGATTGTGTGTCTGCCATACGAAAAATGTTAATGAAGTAATCATTGTATCTACCAAATTATTCAAAAGGAACTTAACATTGGATCCACAGTCACATGCAAAATTATTTTTGAAGAATTATATATGAGAAAAGTAATTTGGCGTTGCGTTCCTCTTAATCTACAATAACTCAGCACCAAAAAGAGGAGCACGTCAGAATCAGTAAAGAAACCCTTAAACTGCTAAATGATGGTTGACACGGCATCATTTTTAAAATTGTAACGGGTGATATACCGTTACAATATAAAACATACCGTTTTTTGACATTCCAACATGACAAGAAAGCAAAGTATAGGTCTTTGAAGATGATACCATGCCGATAATGGTTTAAAGACAACGAGCAATGAAAAAAGTATTGTGTGATATTTTCTTTAGAAGTACGGGATTAGTCAAATCCATCAAGTTTGATTGACGGAAGATAGTAACAGCAAACTGTCTTCCAGAAATTCTCCAAGAAGTGTGTGTGAATGTTAGGAGACTAATGCTTCCCCATGACAATGCATCTTCCCTTTCAACCGGATTAAAAGAGTTGAGTTTTTAAACAAAAACAAATTTAAACAAAAAGTAATAGAGCATCCACCTTATTCTCCGGATCTAGCTATGTGGGAATTTTGGCTATTTTTAATCTAAAAAGAACTTATTTGGACTTCGTTTTCCTTCGGAAGAAGAGACATGTTGTAAATGCATTTTTTCTTTATCAATTCCAAAAAATGAATGGCTTGAGGCATTTTATCTGAGGAAAATTCTATAAAAGTGTATTGATGCTGGAGGGGACTACTTTGAACACTCTTAAAATTATGTAAGTATAACTTTAAAAACCTAGGTGTATCTCAAAAATTTCAGAATGACCCTCGTAATACATTAAAGTTAATTAATTGCATTTTCATTATTTTTATTGAACGAAAATGTGCTACATTTCGTTATTTCTGTGTAATCTTTTTCATTGTTACGACAGCCCCGGATGTACCCTAGCTTTTTACAAAGTTCCATTTTAAACCTTCTTGTGCATAAGATGGCCGGGTATTTCTCTTTTTGGAAATAAGTTTTCTTTTTTGGTCGGGGTTATTATCTACACACTTAATTCCTAACTTGGAAGACCAGTCCCTTGATATAATCCTTAAGAGCAGGATGCCCCACTATACCCCCTGATGCTATCACCCATTTTAGTCACCTCCTATGATATGCATGAGCTACATTGGGACTATGCTTTCTCATCCGGTCACCAAACGCGGGATTTTTACATAATATTGTTACAAATTTGAGTGAGGGAGGAAGTAGCCGACGACTCCAGTTATTTGTGGTATAACGAATTTATTTATAAACAAGGACAATCAGGTGCCTATACGAAGACAAATCGACGTATATACACAAAGAAATATTGAAACAGATTATTTACAATTGTATAAAACGCACTCGCTGTAAATAAGTCTTTCAACTTTCCAGAAACGGCTCTCTAGAACAATTCCCCTCTAATCTCGACTGAGCTCTTTTTTGAATTGCACCTCTCTTTGTTTCAAAGGTGCTTGATATACTTAATGGTAATTTCGACAAGGATCAATCCTAGAGCCTTGTTGATGATTCCTTGGAAATATATTTTTTTGCCAAATTTTTCGCCAAGGGTGATAAAGTCTCCAATCTGGTAACCCTTGTCACGTTTCCTATGGTTATTTTTCATTCATACTGGGAAGCGAACTTTGCTTGTAAAACTCAATTTTCCCGCGATAAGAGCGTAGAACATAACATACGTGACGTGTTTCAATATGAATGAATATTTCGTTGTCCTTATTGCCAGCTAGAAAAAAAGACGAATTCTTCTACTGCTATCAGAAATTTATGGTTTTGTAATATTTTAGCTAAGTTTTTTAAAAGAACTAATGAATAAATTCAAAAGAACCCCCCAAGAAATACATATTAAAAAAAATCTATTGATGTTTCGTACAAGCCGCGGTTCTACCAGATCATGCATTAGAGCTTTTTATTTTCTCTTCTCCTAAGTTCAGTTCGGTTTATCTTGGCACACCTAGTATATTAATCATAACTGCTGATTATAATATTCATTAATACTGTCAAAATATAAAGAAAATGATTTCTTACCTACTGTTAATTCTTCTTTTATATCATTTTCCGAATTAAGTACCTTAAAATAGCGAAACCATCGAACAACATATTTCTTCCAGAGATTCTTCTCGTCTTTTGTATCTAAACGAACACCAACTGTAAGAGTCGTTCCAATTTGTCGATTGTTGATGCACGATCGACTTATTTCGTCGAATTTGTCGCAAGGGAAGCGTGGCACGAAAGAGAAGTCGTCGATGCTAAAGAAAGACATAAAAAATAAATAGTAAAAACTGTGTGTATATTTCTGTTTTATAGTACCGGGTGTGCATAAGAAACCATTAGAAGATTGACTCATAATTATAAATATTATTCCTGCTTTTTATAACTAGTAGTGTAGGAAAAAATTACGTTTTTTTAACTGTATATAATTATCAAAATCTTTTTCAGATGTAACAGATTCGTGATAATTAAATTTACTTCTTGTGGGACTTACTAAATGAAAATTGATCTAATAAAAAAAAATTAAAAGTAAGTAACTTAGTTAATTTTAATTTAATCACGCGTGAAGATAACTTACTGCATTCACTTAAACAACTTTTAAGAATAAATCAATAAAATAAGCTTCTCTCTGGTGCAAGAATAATATTTTTATAACATCTTACAATAAAATTCTTTTTAAAATCGAACATCAAATTGAAATACTTTTTCGAGATCACAAAAATAATGTAGTTTCCAAACGATTTCGCATAAATAAATAAATGTAATAAAATTAAACATTCAAAAATATTAGTTAAATTGAATAAAAGTCACGTGACACTAGTTCAAAATTCTTATCACTTATTTTTCTTTTCAGGATAAATGAAAATAATATCTATGAATTTATTTTTTGTTTCCCAACTGCAAATAGCTTTTTCGTGGAACGAATTTACAAACGATGTTACATTTGCTTAAAAGAATTCTATTGGAACATTTATGTCTTTAATTTCTCGTTATCCTTTTTACAATACATTTTATAACACATTCTTCTTTGAATATTTCCAAGAAAAAAATATCGGAATAAAAAATATCCTCGAGAAAAGGTTTAAGAATGTTTCTCGCGACTTTAACAAAATGAAGTAAATAAGATTTTAATTACTCAAAGAAAGGGAAAAATGTATTCCAAATAAATATTTCCATGATTCTCTCTCTCTCGAAAAATAATTTACATTATTAATAAAAAAGATCGTAATAATGAATACAACAGTTTAGTAAAGAAAATGTGGCTATGAGATCGAACTCTAACTATTAGTCAGAGGGTTTGACGGGCATATGAAATATGCTGAGGTTATAAATTCTTTAGTTTGCAGTACTTGGAGAATCGACTTCGTCATCGAATCATGGCACAAATTTATGAGGTTATTGGTGTTATTCAGTAGATATTCGATTACAATGTAAATAAAAGTCGAAAAAATTGGTTGAATTAAAATAAGTGTAATTATAAACGATAAATAATTTTTGTCAATAAGTCATTGTTATTTAGAAATCTGATGACATTTTTAATGTCACCAGATACATTTCTTTACTTCTACTATTAAAAAATTCCGAAATATCTTTACTTCCGCTTTTTAAATTTGTTATAAATTCATTACTGCAATTGCTTTGGCGACACTTAAACCTGGACGTAAACTGGACGAGAATATTATTTTATTACTAAATACTACATTTAGTTAACCCCAACTATATAACAGGGTAATCATAATGAAACTGTCATTTTTTCTTTGAAAGCTGTAATTACTCATCGCAGATTATTATGGAAAAGAATATTTCACATCTTTTTTTTTAATTTGAGCCAAATTTTTCATCTTTTTCCCCTCTTCAATTTAGGTTAACTTGAAAAATACTCTATGTGGGATACTAATTTTAAAAAAAGACAGAAGAGTAATCTAGTACGTGCAATGGCTCTCAGAACACGAAGTCGAAAGTTAAATTTTTCTAGTGATGATATTCTATTAAAATATTAGAATTTTAAGCAATTTTTTTAATGCAGCAACACTTTTTTCTTGTACATAAAATTTGACTATTGAAATTTTCCTTCCTGATTTTAAACTATGATTTTATTTGACAGATTTCTCTCCGTTGCAGCAACTAAGTGTATTTTAAGGAAAATGATTTCTCAGAAGAAAGAAAGAAAAAGATATTTAATCTTCAAGTGAAGGTTGGAGTTTCATGATTTCTTCTTTCAACATTTGCACGAGGAAATAAAACAGGAAATATGAATAATTTTTCAAACAAAGAACACCTTTCAGGAACTAACTTCATATTCGTATTGTCTCTTGATTCGAACTGAACAAAGTTTTGAATACCTATGTATAATCTTCTAGTGATAAAAATTTTATTACATCTCAATTATATACCATAGATAATAAATATCATTTGTCTCTTTTCTTGTTCACTTTGAACAATTGTGAAAAATATTTGGACCTTTGTGTACCTATAAACTTTCCTGAATTTCAATTAATAGATGACGCTGCTGAACAATATAGATTTGAAAGCTTGATCGAGATGATTTATAAGAAAAAACATTTTTGTTTCATAACATGAAAAATAAACATTGAAATAAAGAACTTCAACTAAAAAAAATTAATAGCCATTACCCACCTGCTTCGCTGGGTATTTTGTGATGTTGTATGGCCATAATATATTTTATTGATATCTAAGTCCTAACATAAGCCCAGTGGTTGAGTGGTAGCGTATAGTGCTTTCACGCTACAGGACCGGGGATCAAATCCCGAGCTGGGCAAGGTCGACTCAGCCTTTCATTCCTTCAGTGGATCGATAAATGAGTACCAAGCTTTCTTGGGAACTGAACACTGGGGGTTTTCGAGTCAGACTGACCATTTGGCAGGAACATCTGCCCATGCATCCCAGCGCTTAAGGTCACGTAAACTGAGATAGACACAGTAGACCTTAGCCCCCGTGAGCTGTTGCACCACTGAGTTCAGTTCAGTTCTAAGCCCTAGCATTAAGCTTTCGATTGTATTTAAAAACATTCTTATAGCCCTCGCTTCTTGATTTAAAAAGGGCAGAACTTGAATTTCTAAATCGGAAATCTTTATCTTTTGCAACCCCGTAACCTCCCTTTTAGGCATTGATTTCCGCAAATTTCGTTCTTAGTGGATCTCTACTTAACAAAAAAAAGAAACACACCTGCCAAATTTCAAGTCTGGTGGGGAAATAGGATTAAAAACGGAAATTTTTTTACGCTTAATGAGCCCCCAACCCTCTCATTCTTTGCAATCGATTTTCATAAAACCCGTTTTTAGCGGATTACTACTCAGCAAAAAAGAAATAGACTTGCCAATTACAAGTGTGCAGATCTATATCACCCTGGCGACCTTCTATAGTAGCCGATTTTCATAAATCCGAACTTAATCGATCACCTTTTAGCAAGAGAAACTTGGCTGCCAAATTTAAAATCTATGCAGGGACGTCTTAAAGCATGGGCCAACAGGGCCCTGGCCCAGGGCCTCGTCTCGTTCCCGACTCAGCCTTATTATTCGAATAATTTCAACGGTCAAATGCTTTTTCTGGTTGTTTTCACCGAAAAACTGGGAATTTCTGACGAACTGGCTACATGTGAGGACCATTTGTTCCTGTATAGGCCTAGGCTTACTTCCATTCACCATCATTATTCCTTCAGTCAAAGGTGGCAGTCGCTCGAGCCGGTTTGTAAGATTGTAAGTCATGTACATTTATTTGTTTCGGGTTATTGTTTGTACGAGTATTTGACAACCTATGCTATGTACTGTAATTTAAGGGCCATATGTAGGGCCCACATCTGCGTAGGGGGCCAGAGCAGGGGCGTAGCAACCACCGTATCAATGATAAGGGACTCCAACATGTGTTTGCTAAAAGTAAAATATTAAAGGGCCCCTAACAAGAGGAACCAAGGAATTTTTGATACCATGCCCTCTTAGAACTAGCTACGCCAGTGGCTCAGGGACAACTTTTGCGTAGGGGCTCAAAGCCTAAGGAAGACTTAAGACGCCCCTGTCCGTATGTCTAATAGTTCCGTAAATCTCATCATAGTTCCAGATAGAGAGCGGAGGACTGCGTCCACAGTCCAGTATCTTGTGAATATGTGAAGTGTAAATGAGTGAATAAATTGCTTTTCTTCTGCAAAAAGACAATCCTCCTGGGATCTGTGGTTTTATCTACCAATAAATTTTGCCTGAACACTTTTCAAAAGACTACTTTCCTCAATAATCAGCTTAATTTTCAAATATATGATACAATACAAATTTCTCTTGTTACTTGTATCGGTTAAAGTAAAACACGTGCAAAAATTTTGTAATATTTTATCAATCGATTGACGTTTAATTATAAGTTTGCGTGAAAGGGTATTAAAAAAAGAAGTAAAATAGAACCAAATTATTAAGCTTTGGTTGATTTCTGAGAGAGAGAGAGGCTGCCAAATTTACCTCGACTCACACTTCAACACATATTTTGAGGTCAAACGATTATTCCACTTAACAACAATTTTTTCTGTGAAAATTATATGCGGAGGGGTACACTATAATAACGATCGTTTGAATTAATTAAATATTCTGCGAATATAATAACTTTTCTTAAAAAATTTTATAGCTGAAAGCTGTTGTTGACAAACATACACATTAAGATTACAGTATCTAAAGATTTTTATACCACGTTTTCACTTCCTTCGTTAGGACAATTTGAAATATTGATTAAGAAATGTTGGAAAGCTAAAATCTTATTTTTTTTTGACAATTTGAGATTTTTGTATTTGCAAAATCCATAAATTTTAATCTTTCAAAACTATAGAGATTTTAAACTTTCTAAAAATACCTTACTTTAACCTCTAGGGTAATTAGAAGCCCTTAAAACCTATTTTTAAATAATCGTTGAAACTGGGTCACGCCCATTTCAATGGCTAAAAATGTAGTAAACAAAGTACTTCGTTTTTACTTAAGGTATCCGACTACGTTCGGAACCGTGATTATAAAATTCCCATAAATGGATAATTTTCGTGATATTTAGTGTCACTCAGATTAGAATACATGCATAAAATTGTTTTAAGGATATTTTGACAAAAAAATTTATTTAAATACAATATTTCGGCTAAAAATTAACTTAGAATATTCTTTTTTCAAAATGTTCTTTTGCGAAAAATGCTTCCCTTTTAATAATATTTTGCCTGTATATAGCTCAGACTTCTTGAGACGAATATGTACGGAACCTTTCCACTAATATTCTTAGGCGTCTTTTTGGGGATTATAAATTCGCGTATATATATATATATATATATATATATATATATATATATATATATATATATTTCCAATCAACTCCAAAAAGCGGACGGGATATGCAAAGTAGATAAGGTATTTAAGTAGAGCGTTGTAAGCTAGCAAAGATGAAGGCTATTGAGCCAGCAGCAATAGCCTCAAGTTTGGAGGATTCAATTGGATTACGATATTGAAGAGTTAGTGTTAGTAATCTACGAAGGAATCTTTTGAAGATACCTAAGTATTGCCGGGTGATATAATATAGTTTATTATCGCTTAAAACAATCGTTAGTTTAAGGAAATTAATTTAAGTTAATGAAAGTTAATAATTCGAATTACGTGTATTTCTCGGACCTCCTATTTCGGTAGACCTTATTTAATCTTACGCGTAATTATTGATTAATTTCATAATTCGTAATTTAATTTAATATTAAAGGTAAATCCCTTTTGTTTGACGTAACATAAAATATTATATGTTATTAGAGTTTTTGATATTTGAATCAATATAATAAATACAAGTTATTACTATACAAATGACTCTTAGTGATTCTTTGCCTCAAATTAATCTTGGTGTCCAGGGTGGAACTCAGAGGGGTTCTCTAACACTCTGTACAGAGGCTCAACTAGAATTTTTGAAATATATAACTTAGAAGTGGGTTTATCCATGTGTTTTACGACAACAGAGGGGAGAAATTTTAAGAAAAAAAACGCCGATAATTATTTCAATTGGTTGTAACTCGAAAAATAATGTGAATTTTTCAAAAATTATAGTTGAGCCTCTGTAACTCTATAGCTGTCTGAGCTATAAACAGGCAAAATATTATTACAATAGAACCATTTTTCACAAAAGAACATTTGGAAAAAAGATTATTCTAAGTTAATTTTTTGCCGAAATATTATACTTAAATACATTTTTTTTTGTCAAAATGTCCTTAAAACAAAATTATGCATGTATTCTAATCTGAGTGACACTAAATATCACGAAAATTATCCATTTATGCGCATTTTTATAATCATGGTTCCGAACGTAGACGGATACCTTAAAAGTTAAAAGTCTAATATTGACCAAAACATGTATCTTTTATTGTTAATTGAGCTTTTTATTTTTTTTTATTTCCTAGCCAATTAGAAGCCTCTCTGTATACATTAAAATCTATGTATCTCAAAATGTAAATTTTGATGTTCGATGTAACTTTTCTGAGAAACTACTGTTCACAGGTATGCATTTTTTTATGATATATTTATAATGATGGCTAATATATACTGATCTGAGCTTTTTGCAACAAACTCAAAAATTCATTTTTTTACAAATTTTTTTTATGTGAAAAATGGATAAAAAAATTTTACTATGTTTGATAAAATATTTTATAAATTATGAAAAATTCAAAACTATATAGCTAAAATCTCATTTCAGTATTATGAGAAAGGTGTATTTTAGTTGTATGAAAAATTTCAAGCCTGTACATATAACAGATTTTGAGAAAAGATACATCGAAAACAGCAAATTTAATATTATCAGTATAAAGAGAGAGAGAGAGAGGTTTTCCAACTCTTCTTAAAATTTAGTTCTGAATATGAAAATAAGAATCTTGATTGCATTTCAGTGGCCGAAACCGTGTCAACTGTTATACTGCAAAACTTCACAACAAATATGAAGAGAAGAGAGAGATTTCTATAAGCATGTTAACTTCTATCATCATTTTGATGTTAAGAATTGCATTTTTAACAGTATAATAATCACATTACTTTTTCCTTCCTTCCTCAGTGGCTCAACATCTCAGGGTGGGCCTTGGCCTTTTCAAGAAGCCTTTCCCAGGCCAGCCTTCTTCCTGCTGGTGTTCTCCATTTCTTAGTTCTCAAAACTAGGAGATCTTTTTCTAGGCCATCAATACATCTTAGATTTGGCCTGCCTTTTCACCGTGTGCCTATTGGTTGGGCATTGAAGACTTTTTTAGTCGTGCGGTCTTCGGCCATTCTGACACCATGACCTGCCCATTTAATTCGTTGTATTTTGATGAAGTTAACAATGTCAGATTCTTTATATGAGTGATAGAGCTCGAAATTTGATCTTCTTCGCCACGTTCCATTTTCCTGAATCCCTCCAAAATTTTTTTTAAATCTTCCTTTCGTAGATACTTATCATGCTCTCATCAGTCCGAGACATGGACCAAGTTTCATAAGCTTAAGTTAATACTGATCTTAAAAGACTTTTATACAATAGAACCTTTTTTTTTTCTTTTGATTAAATTCGATTTCATATATTTTCGAGTTAACTGGATATATTTCCTTCTTGAGATTTCGCAACAGAAGTTTTTTTATGGGGTAGAGTTGTTAGCCCTACGCCCAACCCCCGAACCTGGAGGACCGGTCTCATTTTAATCGCCTTCTACGACACACATGGGCTACGTTCGAACTATTTTTACGCACCCGGTCACCTCAGGGGTGCATTATTCTTTACAAAGCAATTACGTTTGATTCTAAATTGCTTTTTCTAATAATTTTTGCCTGGAAATGCCGTATATATATAACTGTTTAAGTAAACAGATATTTTTAAAGAACCTGTTTACAAAAATAAGCAAAGAAAAAATAATTAGTGTGTGAAAAATTTAATTCTTACTTTTCTCCAGGAGCGTTACTCAATTTTGTTCTTCCTGAATGCCCTGCCTTCAGATCTCTCAGCCTTCTAACCGCTGCCTGAAGATCAGGAAGCATGTTTGCTTTCAGCAAACTCGTAACAAATTTGTTCAGCTCATTCATCACATTCCCTTTGTATATGGAGGTGTTGTAAACTTCGGTTTTGACTGCTGAGCAGAAGGTAAATGCAAGAACTATGGTCAAATAATAAGCGCATGTGTGGTACATCTATATAAAAGAAAACTAAATGTTACGCTAATATACTCGTACATAACCTTTAAACATACTTGTAGGATTCAAAAGTTCCCGGATTGAGTCTATAACGTGGGAAATTTTTGCAGTAGAGGGACTACAACATTATATGAAAACATTATATGAGTTCAGTTAAGAACGTACACAAAGTACTTTACAATTACAAATTATTCAAAATATCATTATTACAATTACTTACCAGATTAAAGAAAAATATGCAAGTGTAAAATTCAAATGGAAAACAAGAACATTAAATATTATTCAGTACAGTTAAAATTTTACACCAATCTACTAATTGAAGAACCATATTTTAGCGTTAAATTAACAATTGTTGTGTTGGTTATCATTATGTAATCATAAAAGTATTATTGGAGCAACAATTAGCATTTGAATTCTTTGAGAAATGTAATGTTACACTCCCCATTGTTGCTCTTACTTATGTGCAATAATTGTCTTTTTGTCTTACAAGGATAAACAATTGGTAATTGTGTGGTTCAATATATAATCTGTGTGTAAAGTCTTTATTTTTTACTTTCTTAATATCTTCTCAAATCAATCAATACACACGTTATTAAATCTTGTGATTAACATAATTTTCTTGATTAAATATATCATCTTGATTAAATGCAGTTCTATTGATTAAACACAATTGGATAACAATCAAACTACAATGTCCGTCGTGTTAAAAACACTCTCAAAAGACTATCTCTATCCTTCTCTTTTACACCAGACCACGCCTGCGCGTCGGTCTCTCGCCGAAGGTTTGGCCTAAAACAATTCAGAGCTTCCCGCTTTCATAACACAAGGGACTCTTTCTTCCCTCGACGGTACTCCCCGGGGTCAAGCAACCCTCTCCCTCCAAAACTCATTAACCCTACCGAAGCCGCACCGATTCGCGCCAACATTCCACACTCTTTCGCCAACAGCAGTCAAACACAACAGTCTGCATATAATCTTACATATAAGTTTGTATGTGCTTGTTCGGGACGTTTGCAAACCCACACCGTTGGTCCTACCTACCAGTGGCGTAACGGAGAACTTTTGGGCCCCCCTGCAAAGTCAGGTTTGGGGCCCCATGTTGAATTTTACAAAGGTTAGGCACTTGCGTCAGTCAGGCTTTGGGCCCCTTTAGAACCCTGCCCCCCGCGATGCGGGGTTGCACGTTACGCCACTGCTACCTGCCCAAAATTTTGCAGGAAGCTTTGCTGATACTTTGAAGGAGCCGGAAGCACATTTTCGCGAATAAAGATTTGCACATTTATTTTTAGTGATCTTTTTTCTAAGAGTTTCTTGCTTTAGATAGAATTTGTGTTTGTATGTACGAAGTTGTCATTTGCCGTGAAATGCAACAAACTGTGGATAACCGTTCCCGTTAATGTTCCGAAAACGATTACTACATTTGGTGACATCTTTTGATTTGGCAAGGTTTAAGAATGGGTTTTGTGGAAAGCAACTCCTAACACAAGGTTGGAGGGAGGGGGGCTATAGATAAAAGCTCTCATTTTTGAATTATGAGATGTATGTGCAAACTTGAAACTTGGCAAGCAAGATTCTTTTGTTGAGTAGAAATCCTCAAAGAACGGATTTGGAGGAAATCAACTTTCTAGGGGGAGGCTACGGGGCGCAAAAGACAAATATATTTCATGAAAGTTACTGAAGTCCTGTTTTTTAAAAAAATAAAACAAGAGATGAGGGATACAAACATGTGTTTCAATACTGTAAGAATAAAACTTAGAAATAAATAAGTTTAAAAAAAATTATTTATTTAGTTACACATTATCATGAAATACCCAGTGAAGGGGGGAGGAGGCAACGGCTAGTTGAGAATATTTGCAATTAAAAAATTCCATATTTTTAATTTTCTTTCTAAGCCTAGCCTTTTAAAAGTTATTAATTTGTGAATTATATATAATTTGATATATTTAAAATTTTTAAATTTTAATTTTTCCACTGTTGATTATGAAAGTAGCTTAAAATTTTTTTGTCGTATCTACGTGTCATTTTTCAATAAAGTTATTACTCCTCAAATATATATGTTGCTGTACGAAATAAACATAACAATTACCAAACCTTACATCTCCTCTCTTCTCTGCGATGTTGTCTTTCACTTTCTTTTTTTTTAACATCGTAAATTAAAAATAGAAGAGGAACCTATATCTTAAACATTAAATATTTAAATTCAATCGTACATATTAAATTACAAACTTTCTTTCTCTCTCTCTTTTTCTTTTTTTTCCAACGCGACCAGAACATTTTTCTGATGCTAACCGCGAACTAGTGAGTCACTTCCGCGAACTATTCATTCCAAGCGATCTTACAGTCCAGCATTCCCATTGTGTTAACAAGGGGGAAAAAGTGCATTTAACATACTAGTCCAAAAGACTATTCCGAGTCATTGAAAACGAATTTTTATCAGATAAGAGACAGATAAGAACCACATCTGGATGCTTAGAATTGCATGTTTCATCGTTAAATATCAGTGACGAGACACTTTAAAGGTAAGCGAAACATCTCTGTTTTAGTCAATCCATACGTTCCGCGTTTATTATGATATAATTAGAATTATTGTACGTTCTATTTTACAGTTATTACCCTGGTTTGGAGTACAATAACTAGTGTTCCAATTAGTTAGTCCATTAGAACAAAGAATTAGAATAAAAATAAGGTGAGGACAAGACAAGAAAATGAGTCATGACTCGAACAAAATAGTTATAATATGTGTCAGTGTTTGCGTTAAGTTCATAGCTTATCATTAAAAATTCGACTGATCAATTTTAAGAAAAATGAAAAATAGTTAAAAATCGAAGATTGGTTGAAAGTTATATATTAGCTTAAATTATAAACAGTAAAATGACAACTATGTTTTTTTTTCTTCGATTAGATTATCAGCTTCAAATAAATCATTCTAAGTTGATTTTTGAGCCTAAACATTGCGCGTTGGATTGAATAATGAGTTACTCTATAATTTTTCTTATGTCAAATAAGAATTGAATGAGATTCTATTATATGAGAATACTGTTATACAAAAAACAAAATTTTTATTAATTATTTGTTCGTTTTCTTCATTCCAATACGAATTGATGATAGTAATACTTTTTGAGCATTATACCTTCATTTGTTATTTTTAACATTGTTTCAACCAATCTATAGCAATTCTATTTACGTACAGGAAAGAAATGAAGCAGTTCTTAATCTATTACACTCTCTGCATTGCAAAATTGTATATTTACAATCACCTAATAGCTAATATTCAGTTTGTTTTAATCTTTCTGACAGATTTACTACAACAAAGGGCTAAAAAAATGTTTTCTAATTTTTGTTTTTATTGCCCATTAGCTATTTCAAAAAAAAAGTACAATAGATGGTAGTTTTCAGCTCCCCCCCTATTATTTTGTAAAACAAGACTTATATATATAAATATAAATATTTATGTATGTATGTCAGAATATCCCATTTTAACTGTTTAAAATAAAGTTGATTAAAAACTAATTTCCCGCTAAAAGAACTGCTAATAATTCTGAAAATCAAAAAGTATTTCTTGTTAAAGAAATTTGACGCATAAATGTGTAAGTTTTATCGTTTTGTTTTTCACTATGTATAATTTTGCTTTACTTCTATTAGAATGCTAAAAAGTATGCTGAATTTTTATATTAATTGTTTTGAATGTAGGTATTGTCATATTTTGTTTGTATGCTAAATGAGGTTTACATAAAGAATTTTACAATAAAGCAGATTTACTTTAAGATGAGATTCAAAACAAAACCGGTTTACTTTAAGTAGCGTATTTTGTTTCTAAAATCATTTTTCTAGAGTAAAAATTTATTAATTAATTTGGATAATACATTATTTTATTGAAAAATATTTTAATAGATATCTTCAATAAAAAACCTGTCTACTGACTTATTTAATACTTTGGTGCTCGTAAATTGAATAATGAAAACTTAGTTTTCATTCTATCATTTATATATATACTACCGTCATGGCACTTAATCAATTAATGAAATGATTTATTAGCTTAAGGTAAATTAAATAAAAAAGAGGAAGTTAGTTGTTAATAGCTGATTTTTAAAATTCACACACACACACACATGTACACAATAATTCCTTTAAAACTGCTTAAAATTTTATGACAGTCCTCTTATATTTATATAAGAACCAGAAAAGTAATAATATATTAGGTATTTTTAAACATAAAATAACAATAAAAGCAATTAAAATGACAAATAATTTTTTACCAGATGGTGGTCAGTTTCTATATCTCTAAACCTTCTTTTTGGGTGAACTTCTCCTTTGGGTGAAAAAGAAATGATTGTTTAAGATTTATGCAAAAAAAAGTATAATCTTTACAAAATTTCTTAATTTTTACATTTTATAACACAATTTAATGGTAGTATAATTTTATAATCGTATATTATAATCATCTTCCTTTGTATTGTTCTTATGCACAGTAGTGCACACATGAATTTTTCAAGGGGGAGTCCGGGGTTGAAAGTTCACCATTCTTGTATCATGCTCCTTTTGATTTTGTCAATTTTCGGGAACAAAACACAATAAAAAACTAATTTTTGATTAAATAATTAGCATTAATTAATAAAATTAATCATTAATAACAAGTAATTAAATTTTACGTCCTACATACTTAGAATTATGATCAAATGCTTTGGGTTTGGGGGGTCCGGACCCCCAGGACCCCCCCTTGTGTGCGTCACTGTTCTTATGTGATTCTTAGTTATAGGAAATATTTGGATATGTGTGAAATAAGGTTATAGTTTTGGAAAATTATCTGGATATCTGAAATATGTTATAAGAACTTGCCTTTTAGATTTTCTTATAAGTTCAAATAGGATTATCACAAAAGTATCACTGCATTTACATTAAAAAAGTACTCTTCGTGTATTTTTTTGTAAAATCGAATAGAAAATTCAAAATTTTGAAACATCAACAAGCTTTGTGAAAAATAGTTTTTTATGAACATATTGTTACATATCGTTTTTTCTACATTTCTTTTAACTACCTACGAAACTTGAAAACTATAAAACTATAAAATAAAATATGTAATAAATGTCACCAGTCTTTTAAAATCAGTTTTAACTCGGCTTTTCAAATTTTTGTTTTCTTTTTAGGCTATATTACATATATTTTTCATGTACACACTACAATTTTATAAAATCATTTTTTTAAAGTTTAAACATTTAAAGTAATTTGTTACCTTTCTTTTTGTAAGAGTAAAGCATAGTGAAGATTAACTATTATGTATTTACAACTATATTAATCTCAAATTTTGAATATGTAGATAAATAATTATTATGTAATTGAATAGTTCCTAAAAGTGTATTGCTCATCTTTTTTTATCTCTTTTTCAATTCCTACTATTAGCTCACACTCTCTATATATTTATCTTGGCGGAATTTTCAATCGTGAATAAAATACATTTCAAAGCGCTCAATTGAGCTGAAATTTTATATACATGATTATTTTGGATGACAATACAGTAATTTAATTATAATTAATAAAAATTAACTGATTAAAACTAATTATTCAAAGAATTACAAATACAGCCACGTTGGCATCATTTTCGGCGACTTGTGTCAAAACTTGAAAAGGGTTTTTTTCTATACACTATTGTTTTGGGTAGGAATATTACAATTTAAAAAAATTAATTAAAACTAATTGACTGAAACTAATTATTTAAAGAATTACAAATACAGCCACGTTAGTTTCATTTTTAGCGGATTGGGTCAAAACTGTAAAAGATTTTTTTTCTCACGTTTTAAAGCATATAAAATTCAGTTGAACTGAAATTTTATCTACACGTTTGTTTTGGATGACAATACGATACTTTAATGATAATTAATAAAAATTAATTACCACTTAATGTTGTGATTCTGTCATATATATATATACATATTTATATTATTTGTAACTATTTAATAAAAAAGTAGCTAAAATAAAATTTTCCTTTAATAATCTAAGAATTGACTTAAAATTTTTTTTATATTATTCTTTATTTTTTTTCCACATTTCTATTAAAAGATTTCTTGATGGTTTTTTCTTTTTTTTATCTAGAGAAAATCATTAACCGAAAAGGAATCCAAGAATAAGGATATGTTTCCATGAAACTAGTTCTTAACTATTTTATTTATTTATTTATTATTTTTTGATTACCTCTGTCGGCATTACCGAATCAAATTAATAGAATTGTTCGAAGGAATTGAAAGGACTATTTTTTGATTTCTTTCTCAATAAAAAGAAGATTTCCGTATGCACATAATTAAATCATCACTTTTCCTTAGCATCTTGATCCTTAAATCTTGACATTTCCTGGCATCGATAAGCAATTAGGTTAAATAGGTTCACGCTATTTTTAAATAACCGTTTTGTTCAATGTTTTCGTTTCTTTCCTGCTAATTATTGCTTTACTAAATTTTCTTTTTCATTTTATTACATTAAACGCTTTCGTTAGGGAAAATCATTAATTGAATTGTAATTAACTCTGAAAAATGTTTATTGAAGCATTTTTGGCTTAAAACGTATGTATGTTGGCAGCTCTAATGGTGATTATGTGTTAATATTTGAAATCTAGATAGAAAATTTTGTTAAGTCTGAAGATTTTATTCATTAATTGTAAATTAGAGACTATTGTCACGATTTAGACTGTTATTTAAAAAAAAACAATAATTTTTTAAAGAATAATTACAAAATTTCAACATACATAATTTGATGTTACATAAATTATGTAATGTTTATACTAAATAGGCTGAATTCATATGATGTCATAGTCACGTGATAACTGCAATCAGTTCATAAATTCAGTTCATGCTGCTTCCAGCCAATTAGTGTATGAATTCGGGTGACGTCATGGTCACATGATAACTGCAGTCATGTGTATCCAGCCCACAAGCTCATAAATTCAGGGGAAGTCATAACCAATGGATAATTGCAATCATGTCTTTCCAGCCTATTAGTTCATAAATTCGTCTGATGCCATAGTCACATTATAACTGCAATCATGTATTTCCAGCCAAGAAGTTTATAAATTCGCGTGACGTCATAGTCACATGATAATTGCAATCATGTATTTCCAGCCAAGAAGTTTATAAATTCGCGTGACGTCATAGTCATATGATAATTGCAATCATGTATTTCCAGCCAATCGGTTTGTAAATTCAGGGGATCATGACACCATTTGATAAACGAAGTCACATACTTCCAGAGAATCAGTTCATGCATTTTATTCTTTTACTTTTTACAGAAACTTTTTCTCAAAAAGTACATAATTGTCAACAATAATTACAACTTAGAGTGACTTAAAAGTACACGCATAATACAAAATTTTTTTAAATTTATTTTAAAACACTTTTTGAAGAATCTTAAATACTTGAACATCTTTACCCAATTATCAAATTTGAAATAGTATCTAAATTTTACAAGCAGAACAACTTCAAATCTAATGTTAATTTTGCATTTAATGGAGAACACGTGATTATATTTGTCCGATAACCACCCTGAATTTAACACATTCAGATTTAATTTTGAAACGGCGCGCAACTGGAAACGTAGGTACTTAGAAATTATTTTTTGATTTGTGGCCATCACAACTGTTGATTTCGAAATATTGATAAGAAAAACAACTTATAAACAAAAAATTCGCTAAAATATTTTAAGCCAGAGGATATTATGGTACCATCCAAAATATAAATGTATACGAAAGGAAAAATAGTAAAAAAGACACAAGAATTTCTATAACCTTAACTAAAGACTTTTTAGAAATGAAAATCGCACCATGGAAAGACAGTTGACTTTTGATTTTATGCAATCGAAAGTTGTAATTCGAAATTCCTAGAAAATGTGGAATTAGACATTTTAAGGTATCCGACTACGTTTGGAAACGTGATTTTAAAAAAGCGCATAAATGGATAATTTTCATGATATTTAGTGTCACTCAGATTAGAATACATGCATAAAATTGTTTTAAGGACATTTTGACAAAAAAAATTTATTTAAATATAATATTTTGGCAAAAAATTAATTTAGACTAATCTTTTTTCCAAATGTTCTCCTTTTGTGAAAAATGGTTCTATTCAGTGGCGCACACAAAGGGAGGGTCCTGGGGGTCCGGACTCCCCCCCAAAGCCCTCAATTTTTTTCCCGATTGATTGTAATTCTAAGTATATAGTACGAAAAATTTAATTAAATATTTGTTATTAAGGATTAATTTTATTAATTAATGCTAATTATTTATTCAATAATTAGTTTTTTACTGTGTTTTGTTCCCGAAAATCGACAAAATCAAAAGGAGCATGATACAAAACTGGTGAACTTTCGACCCCGGACACTCCTCCCTTGAAAATTTCCTGTGTGCACTACTGGTTCTATTATAATAATATTTTGCCTGTATATAGCTCAGACCTCTGTTCAGAGGCTCAACTAGAATTTTTGAAAAATTCACCTTATTTTCAGAGTTACCACGAATTGAAATAATTATTCACGCTTTTTTCTTAAAATTGCTCCCCTCTGTTGTCGTAAAATATGAATAAATCCACTTCTAAGATATATATTTCAAAAATTCTAGTTGAGCCTCTGAACAGAGGTCTAAGCTATATACAGGTAAAATGTTATTATAATACAAGCATTTTTTTCACAAAAGGAGAACATTTGGAAAAAAGATTATTCTAAGTTAATTTTTTGCCAAAATATTGTATTTAAATAAATTTTTTTTGTCAAAATGTTCTTAAAACAATTTTATGCATGTGTTCTAATCTAAATCACACTAAATATCATGAAAATTATCCATTTATGCGCTTTTAAAAATCCCGGTTCCGAACGTAGTCGGATACCTTAAATTATACATCAATAAATTTTACAAGATGTATATAATTTTGTATTCGGAATTAAATTCTATAAGCGATTCCCCCACCCTCTCCCCCTTTTGAATTAAGAGAGCTAATAATTTAGGCATGCTATAATTCAATTATTAGAAATTCCGGCCCCCAAAAAAATATTTAAAAGGGAAGAAGCTAGTGTTTATTTAATGGTTTTATAGGAAAATCTTTAATTCTAATTTCAATTTTTAAAAAAGTCTTAGGCTTCGAGGTATACTTTTTCATGTAACGAAACTTTTACTCAAGGCTTTTGACCCTTTTTTTCCGCCATATATATATATATACAGTACGACCTCTATGTAACGAAGTCGCTAAATCCTGGAAAAAAGTTCGTTATATAGAGGGGTTCATCTTTTAATATACTTTATAAACCATACAAAACAAATTTTAGACTTATTAACACTATATATTAAAAAAGTAATTATTCACACCTTTTTAAAATTAATATATGTTTATTTTATATATCTTACCCATCAAAAAAGAAAGAAAGAAAGAGAAACTGCAAGGAAAACGAGAAAAAAAGAATGTCGAAGAATTCACTGTATTTTCAATGCTAAGAAAATAATTTTATACTAAAATTAATGAATTTTAAGGACATTTTATAATTGAAAGCATTCAAATAATATTAAACATACATTATTTTATAGTTAGAACACGGAACAACTCCACTGAGGGTTAAAGAGGATATCGAAGATGTTTCTAGTGAACTAGTCAATGGGGGCTAAAGGTTGCACTTTTTGCATGATACGTCCAGAACTGTATTGCTCTCGGCGAATTAGGATCTAATAAACCAGTTCCAGATTTATGACTACCATAAAATGTGTTAAAGAGGGAATAACTTGAAATTTTTTCAGAAAAACTTTAAAAAAAAAGGACAAAAATTGAATCACAAAAGAAAAAGTTAGTTATGTAGAAAATGCACTTCGCTGTAGACAGGTTATTTTACGAAGAAAATCACACATATAATTTATTACTAAACAATATGTAAGCATGTAATAAGATAGTACAAGAAATCAAAGTAGAATATAAACAGTAACACAATAACAAATTCTTAGGCTTAAGACTATGTTTGCAAGGTTATGAGCAAATAAAGAAGGGAGCCAACCTTCTCCTTTGGTTGCTCATATTACTAAGACTGAATTATGAAAAGAAAATACTAAATGTGTCTTCACATTTTAAAAAATCAACAACGGTATGCACTTAATGTTTTTTATGTTCTTTAAAGAAAATATAAAAGTTCTTTTTTAAAAAAATTTGAAGAAAACCTATATGGCATTACGTCAGGGATTGGTGACATTCTCATTTCAAAAGGGATTCACCGCGAGAACAAGCGCAAGTTGTAGTTTGGTTTATCGAATTTAAAATCACAACACAGGTCTTGCATAAACTTTTTGGCAACCTACAGTAGAAGTCAACCTTCAAGACCCACAATTGGTGATTGGTCTCAAAGATTTATGATAACAAGTAGCGTATTGTTAAAAGCAAAATCTAGCCGCCTTAGCTTCTTTTGGTGGGGGTATACCTATCACCATTTCGTGAAACTAATGAAATGAAAAGTCAAGCTATCCAGGTTATTGATTCTGAAATAGAAAGCGGTTCGAAATCTCACTTAGACTCGATTTGTTGCACGTAACTCATGGTGCGCACTTCGATATCGTACAAAATGCAAAGCATTTAATGTTTTCTTTATGGAACATAGAAACCATAAGTGCCTGCCATTCTTTGTTTATTTTTAAATGTATTTTTACGGCTAGAGATACGTTTTATTGTGGGCGTATATACATTGAAGATGAAAAAATTCCAACAAAAAAAGAAAGATTTGTGTTAGATAAATGTTTATGCATCTGAAAGATGACATCGATTCAAATTTCGCGCTCAAATGTGGCGCTAGGAGCGCCACTCAGAACTTGCATATCAGGGTTGCTTTAAATGTGTGCTGTAAAGTTCGTGAACGTTTATTTGTCTTAGAAATTTGACGAATTGAGTTGATGCTAGCCAAGAATGCCTTTAGGAAAACGAAGAAGCCCTTACCAACAGCTTACCTAGTTTGAACGAGGTCGTGTAATAGGATTATGAGAAGGTGGATTTTCTTTCAGCGATATTGTCAGCAGACTTGGCCGGAAAGAAACCACTGTGCATGTTTGTTGGGAGCAGTGATCAAGGGATGGTACTGCCTCAAGAAAATGCAGGCCACGTGTCACTACTGAGAGGGAAGACCACCGTATTCGGCATACGGCTGTGGCGTATCGTACTGCGTCTGCGACAGAAGTTCTAGCTTTAGTTGGTACCACAGTGACACAACGAGCTGTTAGAAATTTATTATTTCAAGGACATCTCCGAACCAGGCGCTCTGTATCGTGTATTCCACTGACTCTCAGCCATTGCCGTTTGCGACGCCAATGGTGTCAAGCCAGAGCTCATTGGAGGATAGAGAGGTTGTGTTTTCTTGTGAAAGCAGGTTCTGCCTTGGTGCCAGTGATGACCGTATATTGGTCAGAAGGAAGTAAGGGGGACGCCTGCTACCAAATTGTCTGTGGTCTAGACACAATGGACCTACACCTGGAATCATGGTCTGGGGAGCAATTTCCTATATGACAGCAGGAGCACTCTCGCTGTTACCCCAAACACATTGACTGCAAATTTGTACGTCAGTTTGATAATTCAACCTATATTACTGTCCTTCATGAACAGGAGGACATTTTTCAACAGGATAATGCTCGCTGTTGGAGCGCAACGTGCTCTACAAGTTATCTTGACCTGCGAGATGACCAAATCTGTCTATAAATGAGCAAGTATGGGATATCATTGGACGACAACTCCAGTATTATCCACAGTCAGCACTGACCATCTTAGTATCGACACAACAAGTACAATAAGCACGGAACTCCCTACCGCAAAGTGACATTCGGCATCTAAAGGATGTTTTTTTGAGAGGTATAGAACTTTAAATTGCATTAAAACAACGATGTATTATTCCATTCACATGAATTTTTTTTATTCGAAAGATAATCTTGTAGCATTACATTTTAAATATGATTTCTGGCATAGGACTGCCACGGCTGGCTCGGATGTAGTCCAATCTGGACGTCCAATTTTCGATGACTTTTTCCAACATTTGTGGCCGTATATCGGCAATAACACGGCGAATGTTGTCTTCCAAATGGTCAAGCGTTTGTGGCTTATCGGCATAGACCAATGACTTTACATAGCCCCACAGAAAATAGTCTAGCGGTGTTAAATCACAAGATCTTGGAGGCCAATTCACAGGTCCAAAACGTGAAATTAGGCGGTTACCAAACGTGTCTTTCAATCAATCGATTGTGGCACGAGCTGTGTGACATGTTGCGCCGTCTTGTTGGAACCACAGCTCCTGGACATCATGATTGTTCAATTCAGGAATGAAAAAGTTAGTAATCATGGCTCTATACCGATCACCATTGACTGTAACGTTGTGGCCTTCATCGTTTTTGAAGAAGGATTCCACCAGCCCATAAAGCACACCAAACAGTCAGTTTTTCTGGATGTAACGGTGTTTCAACATACACTTGTGGATTAGCTTCACTCCAAATGCGGCAGTTTTGTTTGTTGACGTAGCCATTCAACCAGAAGTGCGCTTCATCGCTAAACAAAATTCGTTTATGAAAATCGACCATTATTTTCGAAATAAAATTGCACAATTTGAAAGCGTTGTTCAGGTTTGAGTCTATTCATGATGAATTGCCAAACCAAACTGAGAATAAATCACTTGACAGCTGTTAAATCGGTCGCCATCTTGGAAAGTAATGCCAACTTAAACTTCTATACCTGGAAAAAAAACACTATGTATATGACACAATGCATACACGCTTGCAGGCTTACATTCAAAATTCTGAAAGTTACATCGGTCTGCAACAGAATTTCACATTGAAACGTATTTTCTTAAGCTTAAATTAACCTGTGATCTTGAAAATTTAATAAATTAAATATGTTAACTAGACAATTGCATTATCCAAATTTCATAATTCTACAATAATTTTTTTTTCGGGGTTGAGATTCTTTTTCCCGTCAGTGTATATGTACGTATTCGTTCCTTTCCGACCAAAAGGTTAAAAATTGGATTTATATTTTTCAGCGTCACTTTCGTTCAAACAGGTTATAAAAATTTTATATACTGCACATAAAACAAAGTAAAATATTTTTGCTAGATATTTTTCATATCTTTGTACGTAATACGAAAAAAACGAAATACGTAGGTACTTTAATGTGTTTCCTATGAATGAAGATTCTTTCTTTACTGTTTATTGTTGTCGTCACAAGTACGTCGAAGAGAAGGTGTTTATGATATTACATAATTCTAGAGTTTATCTATACCAGGGGTGGCGAACCCTTGTGTCACCCCTACTTGTGCCATTTTTCCTAAAGAAGTGTTTAATGAGGTATATACGTGCCGTCAAATAATTTTTACTTGTGATTATGGGGAAAATAATAAAACTAAATACTAAAACAACACAAAACTCTTTATTTACTAAAAAAAACACACATTTTGTCCTGTATAATTGTAAATATTTTAGTTATACGCGTAACTCAAAATTAAAGTAACATTAGTGTGATTTCTGTTGTAGAAGATTAGATGACAAAAAACTTATATCAGGGTTGTAAGATGTTACTTTTTTAGTAGAAAGCGTGGTGAGTTGGAGTCATCAGTCAAACGGTTTTTAAGCAATTAATTATTTTTGCTATGGTTTACTATTTTAACAAGAGTATTTGTGATTTGTTTCAAAATGTCGTTTTACTGACGATGTTCTGCACACCTCTATTCCAGACATAAAACACACGCACCGCTTTGTCGCCTTTACTAATATAATGCCATATCTCTAGATCCACCAAATTTCAAATTTTCTTTTACACTTACTATCTTGCCCTTTTTTGTTCTTTTTCTGAACTAGTCACGTTCAATAACAGTTAAAAATCGTAAATATAACACAAATAAACTTTAAAATACTGTTATGTCAATGAAATTGACTATGTTATGCGTAGACAAACTTTGCATCATAAGCAATTGTAGTCCACGACGAAACTAAGGAGAGACAATAACAAAAGAGTGTGCTTCCCTCCACCCCCCTACCGATTACTTACGTTTGTTCGTAATACTTCATAGTGAACTTTGTTATTTTGAAATAAATTGCAAACCATTCTTATAACTGGCGTGCCCAAAATATTGTGTCGCGTGCCATCAATAGCACGCATGCCATTGGTTCGCCATCCCTGATCTGTACGTAAGTATGTTTCAAAATCATGAGGAATCGAAAAATTAAATGTGTTTCATCAGCTAAATTTGAGGTCAAATTACTTTCTCTAAAGTTTCCTCTCAATAGCCTCATATGAAACGTTGTATCACTCTAAACACACTTTTTTTAATTTATAGGCTGTGGAGACGCGTAGTAAAGATTTTGAGCGTGCAGAAAAAAATGCACTTGTTGAAAATATTGTATTTTATTATTATTTTTTGTTTTTTCCAAACAAAATCAAG
The DNA here is from genome assembly GCA_019973935.1 of Trichonephila clavipes. NCBI lineage: Eukaryota > Metazoa > Arthropoda > Arachnida > Araneae > Nephilidae > Trichonephila > Trichonephila clavipes. The sequence continues at coordinate 366,797 of BMAU01018474.1, read as the reverse complement.
AAAGTTACATATTAGAACAAAATTTATAATTGTGTAGTAAATATATTGTGTGCATTTTATTTTTATGGCCTATAATCTTGATGTCATCAAATGGGGAATTATTTAATAAAATAATCGTCTAATTATTGTTTAGTTATCATGCTTATGCTCTCAAAATTTCCAAAATAGATGCAACATCAACTACAAACATAGCATGCTGATGACTGTTGCAAGCAGTGTATTAATGGCTGTCCATTCTTTTCCGTTATGTTTATGAAATTATATATACGCAACAAAAAGTAAATTATTTATCAAAATTCACAGAGTTCTGATTGAAAAACGAAAATCAAGTTGGAGACTTAACAAAATTCCATTTTCTAGCTTTAGACTGAGTGGCAGAATTAAACAACTTTTGGGTGCAAACCATTTTCTTATGGCATTTCGTGATGTGTGGATTTTTTTACCTTTAATCCAGTGCTTCTCAAAACTTTTTATACTTGCGACCCAATTTTCAATCATAATTTTCATCACGTTCCCTCCATACAATAACAATGTGTATTAAATTCAGTAATAATACACCTTGAAGTAAGACTACAATACGACTTTAATTATAAACCGTACAAATTAGGATAAGTATTAAATATATATATAATCTTATGACATGAACATGGGGTTATATTGGTAATTATTAAGCCTGTTCTTCACTTAGTCGTGTTAAATTAATTATGAAACACATTGTGCAGTGCTGATTCACATTTATTAGTGTATTATATCAGTGAAAATGTGTATTTTATTTTTGATTATGTCAGAATGTATTTTGTTTTGCTTCCTTTCAGTAAATTAATATTTTTTTAAAACAATATTTTTTTTCAACTTTTCGATATACTCAACCCCCCTAGTAGGGTTATCACGACCCAATAGGGGGCACGCTCCACAGTTTGAGAAACACTGATTTAATCATTGTGAGGATAGGGTAGGGTAGGGTTTGGAGGTACATAATCAGCCCATTTTCGGGTTTCAAGTTTTAACTTTAACAAATATATATTTAATTTTACAGACAGATTCATGAAGGGTGCAACTATCAGCTCACTGTCTTTAATGACAAGTGAAATATCTTCAAGAATTTAACATACTCACGATTAGCTCGTATATTTATTAGAGGAAAAAAGTTTTTTATTGAGAAGACTTTGAATATCGTTGCAGATGAAACCTCCACGCAACCTCAAGCTGACGGTTGTGGGGGATAAAGGTGTAGGCAAGACATGCCTCCTCAAGTCATACGTGTACAGATCCTTTCCAGAAGGCCCATATATCTCCACAGTCTTTCCGTAAGTCTTCTGATGGTTTTCGCTTAGTTTCGTAAATGTTTAATGGACTGTACATCAGTACTGCCCAGTTTCAGTCGTAGGATACATTCTTCCTCTTATTCTGTTTCTAGATTCTTACCTGATGAAGAATACGTGTACAGCAAGGCCATAGACTATTCGGGTACTCCTCTGCTTCTAGCTATGTGGGACAGAGTGTATAGCAAAAAGGAGGATGATTTCATACGATCTTTGCAGTATGATCAGGTACTATTCTACATCCTAAATGCCAAAATAATAATAATAATAATTACATTGCAATTTTCGTACAATCACTGTGTAGTGGTCTCTTTCTCCCACCCACAGTTTGACTCCCTAATCGGAAGGATTCCACACTCGATAAATGGTGTCTTGAACTCGACCTTAAAATAAGAGTAGTCGACATTACACAAGCAAACCAGTAGAAATAATCAATTTAATTATTTATTAAATACCAGGACTGTAAAAACAATCTCAAAATTTGGTGGGCTGAAGGTTACCTCTAAATCCTCATTAGTATATGGACCCGGTTTTATTCTAGCCATCGAAAGTCGACACTGTTGATTTCAAATCACTATACAAGTCTGAATTTGAAAAGGAAAATATGAAATTCCTATAGGATTAATTTTATGTTCACGAATTCAAAATGTCCAGCAGGTCGGAACCTTAAATTCGCTGATTTTTTAGCTGACAATGCTTACGATGAGTTGTTAATTGACTCTTTTTATTTAAAAATTTCGCCCGGAATAATGAGCTTTGTTTTATATTCAATCAAATAGGCCTCAAAGTTTTCACGCGTAAACATTTGGAAGAATGCAGCACCAATTTAAGTATCGTCTTCGTCTTTTCGAAGTATGTGAGAGGTTTTTTCACATTTTTCTTGTGCACTTATATACGTAGGAGGTAGGGAAGAAACACACGCCATGATATAATCAATCTATTTATTGATCTCCCAATATAACGACACAAATTCAGTTAATAACAGTAAGAGAATGTCTCGGTGCTAACCACGAAAGTGGAACAATGACGAAAATACACGAAAGATTAGGAGACTATCAAACTCGAACCTTACTTTATAAAGGATCTAAACTATTATTCGATTTAATCTAATATTAATTTAATCTCAGTGATCAATCATCACTTTAAATCTTTCTCCCTATAAGTATTATTCGCAATAATTCAATAATGATGATACCTGTCAGTAACTTGTCTGTGTGTGTGATTTCTGGTTTATCTCCTCTCCTACTCTCTATTCCAGCTAGAAATCTTCGACTATATATAGTAACTTAATTTGCATATCACGATTTTCTTCTTCCGAAGGGTTGATTGTGAATAACGCGAATTGATAGCCCAAAGATTTTCCAAGAGGATTAGTGGAAGGACCGTGAATAGATCCGTCACAAGTATAAATCAAAATTACGAGATCCGACACTATGACACTAGCCACCATAGTGAAAATTTCCTCCACAGTACGATGTTGAATTAAACCACAGCAAAACAGTTATTTGAAAAGTAATTCAATATGCACAATTTAAACAAGTTTTATATATAAGTATAGCTTTTTTTTATTAATAATTATTCTTTTCTCGCCATGTTTTTCATATTCAAATTATTTTTATTATCAAAACCCACATAAAACAAAAATCAAAATATCATTTTCTGAAATGACTGTGAGAATTTAATCTTAATCAAATTAATCGATACATGATCTTAATCTGAGGAATTTAAGAGGAGAACCTGTAGACAAAAAAATTTCGGTCACAAATGTGAACATTTTAAATGATTTCTTCGATTACTTCATAAATCTCCTACTCCTACATAAATCTACTAATCTCCTAATCACTACCATAAATGGATAATTTTCATGATATTTAGTGTCACTTAGATTAGAATATATGTATAAAATTGTTTTAAGGACATTTTGACAAAAAAAATTATTTAAATAAAGTATTTTGGCAAAAAAATGAACTTAGAATAACCTTTTTTCAAAATGTTCTTTTATAAAAAAATGCTTCTAAAAAAATATTATTGTGCTTGTATAAAGTAAAGACTTCTCCAGAAAGTCTGAACTTTTTTTTTGAAAAATTCACGTTATTTTCAGAGTTACAACCAATTGAAATAATTATCGGCGATTTTTTCTTAAAATTTTTCCCCTCTATTGTCGTAAAACATGGATAAACCCACTTCTAAGTTATATATTTCAAAAATTCTAGTTGAGCCTCTGTAAAGAGGTCTGAGCTATATGCAGGCAAAATATTATTATAATCGAAGCATTTTTCACAAAAGGAGAATATTTTGGTCATTCTATGTTCATTTTTTGTCAAAATATTGTACTTAAATCATTTTTTATTGTAATACTATTCTTAAAACAATTTTATATACATTTTCTAATCTAAGTGACACTAAATATCATAAATATTATCCATTTATACGCTTTTGCAAAATCACGGTTCCGAACGTAGTCGGATACCTTAAGCAAATAGAACGCACTGAAATATACTCAAGGTTATTAAAGTTGAATCTTGAGATAAAATGCTTTGGGTACAACAACATTTAAATTTTTAAGTTCGTCAAAAAGAATCATTGAGTTTCAACATATTTATCTTCAATCCGATATTCGAATAGCATCTAACCAAAGCAGACAGTAAAAACTTTTGCTAGATATTTGAATATGCAGTCAATGGAGGCAGAAAATACTGTTGCCAGATATGAAGGCCGCTCTATTCAAGCAAACAGATAAAATAAATGCAAAGTAAACCACGTGACAATTAAATTCAATTACATACATAAATAATAATAAAAAAAAGATACTGAAACACATCGATTTCAATCTTATAAATTCTGTCCAGAATCACACAGTGACATTTTGTTTTTCAGACTAACATATTCCTCCTATGCTTCGACCTGACAGACAAAATTTCCTTCGATAATGTTTTCAGCATTTGGAACCCGGAGGTTAAGAGATATTGTCCAAAAGCAAGCTGTTTTTTGGTGGGTAAGTGCATTTTTGTTCACAATTTTTCTTATTTGGTAGGAAATCGACCGCATTGGAACTGATAAATGAACAGGAGTTGACAATTTAATGAATTCTTTTTAAATGAAATTAACTCTAGATTCGATTCTGACGCAAATCAGGAAATAATTATTTACCATAGTGATTATTCAAAAAATTAAAGGCATGATTCAAACAAAAATTCCAATGTTGCTGGCTGAGTGACTGAAAAAAAGAACCGTTAGACTCCTTTTAGAAATATTAATGCCATTTCCACCAATCACATTAAGCTGCCCCTTTTAGTTTACCATAACCAGTGGCATACACGGGGGGGGGGGCAGCTTGAAGTTGGGGGTTCAACTCCCCATGGACCAACAGATTTTCAATTTCACCATTTAGATCAGGGGTACTCAACATTTTCTTCTGCTGTGCCGCATACATATCTCAGCTATTTGACGTGGGCCGCATCATGAGGATAAAGAGGAGGCGGTTAAAACGTGGAAAACTGATCAAAATATTTTAACTATTGGTTTGCTTTTTTTATTTACTATATTTTTTATTTTTGTCACCAATACTGAATTAGAAGCATTTAATAAACACTCCTTCACAATTTCTGCATCAGTAAACGATTTCGTACGGTTACCAATAACATAACAAAATAAGATGTCTTTGTTACCGCTGTGACATTACCACTGACAAAACAATCCGTTGCCGTCGCAAAGATTATTCAAGAAAGCCTATTTATCACATCTTGAAAGAGATCCTCGAGGAAAAGTGTCGTTGAATGATTCCTGTTAATTGCTATTTTTTAAATACAACACTTTCGTGACAAATCAAACAATTACTGGTCCATATTTGTTTTTCACCACAAAATAGTTAACCACCCAATCGTCTTGAAACGATATAATTTATTCGAATATTTTTCGCTTGCAAGATATGAAAGATAGTTAAAAATTAATTCCACCCATAAAAATGTCACTATTCCACTGATGTCTGTTATCATTAACAGTAACCGTTACAAATAAAAAAAAGAATACCAAATGACACTTTTACGACATCGACAGCAAAAAGCAAAATCGATATATTTGATTTCTTTTGACACCAAATTCTTAATATATTATTCTTAAATTACAGAATTGTTCAGAGCAATGGGCACAGACCGTGCCACTTAAAAACGCTCGGTGGGCCGCAGGTTGAGGTTCGCTGATTTAGATTATTCCTCGGTGCTCGCGTCTAATTGCTTTTTAGAATGTAGCCCCTCCTCCCTTGAGACAGGGCTTTGTAACTGTAGAAGGGGGATCGACTTGAGGTTTTAATTTATTGAGAAAGACAAAAAAATAATAACAGTCATCTTTTAATAAATAGTTATCGAATAGATTTTTTTTTCAAAATATTTTCAGCTGCATTGCAAATAAACTTACGCATCCAACATTAAAATTTATATGACTATTTGTCTACCAAAAAAATTTTTAATAGTAAAAACCTTGTTTACCCCTTTTTTTAATGACATTTTTTATTTTGAAATCATCGTCTAGTCCAGATTATTCGTCGTATTCAATAACAATTTCAAAGCGAATTTGCTTTAAAAATTTATAACCTCATGGTATTTCTCTCTCACACACACCTGTGCTAAGAACCCGTCCTCCAGATGACGTATTTCTAGACACTTTGGATCGTATTGTGCGTGTATTTTTAGAATCGATAAGACGTCTTGAATGCGTCACTGGAAAAAAGGTATTACCCATTACAAAAGATCGACCTTTTCTCGAATCGAACTATATCTGATTTTGATTCGAACCGAGAAAGATATGGTGTGCCCGAAGCGTAAGTACAACTTAATCCTTTTACTCTTTTCTTCAATATATGTGATAGATTTTAACATGGATTTTTATCAGCTTTTAACCACCAAGAGTCTTTTAGCTTTAATTACTGTGTAAAAGTATTATTTTTATGTTTGCGAAATTTGTAAGGAACAATTTTTGAAAATTTTCATTGCTGGTAAAAAAGCAGGTATAAATTTAATAATAGTAGACATATCTGCATAATTCTTGGAGAAAATAGGAAATGTGGGTGGAAATTTCTAAATGTCAAATCATGTTTTCTGAAAATTTGAACTATTTATATTCGAAGGAGGGAAGTGTGATGATTTTAACTTGCGCTGTAGTGGAAGTGTTAATTTATCAACCTTTAAGGCTGTTTTCGGCTAATGTTAAAGAATAGGACCCAAATTCGGAATATTTGTTCAAATATAAAAGTATTTAAACATTTATATTATATATATATATTCTGGCTTCATTATTCTGTAGAGTGAAAATCACTTATTTTATCATACTACTTATTTTTATCCAGGTTGACACATTTTTTCTTTTATAAAATGTGTTTTGCCTTTTTTCTCCTATATACCGTAATGCTAAATGAGCTATCCTTTCAACATGTTAAAAGGAAAAACAAACTATTTAGGAAATGTTTTGAAATTTTAAAAACACTATATTTCTACAAATGCATGAGTTACAATGGCACAAATTTTTATAAAAATTTGTGACATTTTTTCTGTCCGAAAATGTGCTGCGTGTCAAGTTAACGCTGTTGTGTATATGGCGAAAATAGCCTCAACATCTTGCTGATCTCACTACTCATATCGAAACTCTCATAAATTCTTTTAACAAACTTCTTTTATATGACAACTGTAACCATACCCTTCCACAATTCTACTTCCTCTATTTTCGGTCTGAAAGGACCTTCCGAATAACCTAATGTGCCCAACCAATGATGTTAGAAAGTATTTAAACTGAATATTGCATTTCAAAATGACTGTCCTATTTGGGGGTAATGAGGATTATTTGTTTAACGATTAACTGGCATTATGTCTGACAAACTTTACTTCCCCGCAGGTCTAAAGAAGGACTTAAGTCCTTGTGTGACTCGAAGCATGGAACGGGACTTAGCCGAAAGAATCAAAGCTGTTGCTTACCTAGAATGCTCATCTAAAACAAAGGAAGGACTCAAGGAGGTATATATATATGTTTTTCTCTATACCATAATCAATTACTTATCACATTAATAACTTTCCTTATTTATTAACTTTAGTTTTATATCAATAGTTATTTTTGAAAATAGTGTATCGTTTAACAGTAGTGTAGATCTCGAAATCCCGTAAGTGAATACAGTATATTAATGAATATAAGCCGATCCATGTGTAAGCCAAGAGTATGTTTTTCAATTCCTAGTATTAGCTCACACTCTCTATATATTTATTTATCTTGATGGAATTTTAAATCTTAATAAAATACATTTTAAAGCGCTCAATTGAGTTGAAGTTTTATATACATGATTATTTCGGATGGTAATACAGTAATTTTTAACTATATTTAATAAAAATTAATTGATTAAAACTAATTATTCAAAGAATTGCAAATACAACCACGTTTGCATCATTTTTGGCGACTTGAGAAAAGGTTTTTTTTCCTCACATTTTATAGCGCTCATTTGAGCTGAAATTTTCTATACACTATTGGTTTGGGTTTAAATACGATAATTTAATTATAATTAACTAAACTTAATTGACTGAAACTAATTATTTAAAGAATTACAGATACAGCCACGTTGGTTTAATTTTTAGTGACTTGGGTCAAAACTTTTAAAGACTTTTTTTTCTCACGTTTTAAAGCATTCAGTTGAACTGAAATTTTATTATCACGATTGTTTTGGGTGGCAATACGATACTTTAATGATAATGAATCACAATTTTTAAACATGTCACTGTGAGGGAGAAAATGTTGTCAAAAGGTGGAATAATTTTCAACCAAATTGCTGTAAAGTAAAACGCCGGACGACAACGACGATTGTTTAATTTCTGGTAGTTACTGAAATGTTTAACTGGTTCATTGAAAGATTCATTTCTGGTTCTCACTGAAGCTAACGGATTTTTTTCGTTCATTTGTTATCTTGTACACTGTCTGAGCTAGTTAGACTTTCTACACCATTTATTTGTTTGTTTCTAGAAAAATTCATGCACGGCGTGTGATCATCAACCTGTGAAAAAAAATTCGCTGTATCATGATTATATGTATTCAGAGGTACCCCAATGAGTGAATATGAATTTAAGAAATATTGGAAATTGATTCCCTTAAGAACTTATGTGACTCTTTTTCTTCTTTTAGAATAAAAATTCCATTCAAAAAACTCAGAAGGTTAACAGATTAAAATCACATGCGCATGGCTAACGGAAAATGTTAAAATACCGTTCTTCCTGAACTACGTTTTTTTTTTCCTTCTGAGATTAACGAGTCCGTAAATTAGCCGACCCCATTTAACTTAAAAAAATTTGTTTTTATTCACGGCTTATATTCGGAAATATATGATAAATTTTTTAATAGAGTAGGACCTATTGATTCAAGTTTTTAAATCGTTTTGTTTGCATTTTTAAGGAGTTGCTTCATTCTAGCTTTATATAATTCTTCGAGTATATCTGTATCAGAGGAATATAGAAACAAGAACATCCTTAAGATCGTAGGGCCCAAGCGTAAATGCGTAGTGAGGCTATAGTAAACAAACAAAGCGATCAAATAAACAAAATTTTACGAAACATTTTCATAATAAATTGAAAAAACATTCAAGTCTAAGTAGTAATATTAACAAATAGTATACTTTTAACATAAAAAAAAAGCCAAATTAATAAATTTTATTTTGCTTGTTTTATTTCAAAACACAAATTTATTTATTTTTTCATTTACATTTCAGTCTTTATTTGAATCATTTTCTATGAATGGAAAATTCGATATTTTTAGTGATATTATACATTTGTATCGTTATTTTAAATCCGGCGTAGCAGCTATATTTACTATTACTTTTTTAATCTATACTTGGAGATTTCGTTTCAAAAGTAGGTTAGCTATATGTGTGAGAACTTGCATCAGTTTCCTGTTCCACGGGGTGTCCCAGAATTATTGGGACAAACTTTAAGGGTAGGTAAGGGACATCACAAGGATTCAGATTTGCATCCCATGGTCAGAAAAGTCATGACAAAGTAGTATGATAGGTATAAGAAACGAAGAAACACAAGACTGGGATCATTTGAAATTTTTATTGGTCAAAGATATTACATGTGTTGCGGGCGATAAGATTGAAAATGGTATGGGCCTAAGCCTTCACGTTGGAAGACACGATGAACACTAATCCGAGATCCTCCTACAGCAAAAGCGACGTGTCGTAAGCTAGTACGCGGATTCCTTCGAACGGTATCCAAAACATTTTGTCCTATGCTGGAAGTTCCGAGTACCTTGTGGCCCACCCTCACTATTCCTATTACCTAGTAATGATCTATATTCACACAAATTGTGATGCTAATTAGTAAACATCCGGCTGTCCGGAGCCTTAATTTGTGGGTACCTTTCACGAAACAATCTTCCTGCTACTTGTGCATTTCCTTCTGCCAATCTGTGAATCAAGTGCATATCTGCCAGCGGTAAAGCAGGTATGTTTCTTCCAATGCTTTTGTGAACAACCCACTTAGCACCGAACGAAGATGTTTCCGACCATGGATTGCGAAGCAAATCTGAATCCTTATGATGTCTTCTGACTCCTCATAAAGTTTGTCTCAATGATCCTGGGACACACTGTATTTTATCAATGCATAGGTTATATATTGTGTTGCTGATTGAAATTAGGTCGTTGAACTCACAGCATCTCGGGTATACACACACTTGCGACCAGCTTGAGAACACTACTGAACAGAAGGCATTAATTACTTATTGAGGATGTGAACTATACTAAATATAATTTTTAAAAAAAACAGAATTATACTTTAAACTTTTTAAATTGACATTCATTTCTTCTATTTATAGGTATTCTCGATAGCAGTCCAGACCGCCATGGGAAGTCCTCCCAGTCCTCCAAAGAAGGAAAACTGTCAAGTATGCGATTCTCGTCTTCGCAGACTTATTCGATTGCTGTAACATTTTCTAAACCATCTTGAGCAACAAGACAAACAGTGCGATGTAAATATTCAGTGATTCGTCCTTTTGAAGTATTCAGAAAAAGGTATTCAGTATTCCTTGGGATCATGAAATTCAAAAAAGAAAGAAAAAGAAAAGAAAAACATGTTGCCATATCGTCGTGTTTTCTATAACATTTCACAATATTTAATTACCATTTTGTTCTGGGATTACTAATTTAATTCTTGAAATACAGGCACTCTCCTTCTTACATACAAGTTACATTTCAGAATACTGTTCGTAAGATGTTCCACAACAATAATTTTTATTAAAAAATACTCATGCTATAATAATTTTTAACGAACAAATTGATTTTTAAAAATTGAAAACCATTTATGCATTTAAATATATTTATATTATAATAGATGTATAACTTGAGATTAATATAAGTATTTGAACCTACACTCGCGCGGTATTTGCAAATTTTTCGAACAAATTTAAAAGTTTTTTTTTTAAATTTGGAATTTGTGTTTCTGTATCTCTGAGGGCTCGTCAGTGGAGAGCGTCTGTATTTGGAATAATTTTTAGTTTAACCTACTGTTTTGTTTATTTAGATCGAGAACACTTCAATCTGCTTCTAGATTTGAATTTTCATTAATGAAAATTCAAATCTAGAAGCAGATTCTTACAATTATCACAACTATATACAGCTAAATAATTTTATGCATGAACAAAATTTACCATTATACTTAAGAAAAGGCTGAAAATTACTGAGTCTCTCTATCCTGATAAAATATTTGTATCAAAGTACACATTTTATATCCTTATTCTTCAATGAAACAAGCAGATATCTTTCCTATTGTTTCAATTGATTTTGTACTTGACGGAAAATAGGATCAAAAAGAAAGAATTTTCTTTATTTAGGGATATTGACTGATTCTTTTCTTTATATGTAAAGTATCAACTTCTGAGTGATTTATTACAGCAGTTTGTTCTTGGACTACCTAATTATTCATCATATTCGCTCTTACCACTGGAGTTAAAGAACAATTCATTGCATCATCATGTGTCCAGTAAAAAAATATGATGTATCACAATTCATCTCTTTCAATCATCGAATAATCTATTTAATTCAGCTCATTGTTTTTATCAGGGTTGCTGTGCCAGTCTGTTTTAAGATTGCCAGACAACTCATTTCCTCAATTCTTTTCATGAAATGATACAATAAATTATGTCAATTTATTTTTAAAACCTAGAATGAACTGTTACGAATAGTGGACGATATATTGGATGATTTACCTGATCAATCATTGCATAATATTAATAATAATAACTATAAATGTATATATCAATTTGTTTTTTTTAAGTTGTAAAATGATCCATTGTATCTTTTTTATGTGTGTCATTAGTATTGTGTTGTATAATTGTAATTACATTTAGATACATACTGTAACAAAGCTTGTCCAATATTTTCAAAAGATTGGCTATTAATTGCAGTTTTTGTAATATGTTTTCTTATTTTAAAGTTCGTGTTGTTTAATTTCAAATAAATATTGTAAAATTTATTATTTCATTAAGAAACCAAACCACTTAACATATAAAGCAACTACTACAGACGAAAACGTTACAAATTGCAATCGATTGAATTGATATAAATCGGTGCAAAAAATATCGTTGCCACAGGGCCAAACGAAATAATTAATTATTTATTATTTAACTGTTTGAATTTTCACGTCGGATAGGGGAAAGATGAGCTTAAAATTCGTTGCCACGGGGCCAAACGAAATAATTAATTATTTCTGTTGGAATTTTTCCATTGGATAGGGGGATGATGAGCTTAAAGTTCCCTTTCGTAGGGATTACGAAGAATCTGTGGCACGAGTTGTCACACAGCTTCACCCTAATTAGAAACCAAACGCCTTGCTCCAAGCATGTATATTCTAGTAAATCACATACGAATACTTTTTGCATAGATAATTATTAATGATGTTCAAGAAAATATATTTTAAACACTTAATAATTTAGACTCATTTAAAAATATATTAAAAGTTCATGTTTCAAAATGATCAAATGACAAATAATTAACCTCAAATAAAAAAAAACTGTTGATAATGCAAAGCATCTATTATTATAAATGGAGAAAAATAATACATTACGTTCTGTTTCTTTTTTTTAAAAAAAAAATATTTGTTCTTTGCACTTTACCTTGAGCATGAGAATCGCAGGACAAAACTTTGATTTATAGTATAAATGATTTCACTTGAAGATTGTGCAATATCTGCATCTCTAATTGAATGTGTATTTGGAAATTCAAAATAATATACAGGTTATTTTCAATTTTTTAAAAAAAAATTTCATTCATATTTTATATTAGTTCTTATTTAAAGTGTACGTGAGTAGTATTATATCTCCATTTGTAAATAAACAGAATTTAAAATTGGGAGTTAATAATTTTATTCGAAGTGCTGCTCAAAAAAGTATTTACTTTGTTATTTTGCTACAAAAGATACTAAATTAAATTTTTTACTGAATCAATTATGAATTTAATTCGTCAATAAAAAATACATTATAAGCCTAGTATGGGATCTTCAGTCCTAAACATGCATTTTCAATTTTTTTTATGATAAATACAATCTTAAGACTCTCTGCTGTAATGAAATAAGCAAAATGTTAAGTTATATTTCAGTATCGAATGAGAATTAAATGGTTTTCAGATATTAGGGTAAAGAATGGTGTATTGAGAATATCAGTACCAGTACTTTAACTTAAGTTCTTTTGAGAAAGAGTCTTTATTTCCTTTTTTTTCGTAGTTCTAAGTTGGTAAATCAACATCTGAAAATAAATAGGTTTTCTAATATAGAAATAAATTACATGGTAAATTATGTTATTAGTATTAAAATAAAAGATATATTTTAGAACTAAATTTTTTATTAATCAAAATATTTAAATATTTATTTAAGTTATGTTGACTGTTTACATAAGGATTTTTATTACTATGACGAAAAGAGTGCTGGTTAAAGCTTAAGTGAAGATTTTAAATTTTTTGTCCTTCACGTAAAAAATGGTCTCTGAACTTGCGAATAAAAAAAAGAGAGAAATAAGGAAAAATATACAACTATTTGAAATAAAAAACATAAAAGTATAAGTTGTTGATACAAAATGAGATTCTGAAAATTCACATAAAATTAAATCAATAGAATAAAATTTTCAGACAAGCATAAATAAGTAGCGAAATAATACAAATCACGATACGTGATTCGTTCATAATAATTTCAAAAGATGGCAGCACATATTTCTGTATAATTATTAGATTTGAAGTAATTTATTGTGTTCAAACTATAATTCATAGGGGCATTTAAAAACTAAAATTTTTTTTCTTATTTATTTTATGCAAACAAATGAAATTGAAATAAACAAATGAGAATGTCAAAAATCGAATACAAGAGCGATGGAAAACAGAAAAAAAAGTTCGATTAATTTTTTTAATCATATTTATTTTAAATAGGAAACGAAAAATTTGAAATATTCACTGACATCGCTCGAAAAATTTGAAATATTCACTGACATCGCTAACTTCTCAATACTTATCATTATCTATTGGGAGAAGTATTTCGAAACTTAAAGAGTCACCAAAGATTAAGAAATTTGACGTTTATATCAGTTAAAAATGATACTTCTAAATATTAGACACTCAAAAAAAGTCAGTGAAGTCTTAAAAAAAATTCATTGTGTGATAAAGAAACTTTTATGAGTATATTCAACTAATTGATAATTTTTTTGAGCTAAATTATGTTGACTCTCATATTTATGCAACATTGAGATAAATTTTAAATTAAGAGTAACACTTTTCTCTTTCATTTGATTGTGGAATTTAAAAGCTTTTGTGCTTGAAAGAAGAATAAAAGAGCAGCTGAACTATAGTTTCATTCTCCATTTTTAATAGATTTATCAATCAATAAATAAAGGTAGTCAATAAAATGAATTCAATTAAAATTTTAATCACCTATGAAAAATCGAGAGTTGCTCACCGAACATAATTGTGTTTTTCAGATATTATAAGTCTACATTATAAAATTTGAATAAGCGTGTTGATTAAAAGAAATATACAAATATAATTAAAACTGTATTATACTTTAATAATTAAGAAACAATTATTAAAAAAATAGTTTCTAATTTCTTTTTAAAGGTTTTTTCTAAATTAGTGTTTACCAACTATTTGTGCATTTTATAAATTTTTCTTCCAAAGCTTACCCAATGTTCTTCAAAAAAATCTTGTATTATATTATAAATCCAATCTTAGGTTAAAAATCTGTTTAAAAAACTAAATTCTAATTGCAACGTTCATTTATAATGTTTTCAATAGGAATATTAATTGCTGTTATCACAAGATATTTACTCTTTAGTCGTTTGGAGCAAAACGAATTATTCATGGGGGGAGTGAAATAGTTGCCTTCTGCTTATAGTATTTAATATCTCCTCTCACTCTTTTTTTAATGTTAATTGCGATTGCGTTATAAAACAAAAACATTTGTTACTTGATTGAGCAAATTAAAACTTAATCATTTAAATTCTTGTACAAAAATACAGTTATTTCATTAGAATTATCGAACGTATCTGCTTTTCTTATGGAAAAATGGAATTTTTTCAACGGGACAACTGAGAAAGAATGAAAAAAGCTCTTTAAAAAACTCTATTTAAATGCATAGAAATGAATCGAGCACTAAACACCAAAGAAAAATCATATTGCATTAATACCTTCAATAATGCACACAAAAATCCCTCTATTTCCATTATTAAAAAAAAAAAATCCGAGATATGCAAAAATTTAACTTTCAGAAATCAAATAAGATAGTTCTACCATATTTGGGATAATTAGCCTTGTTATATTAATATTGTATCGAAGTTGTGAATGTCGTTTTACGTGTTCTGAAAGAATAAATTAAACCCAAGAATCTGTAATTTATTTAGTCGTTAATTTATTAATTTTGAATGTTCCAATTCAAGAAATATGCAATATCTATATGACATAAAATATCTATAACAATTAAGACATGTAAAGGAATAAAATTCGAAATGACAAACGATTTAAAGCATAAAGAAATCTATTATAGCAAATATTTATTCCAAGTTAACCTTTTTTTCCACTTTGATTCATTTTCAACCTGTTTCTTTCCTTTACACAATCCTACTATTTTTTTTAATCTTTAAATATAATATATACATAAAAGCCTTATACCCAATTTGATAAAGTGATACATTAAAATATTCAGATAACTGCTTTAAGGTTACACAGAAGAAAAGGAAAACACACAGCTGATAGAGTCATAAGCTTCACAGATGCGCACAAGGTCGCTAATTCAAGACATAAATTTTAAATCATATTCGAGGTTAATAATCGTTAGGTCTAAAAATATTTCGCAATGCATATATTATACTAAAATAAATCGTAAACTTAAACCTTCAGCTCACAGCCATCAATTTATATTCGAAATCTAATATTAAAATTTGAATTTTCGCTTTAAAAATAATAATTTGGAATCGAGTTGGAAGACTAGCGGATTTTTTGGATGAATCAAAATACACGAACATTTTAAACGTAGTAATGTTTGTTCAGGCAGCTTGCATCATGATCGTTTGCAGCTAAGTGACGTGTCTTCGAGTTGAGGCATGACAATGCCCCTCGATTCTGAATATCTCAGGCGAATTGTAGCCCTTGCCCTTTCGGTGGTGGCTATAGCGATCCTCTTCGCTGACCCAGAGGTAAGGCACTTCCGCTTACACAATGGTTTTATCTCGTAATCGTTTACTTTCGATATCGCGCTTTTTGTTTTTACTATTTGCAGAAATTATTTCACTTTAAAGATCGTACGTATCCTTGCATGCTGAGTTTTGATGTTTAATGCGAATACGTTTCACTTTTACGGTTTATACCAGGAAAATTCCTCTTTGTCACATTTTTTGTTATCTTTTAAAGTGAACACGAGTATTTTTAGTTTATTTTTCTTTTGAAAAACTGATAATGCTTTTTTTTCCTTGGAAAAAAAAACACTCTTGGATGTAGCCACGCGTAGATTCCATGCTGTTATTATTTTGAAACAAAAATACCCAGTTAAAAATACAACGTTTTGTTCGCAAAAGCTCATATGAATTTTTCGTGGATGCTTTGTGTTGCATGATATGAAAAACATAAAAATAAATCGGATAGTTATATTGTTTTCAATTCCTTTTTTCCCTCCAAATATACGAAAACCTACGATTTTACAACAGAGCACTTAGTATAAAGTTTAATTGATTGTTTTGAAAAACATTTTATTTTTTTACTAAAAAAATACTGAGTATTTAACTTTTATATCAATTGTTTTGGATTTCTTTGTGTTTAATTACATGCATTTTTTTTGACATCACGCTGTTTTGACAAAACTACTCTTTAGTTTGCTTTTCATCATTATTGTGTAACAGTATAAATCAATGATTTTTAGTGTAATAATATTATTTTGTCTCTTAAAAAGATTTTGCTTTTGTTTTAGAATGGTTTAATATCAAGACGAAAAAAAAATTCAAATATGTTTGTACGGCAATTGCAGATAAAATGGAGAAATATTTGGTGAAAATTTTAAAAAAATGTTGGGTTTTATAATTCAATTTATAAAATACTTTAAGGGTATTTGATAACTTAAATTGTCATCACTCTTATTATTGTCATTAAAAGCTTTAAATACAGTGGGTGATCGGTTAACGAACATAATCCGTTCTAAGACTATGTTCGTTATCCGAATTGTTCGTTAACCGATCATCGATTCGCCATATTCTATGTGAAATCGATTAATTCGTTCTGGAGACCCTAAAAATTAAATTTTAAAAAATGTATAATTTCTTAGCAAGTTTTTAAAAAAATAATACATACATATAGTCTTGCATATTAATCAGTCCTTTTCACTTTTTGCTTATGGGGCGTTGAAGAACATGTCCAATGTAGATTGCTTTTCTATCTTTTTCAGGATTTTCCGGAAATAATTAATAGCATTATTGTTGTAAAGATCCCCAAACCTACTGACATCAGCTTGGTATGGGTGCCATTCTAAGACCATTGCTCTGACATCCTCCCCCCATTTCAAAAGATCTTTAATGGCAGATGTCGGCATTGGTCCTCTTTCGTCTTCATCTAGTTCAGAAGGAGACACATTTCGCTGTGTTTCTTGATGTTCTTCATTCAAAATTTCTTGGAATTCTTCTGTCGTCAGTTCATCTTCATGTCCCATTATGAGCTCTTCTATGTCATCCTCGTTCACCTCCAATTCCAGATCTCTAGCAATTGTCAAAATTTCATCCATAATTTCAGGGGTGTCTCCCTGATCACCTCCGAATATGTGTTCGTTGTCCAAACACAAAAAATCTTTCTTGAAAGTGTTCGTTATCCGCACGCAAAAATCTTTCGTGAAAGTGTTCGTTAACCGATCACCCACTGTATTTGTAATACAAATTTATACTTCTCCCGTTTTGTAGATAATATACAGCTGGAACCCGACTTAACGAATTCATTGGGAGCGAAAATTTCATTCGTTAATTCGTTATATCGAGCTCCAAACAAAATACTACAAATTTTTTTTGCACTTACCTTTTGGAGATTTTAGAATAAGCAACTACACAAATAATATCCATCGTTAGAAATTACACACTTTTTATTCAACAGCTAAAAATACTATTAGAAAATTATTACCTACCAGTTAATTGGAAATTTTAAAATATTGACTAATAATCTGTGACAATCTTTTTGATTCCTGACTCGAAAGAGTTTTTCGACTATGCAGAGAAAGAAATACTGCATCATTTGCACCCTGTTGCATAAGGTATTTTTTCACAGTACAAAAGCATTAGAAAATGCAACAGTTTTAATTCGGGTTTCATTATCAATTTCTCAATCAGAATCGCTATTCAATGGCTCCGACAAATTAACCCCACTTCTTCAACTGTACAAATAGGCAGTCCGTTATCAAATGTAACATAATCACTGAAACATCTCCTGTATAGTGGAGTTTGATGAGATAATAAAGAAATTGCTTGTCCTATTCAAAACTTACACAATAGGCTACACTCATATGATTCATCTATATCAGTATTAATGCACTTGTAAGTCTATGGTTTGCAACTCTTCCCGTCGAAATTTGATGCTTAGAAGAAAAAATTTTTTTGTTTGGGAAAAAAAAGGATATGTCATTTGAAAGGAATCCAATTTCTTCTAATACAAACTAATAAAAAAAAATTTTTTTTCAGCTGTTGAAATAATTTTTTTATTCGGAGTAAATAGGGGGTTATGCCTTCCTTTTATTTGGGGAAAGAGATAAAATTCGCTAAATAGCGAAATTCGTTAAATAAGGGCTGGTTAAATTGGGTTACGACTGTATTTTTTAAAAAAATTCTCGTGTTTTTAAAATGAATATCATTATTCAGCATAATTTTTTGTGATGACTGTTAAACTGTTAGAATAGTATTTTGTTTTTTAAAATATTTTTTTTGTTCACTTTTTAGTATTTTATTAAATTATTTAGTAAGATTAAATTTTTTTTTATTTCTTTCCAAAATATAATTACATCCTTTTATTGCTTCCCATAAAAATATTTTTATAGATAATGGATAGCACTTTATTTACTAATGAATTTTGAAAAAAACATAATATAGCTAACATAATAAAATAAATATAGCTTTACATTTTTAAGAGTTAATATATATTTAATCCATTTTGAATACTCTATATAAGCCGTCGTAGATGTGTATACCTGAAACGCAGAAAATTAAAAAAAAAATAAACATAGATAATTCGGTACTTAAGTATTATCGCAACATTCAAGATAACTCGCCAAGTTGGCAACTCCAATTTCGCATGTGTCGTATGCGCTGAATTGGCAATCACATGTTTCGTTTCATATGATATAGCCAATAGGTTGCGATAATACGAAAGTACCAATAATTCATACCTCAAATTTTGATTACAAAAAAATTTACTAATTTTCAAAATAAATGGTTTTTATTCACCAACTTCAATAAATCAAACATTATTAACCAATGTCATTAAATTCATTAAATCAAACACGTCGACAAATGCCACAATACGCAGCCAATAGTAAAACAATCATAATAACGATGACAGCATTTGGCAACACCTTTTGAATCTGTGACGTCTATTGATTTGGCGAAATTGGTCTAACAGTAGTCTTTTCTAAAAGTTTAAATAAATCTGATAATTAGTAAATACAATTAATTTACAACTGGGATAACTTAATGATTTAGCCCAGGGGTGACCAATCCAAATAACCATGCGGGCCACTTTGGGAAAACATTGTAATCCCACTGGCCGCATACTAACATACAACCTTACTAATATTATGAACGCGAAAGTTTGTATGGGGGTGTTTGCTACTCTTTCACGGAAAAACAACTGAATGGATTTAAATGAAACTTTGCAATAATATAGCTTATACATCAGAATAACACAAAAGTTATAATTTATACAGATATTGTGTGAAGTTCCCAAAATATAACGATAATTGTCAAGAAAGTTGGAAAAAAATCTGCCATCTGCAAAAAAATCCACGACAGCATTGCATCTATCTTTTTTGGTGAAGCAAAATTTTCCCTGTTTGTTTTGTCTACGCCATGCCTCAGTGAGTACTCGCTTTTAATTTATTCCTTTGATCAGTGTAATCACTATTTTTTTATTTCATAATAAAACTATATTTCAAAGGGATAGGTGGTGGCAAGATTTCAACATAAAATAAATACAACAGAAAGTAATATTTGCGCATTACACTTCCAGATATAAATTATTTACACTATTTTAAGCATTCATTACATACAATTTGTAACAATGTGTTACTTTTACTGAGCAGAGATCAGCATAGGAAGGTGTTTTCAAAAATCGACTGACAAGAGAGTTACGGGGAGTTATGAATAAATAAAAATCCCTTTTATCAGCTATTTAGATCTACAGACTTAAAATTTAACAAATATGTTTTTCTTTTATGTTCAGCTGAGATATGCAAAAAGCTCATTTTTTTTGTTTAATTTGCAATTCACGTAAAATTAACTCATTAAAAACTTCTTTATCCTTCAATATGTATTGTTTAATTTTTAAATTTATCCGTGCAAAGAACGGGTATACCAGCTAGTATCTTAATATCAAATTTGGATCCATTACAAATATTTATTGGAGTGAAAATTTAAAACAGAATGAATTATTATTATTGTTTCCATTATTTTTCATGTATTCATTATTTTTCATGTATTCAAACATAGAAAATTTTATTATTTATTATTTTACTTAATAATAATAATAATAAATAATTTATTCTTACTGACTCACTTTTAATTCTGTAAGAACAAACGATTTTTTTCGTTGCTATCGCAACCAGAGTTGAAATAACCATAAGAACAGAAAAAAGATTAATTAAAAATAAAAACCATATATTAGTTATTTAAATATTTGTGTCATTTCAAGCCAAAACCAGTTTATGTGAGAGTAAATTTATCGTTTGAGATTTGCCGGTCAGTATTTTGTAAGTTTTACGTCTTTTTTTTATCATCATGGAGAAAAGAGTACCTTTTTTTTAATTAAAACTAGCTGCATGGCCCGGCATTGCACGGGCTTCCTCTACTTTTATAAATTTTCTCTTTCCTTCCCAAAATCAGCACTTCTAAACTCATTATAGAAGCTCCTTTATCCTTCAGTCTGTATTGTTAATTTTTTCAATTCACCCGTGGGAAGAACGGGTATACCAGCTAGTTTATTTATAAATAAGATATCCGTTTGTCAACTCTTTCACTTACTTTTTGCAAGTCGATGTCAATGCAACTGAAAAACAGAAGCAATTTGATTAAAATAGAAACAGTTATGGAATTTATTTATTACAAAACACTTCACTGAAAACAAAAATATTGCACAAAATAATCGTATTTTGTGAAGAACTTCGCGGGCTGCGGGTTGGCCACTCCTGATTTAGACAAACAATGGACTTCATTAACCCTATTTACGGCACTGGACAAAAAGTATATTGAAAATCCTCACTCCATACAATTTTTTTCAACGTTTTTATACGAAAAATGTTTGAAAAAAAATCTCAGTTTCGGCTCAAATTTTGCATCCTTGACTTTTTATTTCAAGAATTTTCCAACTGAAATTATACACGTGGTTATTATTATGTTTTTCAACTTTTCGAAAATAGACTAATTTCGTTGAGTTATATTATGAAATAAAAAAAATGTAAAATTCTTATATTGTAACAATCATGTATAAAATTTTTTTTCTTGCATCCTTCTACAGAAAACGGAACTAGTTTGATATCATGGGACACGCGCCAAGTTGTTGTTTATGTTCGTCAAGATAGGCGATAACATTACAATATGGTTACCTTGATATTTTTGCTGTTTTTGGAATATTGTAAGTTTCCAGTACATTTTAATTGATATTCATAAAAATTTTGATATATATTATGTAACTATTTTATTAATATATATAAAAATACAATTATTATTATATGTAATAATCATACAATATTCGTTATTTATAATAATCGTTTTTTAATTATATTTATTTATGAACTTTATTACGTTATTTATTTATAATTATTATTATGTTCTTTATTTATAATTATTATTTTGCTATTCATTTATAATTATTATTATGTTCTTTATTTATTATTATTATGTTATTTATTTATTTATAATTATTATGTTATTCATTTATTTATAATTATTATTGCTACTTATTTATAATTATTATGTTATTTATTTACTTATAATTATTACATTACATGAGTATTCTTATGAATAATTTTTATATTAAAATACGATGATTTTATTCCTTATTATAATTACTAGTAAATTATATATGATTATTATATGAGAAATAATAAGTATTATTAAATCATGCTATATGATTATATATAATGTGTGTGACTATTAAATTATATTATAACATTATTATTATATACTGCATAATATTGCTAGTACATGTAACTTTTTATTACATTATATTGTTATTCATTGTTTATTGATTGTGATCTTGGTTATTCCCAATCTCTTCCTATATTCTTCTTTTGATATATATTTCAAAACATTTTTTTAAAATTATCTTCCTGACGATTTGATAGTGCTGGGCCGCCATCTTAGATTCCATTCCAGCGACAACAAGCGCTGCTTAGCGTGATTCCTTTTGTCGCGCCAAGCAGCGCTTGGTGTCCTGCTCCGTGATATCAAACTAGCACCCAGAAAACAAAAGTAAATGTAATTAGAAAAATCATACATTCGATTGGGATAATATTCCAGTGATAAAAGAATAAATTCCCGAAAAACTTCTCATTTTTATGAAACATTTTCAGATATATTCTCTTGGTTTTTGCAAGAATATGAATAAAAATACATTTATAAAAAAAGGTGTGAGTGCTTATGACTAGACCAGGGGTACTTAACCTTGTTTATCATCCGGCTGCATACATAGGGCAGATATTTCTCGCGGGCCGCTATCTGAGGATTAAGAGGGAAAACATTATAAGACCAAGGCAATATTGGACACTTTAAAATGTGGAAAATTGATCAAAATATTAACTCATTTTTAGCTTTTAATACAGTAGAACCAGTTTTTGTGTGCGGTCTCTCTTTTATTATACGATTTTTTATGGGCGATCTTTTTTTATGCGGTGTATGAATTTCAATGACTTTTGGCGTCACTGTAATGTTTTCTATCTATTTACCAGTGGCGTAAAGGAGAATGTTAGCCCCCCCCCCCGAAAGTCAGGTTTCGCCTTTAGTATTTTATAAATTGGGTAAAAACGTATTTAGCGTTAGTCAGGTCTTGGGCCCCTAGAGTCTTGCCCTTCCCTCAAATCAGGACTCAATGGCTTTGGCGTCCCTGAAATGTTTTCTATCTATTTTCCAGATGCGTAACGGAGAATGTTAGGACCACCCTCCCCCCTGAAAGTCAGGTTTTGCCTTTAATATAGCGTTAGTCAGGCCTTGAGCCTCTACAGTCCTGCCCCCTCCCCCATGATGCGGTATGTACGTTACGCCACTGAAATGTAGACACTTCAAGTTCATTTGTTATAAACTGTCTCCCGACAATACGCATTCAGTTGCTTTCTCTCAACGCTCCAGCAGCCCGCGCTTGATTGAAGACGAAACTTTCAATGACAGTGACATTATCAATAATTTGATAGATTATAAAGACGGACAAGAAGAACCGGATTCTTTGAGAGCGGATAAAAATATGCAGGTATCCAGCTTTCTAAGCAGTTTTTTAAAACAGATACCAATTAAGAAAGGAGTCTAAAATTCCAAAAAGAGCTTCAATCATGTATATCTGGTTATCGTGACATTTACAATCAAATGACCACCCGACCTTCGTCACAAAAATTTATCTCTTACTTTTGTTGCCAAAAAATAAATCAATTGAAATAGTGACGAAAGCGATTTTGAACTTATTCATCACAGAGCTTTGAATTACGATGTGCAGCAATGAATTATGTGCATTTTGAAAACTTATCCGTGTATACAGTGAGAAGCTATATGTTTTTAAAACGTTTCCATGAGTAATATTTAATTATTTATTTTATTATGGAAGTACTCTTAAATAAATTTCGTAAATAATTGGCATATTTTATAAATGGGACTTTTTTTTATGCGTTCCCTATCCACCGCATTAAAAAAAAAATTCTGTAGTATTTCCATGAGTTAGTTTGTTATATGTAAGAATTTATGAAATTTTTGAATAATTTTTTGTGTGTTTATTTTTATGTGCGGTCCCTATCTACCACACAAACTCAGGTTCAACTGAATTATATT
Source organism: Trichonephila clavipes (assembly GCA_019973935.1). NCBI lineage: Eukaryota > Metazoa > Arthropoda > Arachnida > Araneae > Nephilidae > Trichonephila > Trichonephila clavipes. Next base: position 342,720 of record BMAU01018474.1, on the reverse strand, counting down.
TAATCTCTATCAAGCACACATTTTTTACCGAGTATAGGGTAGTTTCGGTTCCCTTGCATCCATGTGTGTGTGATCAAGCTCCTAGTTTACATTCTACTGTCATACGAACAAAACTGCCGTACTGTTTGATAATTCGATTTTCTTTTCTTTTGACAAAGTCTCTCTTATTTTTATTTCAAATATTAATTTATTAAGTGCAGAATGGCAGCAAAGAGGAGTTTTGACTGAGTTCCAGACTGAAATTAGTGCTATTTGTTTATAATTAAAACCCAGTTTTACCCATAAAATAGTCACTACTCCAGCTCAGTTCGCTACTTCACTGTTATATGTTATTACCAGTGGCGCACACAGGAATTTTTCAGGGGGGGAAGGGGCCTGGGGTCGAAAGTTCACCATTCTTGTATCATGCTCCTTTTGATTTTGTCGATTTTCGGGAACAAAACACAGTCAAAAACTAATTATTGCATAAATAATTAGCATTAATTAATAAAATTAATCATTAATAACAAATACTTTATTAAATTTTACGTACTATGTACTTAGAATTATAATCAATCGGAAACAAAATCAAGGGCTTTAGGGAGGGGGTCCAGACCCAAGGGACCCCCCTTGTGTGCGCCACTGGTTATTACTAACCGTTATAGTTACAAATAAGAAAAAAAAATCGTGCAATTCGTACCCGTACGACATCTACAGCAAAATTGGTGGATCTAATTGCTTGATTGGTGGAATTTCCCGCTACGTTTTTAATCAATTGTTCATAAATAAGTGATTTTTTTAGTGCTACGGGCTATGAGCGAGCCACTCAGTAATTTTAATTCAAATATATTTAATCGTGACATTAGAATAAAATATAACTACACCAAAAAATGGAGTGACTTTCATAAGTAGCTCAAATCCAAGAAAAACATACTACAGTAAATAATTTAATGTTTCTTGTGCGGCCCGGTACCGGTCCGCGACCGGGGTTGCGGAGCACTGGACTAGACGATTAAAGTAAAAACTCCTAATTATCTAATTTGAATATATATATATATATATACAGTCAGACCCCGATTTAATGAATTATTTCCGGCAGTTGGAATTTTTTTTTACTAGTTTGTATTTATTTGTTTGTATGAGTAAAAATTGGATATATATATATGTATCTTCAAATGACATTTTTTTTGGTCCGGAACGGGAAAAGACTTTTCTTGATGGCAGCAAATTTCAACTGGAAATGGGGAAGACCGTTATTAGACTTTACAGGTGAAGATAGGTCATGACTGTAACCTATTGTGTGAGTCTTGAGTAGGACAGGAATATCCTTTATCTCATCTCAATCCACAACGCAGGGAATATTTTAAGGTATCCGACTACGTTCGGCACTGTGATTTTAAAAAAGAACATAAATGGATAATTCTCATGATGTTTAGTATCACTCAGATTAGAATACACGCATAAAATTGTTTTAAGGACATTTTGACAAAAAAATTTTTTATTTAAATATAATATTTTGGCAAAAAATTAACTTAGAATAATCTTTTTTCCAAATGTTCTCCTTTTGTGAAAAATGCTTCTATTAGAATAATATTTTGCCTGTATATAACTCAGACCTCTATTCAGAGGCTCAACTAGAATTTTTGAAATATATAATTTAGAAGTGGGTTTATATATATTCATATTTTACAACAGAGGGAGAGGGGGAACAATTTTAAGAAAAAAACGCGAATAATTATTTCAATTGGTGATAGCTCTGAAAATAATGCGAATTTTTCAAAAATTCTAGTTGAGCCTCTGTAGAGAGGTCTGAGCTATATGCAGGCAAAATATTATTAAAATAGAACCATTTTTCACAAAAGGAGAACATTTGGAAAAAAGATTATTCTAAGTTAATTTTTTGCCAAAACATTATATTTAAATAAATTTTTTTTGTCAAAATGTCCTTAAAACAATTTTATGCATATATTCTAATCTAAGTGACACTAAATATCATGAAAATTATCCATTTATGCGCTTTTGAAAATCACGGTTCCGAACGTAGTCTGATACCTTAAGGTTTTTACGATTATGATGCATTTGATGACAGCCTGCCTATCTGTGCAACTGAAGTTCAGGAAATTGTTGACTTGTCGGAGCTAATGAATAACAATTTTAATACAGAAATCGATAATGAAATTCTTATCATAGAAATCGATCGAGAGAAATTTTCTAATGCTTCCCACTGTTTGGAAACTAAAAACATACCTCATGCAACAGGACGCAAATGGTGGTGGTGGTGTGTGTGTGCGGTATTTCCTTCTCTGCATAGAGACGAAAAAGAACTCTTTCGAGTTAGGAGTCAAAAAGATTGTCAAACATCTATTATTCAGTATTTTAAAATTTCTAATTAACTAGTGCGTAATAATTCACTAATAGGATTTTTATGTGTTGAATAAAAGGTGTGTAATGTCGAACTATGGTCATTTCTTCGTGTAGTTGCTTATAGAATTTACAAAAGGTAAAAGCAAAAAAAAAAATTGTATATTGTTTTGACTTCTATAACGAATAACCCCGAATTAACGAACAAAATGTTCGGTCCCGATCAATTCGTTAAATCGGGGTCCGACTTAAAGGAGAAAAGCGACTCACTCATCGCGATATCTCCGGAACTATTAAACCTACAGACTTGAAATTTGGGAGGCAGGTTCCTTTCATGGAGTAGACATCAGCTAAGAACGGATTTCGCAAAGATCGAACCACAAGGGGCGTTACGGGGCTTTATAGATAATTAGTTCCATATTAGATGTACAGTCTTGAAACTTGGTACACAGATTTCTTTCATAGAGTAAAGATTCCCTACAAAATGATTTTTTACGAAAATCGACCTCCAAGGGGCGTTATGCATAATTATTTCCATTTTTAAACTATTGGACATACAGTCTTGAAATTTGGTATATAAGAGAGAGAGAGAGCGGATTCCTTTCATAGAGTAGATCCGCTACAAAATAGTTTTGTGGAAATCGACCCCCAAATGGCGTTGTGGAGAATTAAGGGGCGTTATAGGTAATCCATCTCCTTTTTTAAACTATTAGATGTAAAATCTTGAAATTGAATAAGCAGATTCCATTCATTGAGTAGAGATCCGCTATAAGAAGGGTTTTGTGAAAATCGCTTCCTAAGTGGCGTTGCGGGGGCTTAAGGGGCGTTATAGATAATTATTTCCATTTTTAAACTATTAGCCGCATAGTCTTGAAATTTGGTATATAAGCGGATTCCTTTCATAGAGTAGAGATCCTTTACAAAATGGGTTTGGGGAAAATTGACCCCCAAGGGACACTGAGGAGGATTAAGGGGTGAAATAGATAAATATTTTCGCTTTTCAACTATTAGACCCACTTGCTTTAAAATTAGAAGGTATGTTCCTTTCATGGAATACAGTTCATCTAACAAAGAGTTTTGCGAAAACCGACCCCCCAAGGAGTGGCGTTGTGAGGGGTTAAGAAGAGTTATAGAAAAATTACTGTTTTTGAATTTATCCCATTTATTTGAAATTTGTTGAGCACATTTCTTTTGTTGAATAGAGTTCCACTAAGAACGGATTTTACGGAAATCAACTCCTGGGCGAAGCGGGGGAGTTATTAGGGCGTATTGATAGACAAAACTCCATTTTCGAACTACTAGGACCAGTGGCGCAAACAGGAATTTTTCAAGGAGTGAGTGGGTGGTCCCTGGTTCGAAAATTCACCATTCTTGTATCATGCTCCTTTTGATTTTGTCGATTTTCGGGAACAAAACACAGTAAAAAACTAATTTTTGAACTAATTAGCATTAATTAATAAAATTAATCATTAATAACAAGTAATTAATTAAATTTTACGTACTATATACTTAGAATTATGATCAATTGGAAAAAAATCAAGGGCTTTGGGGGTCCGGACCAGGACCCCTTGTGTGCGCCACTGACTAGGACTATAATAATAAAATTTGGGTTGTATGTTTCTTTTGTTGAATTGAAATCCGCTGTTTTTTGCTCTGTTAGATTTAGACTTGAAATTCAGCACGCATGTTTATTTTATGGATTAGAAATCCATTGAAAGTTGCTTTGGTAGAAATCCGCTTGATTATTGGGTTAAGTGAGCGCAAAAAATCTTTCTACTTTTATTTTAGATATTAACAGAAATTAGAAATTATAATTTGTCCTTTTTATTTCAAGAGGCTAGAGTTATAGCTATAAATATGTTTTTCAAAACAATCGAATTCTTAATGTTAGATATCAATAATTTATATATATGTTAACAGTATATATTTATACAACATCATGAAATATCCAGTGAAGTGGGTGGATAACGGCTAGTATATATATAAATGATTGCATTTATGTTACATAATGGATTAGTTCTCGGTGAATAAAAAACAAAATATTATTATCTTTTAAAAATATTTATTCTTATGTCTGTACTCAAAATGGTTTTAATTGCAAAATATGCAATCACATTTGTGAATTAATTATATACTAAGAAATAAACACATTATTTGCGTAGCTTTAACCCTTTATCTACCGACGGTACTTATAAGTACCACTCACGAGAATAACCATTTTTATGTGAATATTCTGACAATACTTAGCAGGAATATTCTTTGAAATCTACTCTTCCAAGATATATGGTAGCACGGATTCTATGGCGAGTATTTTAGCGAGGAAGGCGAATAATTTTATAGCAAAAAGTGCGTTTTCAGCGGATATTGCGAAGATTATCATTTTTGTCCTGAAAAAATAGTTAATGTCAAAATTTAGGTGTCTTATTTTTTTTTGTATGTTAATGAAGACCTTAGAAAACGATTTGACTATTTATTTTAAGTTAATAATGTATATAATGAATTTTACAGTTGAATATCTTTAATTAATTAATTAGCTCTAACGGATTAAATTTCCCAAAGTTGAGTATTTTGTTTCTTAATTTTCAATGTAGTGATCTAAAAATAAAATATTGCATGAAAAAAACTACAGTAAATCATAATGCGGTAGATAAAGGGTTAAGCAGTTTATTTAATGAAGGGGCTGAAGTGTAGTATAGGGGGCTTTGGATTTAGAGATTTATATCTAGACATCATGGGGGCTTTGGTTAAGGTTTGGCAGGCATGTCATGAGTTCGATATATCCCGCCGTAGATATCATGGTGAGATATCGAATTCATTTCAAAATGTGGTCTTCCAGAACAGTGTTCAAAATATCATGGTGATATAATTTTAGATAAAAATAAAAATATGATTTTTTACAGTGTGTTTTCCTGAGCAATGTTTTTTTCCCCCTTATTGTTTTCCTTGCAGATTTTTTTTCTTGATGGGTAAGATACAGAAAATGAATAGATATTAATTTTCAAAAAAGTGTGAATAATAATTTTTAAAAAATGCAAAATGCATAGTGTTTATGAATCTAAAATTTGTTTTATGGGGTTTCTAAAGTATATTAAAAGGCTAATCTCTATTTAACGAATTTTCCACATAGCGAACTTTATTTTGGGATTTAGCGACTTCCTTAGCCGTTTGGGTACGAAGCAGCGCGTTCGCGCTGTTGAGATTTTATGTCGAGAAATCCCAGTACATTTCGAACATTATGGACAACTGATGGTGCGTTACAGATTGTTAAAGCCACGTGCTCAGTTTTACTGAGGCAAGTACATTACACAGCTCTTTTTAATGTAAATAGTACATTTTACAAAACGTAAAATAATACTACAGCTCCCATTGGGATTCATCGGTGTAGAATAAAATAAGCGCTATCGCGCAGCTTGGGTCTTTTCATACTCATTCTGAGAAAGCGCGGTTGTGCTGTTTGGGATTCTTCGACAGTGTTTTTCAATACCCCCTGGGACTCAAATGGTTAAATAGACGTCTGAGTGTATATGCAGGGCCTGGATGGGGAAAAAGATACTAGTGAAAGAGGTGTAAAAATATCAAATTTTACTATTTAAGACACATTCCTGTCTCAAACCTTAACATAAATGTGAAAACTGACATTAAACATACAGAGTACAAAATAAGGAAATAAAATACATTAAATAAAATACCAAATTCACATCCAATAACATTTCAGAAAATGTATCAAATTTTCTGTAACAAAAAAAATATTTTTAATTTTTCAAATTCGATCTAAATGCCGCACCGGGCAGGAGTCCGGCCCTAGAGTCGCCCCTGGTATATCATGGATTTTGTTGTCTATACAAATAACTATCATGCATGTGCGAAGGTATTTTAAAAAGTAAAGTAAAAAGGAATCCAGCACGAAAAAATTCCCCTGCGAATTAAATTCTGTCTATACAGCTGAAACAATCACAGCAATTGAACGCAGATGATAGACATAAGAGCTAGTTTGCGATAGCGAGCTGAAGTCTGGGTTAGAAGCTAAAAACATGGTCGGCGATTAAAAAAAATGTGTGAAGAAAGGGAGCTTCCCCAACCGATTCATCGACAATTTGTAAAAAATATGAAGCAAGTGTGCATTATCACGACAACAGGTGGTGTGGCTGTGTACAGAATTCGATAAAGAGATAATAAGAGACAAATAGAGCATTTCAATAGGTGTTATTGAAAAACCTTACCTACAGCCCGGACATATCCTATTTTTGAACCATTGAAGAAGCACGCAGTGATTCAACCCCTTGGCGATGATTTTTTTCTATGACGATTACAAAATGTTGGTGCACTGATGGAACAAATGCTACAACAATGATGGCTATATGGTAACCTAATATGTACCAGTACCTTGCTACATTGTGTACCTCTTTCAATTTATGAATAAAAAGGTCTTCCCTGAGGAGTTGGCTGTATATGTTTTTAGAAACTGCCATCATAATTAACAATGGAAAGTTTTTCATTTTGTCCCCGGTAGTTTCAAGCTGTTTCATTTGAAGCGAGTAGTGGTTTTAGTTTAAAGAAAATAGCTGAAATTATTAAGAACTGATTTTTTTTAATACTCCATAATATTAGTTGGTTTTAATTGATGTCATTCTAAAGTTATATCAGGATTGTTGGTGAAAGATTTCATTTAGAATCTTGGTCAAATGATGAAAATAACTGAACAGATTCGTCACTCTATTACACATAATGCCAAGTGAAAACTTTGAGATCATTATCCCAGTTTTCAGCAAGGTAAGGCACCTGAAGTGGCGCTTTTATCTGAAGGACAGAGCCCTCGACCTCTGGTTTCGTAAGAATGTAACATACTACTAGACCAAAATGATTACTTCAGTCTGGAGGCTGTTACTGGCTTATGTAGATAATACCGCTACACACTCCCCCATCAGCGAGTCGGTGGATAGGTGAACGAAAAATATAGTGGTTATGGCGAGCGTGTGAGTTGTGGCTGTTAAATGGAGGTGTTGCGTCAAGTGAGTCTGACGAGTTTTGTTTGCTGCATTAAGTGAGACTGACGAGTTCTTGGTTGCTATATTGGCAGGTACACGGCGCCCCAACAGTTCAGAAGGTTATGCTTTTTCTATTCAGGCAGGGTCATCAATGAAGTGACGCTTTTATCCGAAGGACAGAGCCCTCGACCTCCGGTTTTGTAAGCATGTAACATACCACTAGATCAAGATGATCACTTCAGTTCGGGGTTGTTATTGGCTTATGTAGATAATACTGCTACACACTAAATCCATTACTTAACTCGTCTGTCACATATAACAAAATTTTCAATATATATTCCCAGCACCCTACTGCAGTCCTTTTACAATAATGAAAATGATTTTTCAAAGATAATGGAATGAATTATTCAGTAAAGATTATTATGACGAATATTTTGAATTTTTTCACAATTACATGTTGTAATTTTACTACAATGTTTTCACTTTGATTAGTTGTACATAGTTCATAAAACGTTTTTCATTGCATAAGCTGGGAAAATAATTCCCATTTCAAGTCTCCCCCCTCCCTTTTCATATAAAATTTATTTCCAGTAAAGCTTTAACAAGATAATTTTAAAAAGCATAATGGGAAAAAGTAAGCTATTCATATTAAAACTTTCTTGTCATAGAAAAAAAAATAATGGAATAAATTTTTAAATTTTAATATTATATTCTTTTTTTAATTTTATACTTAAAAGTCTATGATCATAAAAGTTCAACATATAATTTTTTTTAATGAAAAACACTATAAGCTTTTCAAGTATCATTCAAATACCTAGACTAAATTTTTGATGCATAAATTAAAATGTATGGTGTGTGAATATTTATTTACATATAAGCTTGATTTACATATTTAAATAAAATTTATCTATGCATATTTACATACAATATTGTTCAGTTTTATTTAATAAATTTATGCTACAAATCTTTACACACAATATGAAGTCTTTACATGAGAAATTGATATTGAAAAATGTAACAATTTGAGCTTTTGGAAAAAAAAAGGGGGGGGGAGAAGAAATTTGGCATACTGATCAGAATAGTTTATAGTTTTTGCCTCTAGTGGTTTATATGCTATTGTATACATATTCCTGGAGATATGTGGAAGTTTCCCAGAGGGTACATAAGCAGTTAAGAACAAATAATATTGAAGAACAAATCCTATCTTTTTTTATCTTGGAAGCACATTTGATTTCCAAAGCAAAAAACAGTTTGATGACAATTACAGATATATACAACATAAAAAATAATGTATATTATTCTTTCAAATTATATTTCATGTAACAAAATCAGAAAAATGGAAATTTAATCATTTTTTAAGGTACTAAATGACTACTGGTGGGAAGAGGAAGAGCAACCAATACTGAATGAAGAAGACCTTCCTCTGCACATGGCCAGCCACTACCTGGACCTACTGCCTAATGATCAATATGCTATGTATAACCTCTTCATTGATAATGTGGAAAGGAATGAATCCAATCTTTTATTAGATGCCGTTCTCTGACAAAATAGTGATTTTCTGGATGAAGTTTGTGAATAGAAAGACTTACAAGTGTTTACTATGATGTATTTATTAAGATGGAATGTATAAGCTGAAAATAAATTTTAATCTTAAAGATATGCAGTTGAATTTTGTTTACTAGCAGTACAAACAGTACTAAGACAGTAGAGACACTATTTAGTAATTAATATTGTCAATATGAAATGTAACAAGTAGATACCAAAAACAATGAAACATTATAAAATAAAAAAGGATATTAAAAAACAGTAAATAACACTTTAAAAGAAATTTTGGAAAATTCAAATTTTAGATATAAAGTACGAGCTTCTTTTTATACCAGAATTTCAACATATATATATATATATATTGTTACGAATTTAGTCTTATTTTTATTGTTTCTACTCATTTGTGTTCATTTTTACAGTTTAATTTGTCGTATCTAATGTGATTTCAACCCTGTTTACCTGTAATATCATTTCCACTGCATTGCACGATGCTTTAACATTGGTTTAAATGGTAAACTCGCCAAATATTGCAGCTAGCGCCAAGTTGGCGACGGATTTGGCGACTGAATTTTTGGCGCCAAATTTGGCGATAAGCTTGGCGACCATGGAAACCCTGCTCCTAATAACCCTGTCTGGCAACCCTATCGCGGTATTGTAACACTATTGTATTGAATGTATTACTGTATTGAGCTTTTCCAATTTTGCTAGACCTTTCTATTTCTCGAAATTCTGGCAAGTGCAAGAGGTTTCTGAAAAGGTATAAAAGGGCCCGGACCGGCTAGTCAGTTAGTCAGATCTCAGCTTTCATGCATGATACCTTCTGCTAATATAGTGCGTGTGTTTTGCTTTTATTGAGTTATTATTTTTGTGCTGAGTGTTTACTATTGCTTTTGTTAGTGTATTACATCTGTGTTATCAGTATTTTCATCGATTGTACGTGACTTTCTCGAACTGTTCTACAATTTGTGGAGGACTGTTTTGGCAAAGAATAAAATTGTTTTGGATCCCGCTCTTCGGCTTCAATCATTTCGAACCCCCGAAAACGCAACAATATATATATATAGATATATTAGTGTATGTGTGTGATATGGTAATATCTGTTTTAATTTTCCTGCAGTGCCTTGTAAGATATACAGATAAGAGACAGTCCAAGAATTTTTTGAAAATTTTTTCTAACCAAAGACAGACTTCCTAATCATTTTAATATATTTTTTTAAAATCCTGTCAGCTAGGTACTTGCAATCATTTGTGTATATCTGAAACCATTTGCACCATAATAATTGTAAATATTTTTCCTATTAAATGTTATTTGTGTAAGTCTTCTCTAAACTAAATCCTGAATATATAGATATATATACAATTACAAAATAGTTTATATGATAAAGATTATTCAAGAGAAAAATGAGGATGCATAAATTAATGTAGAGAACATAACTTTTTCTTTTGTTTTAAGTTTTAAAAAATAAAATTCATACTAATATGTAAAAACACTCTTTCCTTTTATATGTGTATAGCTCTTGGTATATATAATCAAAATAAAAATAGTGTAAATTTTAATGCATACTCTCTTTCCACAAATAAAAAAACCCTTTTAATTTGAGGTGGAGATTTATATTCGAGATTAAATGAATACTTACTTTCAAAACACAATTTTGTGAAAAAGATACAAAAAGAAGTTTACTTATGAAATTCAATATGTTTAAACAAGAATAAAGTATCCAATTACAACATCAAAATTGTATGAAAACAAGAAATCATGAATGTCATATAAAGAAGAGGAATATATTCCAGAGAGAAGGCAGTTGAAAAATATGACTCATAATTCAAATAAGTTTTAAGAGTGAGAGAGAAATTTACTTTTTTAGAAATATCTCAGATATTTTACAACAGTTCAAAAATTTAACTAGAGTCACTCTCTCTAGAATTAAAAACTTCATTTGATTAATAGAGCAAAATTATTTCGAAATTTTATAATATTTAATATATACACAGTCAGACCTCCATTTTACGAACCTCTATTTCACGAATCTTTTCATTTTACAAACTATTTCCTGGAACCAAGGACATAAAGTATTTTGAAAATAAGTCTCTATTATTTAATGAATTTTCCACATATTGAACTTTTTTTCAGGATTTAGCAACTTCGTTAAACAGAGGTTCGACAGTATTCAGATAATTTTTACTATGCTAAAGTTAACAAGTAACAATATAATAGAAACACTTGTAATCAAATCAGATATAGTTCCTCAATTTGTATAACAGGTTTGATTCTTTCAATACCATTTATTTGGAAGATGAAAGAAGGAAGATTCCTTAGATTAAAGCTTTTTTTTACTGATTGCGCATTATAAAATAGAAAAGCAAAAATTTCTTTATTGAAAACTAATGAATATGTAATGAATGCAATTTTTTAAAGAGAAATTCTATTTATATAAGTTCATCATAGTAGAATATTCTATAATTTAGAATAATATAACAAATAGAATATTAAAACAATTTTTTAAAATTCTTTGATTAACTATCTTTTAAAATTATATTTTATGTTTATTACCCAATATTAAAAAAGAACAGAAAATATTAAATTTGACTTTATTTTTTTTAAATATATATATAAATAGATACAGTATGTTTAACATGAATGAAAAAAATTATATACTTGTTGCGCACTACTTGCACCAATAATTTTAGTTAGTTCTTCCAAACTTGCATTGCAGATATTAATTAAACCTGTAAAGATAAACATTCTAAAAAACTAGCTACTTAATTACTTTTAAACTATAATAAAAAAATACGAAATCACTTGCAACAATTTTTAAAAAATTAGTAAAATAAAAATTTCCAAATTCTTCATGTGACATCATAGTTATTAAAATGCTTTATTACTATACACAACTATCACAAGCTAAAATTATAAGTAACATGAGTATTTTAAATACTTTGCCAATATATATTCCTTATATATATTACCTTTAAAGTGTATATATATATATATATATATAATTCAGTTATTTCATAGAAAAACTAGGTATTTCATGAAATAACTAGACAAGTCAGTTAAAGTATACAATAGATGAAAAATTTCATACATTACCTAGTTATTCTATGAAATAACTAATGAAAAACATCAAAGTTAAAAATAAACAATTTCAAAGTTATTTTATAAATTAACTGATCATAAATGTCTAAAATCTCTAAAAATATACATTTTATGCCTATTGCAGATGATTAATTGAAAAATAATAAAGAAAAAAAAAGAATATGCTGCAGAAATAGTTATATTTCAATATTATCAAAAAAAAAAAAAACATGCTGGAAAGAAGAACTGTAGCTTCACAAAAACATTTTCAAACAAAAAGTGTAAGAGAATATTAATTTAAATTTTATGAAATATTTTTATTTTACTTTTTGATTAGTTGTCAGAGCAAGGATTGCTGTGATGACTCTATGAATTGTACTGCATATTAGTTTTGAAACAAGCACACTTTTTACAATTACACATTTTTTTACACAAGCAGTTTTTAAATCTTTGATCAGTGTCACAACTTTGAGCTGTGGCAATAGATCAAAGTGTAGCATCAATATTTGAAACCTTCAATGGATATTAATTTTCGCTCACATATACTGATCTAAGATCTAGAGTACAATCATTTTATTCGGCCATCTCTTGGTCCTAATCGAAAAAATTCTTCCTCAAAGCAGCTATAGGCTGTTCAAAACTGACTAAAAGCAGGTAGAATCAGTTTGAAGAACTTCCAAGTGCCGCATTTCATACTTTAATGATAAAGTAATCTTTATTCTATAGAATACATAGTTAAATTGTAGAATTCGATAATTTTACATATTTCATGAAATATCTAGTTATTCTATGAAATAATGGATTTAACACTTTGACAATAACATATATATGTTTGGATTATTCTTCAGACGTTAATACAATATCAGAAGATAAAAAAAAAAAAAAAAAAAAAAAAAAAAAACAGAATGAAGTAACACAATAAAAGATCAAAATTTACACCAGGACTTATTAGTATTCTGAAGGACATTTGGTACTGTTAAATACTACATATTCCAGTGTATAAAGCAAATGTACAAGGTGTGATACAAAAAAAATGAGACTAAGTGTGTAGCTTAAAAAAAGAGTGGAGTTGGCCACATCTGTTTTGGTGACATTATCCCATACACCTTTATCCATGTAGCCAGTTTCACCTAAATTGATCGGGCCAGTTGGGAGTAATTATTGTGCTGTTGAGTGAACACATGCAACTGCATTCTGCTGGAAAAATGTTGAATCAACATCGTTTCTTGTGAAACTTAAGAAATTAACCATGAAAAAATTTCAAATATTAACCGAGGCTAATGGAGAGGAAACTTTGTCTCATGCACGTGTGTCATGGTCAGTGTGAAAGACGATGAAAATGTTAGGGGCCCAAGGTCACCAATTACAGACCAAAACATTGTCAAAACTCATGATATGAGTGGGTTCTCATTTAAATCAAAGCTCAGACTGTTAATCAACACTACTAAATTGAAGTACTAAAAAGACTTTGTGAAAAATTAGGAAAAAAAGGCCAGTGTTGTGGAGCGATAGATGGCTGTTGCACCAAAAGACAATGCACCCGCTCACATGGCCCTATCTGTCAAGAGTTTTGGACCAGAAAAAATATTACTGTAATTATTTACCTGATTTAGCCCCATGCAACTTTTTTTTATTTCTAATAGTGAAAACTTGCTTAAAGGGGGACCCATTTCACCTCAGTGAAGAAATTCAGGCAAAAACAGAGAATCTCCTGAAGGGATATTCCAAAAATACCAGCAAAAACACAAAATCCTTTTTAGTTCTCAATTTACTTTGTAAGTAATTAATAACAAACTTAATTTTCATGCTATAATAAATTTTCTTTTTCAAATTGATCAGATTATATCTTATTCTGATTTTCATAATACACTATCTGGCCAAAAGTATCCGGACACCCCTTAAAAAAGTGGTTCTGGCAAGTGACGCAATTTGATACGTAATTGAAAGCTGTAAAAGTGTTGGTATTGGTTTGTCAGATTGTATTTATGTGTTTGTGAGGCAATGAGTAAGTAAAAGGAGCTTAGTGAGTTTGATTGTGGCAGTATAGTGAGATGCCACCTTTGTGGGAAATCAGTTCAATGGAAGATTGGGAAATCAATGGAAGATTGCGGACATTCTACAGAAGCCTAAATCCACTGTGAGTGATGTAATTGTGAAGTGGAAACGTCGAGGCATTGAAACGGCAGAAAAATGAACCGGTAGGCTGAAAATACTTGGTGAACGCAGCCGCAGAACTCTGAAAAGGGTAGTGAAACAAAATTGCAAGTCCTCATTGGTGGAAATTTCTCAGGAGTTCCAAAGTTCATAAGGAATTAGTGTTAGCAGCAGAATTGTCCGTCGAGAGTTAAAAAACTTGGGATTCTATGATCGTGCAGCTGCTCACAAGCCAAACATCACTCCACAGAATGCAAAGCATCGATTGCAATGGTGTAGAGCTCACCGTCATTGGACTGTGGACATGTGGTAAACTGTTCTTTGGAGTGATGAATCTCGCTATACAGTCTCACTTTACGTTTACGGATGAACGCGTCTGGGTTTGGCGGATGCCCGGTAAATGTTTCATTAGTGACTGCATTGTGCCAACTGTTAAGTTTGGTGGTGGAAGCATAATGGTGTGGGGGTATTTCTCGTGGTTTGGCCTGGGTCTGTTAGTTCCTGTGATTGGAAACGTGAACTCTGAGATGTATGTGGACATTCTGGACAAGGCTGCACTCCCAACTCTATGGCAATATTTCGGGGATGGCCCATATCTCTTCCTGCAGGATAACTGCTCCATTCACACATCGAGGCTTGCACAGGCGTGGTTCGATGAAATGAGTGTTCAAAAACTAGACTGGTCTTCTCAGAGCCCCGATCTAAATCCCATAGAACACCTTTGGGATGAATTAGAGCGCAGATTACGTAGCCAGCCAAATTGACCATCCTCACTGCAAGCTCTCACTTCAGCTGTGATGGACACCTGGAAGGCAGTTCCTATGGTCACTATCAAAAATTGGTGGAAAGTCTTCCTAAATGTATGCAGGCTGTCATCCATGTAAAAGAGGGACCAACATCATATTAATATGTGCCTCAGGATGCTCTAAGTCCATACCAGAGGGTGTCCGGATACTTTTGGCCAGATAGTGTATTTTTAACGTATCTTTAAAATAAAATACTTACTTTTGTATTTTAATAGCAATGCTTGAGCTTTAGTTTCACCTAAAGATGGTACAGTAAGAAGTGTTTTAAGAAGATAAGTCTCTAAAGGTGGAACACGAGGTTTTAACATAAAAGGATTGGATTTATCTTCACTTCCCATACGAACCTACAGAAAAATCGATAAAAATATAATTAGTTTATTAAATTTAAGCAATTTCTATTGATAATGTACACTACTTAATACATAACACACAGTTGATGATACATTCCTATTAAAGCATTCCATTCAACAAAGGTAGGGTTTAGAGGTTCAATCCCCTCTCCCACAGACCAACAGATTTTTAGTTTTTAGCATAAATATTACGGCTCAGCACTTTTGTGTGTGTCTATGTTTTATTTTAAACATAACCCTTCCTCTGTAACAGAAGTCTGCACTAATCATGCATTCTGTTAGTTTCAAGGATTGTCTTTTAAATTAAAAAAAACTCAGGCCACTACTTTAGAAATTAAATATACTCCATAAAAAAAACCCATGTTTTTGTTTGCATATTTAGTTGGTACGAAAGTGTAATTTAAAAATGTATTGCAATAAAATCTTGGAAAAAAGTAATGCTTTGAAATAAAATCCCTTACATTCTTAATCCACTATTGGTAACTAAACAGCTGCTAAATCTTTTAAAAAAAATTTATGTCTAAGAATTATTTATTTCAAGGAAACAAAATGAGTTCCAACAATACAAAATAATATATAACTTATGATCAAAGAAAATGAGACATTAACACTTTTAGTATTGATAATTAATTGTATTAATTCTGTTTAGACCATTAATTTGTGAGCTACCTAAAGCTACTTGAACAAACTACCCATTTGACAAATATTCTTGAAATACTTTTCTATTAACAAGTTAACAGTCAAAGCATGTATTTCATACTACAACCAATATTATACATTTAAGTTTTAAATTTTTTTTTAGCATTAATGATTTTTCTTTAGCATATAGCTTATTTTATTACCAAAAAGAAAAACAATTTGATTTATATACTATTATTAAAAATGTAATATAATTTATGTGCCTCTTGTATAAAATTCCTCTTCATATATATTGATACAAAATTATATTTCAACAATTGGTAGACATTATCACGTTCATGGACAAAATTTTCATGCATGAAATACTATTCAAATAGTTTAGGTACCCAAGCAAATAGCAAAACATTGTCACCCTATTGCAGTGGGGTCAAACTCCAACAAACATTTTTGTGGTCTAGTCAATATATTGGCACATAATAATACACACACACACACAAAAAAACTGATGCAGAATGAAAATAAGATAGATAGAATTCACTAAATGTCTTTTTTTAGCTATTATCAAACAAAATGCATAAACGTATTCATTTTTTGAACCTTAAAAACATGCAGCACTCAATATAAAATAGAGCTTGTGGCCCATAATATCACACGAGTCTGACATGCCTGCCCTATGGCAACCTAGGAGTCCATGAAAGTGTTAATATACTATAACTATTTTCTTTCAAATTACATAAGTATGTACTTTTATATTTGGTGATGAATGCTAATACTTTAATAGAAAAATATATTTTCCAATTATTTTAAACCATGTAATAGAGTACAAAATGTAACATTTTTATGTATTAAAAAAAAAGATATACCATAGCAACAAGTGCTTGGCAGCATTCATCGGGTCCAGAAACAGGTACAATTCCTAAACCAAGTTCAATAACAGCAAATTTTTGAAAACTACCAAAATATTGATTACTTATAGATGTTTTTTCTACTATTACAGCATTTTTTTCATAATTAGCCTGAAAGTAAAAATAAGTTACAAATCAAATAAGGCATTTAAAATGAATAAATAAAGTTATTTTGCAAGTATTTTATTGATATCAAAACCAAAATAAAATCATTGAAACTTATGAAAACTTCCTTTACTTGAACACTACTTATCTTACTTTTTAATCAGTCACACATAGTTGGATAAAATCCTAGGAGAGCCCACACCTTTGGTGACAAACCGAAAAAGCGCCAAGCCAGAACGAGATGGTGTCAAGTAAATATAGTGGGACAAGATGGATGCGTAATGAAAATATATGAAAGCAATACAGAAATTAATCAAATATATTTAAGATGAAATTAAAAAACAGCACTTACTTTCTTACTGCTGATCTTTTCCTGAGTGAAGGGTACAGCATGACAGTAAATTTTTAAAAAAGCTTTGAAGGCCTTATCGCTACGCAAATGACCATGGGAGCGCCGCCATATATATTCTGCGAGGTAATGGTCGAACATACCCATTTGACATCTCCGTTCAAATCCATCCAAAACAGCACTCTTTCATTCGTATAATCCCATTCGCTCATTACATTTAGAACATTTATAATTAAAAACAATCTATTATTCCATCCTTCATACACCATCCAATCAATTTTTTCTTACATTTCGCATTCAACAAAGTAAAATATTCGAAGGTATATTCACTCACACACGTGCCATACTTCCAGCCCAGTGCCAACAACAAAATGACGAAATTCAAAATGCCCGCCGACATAATATGAAAATTCCAGAAATAGTTAGGTTTACCATATCTAAAGTATCAAAGTAGGGTTACCAAGATGGCGCAATTATCGCCAACCAAAATAATTCACGCCAAGGGTGTGGGCTCTTCTAGGACTGAACCAAACAGGGAGCCAATTTTATAATTCTGAAAGCTAGCAATTGCAACAAAACTTCAATTTCATGGTTTATTTTGTATAGGAATCTTGAATGAGATATAAAAATTATTTTAAGTAATATATCAATTAGCCATATTTAAGACAGAAAAATTTATATATTATGTTAAACAGATAATTTTTATCCATGGAAAAAAATCTGTAAATGATTTTTCTGCAGGAAATAATAAAATAATAAATGAAGCACACCTGCCTTTTTCAACTTAGCAAGATTTCTTCGATAATTAATTCCAGCAACTAAGTCAGCTTCGGTTACAAAGATTACAGCAAATTCAGTAGAAGGATAAAAATCGATAAAGTCCATAGAATCTATCATTATGGTTTGCACTCTGCCTATAAAAAATGATTTAATTAATTGAAACTTTTAAAAAAATTAAAATGTGCGTGGAAGTTCGAATATGAATTCCACTGTAACAAAGCAATCTTATTGCTAGTTGAAACCACTGTAAAATTAAAAATTATACATTTTAGTTCATACTTATACAACAAAAATACTTTAATGAAAATAGTAATAAAATAAAGCTCATACGATTTAAGAACGTAAACAATTCACTATTTTTCCATTTATCATTGACATAAATATGCCCGGGTGGTACTTGAGGACGATAAACTGTCTCCACCATATTATTGTTTAGTATTTCCTTCACAAATATTCTTAAATATATTCTCTGATTAGTTACTTTAAATTAACACAGTAAAACTGATTCATTGATTGAAATGCGTGGAGAAGAAGAGATTCAAGTAATGAAGCACATGTTGGATTCTTTGTTTATGTTTGTAACAGCTTCTTTTACTCTCCGAGTTATCGATAAGTAGTAGATTGCTATAAGTTATCGATAGCTAATATGTTTTAAAAAATTTTTCATTCAAGAAATATATCTATTTAAAAAATGTAATCATTTTGCACTTAGAAGGAAAAATAAATGTAATTTCTTAAGCTAGAATTTAAAATTCTATCAACAAGATTTTTGATGATACATCACGATTAAATTTATAAGCGATATAATATCGATTAAATTTGATCCTAAATAAAAACATTGAATCGGAAAGAGTAATGTGGGGGAAAATGTTGTTTGGGTTTTGAAAAAGATAAATTTGTAGAATAATGTTTGCTTTTAATTTGTTATCTCAGTATAATTGGACTGGAACTATCGCCTTGCAACTTTATTTGAAAATGCTTTGTACAAAGAAACGTATTAATTTCGTTAAAAATTGTTTATAACAAATCATTTTTGAAAAACCCGGCTTTTAAAATACTTGTCACAAAATGGTAAGCTTTATATATATACAGTGGGCCACAAAAGTGTTCGTACACTTGCAATTTCTTATAAAATTTAATGTTTTCGACTAATAAAAATCAATATATTGTGATTGTAATTATTTTATGATATATGCATCTTATTCTTAATGGAATGACATAATTAATTTTCTAAAAATAGTATAACTATTTTTTTAAATTAATAATTAAAAAGTCTCTCTAAAAAATTACGCCACAAAAGTCTTCGTACACTTAACGAAAATCTCAACTTAGCTTTAAATGTTGTATTTCTTTCTTAATTTAGTACTTAGTAGGGTATCTTTTAGTGTCCACAACTTTTAAGGGCCTTGGTATAGATTTAATCACTTTTTCGTAATTTCTGCATCGATTTTCCTCCATGCTTCTGTGATTAGTTTTTACTTCACATTTTGTGTTTGTCATGTTTTCTTTTTTTTACATCAAAATCTTACCAAATATGCTCTACTGGGCTAAATAAAGTGATTGAGGAGATGTTTTCATAATTTAGGGACAGTTATAGAGACACCAGTGGCGTACATCGAGAGCAGTGCACTTGGCGTCATTACTCTGTTAGAAAATTAAGTCGTCTCCAATATCCAAATTAAGGGCGGATAATTTAAAATTTCTCTTTAAAATATTTAAATAGAGCTCATGATTCACAGTACCATTAAAAAATACCAAATTACCTAATTCTGAGGCCAATTTACACCCCATGCCAGAACACTTCAATTCTGAAGCATGGAGGTGGAGAAGTTCTTGTTCCACATAAATTCATGGGATTGAACTCCTTACTTTTTCATTTACAAGCTATTATAGGCCCATCAGAACCAAAAATGTTGAATTATCTGCTATCCCAATCAATTTGCTGTCAATTTTGAATTTTCTGAAACTTAATCCCAAGAATCTAGTTGGATGAATAAAACATGCAGGTGGAAGTGTCCTGGCGTGGGGGTGTTAATCGGCCACAGAATCATGTAATTTGGTATTTTTTGTTAAAATTGTGAATCATGGGCTCTATTTAAATATTTTAAAGAAAAATTTTAAATTATCCGCGCTAAATTTGGATATTGGAAACGACTTCATTTTTTAACAGAGTAATGACGCCAACCGCACTGCTCTCAATGTACGCCACTGGTGTCTCTAAACCTGTCCCCAAATTATGAAAACATTTCCTTGATCACTTTATTTAGCCCAGTAGAAAATATTTGGTGAGATATTGATGTAAAAAAAAGAAAACATGACAAACACAAAATGTGAAGTAAAAACAATAATCACAGAAGAATGGAGGAAAATCGATGCAGAAATTACAAAAAACTGATTAAATCTACACGAAGATGCTTAAAAGTGGTTGTAGACACTAAAACCTATCCTACTAAGTACTAAATTAAGAAAGAAATACAATATTTAAAGCTAAGTTGAGATTTTTGTTAAGTGTACGAATACTTTTGTATGCGTAATTTTTTAGTAGCTGATTATTAATTTTAAAAAAAATAGTTACACTATTTTAAGAAATTAATTATGTCATTCCATTAATAAGTTACAGATATCATAAAAAATTACAATTACAATATATTAATTTTTATTTGTCAAACATTAAATTTTATAAGAAATTGCAAGTGTACGAATACTTTGTGGCCCACTGTACATATGTATAGATATATATCTATACTAATGCATTTGTTTGTATATATATACAAATTATTTTATTTTACACAATTTCATTATAGTAGTATTTAATTAAATGATGTGTAACTCGTGTGCTAAGAATACACTTCTATTTGTATCTTTTCTCAAAATTATGTTTCTATAATTGTTATACAAATACAGATTATTTTTTTAATCTAATATGTAAGACTACATTACCAATTGCATTGAATGTTATAAAAGAATTTGTGGAAGTCCTAGCTTAGCCCCCTAATTTTTTGGCCCAGAAATTTCGCCAAATGGTGCCCAAGAAAATCATGCATTATTGTAATCGTAGACCCCCAAAAAAAGAGATTTTCTCTTGGTAATAGGGCAAAGGCATGCACGTTTTTAAGTAGATTTTAATTGCTATCTTAAAAGAATGAATATTGAAACAATTTTGAAAATCTCTTACCTTATTTGGATTCGCAATACTTTTATGTACGTACGTATCATACTGTTGACCAGTTTTGGCTAATCAAAAGGCAAGAATGTTTGTAAATGAAAGTGCCTTTATGGCATGGAGGTACTCTAAATAGTCCTCTCATGAGGTTGATGGTAACAGAAGAGAGGTGGTAGACCCTTCCCCGACCCGACCCCCTGGGTGCTCTCCCGTCAAAATTTGGGTGAAATTGAGCCAACTTGTGCTGTCACCTGCATGATGCTCAAAGCTATGGCTAATGACATGTGTAAATTACTCACCCCTTACATCAATTAATTTCCTGCACCTCGATCCGACATTGTGAGACAGCATTAGAAACAAAAAAATTATTTAGTTATAAAATTTTTTATTTTGTCTTTAATGTCATAAAACCTGTAATCAAAATTTTATACAATTACTTTCCAATAATTTAGAACATATTCTAGGGCAAACATACAAATCCATACATATGAAAATATTAAAATATGTTTATTCATATGCAATTTTATTCAAGAAGAGAAAATTTTAAGCTGAATGAATCAGGGTATACTCAAGGGTAGGGTTTGGGGGTTCAAACCAATCCCATACACCAAGAGATTTTAACTGTTAGTATAAAGTTTATACCTCAGTGTGCTTTCTCGTGTACTTATTTTTTTTAAATGTAAACCCCTCTCTTAAAGTAGGCTGCTACTATCTGGTATTATGCTACTATCTGGTATTATGGCTAGTGACACTGACTGATGTGCCATAGGGGCTGGGTTCAATCCCAGAGGTGGCCGCGGTAGCTGAGTGGTATAGGTATCGGACTGTGCTTGCTTTTGTCACGGGTTCAAGCCCAGTACCACTAAAGACCCGCCGTGTAGGGCAGCGATGCACGTTAAATCTGTAGAGAGCTGAAACGTCCTCCCGTTGGTGTGGTGTGTAGTTAGGAGAGGTGCCAAATCAGGTGTCGTCCATGTCACTTGACCATGGTTCAAAATTACGTGGTCCGTGCGCTAAAAGCCTCGTGTAGCGAAACAAAAACGTTAATATTAATCAATCAATCAATCGAATCCCAGAGAAGGCATGGATGTTTGCAAATGATAAGTGCCTGTGGAGCACAGGGGTACTCTAGATAGCCATCGAGCTGCAAGTCCTCTCTCTCGACATCGATGGAAGAGAAAGAGAGGTGGGAGTCCCTGTTCTTCCTCAAAATTGGGGGGAGGGGGAACAGAGCCAAATCGTACTGTCACCCTAATGACAGGTGTACATCTAGCCTTTTGCCGTAATGAATTTCGTGGGCTTCGATCTGACACTGTCAGGCAGAGGTTATTGGCAACAACAACAAAAGTAGGCTATGTATGCCACTGAAATGACTGATCTCTTTTATTTTTGAAATAACAAACATTACTTTGAAAGACACCCTTTGTTTTAATAAGCATAATATATAATTATTAAGGGGACTTGGTACCACAAAAATAAGGGAATTATCGTTTTTTTTAAAAATTTAATTTTATTCTTTGTATTATCTTTTGATTGATATATCACTTTTGCATGTCAGAAAGTTAGAAGTTGGATAAACTTCATTTGAAAAATGTAAATTAACAAATTAGGCAATTCAACCATGTCTCCTTTTTAGAAAAAAGCGTTTTTGATAAAACGCCAACATAGACCAAAGGCCTCTGTGCCTATCTCATTTTACATGACCTTAGGCACTGGGGTGCATGAGCAGATGTTTCAGTCAAGTGGTGAGTCTGACGCAAAAACCCCAGTGTTTAGTTCCCAAGCAAGCCTGGTATTCATTTATTGACTCACTGAAGAGATGAAAGGCAGAGTTGACCTTGCCCAGCCTGAAATTTGAACTGGGACCTGTGGCGGGAAGTACAGATTGTGTAATAAAATAAAAAGCAAAATTTGTTAAATCTTATTCTTGTAAAAAAAATTGCTTTCCCATTTTTTATTTTTAAGATAACTTATTTGGATGCGGTTTAAGCATTTAGTATTTTAAATAATTTTTATACTATTTTTCAATATTTTATCTATTGTGGTAAATTGTACGGGGAGGACCATAGTAAATTTTAATCCTATGTAAAATATGATTTAATTCAATTATGCATTTTTAGTTTCATATGATTATATATATTATGATAAAGATATTTCGTTAGACATAACTTTTTTTAAAGTTCTTCATAATTTTTATTGTATTATGCTGCTTTTTCTGTTTTATTTTTTTAAATAGTTTTGATTTGTTTTTTATATCTTGTTTTGTGTTTTTAGATGAAATTTAGTGCTTTAAATGAGTCCTCCTTATCAGATGATAATGGGGATCCAGAATTGGCTTCTAGGGAGGCACAGGTAACTAGTTTTTCATTTGTAATTTGTTTTAAAACTTCCATTAATAAATTAACCCCATATATTATATTTTTTATAATATGATTGTGTGTGTGTGTGTGTGAACAACTGTAAACATCAATTATTAAACTAGATTCACAGTCCATAAATTTACTAAGTTTAGAAATAAAAGATTTGTAAATGATTTTTTTGCTTTTTTTCTTTCTATTTAATTCTATAGTAGTCAACTGCTGGTATTAATGCTTTCAAAAAGTGTTAGCATTGTATTGTCTATGAAATTGACTGTATGTCAAAAAAATTTTATGAGATTCTAGAAAAAGAGCCATCTTTCTCAATTTATTTTTTTCTTGTGTTTTTGAGAAAATCTCATCTAACCATGTATTTAGAAGGAGAATAGATTTCTAACCAGACTGATTCATACTATTCTGTATATTGATTATTTATTGGCAGAAATAGTACTAGTATCCTTTTTTTGAATAAAAGAAACATATTACAAAAATAGCTGCATATTTTCCCTTTAATCCCTTAACTGCCCTGGAAAAGTTACATGATTCACTACTTAGTGTCACCACTTTTCACTCAAGCATGTATTGTTATGCTATGTATTGAGGGAAAGAAAAAGCATAAATATCTAAATCCTTCTCAGAAATAAGTAAATCCTTCTCAAACACTATGAAGGATATTGCATTGCATTCCAAATCCTTTATAATAGTTTTATTCATAGTAGCACAATACAAAGGTTCGAACTTTGGAAAGGCATATATATATATATGCCAGGAGCAGTTAACACACCAGCTGAGCAAAGCATATACACACACTCGCAGCATGTAAGGAGATAAAATTATATTTATTTTTTAGAAGAATTACCTAGGACAAAATTTATGCCATTATTATATTTCTTTGCATTACATTATGCAAAAATTACTGATCGCATATATTAGTCAGAATGCAACATGATGCTGAATTTAATGCAATACTAAAATTTTCATAAGATATTTAGTAAGAAAATAATCTGAGTTTAATCAAACAATCCATTTTTCATGAAAGAATGCAAAGAAAATAAAATTCAGTCGACAAGGATTTATTTTACAACACTAGTTACATTCTTGGCAATAAAATTAAGTTACTAAAACAAAATTAGGTAATAATAGGAAAGTAACAATGTAAAGTTGTGTAAACGGAACATTCTCTCTATTATCTAGACATTTAATTTAATGAGTCAATTTTTTAACCAGAAATAATTAGTGAAAAAATATTGCATTATATTTAGCCTAATATGGTAGTTAATAATAAAAAATATTTTGCAATATATGTGATCCCAAATAAGGTATTGAAAATCTTAAGTTAAATGCCATTAATATAAGTAAAGAAATTCAAATGAATTTAAAAAAAAAATGTATTTAATTTTACAGGAGGAGGAAGCTTACTCTTTGTATCACTTAGCTTTAAAAAGGCAAAGTGAGGGAAAGATTGAAGAAGCTGAAAACATGTTAAAAGAAATTTTAGAAATGGAATTTTTAACTCAGGTTTGTATTTAGTTCTATATATTTTAATTTTTTGTTTAAGATTCAGATAATTTTTACATTTATCACTTGATATTTTTGGATCTTTAATGATTTAAGTTTTTATTCTCTCAATCCAGCATATCATAATATATATATATATATATATATATATATATATATATATATATATATATATATATATATATATATAATCTGTAATGAGGAGTACTTTTTGAAAATAGAACAATAATTTTATTTTTAACGTGTTATTTTTTTATATAGGCAAAAATTTTTTTGAGTTACCTGGTACTTGAATACATGAATGTACTAGTAAAAACAGATTTAAAACAGTTGCAATTAGAATTAATATGTTTATACCTAAAATCTTCTTTTTGTTAATATAGTTAACTGCTGAGAAATTATAATGTTCTCTTTCTTATTATGATTTCTTTTATTATTAGCTTTAAAACTCCAGTCAGTAAATTTTAGTCTAGTTGTTTGCCAAAAATTTAGAATTGCCATAATAGTAATGCTTTTCTTCTGTGAGCTAAAAATAAAGATATTTTTTATTATTAAAGAAAGAATATATATTTAGAAATATCTTAAAAATAATTTGCAAGACAAGTAGTTAATATAATTAACTGCTTAACATTAAAAATGCAAAAATCATCACATTTTTTAAATTTTATTATTAAATACAAGGAAACGAAACAAAACAAAATATGTTGGTCTTAAGTTGAATTTTTAATTCTTTGCAGGTGTAAAAAGCATTTAGTTTTAATGTTAGTTTACTATCCTGAGTTATCTTGGGCAAACAGAAGTTAAATATTAGTCTTTGTATAATAATTTTTGAAACAAGAGACAACACAAAGTGATACCTTACATTCTGTTCACTGGTATCTGGTCTCTATTCTTACTAGCTTACCTATGGAATCTCTTTTATGGGAACACAGAGTACGCTGTCTAGTTGGATTTGATTTATTTTTTCAGTAGCATGAATAACATCTGGAAAATGCCCTGAGGTTAACCTGAGTGGTTAAGGACTAATGCTGGGTCTTCCTGATGTTGCAAAAAACTCGCCACAATGATTTTCTGAAATTATTTTTTCAATCAGTTCCATTCTTAATTGTTTAGGTGATAGTGAACCTCCTGATTTACAGTATAAAATGTAGTCTACATACAGAAGAATCACTTCCACTAATTTCAGTGTCCACCTCTTCATAATCACTAACTGAAAAATCATCGCTTTCGCTATCTTGCATTGTTTCCACTATTTTACTTTTTTTTTCAACGGAACTATCCTTGTTTATATATGACTAATCCACAAGCCAATGTGTACTATACAATGGGGACAACATGTGACCTGTCCCACCAAAAGATCCGCAAAACCAAAGAAACTTTGGAAACTGCCAATTGAAGCTGAATATTACCTTTCATTTCCTCTAGGCCGAGTAAAACAGTAATAAAACAAATCGTACTGACAAATTCTGCTTCACCCAAGTTTTCTTGGGATAATAATTAACTGCAATATATACGAACCCAAGATAACTCGGGATAATCAGGCAAGCGGTTAAATTTTCAAAAATTATTTTAATTGATATTGTAAATTTTGTTAAACTTTTGAGAAATAAAATTAATACTTTATTAAAACAATATTAAGAGGAATATTTTAAAATATGATCTTATTTCATTGAAAATAATATTAATATTATTTAGGATTTTAAACTTTCATTTATATAATCCACTTTGTTAAATAAAAAAAATATTTGTTATAACTATTTTATCAAGAAAAAAAGTGCATATTTTCTCTTAAATTAATTGGAAATATAGGACAGGTTCTTCCCCCCATTACCTTGTGCACATTCTTTTTTTTTATACTTGATACAATGTTTTTATTTTCTTAGATTAATTTCAGTATATAGTTGAAATATTGTATATTCAAATTTTTATGTCATTGACGACTGGAAATAAAATTTTCAAGTACATAAATAACCAAAAGAGGATTATGTATTATTTAATGAAATATTTAATAAATTTTGTAGTTTATATTATATTTTTCAGACACAAATATCAACAAATGTTTTATAAATTATTTTATATGTATATATATTATTAACTTATTCTAATATCAATTTTCTTAGATCCAAGTTGATGAAGATGCCGATGAAGCTCCCTTACGTCCTGCTCTTACTTTGAAGTACCTTCTATATAAGAATTTAGCAAGTATATCCAATGGGAAAAAAGATTTCCGTGCTGCTGTGGAATATTTTCTAGAAGTAAGATTAGGGATATGTAGGAACAATGCATAGAAAAATGTAGAAATAAATCATTTTAAATTATGTCATTGTTTAATAATCTGGACAATATATTTTGGTCAAGAAATTCAAAGCTTCCAAAAGAATTTCAAAACTTAATATGAAAATGTTTGTTTTCTAAAGGAATTTGAAAGCATTGAATTTTCGATTATATAGTGTGGATTCTGGAAAATAATTTAATGTACTGAGATAAACTTTTCAATTTTTGAAAGATTGTAGGGATAAATTTTGAAGTATGACTAGTATTATCTTGAAGAAATTTCACTCTTTGAAAATTGTTGGAATAAAGAAATAGAATTTCTTCTGTAAATATCAGATGTTAAACATTATTTTGGTAGTATGAGAGTGGATTTTAGTATTTTTTTTCACTCTTATTTTAATTTTTTATTTTAAAAGAGACTTGTGACAGTCATAAAGCTTTTATTAAAATTTTCTTTGTTTTTAAAATTTAAGTGTAAACCTTTTTTTATAGTAAAAAGACATTTTTTGTTGCAGTTATTTTGGCAAATCCATGTTTCATCATGGGTAACAATTTATTTCCATTTATGTTCTACATAATGGTTTTGTGATACTTAACAAAATATCTTATATTGACTCGCATGTCTTGGCAAAAGGCAATGAACATTATGTTTTTATTTTGTTTAAACTGCAAGTCTTTGTTATTTTGTTTATTGCAACAGTTTGCAATTAGTTTTAGTGCTAATAAATTTCCTCTTGTTAGTTACCATTGACTTACTTCAGTTTAAAAACATTTGAAGCAGTGCATATCTTTTTTTGAGTGTTTATTTGAACTTTTTTGTTGAAGTAATAATGATGTGACTTATTATGACTTAGAAATTTCTATATTGTGGGTTTCATTAAGTTTTTTAATCATGAAATTATATGATATTCCTCCTCAGGAAATGCAAAAATGTGTCTTTTGATCCTTTGTTGAAGGAATAATACAATTGAAAAAATACTAGGCAATAATTTTAATTTCAAATAATTAACATTGCATGATTTTTTCTTCCAAATATTTGCATTTATTAAGTCCATGTTCTGCTAATGTGTGAACACCCTTTTTTTATTTTGTATTGGTGTAGTACTTTATACTGAATTACACCCATCTATGTTTGTACTCGAAAGCAATCACCTTGTTCATAAACTGTCTTATTTCTCTTTTCACATTCCTTTTGTATGAAAAATTATTTGAATTTAGACGTGTCTTCCAAAGATAAGAATGTATCCAAAGTCATCGCTTAATTCCCGCAAAGAAAGATTGTGTTAATGGCTTCATTACATGTCTACTTTTTTTTTCGTAAAAAAATTGTCAGTTTGGTGGCTTTGGGGTTAGTATGCTTGCTTCATAAGCTTAAGTCTATATGTTTGATCCTGGCTGAAGCCAATAGATTTTCTGGATGTAAAAATGGTAGGCATGCATGTCATATTATGTGGCATGTAAAAGATCATTTGAGTATCAATTTGGCTCTGGTACTCTTTGCAAAATTGAATCATGACAATATATTGCATCTGACAAAAACTTGAATAAATTCAAGCATCAAAAATTTGGCAGCAGGAGGTACTAATGAAATGGCTCTCACACTTGGGGAAGGGCTGTGGTAGCCCACTGGTTAAGGTATTGGATCATGGCAGGCATGTCATGAGTTCGAGCCCAGTACCACTAAAGACCTGCCATGTAGGGGAGCGATGCATGTTAAATCTGTCAAGAGCTCAAACGTCCTCCCGTTGGTGTGGTGTGGTAATTAGGAGAGGTGGTGCCAGCTCAGGTGTCATCCTCATCACTTGACCATGGTTCAAAATTAGAGGTCCGTTTTCAAAAGCCCTTGTGTAGCTGAACAGTTTGATGTTAATATTCACTCACTCACACTTGGGGACTTGCAGTGTTTACAAAGGCTATATTGCTAAAATGCAGCCCATTTGAAAGAAAGAAATATTTGTGCTGTTCTTAATAGTAAATCCAGAAAAAAAGGAAATAAAAGCTTGTTTCTTCCCCCATTTCCTAACATTTTATTTTGTTGTAATATTAACCAAAATACCTTTATCTATTAATGATGCTTAAAAATTTCAAATTCTCAAAGTACTTTATAATTTTTTTTCTTCTTTATTCATGCTTGTATTTCTTTTTTTTAAAGTATTTTTTAAATACTTGTGAATATTTGCTAGCAAATGCTTTGAATTTTTTAGGCTCTTGAAATTGATCCTACTGATGTTTTCATGTGGTATCAAATGGGAAAGGCATCTTTGAATATTTCCAACTATTCATTGGCTAGGCTGTGCTTTGAAGAAGTAAGTAAATTTTTTAAAATTATTTTCCCCCTATGTTTTAGATTTTTTCTGAAAGAAATATTTAAAATGTGTTGATCTTAATTTTAGGACATAATGTCTTGTTTTCTTTTTAGGGTTTAAAATGTAACCCAAATCATTGGCCATGTTTGGATAATGTTATTACTGTTATGTATACCCTTAATGATTATGCTAGTGAGTATAGGAAATCCATTTTCTTATTTTTGTGAAGCACTATTTTGATTTTTTTTTGAAATTTTGATGTAAAAATTATTTATTTTTAATAAATATATTATGATCAGCTTTTATAACTTTAATTTATTTCTTTAAAAAAATTTTTTAACTTAATGAATTAATACATTTTATTTTATTAGAAAACTTCCGTATGAAAACTATTTTTAAAAAAAGCAATTGGGCTTTTAAAATTGATTGATAATTTTTGTCCCATTTAGCTTTTCTGTATATTCTCATTAATAAAATGAAATTCATTTTATAATTTTGAGAATACAAGAAATTTTACTGTCATTCATAAGTTGTTACAAAACAATACCAATAAACAATTTTTTTTAATTAAATAAAACAAATCTTATGCCTTTCTGTGGTAGGATTTAATCTGAGGCTATGAATATATATAGTTATAGATATTTAGTTGCATATAGTGAAAAAATTGTTTTTGATCATTTATATTGTTCTTTACTTGTGCATTTATAGCTCCCTTCATTCAATATTTAAAAGTAATTCTCAATTAATGACTTTTTCATTGATAATTGTCAAGTATTTTAGTTTTATGTTGTGAATGTTTATTGAATTTTCATAACATTCATATGTCTCTATAATTTACAATAAATACATTTAATGGAATAAGTATAGTTTTTATTTCAAATTGTACTGTCTTAAGGCCTTTGTTAAATTACTTTGAACTGTATTTATTGTTATTTTTATTTAAATTTGTTTCATCCACACGATTACATTTTGTATCATTTATAAAATTGGAATTCTATTGAAGCTTTTGTGTTTTTTTTAACGAAATGTTTTAAAATCTATGTATAGTTGTGTAGATTTGATAAAAATTTCTTTTATCTCTTAGATTGCTTGTATTATATATCCAGAGCTTTGGAACGAGAATGCTATTATCTAAAAGGACTTGCATTCAAGGATGAGATTTATAGGGAAGATCCTAGCTTAAAATCTTTCTGTGAAGGCTATTTTATAAAATGGTGTGTTTAAGATTTTCAAATAAATAAATATTTGTCAATTTCTGCATTTCAAATTATTTTTGAGTAGTGTTCATTTCTTTTTAAAATGTCCAAGGCTTGTTTATGTTAGCACTGTATCCAGTTCATATTTTCATTTCTTAAAGTATTAATTATGCTTATTTTAGAAATAAATTGTGTAATTATCTTTTTCTATTGTAAAAATCAAATTTTTTAAAAATTTTAATTAACCCAATTTTTTTGTTATATGAAGGAAAATGTGTTGTTTATATATAAAAATATTTTATTGGATTGGAGTATTTTTTTAAGAGTAACCTAACCTCTTCATTGTTTAAATTGTTCTTTGCAAACTTTAAATAAAAAAAATTCAATTTATTGGGTTTGAAATCATAAGTGGGATACTATTTCAGTAACCAACCTCATCATTTGCTTGTGGTATAATTCCTATTTTTTTTATAGTTTATTTTTTAATTATATTTTCATTTTATAATGTTTGTCATATAAGTTTAAAATAATTTTATGTTATTTGAAATCAATTTTTTTTTTAAAGTTCTTATATATTATTTATTTTTTTATTCTATTTACTTAATTTATACAGCTGATTATATATGTTTGTAAATGTTGTGTTAGAATAATTTCTTATTAAAAGTATTTCATTAAAATTGAATAATTTGACACTCTCATTGTAAGTGAATATATGATATGAGATTTGTTGCATATTTACCATAAAATCCGTTGTATAATGCATACCTATACTTTCTGGCCGCAATTTTTAGGTATATTCGGCATGTAACGTGCACCCCCTTTCTTATGAAGAAACTGAAATGTAAGCTTGTACTACTCTTATATTTGGAAGTCATTTATGTGAGGTATTATTTCAAGCTTTGGAAAAAAAATAGTATACTTCTAGAATTACAACCCTTTAAGTTTATAAGGAATGTCACATTTCTTTTAAATAAATTGTATTTCAATATTTGTAGAAGGCTTAATTTTTTTTTATGCTAATCTTTTTTTGTTTTGTTTTTAAAGCTCTCATTTTTATTCCTGGTGAATTATTCCAGAGCACCTGTAAATTTTGATCTTATTTTTTGGGTTCAAAGTTCGCATTATACGCCGGATTTTACGGTATATTCTTATGTGTTGCAAAATGTTCTTATATGCTACATATTCAGTCTTTAAAATATTAATAATTTCTGATGTTATTGGTTTATTTTAATATTTCTCTTACTAAACTGTGTATTCATATATTAAATTTACTGCAGTAGAAAAACTAAGAATTTCAAATGTCATATCTTAATTACTTTCATCAATGTTTTTATTGTGTTTTTTAGTGATTCTTCTATTCATTCTGCTGAGTATGATCAAGAAGAAGCAAGAAAGGTTATATATATTTACTTGTACAAATTTTAGGAAATTTCTGAATTATATGTTACAAAAATTATATTTAGTTATTTTTGAAAAAAATTATATACTTTAATGTTTGTATCAAATAAAACAAAAAGTTATTGCTCCTTAAATCAAAATTTCAAGTATATACTAAAATGCTAAAAATTTTATTGTAAAAGAAAAAAGCATGTAAATTTTAATCATGTCTTTCTTAAACTGAGACAAAGGAATTTTTAGGTATTATTTATAATTTATCTTATATTTATTCAATTCCTACTATTAGTTCACACTCTATATATTTATTTATCTTGTTCAAATTTTCAGTCATTAATAAAATACATTTTAAAGTGCTGAATTGAACTGAAATTTTCTATGCTCAATTGTTTTAGGTGATAATATGATAGTTTAATTTAATTAATTAAAATCAATTGACGGAAACTAATTATTCAAAGAACTACAAATACAACCACGTTGGCATCATTTTTGGCGACTTGAGTCAAAACTTTACGTTTTTTTTCTCACATTTTAAAGCACTCATTTGAGCTGAATTTTTCCATACATGAGTGTTTTGGGTGACAATATGATCATTTAATTATAATTAATAAAAATTAATTGACTGAAACTAATTATTTAAGGAATTATAGGTACAGTCACGTTGGCTTCACTTTTATCGACTTTGGTCAAAACTGTAAAAGATTTTTTTTCTCATGTTTTAAAGCATCCAGTTGAACTGAAATTTTATATGCACCATTGTTTGGGATAACAATACTTTAATTATAATTAATAGAAATTAATTACCCCGTAATATTGTGATTCTGATATATGTATATACATATTTATATTAATTGTAATTATTTGATAAAAAGTAACTATAAAATAAAAATTTTCTTTGTTATTTCTTAGTAGGAATTGATGTAAATATTTTTTATATTATTTGTTTATTATAGTTAATACAAGAGTCTTTAGATATGAGAGTTAAAAAGCAATCATTTTACAAACCCACTCCTCTACCTGTTTTAAGCCTGTCCCTACCAATAAGGGAAAATACGTAAGTCAATGTACTATGATATGTATAATTTTAAAATTATCTGAAATTTTCATTTAAATAGTAGTAATAACTAAATTTATTTTGCTTTAGATGGAAGAGTATAGGTGAAAGTCTTATCAATACATACAACTGTATAGCAAATGCCAATCCATCTGTTGTAAGTTTCATTTAATTTAGTTATATGCTGTATAAAGTATTTTTAAACTGTAAGAGTAATATATCGGGTTGGCAAGAAAGTAGTTTTGGTTTTTTAGTATGAAATTTTTCTGCACAAAAAAATTAACTTTAATATGTCAAATATCTTCCATTCTGTTCAATTACCTGTTGCCATTTTTTCTGATAATTTTATGAATTCTCTCTCATTGAGTTTCTAGTCCTTATCAGCAAAAAAATTCGGCCAAGTGAAATTTGAGGTCATCATTATTATTTAAATTTTTACGTCCTAAAAATTTTTGTAAAATTCAAAATAAATGATGATTAGATGGTGCAAGGTCAGGACTATATATATATATATATATATATATACGGAGGATGCGACAACACTTCCCTACAAAGTTCAAATAATTTTGTATGTCTTGATAAAGATTATGTTAAAGATGCATCAAACTTGGAACAGGATCTTTTTGATTAATGTTATTGCAGGCATTCTACTATTCATTCCTGACGTTGCACCATCAAATAAGCGTTCATATTGAAGTTTACAAAATTTTTTGAATGGTAAAAATTTCAATTATAATGATGACCTCAAATCACACTTGGTTGAGTTTTTACTGATAAGGACTAGAAACTATGAGCTTGGAATCATGAAGTTGCCAGAATAATGGCAACAGGTAATCAAACAGAATATAGAAGATATTTGACTGATTAAAGCTTATTTTTAGTATAGAAAAATTTTGCACTTAAAAAACTGAAATTACTTTCTTGCAAACAAAATAAATAATGTAAATAAATTTTTATTTATAAATAAAACAACATGCTGTATATTTTCAGTCTTTTAGTTGCAAAATTGATTTATCGCCATATGTAGAAGGTACTAGTAAAGGACAGGATGATAAATTTCCTTCACCTTCTCCTGTGTCTTCATTATCTGAAGCCTGTAGTAGTAACTCAGCTGCAGCTCCATTTCATGGATCTAATGTACATAAATCTGATGGCTTGCTTCAGCTTGCTACTCTGCCACCTAATGATAACCGAAATAGGAGAAATTCAGTTGTAGGTAAGGATTTTATATATGTACAAGTTAATTTCTTTTTCTATATTTTGTATGGCTGCTGCATGCATACCAAGTTGTTTTAGTGCAAATTTTCAACTAAACATTGAGTAAAAAATATGTAAATTGATAGTTTTATGGATTGAAATTTTAGAGTAAAAAAAATAATAACTTGTGTAAACTTGAAAAAATTTGTTCTTTTTTTTATGAATAATTGGTAGATATTAAACTTTACATGTTAGAAGTGATTATATATTTTTCTTTTTTGTTGTATATTTTATTTTTCTATAACTCTTTGTGTGTGTGTGTGCATGTGTGTGTTTCAAAATTGGTTGTGTTTTACTATTTAAGAAATATCTGAGTTGTAATAATTATGGAAATTTTATATTTGTTCTCTCTTTAACTTTTGTTGAGAATGTTTTCAAGCCCTTCCTTAAAATGTAAAATAATTTTTCTTAAAAAAAATATAGTATATGGAATAATGCTATATTTACTCATTTTTGTGTAAAAAAATTCTTATTGTTCATGAATTGGAATACATATATATACTAGCTGAATATAGCCCGGCATTGCACAGGCTTCTTCAAGTGTACAGCTTTATGCCTTGAAAGTGTCAGCACTTCTGTGGTTTCTATATTAATGTCATTGAAATATTCTTTTTCAAAGTTTCTTCCATCTCTCTGTCCTGTCAGGCGGGTCTGTTTTTTTGCCACTTAACTCGGCGTTGCAAGGGCTTTTTTTGTGGGTAAAATTTTATCACCATGGAAATTTTCCCTTTCTCTCTGGACGCAAGTATTTCTGTGTGTGTCTGTTACTGAGCGATGTGAGTGATTTCTATATTTATGTCATTTAAATCACTTTTTCAGAAATTTCTTCCACTTTTTGTTGTCAAACAGATTTCTTTTCCCTCCCTTCAGCCAAGCATTGTATGGGTTTTTTCAAGTATAAAACCCCCTTTTTTCACCGAGGGATAAGATTTTTTTTTTTTTCCAAATTTCTTTTTTTGATTAAACATTTACAAAACTAATCCAATTTTGTTCTCAAGAAAACAGACATTGTACGAATTTATTATTAAATAAATAATTTAGTAATGAATAATAAAACACAATATAACTTTAATTCTTAAAAAAATTATTAATTTTTATCAATTTTCGTTAAATAATGAATCAAAAAATGTCTACCATTAGCTATGAAATGACTGCTTTTATCTGGATGTTTGATTTTTTGATTAACTATATCTAACTGTGAAAAAAAACTATGGGGGGGGGCCTAAAAATTCGTTTACATTCCTTGTATAAATAAAGATTTAAAAGGAAATAGTACTATTTAATAAAAACAGGGCAACATTTTCTTATATTTTAAGGTTTTTTAGTAAATTATTTCTCTAAAAGAAAACTATGAGTTGTGATGTATTTTTAAAACTAAGATCATATTAATTATTTTATATATGAAACAATGAATACTTTCTTAAAATTCAAACTAATAAATTGGATTTGGAAAATTGCTGAAAAATTCATTATTTACAATCATTATAAAAGAAAAAACATTAAAAAAGAAAACATCTTTATCTGACAGAAAAATCTTTTATCTGCTTACGTACTCTTCGTAAGTTGTTTTTCCGTACATGTGCTATAAGCGCTCAAACTCGTGTGTTCTAAGGTAGTTTTTCCCTTTATTAATTATTACTGGCATTTGGCGATTTTTCCAATTTTTTCGTTGCATTTTTACGGCTCCCCGAGACGGAAAAAATACATCTTTAAAAATATTTTATGTATAAAGAAAGCAGAATTTTTTTAATTAATAAATTCATAAATTTTTTTAAAGTTTTACAATATTTTATTTCAAATTAACTTGGCAGCATTGGAAAAGGATACAAAAATTTACCAATCTGCTTGAAAAATAGTTTTATCTTTTTTTAGGAATTTAAATTAGAGAAAAATTTAAAACATTGTAGAAATTGAGATTTTAAAAACATATTCCATGTTAATCGCATGTTAAAAGCATTTATTTTTTAAACAAAGTTAATTAATACAGTCAATAGAGCAACGTCATGAAATTCCATTTTGGCTGAAAACTGATTTTCTACACCAACTTTTGTCATTGTTGTAACAATAACAGTGTTACAACAATGCGAACAGATCAAAGTTGACACCAAAAACTGGTTTTCATTAATATCTTTTTAACGAATTGCTATATGGGACTGAATTGAGAATCTAAACCATTCTCAAAGCCACTTGAATCCCCACAAAAAATGTCATCAAAATCGCTCCAGCCGTTTAGGAGGAGTTCAGTAACATACACACAGAAGATTTTTATATATAAAGATTATTAGAAGATTAATAATTTTTAGTACAAAGCAGTCTTTTGTAATTTTTCTTTAAAATTTGCACTTATACTAATTTTACAAAAAAATTTTATTGAATTCCTTATGATTTACTAATTTGAATGTTTTTGTTTAAGATCTAAATATGATGCATAAAAGATTTATTTATGTATTGCTTCTTTTAGAAATGGATGTAGACGAAATTCCTTCAACTAATAATATAAATCCTAGTCCTTATATTTTGGTATTACCTCCTATTGAAGTTCAACCTACTGATCTTTCTATGTGTACTGATTCTACATCAAGTAATAAAAGAACTTCTAAAAGGAAACGATTGCTTTCAGAGTTAACAGAATTATCTGCTAAGCGCCGATCTTCTAGAGTGAGTAATTTTTTCCATTCTTATGTCACATCTTATTTGACTCCACAATATATATAAAATGATATATTAACTATTCTTTTATATGAACACATGAGATTGAGTTGGGTGTAATTTATGTAATTTTTTTTTGTTGATATTTTTGGAGCTTTTAATTCTATTAATCAGTTTATGTTAAAATGCTTTTGTGTTGTACATATATGTTACTTGTCTGATTTTAATTTCATATTTTTTTTTTAACAAGTTATAAAATATAGTTCAATATTAGATCAGTTTCTCAAAATTCATATTAAGCTATTAAATTATTGTACCCCCCCCCACTGCTTTATTCAGTTTTTGTTTAAAACCATCTTTTAAGCAATTGTTCTCCAGTAAAGAATGTACCCCCCTATCCCCCAAAAATTCCCCTTCCTTTTTTTTTAAAAAAGGTTTTCTCAAGTTGTAAAATATCAGAAATATTTGAAGCTTCAAGATCTAGTGTTCTCTCTTTTTTCTATTACCCAATGCTTCTCATGAAATTTTATTATTTAAACTATCTAAGTATATTGTTGAGTTTCTGATTTATCAGTAATATTTATGAATGCATTTGTCATTTAATTCCTAGTTCTGCATAATTATTGCAGTTGAATGTATTTCTGCAAAGAGAGATCATTTTCAGTGTTCATGTAAACTGTAAAATGATGAAAGCACCACTAGGCTTGTCTTTGAGGCAAACTTTATAAAATGTGACTCAGTTTTATTCTAAAAATAAACTGGATATATTTATGTATGTATAGGAATTAATCAAATTAAAATTAAAGTGTGGGCTCAAGTTGTAAACCTCATGGTTGTTATGATTTCATTCAAATGCTGATCAAGTTTGGGTTTGGCTCTGTAAAAGACTGATCATGTTTAATAATGGAAACTGTATTTACATAAATTTTAACTAGGCATCAAAATCCTTGTGCGATATGGACTAGCTAGGAGAATGAGCTGCCATTTTTTTTATCATCCATATCTCATCAATGTAGTTCAAAATTGCAAGATATGGGGTCACTTCTCAAGAGCATACTTTAATTAAATGAGCTCATAATTTACAACCCTGAATTTCTCAAATGATCTTCTCATGTTGCACGTTTGCTATGTGTGATATCCTGTAAGGTTAAACGCATGTTTCCAGAATATCTTTTGCACCTTCTTTGGTCCATGCTTCATCCTGGATAGGTGGTAGGAGTAATCCCACTTCTGTCAATAAATGGTGACAAGACTCTGCAAAATTAATTAAGTCCCTTAAATAGAGAGCTGTAGAGTTAATATTGAAGCTAAAGTTTTCTGACAGATCCTTGCCTTGCTTGGGTGACTTCTATGCAAGAGCCAAGCCTAGAAATCATCAGTTGACTTGATCTCTCAAGATGAATCTCTTTCATGTGTTTGGTTTTACTTTACCTGCCTCTTTAAATACACTCTGTCGCAAAAAAATATATGCACCCAGAAGAAATTGAGCTACATTCACGAAATTTGGTATGCATGTAGTGTATATGAAAATAAACAAATGATTAAAAATTCAGAACAAAATATCATTTTATTAAGCGGTTACAGCTTGCAAAAGGTTAAAAATCAGTAAGTAGTAAAGCCACCTCTGGCAGCTATACAAGCCGAAATTCGGCGTGGCATCGATTCAATTAGATCACTTATGACCCCCTGTGGAAGATCCTGCCATAGTCTTTGCATCTGCGCAGTTAATTCTCCTGTATCTCGGGACGGCTGCAGTTGACTTCCCAGCGCGTCCAGACATGCTCTATTGGCGAAAGATCTGGTGTCCTGGCAGGCCATGGTAGGACGTCATATCCTTGAAGACATTGTTGGGAGAGTCGCGCAGTATGTGGACGAGCATTATCCTGTTGATAAATGGCACCTGGGCGACTTGATAGCATGGGTAGCACAATCGGCGTTAAAATATCGTCCATGTATCTGCGAGCTGTCAAAGTGCCTTGAAGGACCACTAAAGATGATCGTGTGTCCCAAGAAATTGCTCCCCACACTGTCACACCTTGTGAAATTGCTGTATGCCGCTCGACAATAAATGCCGGATCGGACCGCTGGCCGGTGCGCCTCCAGACACGTGTGCGGTGGTCATCAGCACTGAGACTGAATCGGGATTCATCACTGAAGATGACACGTCTCCAGTCTGTCACACTCCAAGTTGCCCGAGGTCGGCAAAAATCCAGTCGACACTGCCTATGATGTGGGGTCAGTGGTAAGCGTCTTAGCGGACGTCGGCTCCTCAAGCCAACTTCGGTCAGTCGTCTCCTTATGGTTTCTCTTGATGGCACTGGATGTCTGAAAGGAGGTAAGTGGCATTGAATCGATGCTAGCGACGTTGTTGGTGCCGAAGTGGCCACTCTTCTGATTGCACGATCCTCGCGATCATTTGTGTTCCTGGGACGTCCTGACCCTCCGCGACGGTACACTCTACCTTCTGTGATCCACTGTTGCCAACACCGAGCAACTACCATATCGCTCCGACCGAGGTGGCGGCCGATACGTCTATTCGACCAACCTGCTTCTCTGAGGCCTATTATACGGCCCCTATCAAAGTCCGTCAGCTGCTCGTACTGCCGCCGGTTAAGTCTTAGAGGCATCCTAAGTCTCAATATCGTCTATCAAAGTCATCAGATTCGTTTGGATAGCCGTACGGCGCTCGTACTCATGCTTTTAAACTCTCCCAGTTGCGCAACTAATATGCGCATAGCACACTTAGCCTTGTCTCATTGGCTTCGAAATTTTAATCATTTGCATATCTCTTACCAGACTACATTCTTGCCGAGTTTCGTGATTGTAGCTTGATTTCTTCTGGGTGCATATATTTTTTTGCGACAGAGTGTATTATAGTCCATGTTGTAACTCATTCAGAATTTTTTATACCTTCCTTATGGAACAGGAGGAATTAATTGCCTTAAGAATATCTTATTTGGTGTTCACAAGAATCATTAAGGAACAAGTGGTTACAATTGGGTGACTTACTTAACCTCTTTGGGACGAATGTCCCATATCTGCACCAGTATAAAACACTGACAGTTCCCGAGCATCCCATATCTTAGCCACGCAAATGGAACGTTTTTAAACTCCATTTTTTGGCAATAGATGACATATGTCTATAAGGTTTGTGATATGTTTAGATCTGACCTTCTACTTCAAATGAGAGAAATACACTGCTGGACAATTGCTAAGGACGGATAACACTATCATCCATAGCAACCACAAAATAAAAGGAAGCAAAATGTGGAAAATTAGAATAAGTGCGGGATAATAGTAAGAAGAAGTATGAGTATGCAAATTTTTTTCCCACGTCTGTTCATTACGTGATAGCGTTCATAAGAGCTTTAAAGGTTTTGACGCGTGTGGACAGTTGTTGTTTCAAGTCAAAGTTTTACAGGAAAGATTTAATAGACGAACTTAAAATTTTTGGCATGTTTTCCCGACATCACATAGATGATTTTATGCGTGGCTGAATTATTGGAAAGATCGAAGAAGGGCGAAAAATAACAGATGTTGCCAGGGAGTTCGACATCGCTCACGGGCTGCGGTAGCCCAGTGGTTAAGGTATCCAACCATGGCAGGCATGTCATGAGTTCGATCCAAGTACCACTAAAGACCCGCCGTGTAGGGCAGCGATGCACGTTAAATCTGTCGAGAGCTGAAACGTCCTCCCGTTGATGTGGTGTGGTAGTTAGGAGAGGGGGGTGCCAGCTCAGGTGTCGTCCACGTCACTTGACCATGGTTCAAAATTACGTGGTCCATCGCCAAAAGCCCTCGTGTAGCTGAACAGTGCGACGTTAATATTAACTCACTCACTCGACATCGCTCACAGCGTTGTTTCACGGCTGTGGAAGTCATTTAAAACTACTGGAATGTGTAGTAGACGGCATGGGGGAGGTCGTGTTAGAAGTACGACTCCTGCAGAAGACAGATATATCGTCCTATCAGCACCACAGCTCAGCAGGTAGAAAATCAGTTTCTTGCTGCCTCAGGAAAGCAGATCTCCCGAAAAACTGTTGCCACACGTTTGAGGGGAGGAGGACTATACGCACGCAGACCTGTTGTGTGTGTCCCATTGACCAGACAGCACCATACTGCCCATTTGCAATGGTGTCGTGAGCATCACAATTGGACTGAACAGGACTGGGCATGCGTACTATTCTCAGATGAGAGTAGGTTCAGTCTGTCATCGGATTGTAGACGCCAACTGATCTGGCACGAGAGTGGTACTGCTTATCGTCCAGAAAATATCCAGGAAAAGGACCGACATGCAGTATCATGGTGTGGGCCGGCATCATGATCAATGGCCGCACGCGCTTACATGTGGTTGCGAATGGGACTATGACAGGCCAACTATACATTGATGAAGTTCTACTTCCTCATGTTCGTCTTTTCCGTGGTGCTGTCAGTGATAAATTTGTTTTTATGGATGACAACGCAACATGTCATCGAACACTTGCTGTTCAGGATTGTCTAGACAGCGAGGGTATTCAACATCTCGTATGGCCAACGCGTTCTCCAGATCTAAACCCCATTGAAAATGCGTGGGATGCTTTGGGGAGGCAAGTTGCTGGTTGAAACTATCCTCCGACAAACAAGAACACCCTCATCCGTGCACTCACAGAGGAATGGGATAAATTGCCTCAACAGCTGCTGGATAATGTTGTTCAAAGTATGGTACGACGTGTGGAATGTTGCATCACACTCCATGGTGGACATATCCCATACTGATACCTTTCTTAAGGTGCCTGCTGACTTTTAGATGCATTGTTCCATTTCTCTGTACGCAGATCAAATGAACATTTTTTTCTTTCAGATGTTTCACAGCTTTTGTACTTTCCAGAACAATAAATATTCTTTATTCTAATGTCTGAACAGTGTGGCAACTATATTTTATCCTACTAGGCCTCATGTCTCGCTTAATGTTATGCTACATAGCAATTTGTGATCCGTCCTTAGCAATTGTCCAGCAGTGTATTACTCGTTATATAAATAGAAATATTACTTTTTGTTTTATAAATATAAGGGGAAGGGAATGTTTCCGAATTGAATGCTTTATGACTGCTCTTGAAATGAACATGTGATTTTTGTTTATAGTGAATATGAAAGATTTATTTTTGCTAGAGCATTTGGTTTGGATTTTCAGTGTAGTTTTTAATGGATAATTAGATAATAGACAAAATCATTATTATTATTATTATTATTTTTACTTTTACAAGGTCTAAACATCGAAAATGTTTAACTGAACTTAGAATATCAGAATGATGCAAAATTGATTCTAGATTAGAGCCTGAGAGTAGTGATAGTGACAAATAATATATTATGATTGTTCTGTTAATTGTGAATTTTATGATAATGATATTTCAGCCATCTAAATGCTGATTATATCGAATTAGGCTTAACTGCACAAAACCCTCCGGCCGTGGTGGTATGCACGCATTTGCATCCTGAAAGGGTCTAAAAAATTACACCTTTTTATAATCCTTTTTTTTTTTTTTCATTGACAAAAACATTTGCTGATCCTCCTTTAGTTAGTCCGCACTTATAATTCAGTTCATGATGAGGTCATATTTGAACCTATCATATTTGACCTATTGTATACTTTTCAAAAGGAAATACTTAACCATTTTCTAATCATAACACCAGTCAGACCAAAAAGATAATGATAAAAAGAAAAATGACTTTTTTCTGATTGAACATTAATTTTTATTTTCAAGTCCCGCTGACTATTACCCCTCAGGGGGCTCACCTTTAGGTGAGTACGGGTGTCACAATCCCGAGGTACCCTATACTCCGTTTCACCTTAAGTTGGCAGCACTGGGAAGGGTACGCTGACTAAATCACAGCCACTACAGGGTTACTCTAGGAGAAGAGTGTGACTATAACAAATAAAATTCTCCATATTTGGCGAGCAAAAAATTTTTTTAAAGGGACAATTGCTCTTTTTTATTTGGTATTCATAAATCAAATTATATATACATGTATATTTAACACTCCATGTAGGAAGCCTTTAGAATCAAAACAAAAGCATTGCACATTCTCTTAACTCCCTAATTTTTCATAAATAATTTCTGCACCATAAAATATCATGTCTTTCAAGATGCACAGCCTGTCTTTTCCTTTTTTTCAAATGTGAACCCCATGTCCTTTAGTAATCTGTACAAGGTTGACCGGCTAATGTTCTTCAAAAAAATTTCAGCATCATCATTTATTTTCTTCTGAACATAGGAATCTCATTCTTACGGGAAAAGCCATGGATTTTTTGCCGAATGCACGATAATGTGAAGTTGTCATATTTCACCAGCCTTCTACACTGCCCTATGGCACAGGGCTGTTTTTTACCAGAACTTAAAGCACTCGATGTCTTCTTCTCCTTCTTCAAATGAAAAACAGTTATCTTCGAAACGCCAATCAGTTCAGAAACCTTTCTTACAATTTCACTGATGAATTCTTGCGGGTTTTCTTCTCGAAGTCGAGAATAAACATTCAGTATGTTTTTCAGAGCTCCGCTTCTGATAGATATTCCTCACTTCAATGGTGTATACAGCGAGGTTGGTGACATTTCTATCTCAGACATGTTTAAGATTACAAAAAACAATAAGCATTAAGATAGTCGCACGAGATGTAAAATTATTATGTAAGAACGAAACTTAGTCGCAAAGCGAATGGCGTTGATTTGGCGCGTATTTTGGAAGAATGTAATCTTGAAAACCGTTTTTTTCAGCCAAAT
The DNA here is from genome assembly GCA_019973935.1 of Trichonephila clavipes. Lineage (NCBI taxonomy): Eukaryota > Metazoa > Arthropoda > Arachnida > Araneae > Nephilidae > Trichonephila > Trichonephila clavipes. Next base: position 298,763 of record BMAU01018474.1, on the reverse strand, counting down.
ATTGTTGTTGTCAGCCAAAAGCCAAGTAGTTGTTTTCTACTGTATTTGTTCACAAGTATTAAAGAATAAATGCTTTTAAGATGTGATTAACTTAAAATATATCTTTAAACCTATATATATATACAATTTCTGTAATGCATGATACTTTTTAACAATTTTCTGTTGATTTAAGTTCCAAAACAAGTTGGAAGTACTTTTTCAAGTGGATTGTTAAATTCTCTACCTTTCCCAAGGCTGCCAACTTGAGGTGAAACAGAGTATAGTGATCTTTTCCTTTTCCCAAGGGGTTTACTATCTTTGGTAAGCACAGGCTTCATGAACCCGGTGTACCCTAGTGATCCTTCTCTGTTTTCGACCCTCCTTCTTGACATTCAATTTATGCTTCCTTTCTTTTCCCATCTAGATCACAGATTTTCATGTCCAGACCACAGATAAACATTATGAAATGTATACATTTCAAAGCATTTTTCTTCTGCGAAATGTTACAATTTATTATTAACATATTTTGGTTTACATTTTTGTATTGCATTAATTTAGTTTCTTTTTCGTATATTTCTTTAAATATAACATGTTGCTTTATTTGTTTTTTGACTAACACCGTTGGTTTTTTAAACCCGTATGTTTGCCGTGTGCTGCTTCCCGTAAGGAGGAAAATGGTGTTTTGGGGATTCTCTGCGTTCCCTTTGCCCATGCTTCTCCCATATGGAGGAGATTGGTGGCCTAAGGATACCTCTGTGTTCCCTTTGGCCCACGCTTCACTGTAGACGGGTGGCAGGAGTGAGCCCGCTCCTGTCAATCGGCTAGTGGTACCTCTCTTCGGTGTCCCCGAAGAGACACTACTATAGGGTTAATGCTGCAGATAAGGGGTGTCGGGTTCAACGGGTAAACCTCCTCACCCCCTGATGCTGTAGCATTATATTCTGGGTGTATTCCAGGTAAGCGCTGTGCCTGGTTTTTGCCAGATGATCGGCACACTGCCTCTCTTGTTGGACTCTGTGGTGGGTGGAGGCAGGAGTTGTTATCGCGCTTATGGATCCGAATATGCTCTGCCCGGGTAAAGGCCTCGTATTACCCACAACTACCATTCATACTATTGCAACACATTCTCGATTTTTAATTCTATCGCTACCTAACAATGAAATGTCACAGAAGTCTCCCTTTGCCTTACAGAAGGCCCTTAAAGGAATAGGTGGAGACCCGAAATCTGTGAAGAAATTACGTTCTGGGGACTTATTGATAGAAACTGTATCTGCTCTACAATCAAAATCTTTCTTGTTGGTAAAAACATTTATAGACCCTACTTTAACCGTTACTCCTCACAAATCATTGAACTCTTGTCGTGGTGTCATATCTGAGCCGGACCTTTTGTGCGCTTCAGAAGCAGAAATTTTCGAAGGACTTTTTGACCTGGGTGTTACCCAGGTCAGAAGAATTACAATACTAAGAGACTCAACACGTTTACCTACTAAACATATAATTTTAACCTTCAATAGTCCAAAATTACCTACTACTATTAAAGCCGGATATTTAAACTGTAAAATGCGACCATATGTTCCAAATCCTCTGCGCTGCTTCAAGTGTCAGAGGTTCGGACACTCTCAAACTTCCTGCCGTGGACAACTGACTTGCTCTAGATGTGCGTCTGTTGGACATGCTTCCACAGATTGCGTTCTAGAGCCAAAATGTGTAAACTGCTTACAACCCCATCCATCAGATTCCAAAATGTGCCCTAAATGGAAAATAGAAAAACAGATACAGGAAATAAAAACAAATAAAAATATTTCATATCCAGAAGCACGTAAATTAATAGTCCCACAGTTAACTCCAACTTACGCTCAAGCAGCCGAATCCTCTACCATAAATAATTCTACACAAACAGATGGAAATATAACAAAAATAAAATGCCCACCTTTACAATTACTTCCGCCTCTATCATCCGTATCTCAGCCAAGTGCATTTCCTTCAATTCCTTCTGTTTCCACACTGTTGTATACCACTCAGGCAAACATCTTGCCCTCCGCATCTTCAATAAAACCTACCACACAATTTGAATCTTGGTAACCTGAACCCATTTCTTCTGCTGCTGTTGCCCCTGATAATAGCCTGAATACCTCTGCCTCATCTTTATCAGCTGAAACCCGCCCTCTTACAACTTCTAATAAATTTGCTGTGCTTTCGACTAAAATTCAACCATTAATTCCCTTACCAGAATCTGTCCCTACTACATCCAATAGTGAACATTCTAATGCACCTGAAAACCCACAGTGTGTAAAACGAAATTCAAGAAATAGAAGAAAGTGTCCAAAAGTACAGGAAGCAGAAATTGAAATAAAAATGGCTCCACATAGACCTAGAAAGTCAGCACCTACAGAATTAACAACCGATGACGAGGATATGATAACTTATGATGTAGAGGAGGAAGAACTTGAGCCAGATCCTGCGGGAAAATTCCCCATTAAAGAAGATCCTTTAAATTTCCCTAAAGGATATTTACACTCGTTAACTCCATCCCGATACAGGAACAGTAGAGGCTAATTTTTTTTTTAAATAACATGTATTGTCTAACTTTGTTTTAAACTAACATTCGTCTTTTTCATTTGACTTGGTGGGGGAATTCCCCACCAAATTTTGTTTCTTTAATTCTTTTAAGCGGTATGAAATTTTAACTTTTTTAAAAGTGTATTGTCATTATTTTTATGTATTTTATAAAACATTTTAAGTTTTTAAACAAATGTTTGGCGCAGTATAGCCAAAATTGGCTCTTGCGTCATAAAACCCTAAACTCACTCACTCACCCCCTGACTATTAAAGCAAGGTGCACCTTAACTGCATAATGCTGCCTTACATTCCCTTTTCATTGCTTTTAATGCCATACACCTGGACACTCTCAAGCAGCTTGTCTTGGAAGGCAGATCTGTTTTAGATGCATTTCATTAGTCATTCCGATAAGGATTTATTTAAACTTATTTTTCTGACTCATTAGGACTAATTGCCCTCCCCCTTCCAAAAAAGTCAATAAATCCTGCATATATCTTTACAGTAATGTTAGTTCTAACCAAATCAATTTAGAATTAATGTATAGAACCTTTTTCATTTTAAACTAGACAAGTAACCAATGTTTAAAGCGAGACAGACCACTTAATTACATGTGGAAACAGTTTTATTGATTTCAATGTGGACACATCTACACCTTTTAGCTGCCTCATACCCATTGATTCTTTTAATCATGTTGAATTCTGGGTGGAATTATTGACCAGTACTCACAAGCATAACAGCCATCCAGAATTACTCAGATAGCTAGCATTTGAAGTAATAAATGACATACTCGATCAAGCCTTGATTATTTACACAGATGGTAGTTGTTCGGATACGGGTAGAGCAGGGAGTAGTATTTTTAGTAACACCCCTGGGAACGATGTTAAAATCAGCATCAGGAATCCTGACCACTGTTCCGTCTTTTGATCGGAACTCATTGCAATTAGTGGTGCTCTCGATCATGCTCTCAACTCTAATAAGGACAGTATCTGGATCCTGACAGACAGCAGAAGTTCCATCCAATATTTAAAGAATTGGCCAAAAATTATGGACAGTACTGGTCTAGATATTATAGCCAAATAGGTTGGGCTTGGTCAGAGGAAACAAGTATGTCTGCAGTGGATACCATCGCATGTGGGTGTGCCTGGAAACAAGGCAGCTGATGAGCTTGTGCAGTGGGTAGTCTTTCTTTACCTGTGCATGCTCTCTCTCCCTGCTTCTCCTGCTCATCTTCTGGACTGTTGGGGCATTTTCCTGGGACAGTTGTTTGAAGATTAAGACCTGGTGTATGACATTATTATGTGGAAAGGTCAAATGTACTTGGTGTAGGCTTTCCTGTTTGAAGGGGATTCAAAACAACAACAGAATCAATGTTTCTGACTTATTTATAATTCTATAATTTAATGCACTAAAATCTTTTGTTTAGCTGTCTTAAGAAAAGCTGTGCTAAAATTGAAATAGAATAATTTATTAGAATGTGTCATTTGAGGGAGAACTGTATTGGAAAATGTGCACATATATGTAGCGGTATCTGAGTAAACCAGTACTTAGACATCACGCGAAGATGATCGTCTTGGCGTGATCGATGAAGTACTGGTGTTCGGATCGGAAGGTGCCCAGTTCGAATCTATTCCTACATTGGTGACCCTGGACTGAAGCAAGAAAACGCAACTTTCTGAACTGTAATGGCGCCATCTACCGCAAGAATAAGTAAATAAAAAAAATAAGGGAGAGTGAAAAAAATAAATATAAGAAAAATATAAATAAATAAAACATATACTCTCTCCGAAACAAACGATAGATCATCTTTCTCTCATCTCAGCAAGAAAAATAAATAAGAATAAAAATAAATGAATGAGAGAGAGAGAGAATAAAATAAGTAAATAAATAAAAAAAAACATGCTCTCTCTCCAAGAACAAACAAACGGGGGGGGAAATTGTTCGCCTATCCACCTCACTGGTGGGAGAGTAGTGTAGCAGTATCTAAGTAAAACTAGTACTTAGACATCACACGAAGGCGTGATCGATAAAGTACTGGCGTTCGGAACGGAAGGTGCCCAGTTCGAATCTATACCTACATATATATTAATTTACTTACCATAAAATCCAGTGTATAACGTGCACTTTTAACACAAAAAATAAGACCGAAACTTAAGGGTGCGCGTTATACGCCGGGTGTAAAAGAAATGGCATTTAAAAATAACAAAAAAAATGAGCATAAAAAATTATTTTTATATGCATAGAAACAGTGTTTTATTTAAAAGAAATGACTTGTCTTATGAACTAAAACAGTCGTAGTTCTAGAAGTATTCTATTCTTTCAAAAGTCTGGGGTAATACCTCGAATAAATTACTTCAAAACATAAGAGCAAGGTATACTAATATTTCAGATTTCTTTGCAAAAAGGGGTTGCGCGTTGTACGGTGAATATACCTAAAAATTAAAAAATTCAGCTTGAAAGTATAGGTACACATTATAAGCCGGATTTTATGTTATGTATTTATTCTGTAAGCTTTTTATGGCATATTTTGTGGTTTATGAGGAGAGTTTTTGAATGGTATTTAGATAGGAAATAGCTCATTGAATTACTGTTTGTTCCGTATTTTGATATTTTCATGGAAAAAATTACTTTTTTATATATGTGTGTGTGTAGGTGTATGTGTATGTCCTAATTTAAGCCATAGATATGTATAAGTTACTTTTACATATGAGAAAAAAATTAGTAATTTTGAAGAAATTTATTAAAAGTCATTCATTACTTTACATTCTTAATATTTTAACTGTAAACTTACAAAGAATTTAATTATAATGTAACTTATTTTTTTCTTTTTCAGGTTAGAAATCCAGCTGTCAAAAAACCTCAAGATAATATAAACTATCAAGAGCTACTGCAAAAATTCCTTCCTCCTAAATTAATGTATGATGTATTATCTTTTTTGAAATGTATATGTATTATTACATATCACTTATATGAAGTGCATGTTAATTTTTATTAATTTTTCTGATGGTATCATAAACTTAGTATATATATTTCTGATTGCAAATGATAAGTAGATATTAATTAAACTGTTAATTACTTATTGCTACAAAGTATTGATATTTGTAGAATTTAAGAATACTTTTGTTATTCTTATATACATTTAACTAAATCTATGCTGATTAATCAGAGTTTTTGGTTCAAATAAACGATAGGTAGTTAGCTGTTTAAAAAGAAATACATGTTTTTATGCATTTATCAGGAAACAAAATATTTAGTCGTTTTTAATATTCTAAGTTTTGATAAAATCATCACTTAATGGCCATTTTGATATTTGTGAAGCCAAGAAATGATTAATTGAGAAAAATAATCGCATGCTGAATGAGAAAACACATATCATTGGCATTGTTATGCATATTATTTTTGAATTTAATTTCTTTGTGCATGTGTGTAATAAAACTGGTAGTTTTTCTGGTATTCAGTTTAATTCATAACAGTTTTCGTCTTTTGATAGAGAGAAAATATATGCTTAATGGAGTAGGGCAGTGTTTCTGTCTCTTTGATTTGTCATTTTATTATTACAAATATTATTTATTTTGTCTCAGATTGTATGCATAATTTGCATTTAATGATTCATAAATTTTCCTTAAACCCTAAATTATACTCTTATGTGTACACAAATATACCTAAATCATTTTACTTCTCTCTCTCTCTCGGGTTGTAAATGTTATGTTTATATACATATGCAGCAAATAAGAATTTTTACTAAGTCATATATTTTATTACTTTTTGTTATTGTAATTCAATAAAATCTAAGGATCTTTTGTTAGAAATTTAAATCAGATGCTTTTTATGAATTTCTATCTTATAATTTTGGTTATAAAATAGGGGACTTGAGTTAACTAAAAGGCTGAATCTAAAATTTATTTATATCTAGTAAATATATATATATATTTTTGTTCTTATACTTTTTGTCATTTATGTTTTCAATGTACATTTTTCTTTATTTAGCGGTGATGGTAAATGTGAAGATCCCGAAGATGACAGTGAACCTACTTCTCTGGACAAAACTGGTGGAGATCTTAGTTATGGCCAGTCATCAGAAAATGATAAAAGTGGTAAAATATTCGTTCATTTTTCTTGAAACTTAATAATGCTTTTATGTTCTTAAAATGGGTTAATTAATTTTAAAAGAATTTATATTTTATGTGTAATCAATTTCAATCAATGGTTCATAAAATTGACTAAAGCATTTCCCAAATTACTGCAAGCATAACAATTATATATATATTAAATATATCCAAACTATTCTAGATGAAACACATATTTATGCAAACTGTAATTTTGTGCAAATTTCATCAAATAACATTTGATATTATTGATAAGGGATACAAATAAATTATTTTAAAATTTCAAATCATTGTTGATACATTAATGATTCTGTTACTGCTATACCTTGATTCTGTTCCTCATATTTTATTTGTTAAGTTGCACTTAGAATAAGCATAGAGTTCATGGATAGAAATAAGTTGGTAAAAATTTTTGAATGACTGTATATTTCCATATATAAGCTCTGAATTTTTCGGAATTTTTTAAAACTAAACCATGGGAGTCAACTTATATATAAATCCGCTAATTTTGAGGAAAACTTTTTTTTAAATTTTCCATTAGATATGGGCAAATGACTTTAATCTTTTAATTTATGGGTTGTTTTTAATACAACTTTTATTGAAAAAAGATAAAGAGCAAAAAATCCTTCAAAGTTGGTGTCAGAATCTGACTTTTTGGATACATCATTCCCATTCACTTAATGCATCCCAATAAGTATTTCCTCCTGAGTATGAAACACAAGCCAACCATCACATGCTGAATTTTTTTTTTATTTTGACTTCTTTATTTCAAGATGATTTTTTTATTCAGTGTCAAACTTGCTTCTCGCAGTATGTCTACTCAGTATTAAGTAGCTGTGCTCATATTAGAATTTTTAGCAAATGCAATTACCTGTGCTTTGAAATTTGCAATACATAAATTTCTTTTCTTACTCATTTTCAAAAAAAAAAAAAAAAAAAACTGTTGCAGAAAATAAGACTGGCACAGTGTACAAGATACAAATAAATAGGGGAAAATGTGCTAACTTCAGGTAGGATTACCAGAAATAAAACTATCATCTTTGATATCTGGCATTTTATTTTACACCTTACAGCAATTTAATTGGAAATATTCCACTTATTTTACCAGCTTGGCAACATTTTCACTCCAATGAGGACAAGTTTGAAAGTTACAGGAATTTTTTTCAATTCAGGTTATTTTTAAATTTTGCGACATTAATCAATAATGAAACAAATAGAAAATCACAAAAATCTCAGAATGACACATTATGGTTACTTGAATATTTATCTGTATTTGGTATATCCCCACCTTAATTTCCAAATTTGAATATGATTGGATATAATGAAGTGTCACACAACTTGCTATTCATCAAAGAATTAAAAATGCACCTACATTGTGAGTGTTTATTGGAATTAAGGTTATACTTTGCCTCCACTGTATATTTTCAGAACCTCGCCAGTCTAAGATCATCATATTTCTGCAGTTCTTTATTCTTGTAATGATCATATATGTTATGGGTTATAATGTCCATCATGTATTTGGGAATTGATTCCTCACTTCTCCACCAGAAAGCAACACTTTCATTTCTGTTACCATCTACTCCTGCAGATCACAAACAGGATATAGTTAGATTGGAAACTCTCATGCAGGAGAATTGTCTGACTGATGTTCTCTAAGAGAACAAAAGAACTGTTAAATGCCTAATTATGAGTAGATGAGCAGATATTTCAAAAATATATTAGTGGTGTCCGTGCACGGATTGACTCTCCAACTCTGGAAAATGTGTTTGTATGTAGATGTGTCATGAAGCTGTCCGTACACATCCATAGTCATCAAAATAAACATATCTCTTATTCAAGTGGTGTGTTTGAGTAAATCAACTCAGCATCCTCCACATGTATTAATTTTTTTTCTTTATTATTTAAGTAGATTAGTTTTTTCTGAAACTTGAGTGTATATAATATTGATTTTTAACATTGAAAGTATTTACTGAAAAACTTTTGGCATAATGCATATATGTATAGTGTAATTCTAAATCTAGGAAATTTGTATTGAATGTAAAGCTGATTAGTTTAAAATGTGTGTCATAATTTGAATAAAAATTTCCTTTTCAGAATCTGTTTAAAGTATTTAAACTTGCCAGTACTTGCAAGCTAGTTAATTTTAAAAGTTTATATTCTTTTCCAAACTGTAGGCTACTATCAACATTGATTCACAAAACGATGATTGTGTATATGTTGCCACAACATATGATAATCTCACTATGCTAAAATTATGATTGGTATATTTTTTAGTTCCTAAATGCCTTTAATCTCTTCATTTTGTGTATCAAATATGCCTTTTTGTTAACAGTGGGATGATAAATTGAGTGATATTCTATTTTTCAGGGAATACATCAGGAAATACTTGTGATTTAGTATGGTCTGAAAAGGAGGATGTTCGTCAATTTATCGCTAACAATCAATCTAATGCTGGCATAATTGATTTACTTTATAAATATGTTGTATTTCTTGGAAAAAAGAATACATGTATTTGGTAAGTTTATAATTTGTGGAACATTTATTTAGAAATAGCTATAGAGATAGCTTTAGAAATAGATATAGAATTTAGATATTGTTTTTGCTCATCAATATTTAAATTTAGAAATAATTTTAAATTATTTCAGGCCTAAAAATCTCATTGATGTTTTTTGTGAAGCATTTTCAAAGCTTCGAAATCATCTAACCATTCCAAACCTTTTCAGGTATGATTTTTGGTTTTATTAAATTAATTGTTTTGGAAAAGTTTGCAAATTTGATTCAATTTGCTAAAGAATGTTTTCAGAATACTAAATTCTACTTGTAACTTTTTGTTGTAATATCTGAATGATATGTTAAGTTTTTCTTTTCTTCACATTTGCAGTCATAGTACAGATCGAGATCGTATTAAAGAAGTAGGAATGGTATGTTTCTTATGTTTTGTAAAATTAAATCTTTAAAGTTGAGGTATTAATTGGTTTATTTAGGAAAATGAATTTGATCTTTTTTACAAATTATTCCGAAATTTAAGATTCTGTGTGTTTGTTAGAAGTATATATTCTAAAAATAAGTTTATTTTCAACTATTTTAATTTACAATCCTTATATTATGTGTTAATTTTCTCTTTTTATCTTGCATTTCATTATATTTAAATTGTATCACTTTAAAAATGAAAGTTTTACTTAATGCTTTTATGTATCATGTATTTTTTAGGCAATTTTAAGTTATTGTGAATTTAAAGTGGACAAATGGTATCTAAGTACAGGTCATTCAATGTCTTTTTCTCCCAAAGCGTGAGTATTTATTTTTTTCTTTCTTTGTAGACTCTTACTTATTACTTTAACTAAATGACATGCAATGCAGGGTTTTTTTTTAAAAAAATATCTATTATGTATTTTTTAAATTTCTGTTTATGTAATTCTTTGTAAATTATCATTCAGTTTTATTATAAAAGCAATTCTCAATTATTTTGTTCTTCATTTTTATAGATCTGCTGGTACTGCTTTTCAAAATGGTAATAATAGCATTGGAAATGATTTTCATTCTGACATGGAATTTCTTGTTATGTTAACTGTACGAAGAGATGTTCTAGAAAAAGACTGGTTAAATTTTAGTGCAAGAGGTAAGTTAACACCATTATTTTTTTAGAAGAGTAAAAAGTTAAATTAAAGAGATAATTGAACTGAAGTGTTTTAAATTACTTTACAAGTAATTTAAAATTAGTTATTATTAGTTTTAGTAAAATAGTTAATTTTGGTAAGTGGTCATATTTTATAAATAGCAATTCAAATATTTAAATTATGAATTTTTCAATTTATTCAGTGATCATGGTAGCCATAATAGTAATGGTCACAAATTAAGGGCTGTCTTTGTTTCTGGTATTGCTAAAGACTCATGTTGAGCAGCTGATGCATATTTAAATATATTGAGGTTTAATGTCATCATGTTAATATGATATAGAACAGGAGTAGGCAACCTTTTAACTGTGGTGTGACCAATATGATTCGCTGTGCCACACAGGATATTTTTGAAAACAATCAATTCTTGCCATAAAGCATGCATAGTTAAAGAATAGAGGTCCATAATAGAGATTTACAGTTTTATTACATATGAATTTTGTATCACTTAAAGATATTTCTTAACAAAAAAAAAATAATAAACAGCATAAAATATAACTATTTTACATATTACTAAATAAAATAAAAATTTAATTTATATATATTATGTATTTTTTTAAACATGTGTATTAAAATAAGAAATAGACAATATAAAATCTAAGTATTTCCCTTCATTATATTTAAATAAAATTTAAAATTTTATGCAAACCTAGTGCTTGCACCACAGTATTTTTATATTGCAAAATCAGGGCTTATTTGTGACTTTCAATTTGACACGATTCTGAGCATTCAGTTGTTAAACAATTTCTTTGTGGACCTGAAATATTTTATATAGGAGGAAAATTTTTTTTAACTTAGACATGTAGAACCAAATCGGACAGCAGAGTGCATGCAATTTTCTCTCTTCAAGCAATTAAATCTCTCCAGCAATGACATTCAGTTACTTACAAAATATCGTAAATTTACCTTTAGAATTATCTAAGCTTTTTTCGTAATTTCATAAATGTCCATAATTCTGAAGATGTTTGTCACATATCAAATTCCACCCACTCAAAAATTGACAAGTGTGTGGAGTAGTGCAGAGTGTCACTGAGAATTGTACCACCTGTCACTGGCTGCTCACCCCTGGTGTTGAATTTTAGAAAATGTGATGCTAACTTAGATGTGATCCTTATCACTTGATCATGGTTCATAATTATAAGGTTCATCTCTAGAAGCCCTTGTATTGCTGTGAAGTTTGATGTTAATTAATCGCTCATTCAAATTATTCAATTACAGTTACTTCTGACCCTTTAAAAATTTTTTCATTTAACCTTTAATTGAACCAGTTAAATGTTTCAATACTTTTAAAAGGTTTTAATGAAATTTTTGCAATTTTATACATGAAAGATTATAAATTACAGGTATCCTGTAAAAAATATCAACTTAGCTGAACTCAAATAACATCTACTGTTAAATAATTAAAAACGTTTTCCATTTCTCTACAAGATTTTTTCCAAATAACAGGAATATTTTTGACAGAAAACCCCCAGATATACATGTACCATAAAATCCGGCGTATAACGCGCACTTTTAACACAAAAAATAAGATCAAAATTTAGGGGTGCACGTTATATGCCGGGTATAAAAATGAGAGTATTAAAAAAATTTGGTCGTATATATATATGTCAAAATACTGTTTATTTTAAAGAAATAACATACCTTTTGAACTTCCATTGTTAGATAACATGAAATGGTCGGCATATTCGTCTTCCGTTATATTTTCAAGCACATCATCGAAATCTGTATCGTTTTCATCATCACTGTTACTCTCCTCCATAAATAAATAATCATCTTCTGTTCCATCTAGACTGTTAGATATATTACATTTTTTAAATGACTTTTGAATTATGTCAGGTTTAATTTCATTCCATGCTTTTATTATCCACTCGCACACTATTTCCAGACTGACATGACGCATTTAGCCTACTTATGTAAATGATTTTTCTCCTTCTAGCATCCATGTATTCCACTGTCGTTTTAAATTTTGTTTGAAAGGTTTATTGATGCACACATCTAATGGCTGAACTAATGACGTTAATCTGCCAGGAATAACTGCTATATCTGTATTGCACTCAGCAATTTTTTTTGTATTATCTGCTTGATGGGATCTGAACATATCCCAAACTAATAGACTTTGTGGATTCCGTAAGGCCACTGGACGCCTTTGCCAAATATTTTTTATCCACAATTTCACACCATTTTCACCCATCTACCATTTTTCGTGTACATGAATAAAAACACCTTTCAGGAAATTGGATTTTGGCACTGTTTTTCTTTTAAAAATAACCATGGATTTTAATTTTGTGCTGTCCACTAAGCAGGAGAGCACTACTGTAAAATGAGATTTTTCGTGTCCTGCTTTTATGTGAATTGTTTTTGTTCCTTTCATATCTATAGTTTTATTTCCTATCATGTCAAACGTTACTGGAGTTTCCATGTTTCCAATGTGTGACAGTAAATATTTCTTTTGCTTTCGTAACCCAATGACATACTTCTGGAAACTTATCAATTTGTTGTCCATGTCTTTAGGAAGCATTTGTGAAACTTTTGTTTTTTCTCGTAGAACTAAATTATTGTGTGCCATAAATAGGCTACACCAACTGAAACTTGCTTTAAAATTTTTACTTTCTTTTGCATTCTTTTTTGACCATTTTAAAGCGAATAAATGTACACTGTTTCTTGTTATAATTAATCCGTTTAGGCGATTTTCTGGGACCCAGTTCGCAACACTTAGTTCTAGAATAGACCATTTCGTTACTCTTTTACGTAAAGCACATTTCTTCTTTGGCATGTTAATTATTGTCATTTCATTTTTTCCCCACTCCCTTATGGAACTTTCACCAATATCAAACATCCTTGCTGCAGCACGATTTCCATTTTCTTTTGCAAGTTGAATCACTTTGATCTTGAAACCGGCACTGTGTTTGCTTCGTTTACCAGGACCCATTTTTACTGCTCGCTGTTTGAAGCATATTCAATATTATTTATAGTATTGAATATACTACAGACAGCAAGCGTAATAAGTCTCAGGCTTGTTCTAATTTATTTCAAAATTAATCGTCCGTCTCGTACATCATACGAAAGGGGAAAAAGGAATCAATGTTTATAGAAAAGCATGGGAAAAATCCAACCATGGCGCCGATTTGGTCCCCCCTCCCTTGCGCTTAAGGACGGACTGTAAATTCTATAAGTATACTATTTTTCAAAAGAGTGTCTGGAATGATTCATCCAACAAATAATGGACTTCAAAACATAAGAAAATTGCACACATACATTTTAAGTTTTTTCGTAAAAAAGGGGGTGCGCGTTATATGGCGAATATAGCTTGAAAGTATAGGTGTGCCTTATATGCCAGATTTTACGGTATATATATATGTGTGTATATATATATGTAAATTATAAACTGTTTAATAAATAATAATAATTGTTAAAGAATTAATAAAATTCAAATGTACTTTTTAAATTTTTCATTGAAATGGGGGGATTGGCAGTGTGGTATGGTCTGGCTTTGCATGGACCATTGTGAATAATATATCATTCCCTATATGGAGAGAAGTGAGCCCACATGAAACATGCCCAAAATTACACCTAAATAAATAAAAAGAACCCCCAGGGTTCCCTCATACACACAGTGCTGTCTGAAGTCCTAATTATTTTTTTAAGATAAAGTTTTAAAAGTCAAAGCTTTCAAATTCCATGCACAGATGACAACTATTGTACTTTTTAACAACCTCAATACTTGCAAGAAATTTTAAAAATAAAGCTGCCAAAAAATATTGGATGAAAAATACAAAGGGAAAAAAATTTAATCTGCAGTTTTGGGGGAAATTTTTTTTATCTTCGATCCAAAAATGCAGATTATGTAGTCAGATGCATGGAATAAAGCTTCTTGCTATTATTTTGAGAAAGGGCAACTTTTTCCCATCTATTGGTACTTTCAATATTTTATCTTGTGTTCTTCTATTCGTGAGAAGATAGTCTCTGCATAGATATATTTGTTTACTTATAAATTTAAAATATGTAAATTTATTTAAATTTTCACAAATTTTTAATATTTTATAATTCACAGTTTAAGAATTTCAGTGCAGTAATTTTAATTGCTGTTTTTTATATTTCAGCTTTATGGTTAAAAGCCAAGTTTCATTCTTTGGAAGGAGAAATTGAACTTGCAATTTGTTGCATGGAAAAGGTATTTCAAAATAATATATATTTTTCTTTTTGTGTCTTTTATTATGACAAGAATATTTTTTTTTTTGCTTTATTATTGGAGATGTACAAGAGTGAATGATTGATATGCTTTTAAATTATGTATTTGAAGAATTTCTTTGTATCATTTTTTTCTTTAACTTTATTCTTTTTTTATTGAAAAATTGTTGCAAAATTTGTAGGATTTTTACTATTAAAAATAAGTATTTTCTTAAAATTTTTAGTTATTGATGTTAAAATGTTTTATTTAAATCATTTATTCTTTTTTAAACTGCTAGTTACTTATGTATTATACTGTAGACCTATTTCATCAAATCCAAAAATGTCGCTATGCAGCCATTAGTGAAAATCCATTCCCACATATGTTCAAACATAATATTCTTGATTGTGTATGCTTTAAAGTAATAACATTTTTATAATTTTAATATTCTTCACTTCTTTTGTTGTGAAAGTTAATCAAAAATTGAGATCTATTTTCTCTGAAAAAGAAAGTTTTTTCAAAAACTTGGTCCAATATGTAAGTACCTGAAAGATTATTTGATTTAGCAAAATGAGAAATAATGCGGATCTGCATGATGGATTTATGTGGCATAATCTATATGAAGAAGATACATTTGTCAGGATTTTGAATGTAATTACAGCATTTTTTATTAGCTCACATCCTGAATAATGTAGTTGCTAGTTGTTATTAGATTTTTCATTTATTTCAAGTCTACTTATTTTTTAAATGTAGTATTTAATTCTTCAAAATCTTTGCCAAATTATTTGTTGATGTGCCAATATTGAAGTATGGGCAAGAATTAGTTTTTGTGCATGTTAGGAAACAGTAACTGTATTTGGTGATGTTTTGATTTGGCAAAATTGGTTGATGGCATAGTAAAATAAGTACCAAATGTTGTATTGAACGATTTTTTGAAATGTTAAAAAACTTCATAGCAATACTCTTTAAAGAAGTAAAGATTTGTTTGATACAAATTTTGTGGAAAATTTTCTTGCCATTTGTCTATTTTTAAACAAAGCCTCAGCTTATAGATGCAAATATTTCTTATTTCTGTTTTTATATTGTTTATTATTGTATTTTTTAATTGTAATAATTCTATAAAGATACTTAATAATCTCTCTCTCTATATATATATTTAATATAATTCTTTAAGTGGAAAAACTTGGTTTTTTTTGTTTGTTCAAATTGATATTTTCATGAATATGTGCTTACAGTTACTAAAATTTTGTTCATATTAGCATTATTTATTTGAAAACCCTTCTATTTATTTATGTGGAATCATACTAATATTCTCCAATACCAGTTTATAGTTGAAAAGAAATTTTTTTTTAAATATAAATAAATAAGATGCTATTTATTTTACATGAATTACTATTGTTTTTAGTATTAAAATACCTTTTTTTTTAAATAATATTCTTTCATAAAATTTAAGAATAAAATAAAAATAAAAGATTTTACTCTTGTATTAAAAAAAAATTTTTTTTTTAGCTGTTAAAAACAAGAACTGCTTTTTGATATTATACATGTTTTAAAATTGTATTATGATACTATATTAACTCATTGTTTTGTTATTATAGTTAAGTGATGTTTTGTGTGAGGAAAATGATATAAAGATAACTATTCAGAATTCTGGTTTTTCCAATCTTGTTACTGCTGGTAAAGTATTGTTTTTTATTTTATGATGTTCTTTCATTACAAATGTAATAATAGTTAAATATTTTAATTTATTTGAATATTTTTCATCATTATATAATGTGTTTCAAAATGTCTTTCATTAATAATTAGATAAAGTACAACAACAATTGGAATCTTTGCAAAGATGTCAATCTTTGGAGGAAGTTCAAAGGTTATATGAACATAGTGATTATGAAGCAGTTGTAAATCTACTTATACTCACATTTAATCAGCCACGAACCAAACGAAAAGTACGATTCTTCAATTGTTTTTACTGTATCTGTGTTAGTTTTTTTTTATTACAAATCTTGCTTAAGATTTATTTTTAGTTGTCATAAGTACACTATTATCTTATATTTTTAAAAAAGGTATATAGTTAAAAAAATTTTTTTAATTAACTGCATTTTATGTATTTGAGTTATTTACTTTAGATTTACAAAATATTTTGTATTTTTACCTGAAGTTTCATATTAAAATATTTAATTTGCACTTTTTAAATATTTAACATCTATTAAAAATTTCAATATTAAAAAAAGGGACATGCATTTGAGAGTTTGTTTCTTAAAAATTGAAGTATTTTAGTTCGATTTAAGGTATCTTTTGGTCACTGCTTTTGTCTTCTCTGTGTATGTATCAAAATAAAAATGCCAAGTACAATGTTAATGAAATTTCTCATATGCTTTAAAAGTAAGGATACTAGTATGACATTTTTATTTAAAGAAATACAACTGTGTTTCCCTTTGTAGAGCTTTGATTTTTTATTAATGTAATCTAAAAAAATATTAAATTTTATTCTTTTTTGTGAGATATGCAATGAATATTATTGTGAAATTATGATAAAGGAAGAAAAGACTTAAGAGATTAAAAGAATATCTTGCTCCTATTAAAATGTTGATACATCATTATAAGGAAATTATGCTAGGAGTTAAGAATGTATTTTACAAATTATGGGTTATATTAATGTACCATGAAGAAATTGTTCAAATGCATTTTAAATTTTTCTACCATAGTTTTAAAAGATATGGTGTTATATTCATTTTTTTTGTGTGTGTGTGTTTCAGTATATAACATTTGACGCAAGGCATTACTAATGTATTTGTTGAAGTTTATAAAAAGAGTTTTATTGTGTAAAACGAAATATTCATATATATATATATATTAACTTTTCCTTTTTGTTTATTAAGTTATTTTTTTAATTTTAATTTTTGTTTGAGAGAATTTTATTTTTGTTTTCAGCAATCTTCTCTGGAAGGGGTACCTGAACGACATGCACAACTGCTACTTTTGCAAAATTCCCTTTTGAAATTGGAGAGATATAGAGTAAAATTTTAATGTTGTGTGTTTTTGTGAAATTAAAAATGTATTTGATTGTATTTTTTTTAAAACAAAGATTCTCTATAAATAACTTTTATCCTAGGAATGTGTATATTGGAGTGAGGTGTCATTTAATGAAGCTTTGCAGCAGTTTATGAATGCTGCAAGATCTGATTGGTCTGAAACAATGGCACATCTGTTGCTTGGACTAGACAAGTAATACTTGTTTACTGGATAGTGATAACTTTTTCCCCTATGAGATGAACACTTTAAAAAAATTTCAAATTAATTCTTTTTTAATATTTATTTAAAAGAAATAAAATATTATAGTGATTCAGAATTTTTTCATTATTTGAAGTTACCTACCTGCCATGCACCATTTCTTGAAAAATTATTGTTGATATTATTAGTTATTCTCTGTTGACATCAGTGATCAAAGAGCATTTTAGATTTCAAAATGAATGTTTTAGCATAATATGTGTTCATTTTCTGAGTCAAATTAAATGCATCCACTAACAATTTACATCAACATCTTAAATAATATCTGTTATAGCAAAATTGTTTTTTTAATGTAATCATAAAAAAATCCATTCATAGTTTCTATACTGAAATTAAGTACTAAATTTTTTACCTTAATCAAAGTAATCTTTGTCACCTGTATTTAGAAATGGAGATGAAAAAAACTTGTTCTTATGAACATGTTCATTTAAAAGAGTGAGAATACTTTGGTCAGTGCTCTGCCAGTTTTGTAATTAAATTGTTTTTAATTTACCCTGATAATATGAACAGTTGATTTCACTGATTACTTTTCATAATGTTGCTCAAATTAAATTTTAAAAAAATTACCTCTCTTTTCATTACTTATTACTTTGTATTCATGTTCAACTTATAAATGTTATTTCATTTGTATTTATTTATTTTTCAGATGTATTAATTTAGATTCAAAGTATTTGCGTCAGCTTGAAGAACCCAGACTTGTGCGACTCACTCAAAACTTAATTCTTGTCATTGTCATTCAAATGGAGAACTATGACTTTTCATCTGATAATGCTTCATTATTAGTTGTGTTACCTTGGAAAATATTGTTTCATCTCATACTGAAGTAAATACTTTTCATTTCTTTGAATCTTAAATTATGAAATAGTGTTCCATGACAACTTCGATTAAATACTGAAATATTATGAATGTGTGTGTTCTTTAACATTAGAAAGACTGAAACTTATATATATATAGTATATACCTATATTGCCCAAAAGCTTTCTCAAAATGACTACATTGTGAAAAAATAATTAATGTTTTAAAAAATTTGTTTAAAATTAATTTTTAATATTTTTTATATTTACAGTAATATAACAAGTTATTAGTAAATATTAACTATAAAAAATGTACTTCACTTTGAAAAAAGATATATTCTAAAAAATTTTAAGAAATTGTGTCATTATATACATAATTGTTTTTCTAATTGAAATTAAAAAGCAGTCAAAATGACTTTCTTGGACAATCTAGTGTTAAGCATTTCATGTAAAACTTTAAAATTTTTTTTTAATTTTATAAAATTTCATTTCTGGAATTCTTTTTGTGATATTTTTTATGGGTATAGTAAAATATTATGTAGAGCTATTCACTTTATTTTTTCCCTTGGTTATCAGTATAAACATCGAAAGTGGTATATAGTATATCCTGTGAATGTACAGTTATTTATCTTTTTACATCAAGTTTAATCTGCAATTTCTTGATAAATTTTTCTCTGAAATTTGAGACTTTCAATTAAAATTGTTTAAATGATATTATAGTATGTAATTGTATTACTTGATGGTTACCTCTTATGTTATTTCATTTAAATTTTAAATAAAAATATTTTAAAACATTGCAACTCAAATTGGGGTTTATTTTGTGTATTACCTTCTTATTGCTTTTTGATCCACTGAAATATTTTTAAAGAAATGTTTATAAATATAAAATAAAAAGTAGATAAATGCATATTTTAGTGAAGAAAAGAGAACTCCAAAAAAAGCAGCAAAAGTGGATTTGTTAAGTAGTGCTATGCCATCATCTCTGATGTTGCTTTTTAGTGCACATGAATATTTGGGGCGGTGAGTTTATATATTTTTAAAAATTTATTTAACATTTAGATATTATTATAGCATTTAGATTACATTTTTTAAAAAAACAGTTTATGTTCTAGAAATAATGTTCTAATTCGTTTTAGAAATCGTGATTTCTGCTTTTTATTTCTGAAATATCTTTCTGGGGAGATCATTTTCCTTGATGATATATTGTCAAAAAATATATTCTACTATAGTGATTTTAAAGTTAATTGTACTTATTAATCATATTTTCTGAGGGATTTTTCTTAAATTTGAAACAAGTGCTTATTGGCATATGCATTTACTTATGAGTTTTTTACTGTTAAGTATTCCTTTTAGTGTAAAGCATGTTGGTTTAAAAATATAATTGTTCTTGCAAAACATTTGATAGATTAAAGTAAAATTTATATGAGTAATTTATTTATATGATTGATTTATTATCATTATCTATACTTTTACAGATTTTCAAAGCTGAAAATATTTTGTTACATGTGCTGGAAACTAATTACATTTGTTTAATCAAAAGCTGTATAATATGCTTTCTTCCATTATAATTTAATAAAATCTGTTAATAGTTAATCTTTCTCTATCAAATTGGAATTGGCTATTAGAAGAGATATTGCATTTTTAAAAAAACATTTGCTATTAAATTATTTAATAATGGAAATTAAAAGTAAATGCAGGTCAATTAATTTAAGAAGGGCAGATTCAGATGCTATAATCCAAGGAATTGTTTTTCTAATAATGTAGTCTTCAGAAAAACCAATAATTTAATTAATGACAATAATTTACTCAATGTGTTGTCATAAAAATAGTAAATTATAATTGATGAGTACTAATAATACTAAATATCCATATTTTTTTTACTCTATAATACTGAAAATCAAAAATAATTTTAACTTTATGCTATTGATTAAATACTGGAGAGATTTATTTTGTAAATATTATAAAAAAATAAACTTAATAGAAGTGTTAATGTATATATGTGCTTTTTAGCACCAGAAGTAGTTAAAGAGTATACAAGCAATACGAGGGTAGAAGTACCATTTGTCACATATTCTAAATATTTTTTACATTTTACCCTGTTGTTAACTGTGGTGATATAATTTTAGAAAATCATACCCCAAGTACTTAAATTCTAATTTTTGTCTAACTGTATTTCAACAACATTTTTAATAAAAAAAATTAGATACAGCTTTTTTATTAGAGGTAGAGACTGATTGCTTTGGTTGTTGCTAAAGATATCAACATAAACATTAAAATGTTTATTTGTATTTTCTTGGAACCCGTATTATAAAAGTTTGTTGTATTTTTACATTTTAGACGTTCTTGGTGCACTGCAGCTGATGGTTTATTACTTTTTCACATTATTGATGTATCTATGACAGAACTGCAGGATACTACTGGAAAATCGTACCTTTATAAAGAAGAATTAGAGGCTGGACTTGAACAGTGCATTTATTGTTTGTATGGGCATCCCCATAAGCGTACTCGTGCCAAACACTTGCAAGAACACAGTGCACGACAAGTGAGATGAGCTACTTATAATTTACTTTCATCAATAAATTTAGAAATAATGAATAATATTTCACTATTAACCTTTTAAAAAAAATACTAGAAATATCCAAATTTTTGTTCTGTATATTCTGTAACTGTTTCAATTTTGATATATTTTAAGAATTGCATTATAGTTCAAAATTTATTTCAAATATTTTTATAGCTTCTGCAACAGTATTAATCCAATCCATTTAATGATGCATAATATTACAAGATTGTGAGGAGGAATTTCTTTAGGAAATATTTAAAAAAATTAAGAAAAAGATTGCATTTTTGGTTAAAGTAAATTTATCTGTGATTGTGAATGCAGTATATATAAATGTTAAAGTAATGTTTTTTTATCTATACGTAATAATGTCTTCTAAGGATGATTTTTAAAAATTTTGAAACCAGTTTTACATGTGATTTTTTAGAGAGCTGTTTTACTCACTGGCATTTTGGCCTGTAACTTGTTCTGGAGCATTCATATTATGCATTTCCCAATGTATGAGATGTTCAGTATTCCTGTATTATACTGTTAACTAGTTTTGTCAATTTAAAAAACATTGCCAAATGCTGTAATATGCAGGCAATTGTAGAAAATCATTCTTAAATCTCAAACATATCCTAATTCAATAATTATTGATTATATTCTATATATGCATGGGCTAACAAAAATTATAATTTTTGTTAGCCTGTGCTAGAATATACTAACTTTTTTATAATGCCTATTCAAGCACAATTTTCATTGTGCATGCTGGGAAATAATAACCTTCAAAATTTGTCAATTTTTCTGTATTATTTTTCTCTTATTTTGTGGTGAAAAGCTATTAAAATTAGCGACCTATTTTCTGTAGAAGCAAGCACAGTAAAATATTTCTAAAAATACGGTCAAATACTACTACAGTCAAAAGTTCCTGGAATGGTCCTCTACATTTATGTAGATGTTCATTGGAGGGGAAATATCTGTTATGGATAATAATAAATAAATAAATAAAAAACTAATAAAGAAAACACACAGGCGTTTAGAATTCATTTCCTGTACTGTTAGCATTACCTGCAGATCATTTCTGACAAAACGAATTTTTCATTTGTCAGAAATGCAATGTTGTCTTTGGAGCAGTGTCCAAGCATCAAATTCTGTGTTTTGTTCAGGAAATCACCTGAGACTCTGTAGATGCTGAAGAAAGCATACAAAAAAGATAACAGCACCAGAGAATTTGTACCTGTTTCCAGGGCTAAAAATTAAATTGAAGGGACATTGTTTTGTGGATTCAAATGAGGTGATCCAAAATGTGACTAAGTAACAAGGACCTCTCAAAAAATAGATTACAGGAGTGTTTTAAACAGTTATATGAACACTGAAACAAATTTGTGGATACGCAAGAGCAGTACTTTGAAGGCCAATAAGATTAAATTACTATTCTATTTTTTAATAATTTTTTATTGATCCATTCCAGAAACTTTTTGCCCCTACTGTATGTAAATACCAGAAAGAATATGAGTTTTAGCAAAAATACTTATGTCAATTTTTATGTGGTGTTGTCTACGTGAAGAAGATATATGTCTTGTGATTCTGAATGTAATTACTGCATTTTGGCCACTAAAATAATAGAGTTGTTATTAGATCTTTAATTTATTTCAATTGTATGCATTTTTTTTAAATGCAGTACATAATTTTTCAAAATTTTTGTCAATTTATTTGTCAACAGACTAATTCAGAAGGAGCATGCACAGGATTAAATTTTACAAGTATATTTATCCTTGTAACTTTTCCTCCCCCTTAAGTTTGTGGATAGTTTGATACTTGAAATTCATTTTATTAAAATAAAATTTAAAATTTTGTAAAAGAAACATGAAAATGCATGTAAAAGTTAATTTTGTTTATGCTTATGTTAATATAATAATATTAAAGAACTTTTTTAATTAAATATTTGTTATTTGTCTCTGATGTCAGATTTTATTTCCTGTCGAAATCCATTCTATCACATATTTCCCATAGAGGGGGATATATGTGATAGTACAGATTTTGAAAAGATCTACTAAAATAACAATGAATACGAGAAATATGTATTTATATTTCAAGTTCTTCAACCAAGTGTTTCTAATTAAATGTTTGAAATACTTTTTAATTTTTCTGTTCTCGGTTCTTTTTTATTTAACTTTTGATAATGTAAATTAAAAAATTTTTGAAATTATTTACTGTTTAATTTATTGCATATGTTTTTAATATTAATATTATGAAACTTAAAATTTATATATATATATATATTTACTGTTAAAAATTTTATATTATTAAAATTTGTCTATAATTAATATAATGTATTATTTTATTTCTACTGTTTTTTCACCTTGAAATTTGCTGTTTAAATCATTTTATGTCTTTAAAATAGATTCCGCTCACTTGGGAGAAAGCCTGTTTAATATTTCAATATTTCAAACCCAATGTTCTTCCTGAATTCGATAGTTATCGTACAAGTACAGTCTCTGCAGAGGTAATTAAATTTTTTCTGCCTTTCTAGAAACTCTGAAATAAAAAAAATTGAATGCATCACTTAAATTTGGTTTTGTTTTATAGCTGTTTAATCTGTTTGAAAGAAGAAAAAAATTCTTTAGAACTTAAATAAGTGGTAAAAATGCTAAAATTTCCAAAAATAATTGTGATATTATTGGAGTTTTGAACTAGTTGTGTTTCATATAAATTGTCTTATGTTGGCAAATAGCCATTTACTTTGGACATTTCTCAAAAACATATAATTACTTTTCTTTGTAGTTGGAAAGTCTGTTGAAGAGAATATCTGCTTTAGTACCCCCAGAACAAGACCCAACAACTCGAGTAGACAATTATACAGCATATATTGAAGGAGTTACAGAGAAGTGCCCTGAAGCTCCGTTTAAGGATAAACCTGTCAGGTGCTTATGTTATTTTAACTGTGTAGTTTTTAAGTATTGCTAGATATCATGCTGCAAACCTTTTAAGATAAAAAACAAAAATGTTTTAACATTTTTCTATAAAAATTCATTCAATGTCGAAATTCCTTGCTGCTTTGATCTTCATTATTTCATCAAAAAATGTGCTTCATGATAACAAAAGATTCATATATTTTGGAAATACTTATAATAAAAGAATTCTATTTTATATTTAACTTTTTATTTTTATGATATAAAAATGTTCTTAATTTTTACGGGGTTTTTCTCCTATTGTTGGGTTTTTTATCCTATTGTTATATGCTTTCTTATTTCATGTTTAACATAAATCTTTTTAAAAAGAAATATCTTGAATATTAATGTTTATTTCTTATATTTTTAAATTCAAAGGTCATGACTGGAGAAATTTTTGTCATTTATGTAATTTAAATAGTGAAAATTGTTGCATTTATTATGAATTCTATTTTTACTATCAAGTAATCAATTAGTTCTTAAAACTCCAGAAAATTAATCATACACATTTTCAGTGATGCTGTCAAGGACTTGTATTATCTACTTGGAGATTACTATTTTAAGAATAAAGAATTTAGGTAAATATCTGTTACTTTATATAATTAATTTATGCAATATAATTGCTTTCTAAATTAATTACTATACTAAAAATGTAGAAAATTTTAAAAACGCTTTTTGAACCATTTAGCAAGGCTATCAAGTTTTATCTCATGGACATCTGCATCAATCCTGACAGGCAAGATTCTTGGGCTGGCATGGCACTTTCCCGTAGCTCTCAGTTGGATCAGAAATTGAACTCTGTAAGAAAAACCTATTTTCTCTATTTTTACATTTTAAAGTTAGCTTAGAAAATATAAATTTTCCTTGATAGAGAGAATTCATGTTATGAAGCACAAAAATTGCTATGTGAATTTTTAACTCATGTCTGATCAATATCAATTGTAATTAAGTGGAAAATTTTTATTTCAAAGGTGTTCTCATTAAAAAATTAATAATTACATAGGAAGTCTTTATTTAAATTAGAAAAGTAAATATTAGATGTGTTGTTGAATTTGAATGATGTTGTATTTTATACTTCTCCCTGTTAAAATTCTGATTTGGATTTTTTTTTTCATAATTTTTATATCTTATCTTTTCCTTGAACCATGAAACTAATAGAACAATTTAAAAAATTTTTTTTTAAGTAAAGAAAGGAAAACAATTTTTAAATTTCTTACATGTCTATGTTTTTATCAAAAAACCTGAGTTAATGTAAAATTATATAATATTTGTTATATTTTATTCCTTAATTATTTAATTTGCATTAAATATTTTATGCTTGTGTTAAATAGTATGAACTTCGAAATGAATCAACGATATACAGAAAATCCGCTACTGCCTTGAAATGTTTTGAGCACTCTCTCGAACTGGATCCTACGACTACATCCCTTTGGATTGAATATGGCTCTTTAGCATATATACTGCATTCACATGCTTCTAGGCAATTGAAACAGGTAATATTAAATTGCATAAATATAATTCACCTTGAATTATAGGTGATTATTGTATTTTTGAACGAATAAAACTTTTGCTGCTGTAAAAATGTTATTACATAACCATAGGAAGCTGTTGGTGAAGAATTGTTTGAACTCTTAAAGAAAAAGAAATTAGAAATGTTGCAAGTTGCTGAAAAGTGTTTTTATGCCGCAAATCACTGTGATGATGGTGGAGAACCAGAAGAAGCATGGCTGCATCATTACATGCTTGGCAAAATTTGTGAAAAGAAGGGTGAAGGGCCATTTATATACATGGATCACTTTCAAAAAGTACAGTATTTTGGCTAATTTTCAAGCATAATTATTGTTTTATTTATTTTCTTTAATTCTTTAATGCATGATTTTTGGGGAAAATATACAGATAGTAATGGCCTGATAATTAACTGAAAAATGTTTTTAAAGAAATAAAAAGGTTATTATTATACATTGAATTATCATTTAACTAATTAATTATTATATATCTAAAGTTTTAAATATAGTTATGTAATAAGGAGTAAGTTAATGATATTGAACTCTGATATTTTCATGTTTCTGAAAATACATTTTTAAAAATATCTAATAATTTTAGTCAAAAGAAGCTAAAAGTAAGAACAAAAATAGTTTAAAATTGTAAAAAAATTATAAAATATACATTATATATATTTAAATATATTGTAGTTTTTTGAATCTAAACCATCATTAATTCTACGCTGCACCCCAAATTCTCAACACATTTTTCAGAAAAAACAAAAAATTGTGTAAAAAAATTTATGGATTTCTGATATTTGCGAAGTTTAAAGTGAGAATTAATTAGAATTGAATAATTAATTTATTTTACTTGTATTGGGAACTTTTAAATACATACATAAACCTGTAATTGCTCTTAAGGGGTAAATTTCCCCTGTCCAACAAATTTGTCTGCCTTCAGTTCTAAGCCACACCTGATTTTCAGTAGCATTAACATTGAAAAAAAGTGTAGCTTATATTTGAATAAATACAGTAATTATATAGAATTCTAATTGCTGTATTTATTCAAATCTCTATCCGAGTTAACCATGTATCATTCATAATTTGAAAGACTAATATTTTATAATTGTATTAGAAACCTTCCCCCCCCCTTATTGAACAAAAATGTTTTTATAAAAAAAACACCATAAGAATTGAATTTGTCTGCAAGTAGTACATATGTTTTCTTTTTTGCTACTTTTTAAAAACTTTTTTCTGGGTTTCATTGTAAAACTTGATTTGCTAAATTGAAAAAAAACAAAAGAAGGGATTGATTTTTTTCTTCAACTATTTGATTTATTGGGTATCTGTTTTGATTTCAGGTTATTTGAATATTTGTTTGTTCTTATAGGCTTTAATGTATCTTCATGAAGATTGTGCAAGATATCCTCAGAAGATACAATATCATAATCCTCTAGAATTATCAATTGAAGCTCTTGAAGTAAGTAAACAATTAAAAATTACCTTTTACTTATATGTCATAACATAAAAATGAAAATTTATGTTGCAATGTCTTGTAAACTATTAGCACATAGTTATATTGAATTAAAAATAAATTTAATTTCTGTATCTTTAAATTATTTATATAAAGCTATATATATATATATATATATATATATATATATATATATATAAATTGCAGTTGTAAAATTTTGAACTTATTTATAAAATTTGCAATTTTTTGTTTATTTTAAGTGTAATTGGTTGTATCAAAGCATTTGTTATCAATTAAACCAATTAATACATTTTGCTATTTGAATGCAAAACACCAGGAATAGAATGAAAACTGTATAAAATGTCATAAAATTAAAATTTATTCAAGAACTGTTTTAAGTATACATTGATATTTTGATAGTTATTTATGTAGTTCAAAGTAAAAATGTATGCTCTGAATTTGTGAAAGTTTATAGAAAAATAGAATTTGGAATTTAATTAGAGCTACATAAATTTTAATTATAAAATCTCTCCTCTATAATTTAGTCTTGAACCTGTTATTTGAATAACTATCAAATATTTACTTTTTGTTCGAAAACTTCTGTTACTGAATTTTATGTTTTTCCAGTTCATGGATTTGGTGTTAAAGCTTAGAATAGTTTTGCTGTACTTTATGACTAGTCTACAAAAATTTTTAAAGTTCTTTCAGAGGTTATTTAAAACCTCTCAATTACTTTCCACAAATACAAACCTAAATGCATAAACAACATGTATACATCAAAGGAGAACATATTAAATATAAATTCCAATTCTAGATAATTTAGTATTTTACGTGCTCTTGATTCGACAATTCTTTCAATGAATCATTACAATTCACTCCTACCAGTTGGGAGTATGCAATAGTTATATAAGTAAAGTACACAGTTCCTGAAAAATAAATGTATCTGAATTCCAAACTGCCTTTTTCTCTTTCTTCAATTCTAATTAAGATTTGCTGATGGCGCTCTGTTAGAACACTTACATTATCATACTTGTGTGCATTTTTTCATGTATACTTATGTAAAATAAATGTATTTGTATAACTAAAGACAAAGATTGCAAAAGTTATTTTATAGTGCTGCGTAAAAATATTTTTCTTGCTAAATATTGCAATTTTTTTTTTAAATCTGAGATTTTTTCAATGCATATTACTTTGTAATACTTATCTATTTGACTTCATTTAAGGACCTTTTTATAAACTAATTATATGAAATGTCTATTGTATGTTTTGTATTTTTCCCCCTTTATTCTGTGTATGCCTTTTTTCAACATCTTTTTTATTGATTAAAATATTCAAAAAGTTATACTTGATTAAAAGTACTTCTTTTTTTTTAAAGGTTTACTACAGAATTCATGCTAGTGTTTTAAAATATTTATGGAAACATGAAGATGTTGGAGTCGATATGGCTACATTAAAAAAAATTAAACAATGTTTAGTTGCTGTTGCAAAAAGTCCATTTGCCAATTTTCAAGAAAAGTGTAAAAAAGAAATGTATGCATTTTATATTTTAAAATTTTTATATATTTGTATGTATAAAGTGGTTTAGTAGCTAATTATTATTTTCAATTTCAGTTCTTGTTCATCTTCACCTCATTCTGAAGCAGAAGATTGTGAATCCCCTTCACCAGAAAAACTTGTAGAGCCTTTGAAAATAATTGATCACAACTATTATGATAATATACAAAAACCACAAAAAATCCCAGATGATCCAAAAGCTAGACAAAACAGAACCTCGATTGATTCATCACCGGAAACACAGGAAAATGTAGCAATTAAAGAAGTTATGGATTCTTTGGTAGGTGTTGTAGCTGAGTATTTTGTTGATGAAGAAGCAGAGAAAGCGAACGCTAAAAAAAATTCTCTCTCTAATGCTAAAAAAGATACTGGAATTATAATTGAAAGCTACGCTGAAGAATCAGTGTATACAACAAAAACAGTTTCCACACGCTCTAGCACTCCAGATTCCATATCTGAATCTATCAAAAATTTGGAAAAAGAAACTGATTTGATTTCCAAACTAAAAATGGATACTGTGAGTGAAGGAATGAAAAACAGGGAAGAAAGCCAATATGACAATGCAATATTTACCTCTAATGTAGAAGAAACAGTTATTGAAGAAAAGGATGAGTTTACAAAGCAACAGGAATTAGCATTGGAATTGGAAACAGAAGCAGCCGCTTCCAAGCTGGTAGAAGAAATGAGACTTGAAAGTGATGCCCTTGGTGATTTGGATTATTGCAATTATGATATGTATTCTATTAAACCTGAAGAGGATCCAATGTATTATGAGTGTATGGATTACTCTTATGAGACTGAGAAGGTTGTTGAAGAGCCTGTAGTGGACTACCAAATGGAGGATGATATTTTATTAGCAATGTCCTCCATACTTGACAAACTGGAGGGGGGGGAGGTATCAAGCTCAAATGACATTGAAATGCTAGATGAAACCATTAAAACAACATCTCGCATGGAAACAAATGGGATTGAATTAGTTACCAAAACCATTGATTCAGAAATGAAGAATGCAACTGAAGTATTGAACTCAAAAATTATAAATGACACAGGAGAATTGTACATTGCAGAAAATAAAGTAACTTCAGAAGTGGCAGCTAATATAGAAGTTACGGAAGAAAAATGTGATGTAGTCTCTAGTGGCACTGGTAATTCTTCAGAATTAGGTAGAAAACCACAGAATGACTCTCCGAAATCAGATATTCAAGAAAAATATGATAATGAAATTGTTTCTGCAGAAAAAAGCTCGAAAAAACAGTCTTCTGATGTATCTGGATCCATTGAAGAGCACAAGAAGCAGAATATTTCTTCTAAAGAAATGAAAGCTGATGCATCTCAAGATAATTTAAGTTTACAAAATAAAGATATTAAAGAACAAGAAATAAATAAAAGTACTGATGAGAAAAACAAAGCAAGTTCCCATGCAAAAGGTTACATTTTATTTTTAGCTTAACCCTTTAAGCAATCAATTATTTTACCTGAAATGCTTAAAAAAAAAAGCATATTTTTTATTGCATATAATTAAGTACCATACTTAATAGAATAAGAATATTAAAAAAAAAAGAATTTTTTAAATATTTTTTTTTCACTTTTAATGCTTTTACAACATTTTTTATTTTACAATTTTGGACACAAAACCCCCTATAAATGTTTGCTTTTTTTTAAGTATTTCTGCATCTGTTACATCTCACTCTGGTGTCACCGTTTCACTAAATTTCTCATTGAGATGTTTCAGAACTGGCCAAACTTTTACTAATTTTGGGCATTCGTGAGTCGAATGCTGCATTATCAGAAAAATGCAAGTAGCGTTGCAAAAGGCAGAATCGGCAATGAGACATTATTTTAGAGAAAAAAGATGTAATAGTTGAATATCTTTTGCTCCAATGATGATCAATTCCAGGTTTCTTTACAATTCCTTGAAGTATATTGAGAGCGAAAAATACATGCAACTCTTCCACAGTAGTTTCTACCCAAAATTTACTCTTTGAGAATTGTCTTGCAACACTGGATTGGATGCACTGTTTAGCATATTTATTTGTCTCTTCCACATAGAAAAACCCGGATGAAAAGCATTTCATTTACATGGACAAGCCACGTCATCTGTTGAAAAATAATAATACTAAATAGTCTCTTTCAATAATGAAAAATGCGGGCAAACCAGAAAAGGAAAGAAAATATCGTAAACCAGGGCAAACTGCTTAAATGGTTAATGAATTCTATCCCATGCATTTTCTAAAATTATTTAATTTACAGTAATAATAAATGACAATAAAATTTAGGGTAAAATTTCATTTGAAAATCTTGGGAATTTTACGCAAAATATAAATTTCTTCATTATGTGTGTGTGTATCTATATATGTGTGTGAGATATGCAGAGTGGTGGTCAAAATTGTGGACACTTTTTAAAATTGTTATGTTTTTTAAGTTTGTATGCTTTTAGAAAACGCTACAATACACAAAATGCAAAGTCTTTTATTTCATTTTAAACAGAATTTAATACTAAATTCAATACAAAAAAACAAAATTCAAATATTTGCAAAGCAAAAAAGTTATACTGCAACAACTATTGATATATGTTAGGTACTAATGATAGCAGTGGGTTAGCAGTACTTTATGGGGTAGCTTTTATTTTCTATTACAGCTTCACATCAATGTTTCATTGAGCTGAAAACAGTTTTAAGCTCTTTCTTCATTATTACATGATGCCGGGAAACAATTATATCCTCAATTAGTTCCTTTTTATTTCATGGGTACCTCATTCGGACAAGAGTTTTCAAACAGTGCCACAAGTTTTCAATGGGATTGAGGCCAGGACAACAATTCAATGTTCTTAGAACGATGCCAGTCTTTCAATTACTTTACTATGTGGCAAGGTGCAGAATCTTGCTGAAAAATAAATGAAGTATTGTTGATATATAGATCTCTAAAGGAAGGTAGAAATTTGGGTTCTAGAATGGTGTCGATGTATTTTCTGACATTCAGTGTCCCATCAATGATATGAAAGTGACCGATACCATCTGCTGCTATGCATGACCAAATCATAATCTATGTGGGTCTTCACAGTTGCCTGGATGCAGTCAGGATGTAGCATTTCGCGTATTCTAAGTCATACATATTTTTGGCCATCACTATTGAATTACGATATCTTGGTTTCATCCCTCCATATAACTTGTTACCACTGTAGTCTGTTGCAGCACTGCTGAAGCTGAGATAAAGCCTTTTTCGTGGAATTCTACCCCTTAGTCTAACATCT
Source organism: Trichonephila clavipes (assembly GCA_019973935.1). NCBI lineage: Eukaryota > Metazoa > Arthropoda > Arachnida > Araneae > Nephilidae > Trichonephila > Trichonephila clavipes. The sequence continues at coordinate 266,949 of BMAU01018474.1, read as the reverse complement.
TCTAATCTTCTCTTGATTGGTTTTGAACTGATAGAAACACTAGAATCATTCAGATAACTTCTGATGACCATTGATGACATTCTTTTATCTTGGAAACATGGTATTTTTGTTCTTCTGTTATTAACAGATGTAGTGGACCTTTTTCGGTATTTTCCTGATTTGTTCTTTGTTAAATTTGTCCTCACATCATAAACAAAACTTTCAGTCTCCAGATGTAGTCACTCAACCACTCACCTGTCTTGGAATTTTAACTTAGGAAAGATCACTTTCTGATCACACATCTCTTTCTGGGTGTCCAATCTACTCTTTTATTTGATGTCATTGCTTCTTGACTAAATATCATTATTGTCCTGGCCAGAAAACAGTCCTCACCTCAATACTATCAAAAACATGTGGCACTTTTTGAAAACTCTTGTCCGAATGAGGTACCCATGAAATAAAAAGGAACTAATTGAGGATATAATTGTTTCCCAGCATCATGTAATAACGAAGGAAGAGCTTAAAACTGTTTTCAGCTCAATGAATCATTGATGTGAAGCTGTAATAGAAAATAAAAGCTACCCCATAAAGTACTGCTAACCAACTGCTATCATCAGTACCTAACATATATCAATAGTTGTTGCAATATAACTTTTTTGCTTTGCAAATGTTTGAATTTTGTTTTCTTTGTATTGAATTTATTATTAAATTCTCTTTAAAATGAAATAAAAGACTTTGCATTTTGTGCATTGTAATGTTTTCTAAAAGCATACAAACTTAAAAAACATAACAATTTTAAAAAGTGTCCACAATTTTGGCCACCACTGTATACGTGGAAAGGAGAGAGAGAGAAAAAAAACAGTTTAATTTCTATAACCTTTTTTTAAATTTCAATTATGTATTATTTGATTAACTAACATGTTAAATGGTTTTATTTGATTTGTTTAAATAATTTTTAATCATCACTTTTATAATGAAAATATTGTAGAAGTACATATTATTAAGCATTTGAAAGTATTAATTGCACAAATATTGGTTTGATGTTGGCCTTCTACGCCCAAGATTGCGGGTTTGACTCCGGCCATAGTGGATTTTCATGATGCAAAAAATCAACAGCATCCGTGTTGCACAATTATGTGGCATGTAAAAGATCCCTTGAACGTCTGTTTGGTTTGGATGCTTTTAGCAAAATTAAATTCTTAGTACAATTTTGCATCATCAGAGCTCAGGTGTCTCCCTCTGGGGATAAAACTGGATATCAAAATTACATTGTGGTTATTGGTAAGTTACCTATATAGTGCCACACTAAAAAGTTATACCAGCTCCTGAGGAATGTACCAGGTTTGCAATGGTAAATGTACCAATCCGCAGCTCCATTGAAAAAAAAATATTAACATGACTTATAACTATGTAAACACTTTAATGCAAATTTATGAATAAAATCTGGTGCAGATTCTTAGTTCTTAATTTCCATAATCTATACAGATAACACCCTTTTAAAAAGCTGATTTTTTTTATATATGTGTGTGCATGTATTGTTCTGAAAGGCTCGCTCAAAAATTACTCAGGAATTTTCAGATTCTAAATGTTTCTTGACAGTTTTGTTTTAAATGTATTATAATTGGGGAATTATTGATGCTCTTTTCTCTACTTGTTAAAATTGTCCAGAATTTTCAAAATATATAGGTTGAATAATGGCAGAGTCCCTGTTTGCCACAGGGAAATTTAACCCCCTGTCATGATGGAATTTGAATTTACTTGGTTTAAACTTTTCCTTTTTAGCCCAGTACTGTATCAGAAATATTTGATTTTTAAAAAAAATTTAGTTTAGAGAATTGATCATTTAAAAAAAATGAGTTGTGAAAAGATTGCTTTATTTAAAAATAAGTAGATTCTCTTAAACTTTCTTCTGTTTTCCCTCAAATATTGATAGAAATGAAAAGAATATCGTCATTAGTAAAGTTTTTTTTTTTTACTTAAAATTTTTCTGTGCTTTTTTTTTCTTTTTCATGTGTATTTATTATTTTTAAAAATACTTTAACTTTAAAAATAAGCACTCATTTTAATGAAAATCAAAATACATCCAATATAACATGTTTTATCATAATTATTAAATTAGAATATTTTTTTAAAGAGGGGAAACAATTCTTTCATGTTTAATTTATTCTACAGTGCTTAAAACAAAACAAAACAAATTTCATTCAAATAATCCCTGTAGTATTTGGCTTAATAGTCTCATTTTTCATTTATGATTTTGTTTCTTTGGAATGTTGTGTAAGAAATGCATCATTTTTTTTTTTTTTTGCATTATAAGTATATTATTTATATTTGTCTTTAATATTATTTATATATATATATATTTAATGTTATTTTATATTTATATTTACAATTACAATCTTTTATAAAATGCTTTCAGAATCTAGAAATTCTGAAAACGGTAAGAAAGTGAAAGCAGAAAAGGAAAGAAGTGCTCGTAAGAAAACTTCTGAAACTTCTCCAGTGGCTAAAGAGACTGTATTGCCACCAACTCCTGAAGAACTGTTATTAAGTCAGCAAGAAATTGCAGAATTAATTCCTATGTGTTTGGATGCTATGCGAGAATGCCTGCAGAGGTTTATCCAGCATTACAAATCATTATATCGAATGGCACATTATTACTGTCATTCAAAAAGGAATAAGGCAGGCAGTTTTTTTTTTCTTCTGTTCCTATTTATACTTTTATTTGAGTAAAAATAGTTTAAATTTTTAGGAAGTATATATTGTATTTTTTTTTTTTTTCAATTATACCTCCTAAATCATTTTTATCTTGCAGAATCTTCAGTGGGCTCGTGAAATATTGCTTGCAGCAACACCTAGTACAAAGAATTATCCATCAATGCCTGGTTTATTTGCGGATCGCAAAAATACAAATTTTTTCAATGTTAGTGTATTTTTACATTTGTATAATCATTTCTATTACCTATATTTTGTTTTGTCTCTTTTTGTATATAGATTTCCTGAACATCTATGGACTTTTTAGAGAGTTACATAAATTTGGTTTACCAAGTACAATTTACTTCAATACTTGATGAGATGAAAGCATTTGGAATTGTGTAAAATAATAAATTCCTAGTAGTGCATACAATTGTCAAATTATTACTAATTCAATTCTTTTTTTTTTAAATGAATTTGACTATTTTTAATACAAAGATATGCATATTTATAAATTGTGTGTATTAATTATGTAGATATTGATGCAAGTGAGTAAGGACCTTCTAATATGAATCTTATCTAAATGGTGAACAGAGAAATTAAATTTCTGTGAATATTCATTAAATTATTGGAGATTTAAACAAATGAAAAAGAAATGAACAAAGTTATTGTAACAACAATTAGAAATATATCTTGAAGTTACTATCTGGGTTATAGTCACAAGTTAAAAAAAAACTTATTTTTTATTTAAAATTCAAAATTTTCCAATTATGGGACACCTTAGGCATTATTTTAATCATATTTTACTAAAAATCTTTCATTTAAATCTTAAAATTTAGTTGTCATAAAATGCTCTATGCAATATTTTCATGCTGAAAGGCAGATTGGATTATGTTCAATTAACCCCTTCGCGACAGGCGACTCATACATGCATTCATCACGGACGCATCTCATAATCGGGCGGTGCAAATATGCATTTTAGAAAAAGTCTCGTAGGTCGGGCAATGCATATTTGCCTTTTCGGCTGGAACGATTTTCAATGACCACTAGAGGGTACCCTATGTCCATTATATAGAAACTGAATGTAGTCAGAGTAACCTGACCTTGTTTATATTCTGCCTGGATTTGGTATTTTGCTCATCAGCTGTGGCGGGAGAGGGGATAATTGAAATGTTAGCAAACAGTTCGTAAAATTTCCACTTGATATAAAACATTCGCATTTCTAATAACTCTCTCAATGCTTTTTTGTTTTCTTTTCTTAACAGTGTGGAGTGTTTTAGAGTTTTAGCGTCGGTTCTGTTACAGTTTTTGTTGCTTTTGGATATACTTTGCATACTTTTCTTATTTCAAAAACCTTGACTTCAGATTATTATTTGCTTGTTTTGAAGGTATTTTCTAACCTTAATATGAACAAAAAGGGTGAAAAAAGCCAAAATGTGTAGTCATAAGCCATGAGTAAATAAAAAAAATGCAGCAAACATTTTATGCTTGCAAATCATACAATATAGGACTCAGTGTTTCTCCATGCTTCAAGATTTTCTACACTCAGTCTTCATTTCAATTTTGCTATTTCTTTTTGTAATTAATCTTTGTCATAATTTTTTTTATTAATTTGTAAGTTTATTTATATGTTTCGTCAATGAAAATTTTGGAAAAAATTGAATAGTGCTTGCAAAATTTATTTCCCAAGGTAAGGGATATTTTTTTTTGTATAATTTCATATAAGTCAAAGGAAAAACGTTATTACATTCTAGTTTTAATGTAACAGACAACTTATGTATTAATCTAAAGGAGTACCAAAAATTTCGACATTAGGACAGAAATTTTGTTATTTATGCATTTTTTTCTTAAGTTAAGTTTAGCGACGCAAACGCCCTGTCCTGTAGTGCAGGTCCTTCCACATTCACCCCGTCCCTAGCGAGCGTCTCTTAGAAAAGCGCCCCATCCTGAAGAGGTTAAAAAAATTGATTTATAATATCAAAGGACATTGTGTGAAGTATAATATCAAAGGGCAACAAAATCAAATGTGTTAAATATTGAAAATTTCTGGATTTTGAAATAAATTCTATTTTATAATTAAAATTTTTATTTATTTTTTTTTCAATGTGTTTTATTAATATACTGTTCATTATGCGTTTATAGGATATGTATATTTAATTATCTACCTATATAGTTATCAAATTATTTTGTTAGGGAATTTGGAGAGCTCCCAGTAATGAGATTGATCGTCCAGGTAGCTTTGGTGCTCATATGTATCGATCCATTGCCTTATTAATTCAGGTGCTGACTGAACAAAAAGATTACAATATGCTTGTGTTACTCACTCAGCAATTATACAGGACACCTGATTTAGGAAAGTAAGATGTTTTTTTTTAATTTTTATTTCTGGTTATTGTGTTTATAAATTTTATTTTATATTTTGTTTCATTTTTTGAGTGCATCAAAATAATAGCAATAGATTTGATTAATATAGCGTTTTTGATTGATTTTGTGAATTTCTATGCAATATTTTGGGATCTCATTCTTTTGTTTTATAAATTCTTGATTATTTAATTGGGAAGTAGGAATGAAACAGCATTTTTTCCCTTGACAATTAGTTTTCTTGATATTTAGTATACAGATGTGTATAATCTTTGTAACAAAGCCATTTTGTTATGCCTTGTGTTTGAGTCCTAGTGTCGCTAAAGACTCATCATGTAGAGAGACTGTTGCTCATTAAATCTGTTAAAGTTTTTACATTGGCTCAGTAAAAAGTTTTGAGGTGGTAAATGTGTTGCCTTTGTCTCTTGACCAAGGTTCCGAATTAAATGTCTGTCACCAGTAATTCCCACGTTGCTTCTGAGTGAGATGTTAGTAAACCATTATGACAAGGAAATATTTAAGATAATTCTATCAAATATATATTTTTTAATCAATAGTGGTAGAGGCAATATATATTTCACTTTTTATTTGTCACTTCCTATATTTGTTGTGTAAAAGTTTAGTTTATAGGAATAGACTTTATGCAAAAGGATGCATTTAAAAATTATTTAGAATTATTCAAATAAGGGTTTTTATAGCTAGAAATGTTTATAAATAAAAAAAAAACTTAAATTTTTTAAAAAGTACTTAGAAAAAATTGTTTGCTTTCAAAACTGCTTTAAAAACACTTGGGTTCTTTAAAATTATTGATAGAATTAATGTATTTCAATTTGTAAGAGTTATGAAATCTTTTACATTTCAGCTTTAGAATTTTTAATTATATGATACTTTTTAATTATATATTTTGTTTTTAAATTGTATATACAATTTAGTTAATTCAAATTTTTACTCTTTTAATTTTATGTAATTTATCTTGATCTGTAATAATTGCCACTTTCCAATTTAGGAAATATATGCGGGATACTGATCGAGTTTACTTGGTGAGGCGAGCATATGACTGCTGCATAAATATTCTCCGAGACCAGATGAATTCTTTGCTTCAAGAAGAACCTCCTCCAGAAGAAAGTAGATTAATATGTTGTCTCTTGGAAATTTATAGATCCTGCCAAACCTTACTGAAAGCTGGAATTTATGTAGATGAAACAAATGATCTTCTTGAAGAAGCCTACACTATGTATAGAATGGGCGAAGTATGGTTAAATTTTCTTGCATTTATTATTTGACTTTAAACTATTTATAGCGATAAAAAATTGTTTTAGGATAGGAAATGATTATAGGGATAGAAATTAGCATATTCTTAATTGGTTTTCAATAAAACTTTTTCTTTAACAGTGCGGACATAATTTAAAATTCAAATGTCTTTAGGTGTGTTTGACATTAATTTTTAAAATAATATAGTAAGTAATAATTGCCACCATTTTTTAAAACAATTTATAATACTTTGAAATTCATTTCATAATTTAAACCTTATCCATGTTTAGTTTTAGTTTATTTTTCTCTGAATTCATGTCTCCTGTAGATTTAGATGTTTTGTTTCTTTCACTCAGATTTAAAAACTTTTAAAATAACATCCAGTTGTTTAAAATGTGCTTGAATAAAATTTGATTACTATTTTTATATTTTACTTTATAAAACACTCATAATGTCTAGCACTCTTTAAAAAGGTAAACTTTTTTAATTTGTAAAATTAATGTGTTTGTTGCGTGTAATGAAGGTTATGATCTGTAGATTTTAAATCTAAGAAGATTAAAATAACTGTTAAATGTTCATAAGAGAGTTAAAAATATATTAAACAAGTCATAATTTGAATTATGTTTTATTATTCATTGAAACCACTATAATTTTTTAAAAAGAATGAGAGAAATATAAAAAGAAGTGAGATTATTTGATAAACATTGAAAGCAACATTATGACTGTGCCTCTGTAAAAGCCATAGCATTATGTGATTTGATTGATTTACGTCGATTTTGTATACATTATTTGTAATGTTTCCTTCCTTAATCAATAAGAAGGGGAGAGAAATGGTTAACATGCATGTAATTATTGTTTAATTTTAAGCTTTTTTTCTGTTTGTTAATATTGAGTTTTTAAAAAATTAATTCCATATGGATCTTTATATTAAAATAAAATTGATGTTTACTGAAAAATAATTGTTTTAAATTCATTTTTTAGCTTAATATTGTAATTTGTTTTTATAGGTTGATTCACACCCATCAGTTCTAGAACAAGCTACCAAATTCTGCCAAATACAGCTTGGGAAATCATATCCAGTAACTACTTATGATTTTTCTAAAATTTAATAGTTTGGATAGTTTCTTAAATTGCAAACTAACTTCATTTTAATATTAATATTCAATATAAATTGCACAAACTATTGAATTAATTGATGTTTAATGCATTATTCTTTTTAAGATTAACAGTTGCATTTCTCCTAACAAGCTCATATTAATTTTATGTTTTGATTTTTTTTCAGATATGAATAATCATCTTTTGAATACAAGATATTTAATTGAAACATAATTTCATGTTTGATTTTTAATGTATAATTTAGGTTTCAAAATATTAAATTTTGTTTTTGATTACAATCTGAAGCAATTTAAATTATCAATTTACGTATCCATAAGCTGAACTATTATGTTAAAAAATTGATTTTTTTAAATTTCTTTATTGTGATAAATAAATTTTCTCCTATTACATTAATTATTCTACAGTATTAAAATTTTAAGTGAATTCTTTAAGGACACATTATAACAGCAGGCTATATTTGATCATTGAATGTTTTCTTGGTAAAACATTTATCTCTATAAGTATGGAAAAGTACATTAAAGAAATGCTTGTTTAAATTTATTTTTTCCTGTAGTGGTTTTTCAAAAAGTATCAGATTGACTTATGTCCTCCCAATTTAATAAGTAATACGTTTGTTCAATCTAATTTTATAGAGCTACAAAATGACTTCACAGTTTTTCGAGGGGTAGGGAAATGTTACATTTCACTTTGGAAAACTGCATGATTTAACAAATATATTATGAGTATTTTTATAAAAAAAATATTTTGATAGCATTACATTAAGTTTGAAATTTTAAAAAGGACATATAAAAGTATGCATCATAAATATTGTTATAAAGTATAAATGTAGTAGTAGTTGTTTTTTAAAGAGCAGATCAGAATGAAATGTATTAACTTTATATTATTGCTGCTTTGGTTGTGATAGAAATAATGGAATACATGAATCACATAACTAATTTTAATTTTTAAAATTTCTTTTTTATTCGTATGGAAAGAAGATAAATGTTCTAATGATACATTATTAAAATTATCTGAATTTGTAAGATGTTTTAAAATATATTTGAATTAACTGATTGTAAATGTTTATTTAGCATGTCTTTATTGCTTTTAAGCAATTGATAAAACTTATAGAATAGCATCTTATTTCACTTAAAAATCTATTGTATATAATTGAAAAAAAATATGCAATCTACTCTTAAAAATGTAAAAAAGTTACCTATTTAATACAAGACATTTTTTTTAATTATTTCATATTACATAAAAAAAAAGTACTCAATTTAGTTGGATATTTTAAAAGGTATAAAAAATAGTCCATAAAGCAAATAAATGAATCATATAAGCTACAAATTTAAGTTGCTATTTTTATGTATATTTTAAAAATTTTTAATTGTTCTAAAAAATTGATTTTTTATTTTATTTTTCATTCAAAAACTTACCTATTCTGCTGTTATTGCTGATTCTATTTTAACCACTAATTAACCTGATGTAGCTTTGTGGTTAAGGAAGCTTTGGTAAATTTAATTAACAAGAATTTCTTTTTTATAAAAAAAAATATATGTCCTCTCATGCTTTTTTTTAAAGTGTTTTTGATGTATCTATATAAGGATAAATTATTTGTCAAGCTCACTTCTATTTTTTATTGTAGCAAAGTGCTTATGAATTCACTAAATCCAGTTCTAAGTACATGCCAGTATTGGATATGTGTGAAAATAACCTTAATGTTCCTATGCCATCTGTCAGTGCATATGCTCCAGATGCATGGCAAAAAGGTAAAGGAGCATAATGAGATATTACAGTATGCTCTTTGATGTAATCTTTGCAAAAAACATTAATTTTATTCATATAATTTGGATGGATGTATCCGTTGAAGCTTTCCGTAGTATTTCTCTTTGTGTGCATGTTTATATCTCTTTTGTAAAGAGACTTGTATGTTTGATGTGAATAAGTATAGCATCGTAATTTTTTATGTACATTTTTTGTTATAATAAGAATCAAGTTTTGGTAATTCAAAACACTTCATATATTAATTGCTTCACAGTTAAGAGTTCTAAATTGAATTGTAATGTTACTATTTTAAAGAAAATAAGTTTTATTTTTGTATTTAAATTACGTTAGATAATAGGTTTTAAGATATTTTATGTGTTGATTCATACCATTCTGAAAGTCTAGAATGATTTTAATAGCAGTACAGGAAAGATTTTTATTGCGAATAACATACTTTTTTCCAGTTATTTATTATTAATACAATTTTTGTAAATATATGCAATTTAGGAATCAGCATTTCTTATTTTGATGTTGTAAGAGTATTTTTTTTTTCTTCTAGTCTTTCTGACAAAGAGAAATAATAATGCCAAAATCTGTGATCAAACATTATTTGAATCATTTCACTGATTTGTATTTGTGCATTTAAAACTGTCGCTTGCTTGTTTTGGATTATCATTTGATTTGTAAATTATTTTTAAAATCACATACCTGTTGTAATTATATGATTATCGCTTACATTTATTCAATTTTTCGAATGTAGACTATTTTGAACACAAATATGTGTATTTTTAGTTGTAATTATTATTATTATTTTCAAATAGCATGGCATTATTTTTATTTATTTTAAATTCATTTTATGTTCCTTTCTTAGAAAAGCTTTTATTTGTTTATTGTGTCATATTTTCAGCAGTTTTGTACATATTGTTCATTTTTATTGCATGAATTCATACTCATTGTGAAGAGGCTGTTAAATAAAACTTTTGTTTTTGGCTGAAATGTTTCCCTTTTTATTTATTGTATTCCAATTCATGACAACATTCTTAGTTACATTGTATTAGAGCATGATTGTTTTATCTGCCATGGTTTATAAATATTTTTGGTGTTAAATATATATTTAATACAAAAAATATTTCTAAATTGTACAAAACTTAACATTAATGGTACTTTTTATGTAAAATTGAATGCATCTTGATGTGCTGCACAACCTTAATTGTTGCTTTTTTTTTTAATTTCACAAAATTTGATTACAAATTAGGTAGTGTAGTAATGCAACTGAGAAAAAAACTTTTTTTTTATTTAAAAGTGAAGTATTATTTAGTGATTAGTGCTATTAACTGTTATTTAATTTTCAGTTTAGCATATAATTGTTTGTAGATGTTATAAAGATTTACATCTCACTTTTAAACTTCATTGCTCTTATAGGTATTTTTTAAAAGAATGAAAGATTTTAAACATTATATTAGGTTATTTATTTACTAGCAAAACCAATGTTCTATGGTGAGGTATGTCTTGACCTTTGATCACATCAAATCTTTTTCAAAAATTATTCGTGAAAATTTTCTGGGATTGTTCACAGCAGATAGTACAGTTCTGCTGATCATACTATCATCGGAGCTTTCCCCATGCCAACATGGATCCATAGCCAAAGCCACTCGCTCAACTCAACTACCAATGAGAACACTCCTTCTCGCCACAGGTTGAAGGGAGCATGTCTTCATCTCTTGGTAGTACTTTCGCACCCAACACTGTTACGAATAACTGCTACCCCAATGATCAGACACCCAACTCTTCTCTGGCTCCCATTGCCCAAGAAAAACCTCTTTGATAGCAACTTCTCTGCAATAGCTAAATAAATTTGTAGATTTGAAAAAAGCTATTTTACTTAAAAATTATAAACGTGAAATATATTTATGTATTCATTTATTCATGTAATTTATTTAACTTCTCATAGATATATTTTTTACTTAACTTAAATATATTTTAACTTAAAAAATTCTTAATATCTAATTTTTTTCTGGATAAATTGATCAATTTATCATGCTATCTCATAGCCTCAGACAAGAGATAAAGACCCGAGAAAGACAAGTGCTCGTAATATACCCTCAGCTACAGTAGATAATGCAATATTCCTTGGTTTGTTATATTTTATTCATTTGACCTATAGCAAATTAAAAAGCAACACCCAGGCTGAAACAAATTTTGGCTAATAATTACAAGCTCTGCTTGATATAATTACTGCATAATATAGTTTGAAATAGCTTTTTCATTTGTTCATCAGCTCTTATTCTGTGTTGATATTGTTCCCTCCCTATAAGGTAGTTTCACAGGATAAAAATTTTCTGAAAGGCTATTTTTCTTCTGTTTACACATCTTTCATCACATTAATAAAATTATAATTTATTCATTTAAAAATTTATTTTTATTGTTACATTGCTTATAAATCATACAATTAGAAATAAAAGCATTATGAAGCATTCTATTTACTTATTAAGACATCAATTATTCGGAATCTTTCATTATACCATAATTAAATGTTATTTATTGCAGTGTATGTTACTTAAATATAATGTATAAAATATACTGGGTGTCTGAAAACTATGACTACACTTTTGAATTTTAATTACAAATAAACTAACAAATATATTCACTTATGATTTCTTGGCTTCCATGAAGAAAACACCAAAAGTTTTTTTACGGTGTTTTCTGATGTAGATTACAATGTGTGCACAATGGTAGCTCTAGCAGAATTTGGGATGACATTATTCATATACACTTGTGTTGCACCATTAGCATGCAACACAAGTGTATATGAGTAATGTCATCCCAAATTGTGCTAGAGCTACCAGATTTTGTTTTTGACATCATGCTTTCTATCCTCATAAATCTTTCATGCCACTTATAAATTGGGAATCTTGAAGGTGGACTTTGTTTATGGGTAATCCAAAGTTTACATGGCTTGTGTGTTGCACATTTAAATTCAATAAACCATACTACAACTTGCACTTGTTCTTGTGATGAAGCTATTTTGAAATGAGAATGCTGTAAAACAGGGACGTTGCACTATCTATTTTGCAGTTCCCTCAACAGAAACATTAATCTTTTCTTTATGAAACAAAAAGAAAACATGAGCAAAAATCTTTTGTTATTTTTAATTAATTTTTAGAAGTGTAGTTTTATACTTTTTGGACAACCCTATATATTAGCAGAAATCATGTTTAACTACTCTTTCCTACTCTTAGAATTTTCAAAGTCTGTTGTGATGCCCATCATTCCATGCAAACCCAGAGCTAAACAAGAAGTAGAACCTGTACAAGATCCATTGATTTTAATTCCAATTGATGGCAAATTCAACACCCACCTTGCACAAAACACAAGCTCTGCTCAGTGTCCTGTTGTTACCACTCAAATGGTGCATGTTGAAAAACCCAAAGCAGAAAATTTACAAGCTTGTTCTGTGGCTTTCTTGCCAGTTGCCCCTGTATTTTCTAAGGATGCTGTTAACCTACCAAATACTGTACAGTCTACATCATTGCTGTCTTGCCAAACATATGAATGTTTTGATGTTCTCACCAGTATAATGCAAGCATCTGGGTATAAAGTTGCTCCTCAAACATTAGTATCTCAGCAAGTTAAGAATAATAATTCTCCAATAAATTTAGTAAAGGCTAAAACTGCCCCTTACATTCCTCCCCCAAAAGGCAATGTTGGTAGACCTAGGAAACGAAAAAGGAAAGCACCTGCTCCAAAAATAGAAGCTCTGAATTTGTGTAAACGTATATCTACAAAACCCATTGTAAGCACTTCTATTGCCCATTCTATTGCGGAGTTGAAAGTTGGAAGTATTACTACTAATCCTAAAACTCCCCCTGTAGAGGTAACCTCTACTTCATCTCGTCCTATTCAAAGCTCTAAAATTGTTGACAACACTATCTCAAAAAATCGCATTACCCCACTTCAGTCTCACGATACATCTTCAAACATTTCACTGAGGATTAATCTTTCTGCTAGGCCTACAACTCTGAAACGATCTGCTCTTGTTGGTATTTCCAATGATGTCCCTATTAAAGATAGTTCCCAAGTACTTGATATGTCTACTTCTCCATCTGAGGTTTTCCAAATTCAAAATAATCTATTGAAAAATAACAATGAAACTTTGGAGAAATCTATACCTTTTTCTTCCCAAAAAATTAAAACTACTTTTGATGCTTCTCCAAAAGATCATCCTACAGTTATTAGAAGGCCTATATCACCTTTCATATCTACTCAGACACACAATACTCAACCAGAAGCACTAGGCAAAAATGTTTCCGAAATGTCAGCAGGTCAGTTAGAAACAACAAAAATATTTGAAACTTCAGTTAATATTCCCAGGAATCTTGATCCCAAAGTAACTACATCTTCAAAAATACCTGCAACTTCATTAGAATCTACCAATTTATTAGGTACTTCAGTTGATATGTCAATGAAAAATATTTTTAAAGCACCTTCTGAACCTACTCGAGTGTTTGAAATGCCAATCAATGCATTGAAAAAGGATAATCATCTTGTCACTCAAATGCTTACATGTCCAGTAAATTATAATCAAATGTTTCAAACTACAATCAATCAATCTAATAAAGATAATCTTGATATGGAGATACCTAAATCTTCATCGCATTCTACTTGTGCATTTGAAACTTCAGTCAATAAATCTAAAAAGTGCAAAGTTCCCAAAACATCTAAATCTTCGTTAAAATCTATGCAACTACTTGAAACCTCTATCAATAAATCTGAAAAGGGCAGCATTTTCTCTGAAGTACCTGCATTTTCATTGCAGTCTTCTCAAATGCTTGAAAAATCACTTAACGAGTCAAAAGAGGCCAACATTTCTGAAATGCCTTTGTCTCCAGCGAGATCAACTCAAAAGCTTACAACATTAATCAGTGAATCTAAAAAGGATAATCTCGTCCCTGAAATATCCATGTCTCCATTAGAATCAAATCAGGCATTTGAAATGATAGAAAATAGATCTAAAATAGTGAATCTTCTCACTGAAGTACCTACATCTTCAATGCAATCTACAGCAGCGATTGAAGCATCAGTCAACGAATCCAAAAAAGGCAATCCTGTCGCTGAATTAATTGCATCTTCTTTATTTAAAACACCAATCAATGATTCTAAAAATATAAATCTAGACCCCAAAATACCTTCATCTTCATTGCAGTCTAATCAATTTCAAATATTAATTAACGAATCAAAAATGAAGGATCTTATGACGGAAAAGTTTACATCTCCATCGCAATTTGCTCGAATGTTTGATTCGTCCGTCAATGAAACGGAAAAGGGGAACCTTGTCTCTAAGCTACCAACACCTTCATTGCAGATGCAGGAAACATCACTTAATGAATCTAATAATCTTACATCTTTTTTTCAGTCAACTCAAATGTTAGAAACATCAGTTGGTGAATCTAAAAACGTAAAATCTGTGTCTGAAATGCCTGGATCTCCTTCGCAGTCTACTGAAATATTTGAAACATCGATTGAGGAATGTAAAAAGGAAGATTTTGTCTCTAAAATACCTACATTTCCATTGCAATCTACTACGTGGGGCGAAAAACCAATCAATGAAACTAAAATGGAAAATTTTGTCCCCGAAATACCTGCATCTCCATTGCAGTCCACTCAACAAAATTTTGAAGTACCAATGAACGAATCTAAAAAGGAAGCTTTTGCTTCTGAATTAACTGCATCTGCTTTGCAAGCGACTGAAGAAATTTCTGAAGTGCCAATCAATGAATCTAAAAAGGAAGATTTTATACCTGAGGTACCTACACCTGTTTCGCAACCCTCTGAAGAAATTTCTGCTGCACCAATCATTGAGTCTAAGAAAGAAGATTTTATTCCTGAAGTACTTATATCTGTTTCGCAACCCTCGGAAGAAATTTCTGAAGTACCAATCAATGAATTCAAAAAAGGAAGATTTTGTACCTGCATCTGTTTCGCAACCCTCTGAAGAAATTTTTGAAGCATCAATCAATGAATCTAAAGAGGAAGATTTTATTCCTGAAGTACTTACATCTGTTTCGCAACCCTGTGTAGAAACTTCTGAAGCACCAATCAATGAATCTAAAAAGGAAGATTTTGTATATGAAGTACTTGCATCTGTTTCGGAACACTCTGAAGAAATTTCTGAAACACCAATCAATGAATCTAAAAAGGAAGATTTTGTATTTGAAGTACTTGTATCTGTTTCACAATCCTCTGAACAAATTTCTGAAACACCAATCAATGAATTTAAAAAGGACGATTTTGCACCCGAAGTACCTGCATCTGTTTCGCAACCCTCTGAAGAAATTTCTGCTGCACCAATCAGTGAGTCTAAGAAAGAAGATTTTATTCCTGAAGTACTTATATCTGTTTCGCAACCCTGTGAAGAAATTTCTGAAGTACCAATCAATGAATTCAAAAAGGAAGATTTTGTACCTGAAGTATCTGCATCTGTTTCACAACCCTCTGAAGAAATTTCTGCTGCACCAATCAGTGAGTCTAAGAAAGAAGATTTTATTCCTGAAGTACTTATATCTGTTTCGCAACCCTCGGAAGAAATTTCTGAAGCACCAATCAATGAATTCAAAAAGGAAGATTTTGTACCTGAAGTACATGCATCTGTTTCGCAACCCTCTAAACAATTTTTTGAAGCATCAATCAATGGATCTAAAAAGGAAGATTTTGTACCTGAAGTACATGCATCTGTTTCGCAACCCTCTAAACAATTTTTTGAAGCATCAATCAATGGATCTAAAAAGGAAGATTTTGTACCTGAGGTACCTACATCTGTTTCGCAACCTTCTGAAGAAATTTCTGAAACACCAATCAATGAATTTAAAAAGGAAGATTTTGCATCTGAAGTACTTCCGTCTGTTTCGCAACCTTCTGAAGAAATTTCTGATGCACCAATCAATGAATCTAAGAAGGAACATTTTTTACCTGAAGTACCTACATCTCCTTTGAAATCCACTGAAGAAATTTTTGAAACACCAATCAATGATTCTGAAAAAGATTTTGTCTCTGAAATACTTCCATCTTCTTTGCAATCTACTGAAGAAGCTTTTGAAGCACCAATCAATGCATCTAAAACAAAAAGTTTTATCTTCGAAGTGCCTGTATCTCTTTTGCAATCCACTGAAAAAATTTTAGAAACACCAATCAATGAATCTGAAAAGGAAACTTTTGCCTCTGAAATACCTGCATTTTTGCAATTCACTGAAGAAGTTTTAGAAACATCAATCAATCATTCTAAAAAAGAAGCATTTGTCTCTGAAGTAACCACATTTTCACAATCTGCTGAAGATATTTCTGAAGTACCAATCATTGAACTTAAAAAAGGAAATATTGTTTCTGAAATATTTACACCTTTGCAATCCACTGAAGAAATTTTAGAAACATCAATCAATGAATCTAAAAAGGAAACATTTGTTTCTGAAATACTTACATCTTTTCAATCTTCTAAAGAAATTTTTGAAACACCATTCAATGAATCGAAAAAGGAAAATTTTGCCTCTGAAGTACTTGCACCTTTGCAATCCTCTGAAGAAATTTTAGAAACATCAATCAATGAATCTGAAAAGGAAACATTTGTTTCTGAAGTACCTACATCTTTTCAATCTGCTAACGAAATTTTTGAAGCATCAATCAGTGAATCTAAAACAAAAAGTTTTGTCTCCGAAGCACCTGCATCACCTTTGCAATCCACTGAAAAAATTTTTAAAACACCAATCAATGAATCTAAGAAGGAAATTTTAGAAACGTCAATCAATGAATCTAAAACGGAAACATTTGTCTCTGAAGTAGCCACATCTTTGCAATCTGCTGAAGAAGATTTTGAAATATCAGTCAGTGAATTTAAAGAACAAAATTTTGTCCCCGAAATACCTGCATCTTGGCAATCCGGAGAAGAAATTTTAGGAACATCGATCAATGAATCTAAAAATGAAAAAGAAATTTCTGATGAAGCACCTACATTTTTTTTATCTACTGAAGAAATTTTTGTCTCTAAAATACCTTCATCTTCTTTACAATCCGCCGAAGAAATTTTTGAAATAACAGTTAGTGAATCTAAAAAAGAAAATTTTGTTTTTGAAGCAGCTGCATCTCAATTGCAATCTACTGAAGTTCATGAAGCATCAGTCAGTGAATCTAAACAGAATAATTTTGTTCCTGAAATATCTACATGGAATTCGCAAAATACTCATACATTTGATATTTCAACTATTCCATCGGGAAGTGATTTCAAATCTACCAAAGCATCAACATCTGAATCAAAATTTGCTAATAATGATATATCTAAGCACGATTATTTTAAAAATGATACAATGTCACCAATCTCAACTGAAGAATCTCAAGTTTCAGTTGATATTCAATCCATCATTGAAAATTTTTCGGAGCAGTCAACAATCACACAGTCGTCTTCTCAAGAGTCTGTTGCTTCTGATGACACCATATTGAAAACTAAATCTCTTAAAGATATTGAAGTTAAAAAGTTTGTCATCGAAAGTGATACAATGAATGATGAAACAAATGAATCATCTTCTTCAACAAATATCGAAATAAGTAAGATAGAGAAGTGCTCAAAAGAAGTTTTAGAATTCATAAATAAGAAAGTTGAGGACCCGGTTATAAATACTCAGCCTTCTTTATTTTCTTTTGGCTCAGAAGAAGAGGAGAAGGTGGAAGAAAAAGAAGTATACGATGAAGCGAAAATTCGAGAACAAAGACGAAGGACTCTAGATGAGATAAGAAAAGATTTTGAGAGTCTACTCGAGGAAAATTCAGATACTTTGGATGCCGAAATAAAAGATGAAACCTTATGTAATTCCGAAATTAAAGAGAGTTCCAAAATTTCTCAAGGTTTAAAAACATTTGAAAATCAATTAGATCTTTCTGAAAGAAGAAGAATTAGATTTGCATCTATTGGAGAAAGACGAATGGAAAAAGGGAACTTTGATTGAATTCAATTTTTCTTCATCTCAACTGGAATAATATTGAAATGTCCTCCGCATAAAATGCAAACGATTTTAGAATCATGTCTAAAAACAGTATTTTTCGGCAATTCCAAATTTTGATAAAATTGTTGTTCTTTTTAATTTTGTACACGAACATCAAATAATTTCTGACGAAGACGAATATCCTTAAGTAGAACAGTTCTTTCAGCTCTATTGCATTTGTCGTTTTTCTTGAGAGGTTTCCCAATCCATTTCCATTTTATTGTTTTTTTAAAACAATTAATATTATTCGTATCATTAACGATGCTCAACTTTTGTTTTCTTCAAAGTTATCTTGATTCAAATGTAAATCCCAGGAACGTATTTCTTCGCATATGTTTATATACTATTTGTGATTATATTTTCAAACAGTAGAATTGTGGTTCTAAGACAGGAGTTCATAACATTTTTTTTTTGTTCTATTCCTCTTTTTTACAGTAAGATTAAATTTTCCGGACTGAAATAATGTTAAATAATAGGGCCTCAAATCAGAATACTTGTTCGTTAAAAAAAATATTCCGACACTAATATATTCTGACTTTGCTTCTCTATACATTTATCTCAACCCCAGATCGTCCTTGATAGGGAAAGTAATGCTAGCGATATTCAAAATATAATAGACCTCTTTAAAATTATTTCAAACCTAGTTAAACAATTTCCAAAGTTAATTGCAATTCTTCCAAAACTTAAAGCTACAGATGACTTAAAACAACAAGGATACCTCTTACTAGAATCCCTTTTAGAAAGTTAATTTTATTAACTTCTATTATATTCTAGTAATTTTTTCAATATTCTCCCTTTCTTAAATTCATTTTCTTTTTAAATTCCACTTGCTAGCCAATATTTCAATTGTAAATTTTTCTTCTACCGAGTCAGATATGGAACGGAGGAGTCTGCCCAGACTCCAGTCTAAACGGTCTATACATTTATCTCGTACTTGATGCTGTAATTATTTACATTACTTGTTGAAGAAAATGCGATATATTTTTGAAATGTTACTAAACTTTAAGGACACAGTATAATATAATGATGTACTGTATTACAACGTCACGAAATTATATAAAATTTAGAGTCAATCAAATTTCGCAGATTGGAGGTTAGAACCCGAAAGGGTTAGGTACTCTGTTCAATCATCAACAACTATAAAATTTAGCCTTTTTTTTACTGAAGGAAGGGGTCTCAAAATGTATTCCGACTTTTGTTGAAGTTCCTTGGCATTTGACAAAGACAGCTTTTAGAATCACTTCAGGGTTTCTTCTACCTTTACGTATAATATAGCGCAAATGTGATATACTATTCCATGTTTCTTAAAATATTGAATACGTAAGCAGTAACTAATAATCGAAATTATAAAATATATTGGTATATTTAATGAATAGGTCCCGGTGGTCGAGTGGTAGCGTATCGCGCTTCCACGCCACAGGTCCATGTTCTATTCCCGGGCTGGGCAAAGTCGACTCAACCTTGCATCCCTATTGCAGTTGATCGATAAATGAGTACCAAGCTTGCTTGGGGACTTAAACACTGAGGGTCTCGCTTCAGACTGACCACCTGATCGGGACATCTGCTAATGCACCTCGGCGCCCAATGGTCACATATACTGGGTTGGGCGCAGTAGCCCTGGTCCTCATGGGCTGTGGCGCCACTGAGTTTGAGTTCATATTTAATGTATAAAAGATTTAAAAAATAAAATTTTAGGGCAAGGCTTGTTAGTTTGAAGACAACTATTGTATAGTTTGAATAAGAATGGATATTAATTTTCTATGTGATATTCTTGGTAATAGAATTAATAATACTGAGATTGATTGCTTTTATATGGTGTAGGACATGCACAAGAACACTATTTGTCTCTAAAAATAAAAAGTTTTTTTCCTCTATCCTTCTTACGAACTCCTGGCTAAGAGCTCCTGGAAGTAAAAAAATACAGTTGATGACTATATTTTATTAGATTCGTTTTTTGAAATATATCTCTGCGTTGACATTGCAGAGCCTCAAATTGCATTTTTGATGTTAAATGTATGATATGACATTGCACATTATCTGTTTTATTCTTAATCATTAGTTATCTGTTTAAAAAGTCGCTTTAATAATAATAGTTTTGTAAATGTTATCTCTCTAGGAGTTGGAAAATAAAATGTGGCAACAATGGAAAAAATCTAAAAGTTCACTGGAATTTCAGTGACATTTCGTTAAAATACAAAGGACACTTAAATTTTTCACCAAGAATTGTGAGAGACAAAACCATGTGGCTTGCTCGGTAATTTCTGGATTACAAATTTCTGAAATGGGAAATTATATATATATATATATAGGTTTAAAAAATTCGGAATTTTTTTTTGTTCTGCCTTATATTTTAAAATGTTTTTATTCCTATTTCGTTAGGATTGAGCCAAAGAATTCTTCTAGATATTTCTCCTGTTTTGGAGATCATAGTTATTCAAATGCTTTTGCTATATCTATGAAAAAGAAACTTAAATTGCGTGGAAAGATAAAAATTACCCCAAATTTTGAAACATTTTAGTCTCATGTAAAAATCGCTGCCACACACAATTTGCAGTTATCCCAAATATACTAAACGCACAATCTATATGTATCCCACATACGTTAAACATTTTTATCTCTCTATTTAGTTGTTGAATATATAATCATTATGAAATATTTCCTATTTTACTAAGCAGTGAGTCTTTAAAAATTTTATAAATATTGTAAATTTTGAAATTCAAAATTTTTATCATCATTTAATGGTATATTGTTTTGTTGACGAATCTTGTGATTTTAACTTATTGTTATTTTAAATTTGCTAGTCTAAATATATAAAAAATTATGCTAAGAAATAAGTATCATTTTAAAACTTGATGCTTTAATGGATAACGTGGGTATATACACTAAAATTTATCTATAAATGTTGAATATATTTCGTAATCATGGCTTTATTGCATTGTTGATATTCCCTGTAATTGTGTAGTTAATGTTTGTATAAGATTTACTTATTCGTTTTTGAAATTATTTATGTAATGTGTTACAATGTGTACAGTCTCATATTTTTCGTAGGCATTGCACGTGTAATAAATAAAATGCTCTGGATTCAAAAGGGGAAAAAAATCCCAGTGCATGTTTGTAGAATATATGTGTTATATGGTATTATACATAAAAAGGAAAATAATTCTTTTATTTTACATGGTAAAGAAAAGAAAAAGAAATGTTAAATTAGTGCACTTAACCAAGTTCTTTTATTCTAGAAAGTTTTCTCCGTTGTTTAATATTGTTTTTATAATAATGCGCTTTTTGCATATTTCACATTCCATTTTTTGTTGTATTTCTTTTTTTAAAGCGCTTATCTACCTCAATTGTGTATTCTGTAGAATTACACTTCAAAAGCAGCTAGTTCACGCGTTCAATCATCCTGTACAGTGTATTAAGATTTTAGCACATGAAATAATAAAGCAGCTTTTAACTGAAGATTTTCATTTTTCTTCATTCTTAGTGCGATGCGTTACAACTTTATGTCGTTAATTGAAAACATGACTAAAATTCACCGAAAAAATGTACCGTTTATTTTTATTAATTTAAAACACACAACACTATTTACAAATATTAATAATATAGAATCTTTCAAAAGCTACTTCAGTCATCTTGTTCACGCTGTCTCTCCATTCCAATCTTTTTCCCGCTCAAAGGAAAAATGGTTCCACAGCAGCGCCCTCTTTTTACCGATCAAAGCCAAACCTTTACAGATGCTTGATTTGTGAGTTAAACTAAATTTCAAAATTTGAAATATTTATTTTAAAAATGCCGAGAAAATTAGGGCTTAAGCCTTTATTTCACGGGCTCCAATACTTTTTGATAATATACTCATAACACAATTATCCAGGTTTTCCCTGATCTGAGCAACTCAAAACACAGTTTGGGAAGTCCACCACTCGAATTCTGTAGCGGTGGTTCCTCAAACAGCCGTATCCAGTCGGACTTCTAAAGAGAGCCGTTTCTTGTTAGACTGGAGCAGGGCCGGCTCTGCCAGTTTTGCCGCCCCTCTCTCTGAAGCAAAAAAGGATAATTAAAAAAGATAAATTGTTCGCATAGATACACACCAATAAAACTTAAATAATTCTTGTGAACAAAAAGGAAGCATAACAATATATATATATATATATATATAACAATATATATATATATATATGTTTAAATCTTAAAAAATACAAAATAATTTGAAATTGAGGACATAGTTACTTATTATTATTTCAAACAAATAAAAGGTAAAAGAAGAAATCGCCAATTTTTTATCCTCTAAAGGAGGGGTGCTCAACCTTCTTTTCTGCTGGGCCGCATGTACATGTCAGCTATTTCACGCGGGCCGCAACATTAGGAAAAATTGGGGAGGGGGTGAAAAAATTCTTTAAGACCAAGTAACATTAGAAATTTAAAATGTAGAAAAGTGATCAAAATATTATGACTCCCCTGCTTTGCTTTTTTTAATTATTATTTTTTATTTTTGTCACCAACACAAAATTAGAAGCATTTAAGAAACACTCCACAATTTCTGCATCAGTAAACGGTTTCATACGATTACCAATCGTATAACAAACTTCATAGGATGTCTTTGTTACCGCTGTGATACTACCACTGACAAACACTTTGTTGCTGTTGCAAAGATTATTCAAGAAAGCCTATCTATCACCTTTTGGAAGAGATCTTCGAGAAAAAGTGTGGCCGCGGTAGCCGAGTGGTATAGGTATCGGACTGTGGCTTGCTTTGTCACAAGTTCGAGCCCAGTACCACTAAAGACCCGCCGTGTAGGGCAGCGATGCACGTTAAATCTGTCGAGAGCTGAAACGTCCTCCCGTTGGTGTGGTGTGGTAGTTAGGAGAGGGGGGTGCCAGCTCAGGTGTCGTCCACGTCACTTGACCATGGTTCAAAATTACGTGGTCCGTCGCCAAAAGCCCTCGTGTAGCTGAACAGTGCGACGTTAATATTCAATCAATCAATCAATCAATCGAGAAAAAGTGTCATTGAATGATTCCTATTTATTGGTATTTTTTAAATGCAGCACTTTCGTGACAAATCAAACAATTTCTGATCCATGTTTGTTTGTCATAAAAAATAGTCAACCTCCCAATTGCCTTGAAACCAGTAGCGCACACAGGAATTTTTCAGGGAGGTTCTGGGGTTGAAAGTTCACCATTCTTGTATCATGCTCCTTTTGATTTGTCGATTTTCGGGAACAAAACACTGTAAAAAACTAATTATTGAATAAATAACTAGCATTAATTAATAAAATTAATCATTAATAACAAATACTTAATTAAATTTTACGTACTATATACTGAGAATTATAATCAATCGGAAAAAAATCAAGGGCTTTGAGGGGGGGGAGGTCCGGACCCCCAGGACCCCTCTCCTTGTGTGCGCCACTGCTTGAATTTCTTTGAATATTTTTCGCTTGCAAAACATGAAAAATAGTTAAAAATTAGATCCATCCATAAAATTGTCGCTACTCCATTGTTGTCTGTCATCACTAACCGTAACCGTTTCAAAAAGAAAAAGAACATCAATTCGTACTCGTACGACACCAACTGCAAAATTGATACATTTGATTTCTTGACAATAAATTTTCCCCTATATTTTCAATACTATGTTCTTAAATAAGTGAATTTTTTTTCTCAGAGCAATGAGCCATGACCGGGCCCCTTAAAAAGGCTCGGGTGGGCCGCAGTTTGAGTATGGCTACTCTAAAGGCATTGAGAGAGAAGGTAGGAAAAAATCTGGATCTGGATAATCTGGATTGCCTCTCCAGCGCATTGTAATTTGTAATGAAAGGAACAAAAAAACGCTTCATATACCTCTCGAAGGTGTATTCCTTTTCGATTTACTTGTTAACCACGCAATCCGTCTAATATATGTGGATGGGCAGGTTGACTAAGGTATCCCAAACCGAGATCAACAGCTACCGGGGAAATGGTAAATCGGAAATGAAATGAATTCTGATCTCAACACAACCTAGCACTACTGAACGAATCTCCTATAACAAGCCTAAAATTCTAAATCACAGTTACTGATACATTTGGCTACTGCGCATGCGACCCTTTATCTCAACTAAGGACTACCGATAACACCAATGGAAAATCCAATAAAAATAGTGCTCAGAATAACAGGGGATGTTAATCAATTGGAGTATTAATTGGAAAAAACAATCTTTGTTCAGAAAGTCTCGCAACAAAACTATGTAAGCGACTTCCCCGAAGTCGCTTCCTCTCCGTCCTGCCAACCTAAAGATGTTGGAGGGAACAAAGCATGACCAGAAACTTCCATGATAAATATAATTTATTATTATTAAATAACTAATCAATCACAAATTAAACCACAAAAAGAAGCCTTAGGAGTGATATAAAGAAAGTAACAACCCTAAGTGAATAAGGTCAGGCAAACAGATCAAATTAACCTTAATCAATCCTAACCTATCAATTCCTAATCCACTAATTTAGTATAGTAGCAAAATTCCGTCCTTAAGTCAAGTTGCGTAAGTCCTGAATCTCACCTTAGTAACGCTGCAACAGATGCTCCGCTCCTTCTGCCTTACAATTATCAAACTCTAACTTTATATACTCTAACTAATTTGCATATCAGGGTTTCTTCTTGAGAGGGAAGGCTGTGAATTAAACGCGAATGCTAGCCCAAAGATTCCCCAAGAGGATTAGTTAGTGAAGGTCACGTAAAGACCCGTCACAACTAGTTTCGGAAAATGAACACTAGAGCAGATCTCAAGACGTGAAATATTTCTAACTCGCTCATCACAACTAGTAATGGCACCTCATAACTGCCCAGAGTGGTAATTCCTTTTCGTCTCAATTGTTAAAAATGGATCCAAGCGTTCACTGCTTCTCATTAAAACCGAAACACCAGAAAGGAAAGCAGATACCAAACTTTACATATATGTGTACATTATACTAGGAAGGAAAGGTAGGCAATTTTGGGACATACAGGGCACAAAATTACACACGGCAACCGCCTCTGGTCGTTAAAATGGCTCTAATCCGATTAGGTCAGCGTTTCTCAAACTATGGGCGTGCCCCTCTAAGGGGCCGTAATAATGCTATCAGGAGGGAGGAGGTGCGCGAGCATATCGGAAAGTCAAAAATAAAAGATTTAAAAATATTATTAATTTACTGAAATGAATCAAAACAAAAAAAAATACATTCTGAAGTAATAAAAAATACACATTTACAATGATGTAATATAAAAGTATCAATACTACACAATATATTTGATCATTAATTCCTCAACACTATAAGTTAAGAACATGCTTACTAATTAATAGTTACCCCATGGGCTTCTCATATACAAAATTATGTGCAAAATTTAATACTTATCTTGACAATTTGTACAATTTATAACTAAAGTCGTATTGTAGCTTTTGCGTCAAAATATTGTATGGAGGAAGGCGCCATGAAAATTATGACTGAAAATTGGGTCACAAACATTGAAAGTTTGAGAAGCACTGGGTTAGGTATTGGAACAAATCGGATTTTGATGAGAGTTACGGGAAAGTTTACGAGCCTGCTGCTTCAATTCTCTGCCGCATTTCATCAATCGTAGTAGATGGAGAGCCATCGGTGTCGAAGAAATATCAGCAACTCATGACCAAATGTTTTCTAGGGGTAAGAAAATAGGAGAACGTGTTGGTCAAGATAACAGTCGAATACCCTTAGTATCGAAGAAGATGAGGAGACAATTGACAACTTGAGGTCTTACATTATCTTGTTGAAATATGATGTCTCCGAGACCTCGAAGACAGGGCACAGTTACCAGCCTTAAGGTTTGTGAAATCGAACTTTGGCTGTTCAGATTACCAGCGATGTGGCCAAAAAGAGTGTTGCTAATGCCACTTGATCGGCAACCAGATGGAGCC
This sequence comes from Trichonephila clavipes, assembly GCA_019973935.1. Taxonomy (NCBI): domain Eukaryota; kingdom Metazoa; phylum Arthropoda; class Arachnida; order Araneae; family Nephilidae; genus Trichonephila; species Trichonephila clavipes. The sequence goes on along the minus strand of BMAU01018474.1, from coordinate 240,885 downwards.
GCACGAAATTCATCATGGCAAAGGGTTAGTTTATACGCCTATCGTTAAACGTAGCTTTGAGCTCCATACAGGTAACAGATGATTCGGTTTTTTCACTCTCTAATCATACAAGTGTGTTAATTAAGAGTGATTGTTTTAGAACGCTCCCTTAGAGTAATACCCATCTCAGAACAAGTAAAAGTAATAAGCGTTACAAGAAACACAAAATTACAACCACCAGCTATCACACTGAAAGACTCGCAACTGGATAGTTGATATACTAAACCAGTCAAAAGAGTAAATCGTATTCAAGGTTGATCAATCACATTACCTCTAGGCAGATAAAACCGATTTGAGGGGGTTCAAGACATCACTGATAATCACATACCAACTAAGACGAGAAAAAAATGCTTGTCCCAATTAATTCGAACAGTATAATATTTCTTAAGCGCTCGTCTCTTCAATAATTTAATAATCTGTGGATTATCTTCCAGTTTGACTTAATTATATGACTTCCGGTTGCTAACACTGTGCTTGCTTCTATATCAACTTTCAACGATTCTCGCGCTTACTCTACGACACTAAAATAGAAGTTCTAATTTACATTAACTCATTCTTCTTTATAGAAAGCGGTTTTCATCTGAAGTTACAATTAAAAAGATTATTTTACCCAAGAGGATTAGTGGAAACGTGGATAGACCTGATACAAATGTAAAATTTAAAGATAATGTTATTTCAGGTCTTAAAGCAGTATTTTTCAAACTGTGGGGCGCGAGCATATTGAAAATAAAAGGTTTAAAAAAATAATTTTTTGGAATGAAGAAAAACAAAATGCTTTCTGACTTAATAAGAAATGCACATTTACACTGATATAATTTATATACCTATATCATCTGGTGATGATCAAAAATAAAACATTTCACTTCAAACGTTTATTAGCTATCCAACACATAATGCATAACGGAAAACTTTTTACGCAATTCTTTTTTAGAACTAATATCCATATGTTTTATTGAATACACTTTTAACACGGGATCGGGCGCGCGATGTGCGGAGTCATCTGATGTTCATGAAATCATTAATTCTGGGAAAACTGTTAATTTGTTACCAATGACCTTGTCAGAGTATTCTCCAATAAGACAGTCTTAATGGGAACTAAAATGAATTTATGACATTTCGCCCTCTTTTTTTTAGGGAGTTGCAAACGTTTTTTTTACAATCAAGTTACTAGTTTTGATCGAGTTCCCTGCGCGACCACTTTTGTTCAAAAATATTTTCTATGAACATATTTTATGTCCTTTATTAAGAGCACGCAGATTTGGAGGATTTTTTCTCAAAAAATCAAAGAAAAATTGAAATTCCTTGAAAGTAGGTAAGTATATTTTCTCTTAATTAAATTATTCGCTGGAATTTTTTGTGATTTTTATCGTGTATAGTAAAAATAATTGTAAAATAAATTATAGTTTAACAACAAACTAAAAAAACACGCTTTTATAGTGAATCGAACTAAAAAGTAAAAAAATAAAAATATACATTAGAACATTTTTCAAAATATTCTCCTTTTATAAGAAATGCTTCTAAAATAATAATATTTTGCTTATATAAAGTAAAGACTTCTCTCTCTCCAGGGAGTCTGAACTAGGAATTTTGAAAAAATTTCACTTTATTTGCAGAGTTACCGCCACTTGAAATAATTATCGGCGTTTTTTTTCTTAAAATTGCTCCCTTCTGTTGTCGTAAAATATGAATAAACCCACTTCTAAGTTTGTAAAGGGTGTTTTTTTAGAGGTATATAACTTTAAATTGCAATAAAACAACGATGTATTATTCGATTGACATGAATTTTTTTTATTCGAAAGATAATCTTGTGGCATTGCATTTTAAATATGATTTCTGGCATAGGACTGCCACGGCTGGCTCGGATGTAGTCCAATCTGGACGTCCAATTTTCGATGACTTTTTCCAACATTTGTGGCCGTAAATCGGCAATAACACGGCGAATGTTGTCTTCCAAATGGTCAAGCGTTTGTGGCTTATTCGCATAGACCAATGACTTTACATAGCCCCACAGAAAATAGTCTAGCGGTGTTAAATCACAAGATCTTGGAGGCCAATTCCCAGGTCCAAAACGTGAAATTAGGCGGTCACCAAACGTGTCTTTCAATAAATCGATTGTGGCACGAGCTGTGTGACTTGTTGCGCCGTCTTGTTGGAACCACAGCTCCTGGACATTATGATTGTTCAATTCAGGAATGAAAAAGTTAGTAATCATGGCTCTATACCGATCACCATTGACTGTAACGTTGTGGCCTTCATCGTTTTTGAAGAAGGATTCCACCAGCCCATAAAGCGCATCAAACGGTCAGTTTTTCTGGATGTAACGGTGTTTCGACATACACTTGTGGATTAGCTTCACTCTAAATGCGGCAGTTTTGTTTGTTGACGTAGCCATTCAACCAGAATTGCGCTTCATCACTAAACAAAATTCGCTTATGAAAATCGACCATTATTTTCGAAATAAAATTGCACAATTTGAAAGCGTTGTTCAGGCGTGAGTTTATTCATGATGAATTGCCAAACCAAACTGAGAATAAATCACTTGACAGCTGTTAAATCGGTCGCCATCTTGGAAAGTAATGCCAACTTAAACTTCTATACCTGGAAAAAAACACTCTGTATTTCAAAAATTCTAATTGAGCCCATGAACAGAGTTCTGAGCTATATACAGGCAAAATATTTTTTCATCACACTAAATATCATGAAAATTATCCATTTATGCGCTTTTGAAAACCACGGTTCCGAACGTAGTCGGATGCCTTAAAAGTAACATATACAAAATTTAATACTTATCTTGTTAATTTGTACCGTTTATAATTATGATCGTATTGTAGCTTTAGCACCCCACCCCAAAGTGCATTATTATTGCATTCAATACATTAGTATTTTTTGGGGGGGGTGCGATAAAAATTATGATTGAAAGTTGGGTCGCCAGTAGTTAAAGTTTGAGAACCACTGTCTTACAGGTATATGAATGAGTAACCCAAACTAAGCCTAAATGAAAGGGTCTTTTGTAAATTAATCATTTACTCGAAATAATCTGCAATATAGTTTTTTTACACTTTTTTTTCCATAGGTAGCTGGAACTAATCATTCAATTAGAATAAAATTTAGAACATTGACTATTTAGATCATTTTCTACTTAACTCGATGAAAACATCAAATTCTGTAATTAGAAAGTTCTTAGAAATTAATCAACTATTTTAATTAAGTTAATTGTTGCATATTGACGTCACCTTCTGAGTTACTAACAAGGATATACCAGTTTTATTCAGCTGTGATGATAATTTCGAAAGCTACTGTTGCTGTCTGATTTTTTTATGACTGTTTGTATGTACCTGTGAAAACTTTTGCAAAAGATGGAAAATATAACTATTAAGATCCCAAAGTTCACAGCCGATGATTTGTGAACATATCCAAATAGTTATGTGGAATAGTAATATAATGTGAGAATGTGTGTGTATACAGTCTTAAAAATATTCTTTATACACTGTTCGCCACCCGAAAAGCAACATCATAACGGAAGAATGCAAATAGCGGAAAATTTCCACTATGCATGTAACATGATGGAATATACTACATGAAAACCACATACGTGATGGATACATGTGGCACACTCATATCACATGAATGTGTGCCTTATATATATGATATTGGCCTGTAAATGAGGGATGCATGAGAGAGTGACTGGCCGACAACAGAAATTTCAACAATATCACTACATATGACGAAAAAGGTATTTGTGTCAACAATGACACATTATGTTTACAGAAGAACTATATTTCTACCTGCCTCATGACGGTAGAATTAGATTCTGGATACACTTTAGTGAAAGGTTGATCAAGTGTTGCTTTACACATTATCCTACTGGTTTACACCTGGTATTATGATTTGGGAGTGGCAATGAATTGCTCTTCTGCACCTTCTTCTACACAATTCCAGCACTATATCACTGAGGTTTTCGATTATGTTGTCTCCCCCTTCCTTCAGAACCTGCCTGTGGGCATATTCCAGCAGGGCAATGTGTGATCATACGTAGTGCTCAAGACAATTTTTTCTTCTACCAGATTGCATTGTTGTTTTCTGCCTGTTCTCCCTCCGATCTAAAGCTGTCGAACACGTATGATCGATAATCAGAGAATAGCTAATCCAGCATACACAACTAATTTTGTAATATATGGAAGCAGCCTGGCCTACCAAGACATTTAAAAGCCCCTTCCATTGTTATTGCTAGTCTTGGCAGCAACACATAGTTTTGAAATACACCCCATATGCTGTTTTCCTAGCAGCGATACTCTTCTTGCTGAAAAATCAAGTTTTACAAGCAAAGTTCATTTCACAGCAGGAAATTGAACAAGATTAAGACAACCATATGTGCGACTAGGGCTACCAGATTGGCAATTTTTTCGCCGTTGGTGAGCAACTTGGCAAAAAATACGATATAACCGAGGAATCTTCAAGGAACTCTAAGATCGACCCTTTAAAAATCTCTATGAGGCTATATAAAAAACCCTTTGAAACAAAGGTCGATTCTGTTCAGAAGATAGTTCAATCGTATTTTGTGACCGTTGACTCGATATGAGTGTCATGATAACTGTAACTGTGAATGTGTATTGTGTTGTTGCTGTTGTGAGATGACGTTGTCACCTCATGCTTAATAAAATGATTTTATAACGAAGAACTATTTGAACGCTTCGAATGCAAATGTTCTGAAGAACATTTCAAACTAATAAACATAACATATGAGAGAGACTTTATCTGCCTGAGTTTTTGCTAGAGAAACTATTCAGAAAGCCATTTCTGGAATTTTGTAAAGCTTGTTTAGAACAAGAATGAATTGCGTTATTGTAAATAATCTGTCATAATAATTCTTTGTGATTATACGCCGATCTGTCTTCGTGCAGTCATCTGTTCGTCCATATCCTTTAATAAAACTGTTATTCTTCAAATAACCAGAGCGGTTAGGGGCTTTTTACCCATTCAGATTTGCGGCATTCATCATTCTCCTCATTATTCATCAGATTTACTCACCTCTTTCACTTCACAGAAGATTGTTCTTTCAATTGTTTCGAGTTTGTACATCTCTAACAAATTTGGGCCTTTGATATTTCTCACCCTTAACTCATGAAATTACTTTCTTGCAATTGATATTATTTTTTCCCATATTTGATTCATCTTCTTCAAATAAACCTAAATTTTAGACTTAGTAAAATACTATTGAAATATCTCCGAGTTATGAAGATTTAAAAGCTAGGACACTTAATGTTAATTGAGTCTTATCAGATTTTTATTTCTTTTAAATTCATTCAGTTTTTCTTTATACATTGATTTTTAAAAGGTTTTGTAATAAGCAAAATGTAAAACCAAATCTACAGAAATATTTACTTGCATTAATCTAATTTAATTATATATTTCGTGTAAATATCGCCTAGAGCATTAAAAAAATGCAGAAAACTAAATTTTTAAAGCTAAGGACTGTAAAATATGCTTTTTTTTTGCCGTGAAAAAATCATAGACTTCATTTACTACATGTAGAAATTTAATATGTTTGTTTAGTAATGGGATATTTCCAGTTGTTTCTTTTCCCCGATCAAAAGAATTTGAAATGACAAAGACGACACTTAGGTGGTCACTTTCCACACCACGCGTGACTTAAGATTTTGAACCATGTCAGATTTAATTTACATCCACCCTATTATAAGACGATCTTTATTCTCTATGAAATGACATAAATTTCAAAACATCGTCTTACTTTTGAATCATTGTAAGAAAAGAGTAGAAAGCTGTTACATTGCTTAGGAAAGTGACGTAGGGCAACTGAGCAAAAAATAATTAAGAATTGAATTTAGTGTTTTTATCCATTCTTTGTTTTATTTTAAGCATTACAAATGTTTTGAGATGTCTCTTCTGCCCTTAAAAATCAAATTGAGAAAGTACATTTTTAGCAAAAAGCATTTTTGATGATCGCAGTGGGACATTTTAGTTTCAGCCTTGAATTCTTAAAACTTCATTTCCACCTAAATGTTAGACGAATTTAAAAATATTCTTAATGAGAAGCTTTGATACCGTACGTGTAATACACACTAAAGATTAAGCTTGTTTCAAGAACATATGTTTAGGACACATGCTTAATCAATATTCAATCAATTTTAACGATACATGTTTTTAATGTTCATACTGATACATGTTTTAATTTTTGATGAAACTGGATTACGAAAATATCTCATTATTGGGAAGTGCCTTTATAGCTGTTATAGCTTAACCTAAAGTAAAGAAAGAGAATCGTGGAGAGTATTGGAGGAAGTGAATCAAGCTAAAGCTCCAGTTTCATCATAAGATCATTATATGGAATGATAGAAGCAACTACATATTTTGAATTGAAAAGGGTATTATGTGGTCCCAACATATTGTCGCTTAGAAGAAGGAAGAGGAAAGCACAATTTAAACACAGTGGTGAAACAGAACATATTAGGGCTCCCCTGCAAAGCCAGGTTTTGGGTCCCCTTGAATCCTGGCCTCGCTTTGATGCGGGAGTGTATGTTAGGCCACTGATTAAATATCTTCCTCTCCATTACATTTTTTTGAAATTTATGCTATCCAGTTCGTCTCTCCTTTGCATGTGGTGTGGTAGTTAGGAGAGGAGGTGCCAGCTCAGGTGTCGTCCACGTCACTTGACCATGGTTCAAAATTACGTGGTCCGTCGCCAAAAGCCCTCGTGCAGCTGAACAGTGCGACGTTAATCTTCACTCACTCACTCGTCTCTCCTTTGTGTTTCTTCATAGCAGCTTAATTTTTGACTTTTGTCTCAAAAACATGCAAATAATTTATTTTATTTGATAATTTTTATGACACAATTTTTCAAAAATAAGAACTTAATTTTTATTTCACACAAAACTTGATGTTATTATTTTGTTTTGATTTTATACAAAAATTAAGCTTCGTCTTTTCGCTTTGTCATTTTCTAGTACAACTCAACTTCCCCGGCTTACACAAACACTAAACTTTTTTGAAGTCATTACCTTGGAATCTTTTGCAACTAAGATCAATTGATTTTAATATTTGTCAAATTATAATTTGCTACAAAAATGAAGGAACGAGTTAAGGTACCAGCAGAAGATCCCAAGGAAGCATCTAAAGAAAAGAAGGAAAAGAAAGTCGAAGAGGAAAAGGAACCTGATTTGGTATGATTCAGCTCATTTGTATTTTAAAAGTTATTTTAATTGTGACATTTGTGTTGTAGTATGAAATGATGCAAAACAATTTTTATTCTTGATGTATAAGTGACTTTATATCCTAATCATTTCATCTAAAAGTCCGATATTGTCAACTCTTGCATATCTTGTGAAATGTTTAAGATTATATATTGCGAAATTAATATCAACTTTTGTGATGAATTATTTTGAATTATAATAATTTGACCCAAAAAGTAAAAATAATTTTAATTACATAAGGAAATAACGTTGTAGTTTTTAGATAAAAAAATTTTGAAAGTATTGATGTTTTTTTTGTCAATTAAATATTATTTGTTACATCGGTCGTTTTGTGACAATTCACGTTATTTTATGTGATAAATTTCAATAAAAGTGCCACATTTGTTTTCTGATATTTTATCTTATGAACAGTTTTAATTCTTGCGAAACTGATAATTAGATAATCAATTTAAGAATAACTTTGAAAACAAAAATTGCAGTAATATGTATCTTAAAATTGGTTTAAAAATTGAATTTTCTTTTCTTTCTTTTTTTAAAAGTATGATGTAATTTATATTTGACCCTATTTTTGAAACAGATTTAATTTTATCTGTCATTGAATTAAAACCCATATTTTGACAGATTTATTCAGGATTGCTCATTAAGAGGATTAGACGGTTGAGTCCTTTGAATTTTTGACAGATTTATTAGTGAATTATGACAAAAGAATATCCTAATAGCTTACATTTGCCTTACTTAGGGGTTGAAACCTACTCAAAAATAGTGACATAATTTCTAAAAATAACTGATGTTTTTTTCTTCTACTTTTGAACACATGATTATCTTTATATATAAAAATCTTCTGTGCATGTGTTTGTCACTAAACTCCTCCTAAACGGCTGGACCGATTTCGATGAAATTTTTTGTGTGGGTTTAAGTAAATTCGAGAATGGTTTAGATTCACAATTCGGTCCGATATCGCAATTAGTTAAAAAGATATTAATTAAAAACATTCAAAAAATACAACTCAACATTCACCTGCAAGGTTGTAACAACGCTATTGTTATAAACAAGTAATATAAAAAAAATTTAAATCAATTCCTACTTAGATCAACCAAGAAAAAATTTATTTTAGCTACTTTTTATTAAATAGTTGCAATTAATATAAATATGTATATACATATGACAGAATCACATTAAGTGGTAATTAATTTTTATTAATTATCATTAAAGTATCGTATTGTCATCCAAAACAATCGTGTATATAAAATTTCCTTTCAACTTAATGCTTTATTTAACATGTGAGAAAAAAACCTTTTCAAATTTTGACATAAGTCGACAAAAGGGTTGCTAAGTCGCCAACGTGGCTGTATTTGTAATTATTTAAATAATGAGTTATAATCAAAATTAATTTTTATTAATTATATCTTATGAATTATTGTATTGTCATCCAAAATAATCATGTACATTACATTTCAGCTAATTGAAAACAAAAATTGCATTTTATGTAACGATTAAAATTTGGTTGAATCCTGAATTTTTGGTCGCCAAATTTTTTTTTTTTTATAAAGGTTGATGTAATATGGTAACCCTTTTTTCATCAAAAAATTTGGATTTTCAAATCACCCGAAAAAAAACAACCCTAAAAGTGCAACATTTTTCGCCTTTTCTCAAAAAATTAGACGTCATTTTGACATTTTGACTTCGAGGTTGTTAAGAATTACGTGTGAAAGAAATATACTTTAAAGTAGGCTACGATAGGTTTCTTTGTGCTCCTGGGCAACATAAAAAAAGAGACGTTAAATGGTAAAAATAAGCTAATTTAATTGCTTCTACTTTTGAATGTTATCTTTATGTAAAAAAATATTCGTTGCATGTGTTTGTCACTAAACTTGATGGCTACGAATGGCGTTGCCGCAACCAGTCGAAAGATAATCGCCACGACGTCGTTCGGGTGTGAGAAAGGGCACTTGGTTTAGATTCAGCAAACTTGCTATAACTATTATCTTGCGTTTGTTAAAAAAAAAAAAAGATATTGGTTTGGCAAGAGCATGAATGAGTTCACCTGCATGAATGACTTGAAAGTTAATAAGAATATGACAAAGTTAATAAGACATGTAAATCGGCGATCTTACGATCACTTGGTGAATGAGAATTTTTTAAATTCCTTTTTATTAAATAGTTGCATTAATATAAATATGTATACCAACAGATCATGACAAATGCAAGCGTAACATTAAGTGCTTTTTAACATTTTTTAAAATTGATTTCATAGATTTCTTCGAAAACATCTTTATATAAACGCCCCTTTCCTTTTTAAAAATGTAAATTATGTTGTACACACTGGTTTTAGAATACTTTTTTTTTGAAAATGAATTTCATTGCTTTCTCCGTTTTTTTAATTTTATATAATGATTAATTCAATGTATTTATTCGATTTCATCTTTGCGAAATAATCATTTCATCCCCCCTTTCCGCTCAATTGCATGCGCTTCCCAAAGTATTTTCGTCATTGACGCCTTTTGAAAACCTTCAATTTCACCATGATAAATAAATAAATTTTGGCGCCAAAAAATAAAAATATGGCAGTGGGTCCTCCTAATTTTAGTAGGAATTGAAAAAGACATAAGTTGGCGTCGAAAATTGATTTTCAGCCAAACTGGCCAAACCCAGTCTTTATTGTTACGAAAATGCAGACGATTCACACTTTTTAGCGTTTTCAATTAATATCTTTTCAAATAATCTTTATATATGTAATTCTTCTGTGCGTGTGTATGTAACTGAACTCCTAAACGGCTGGATCGATTTTGATGAAAGTTTTTGTCTGTTCCAGTGGACTCGAGAATGGGTTAGATTTATAATTCGGCTTAGAAATGTTTATTTAATTAATTTTTTATTTATAAATTGTTGATCTTGGAATGTTTTACATTAGATCCGGCAGACTGCGCTAAGATTGCAGTATCAAATATTCAAAAATCTTTTATTATAATTCAAGTTGGTCCCAACACAGTTGGTGCTGTGATCATTTCAGGAAAATATTTTGTCACTTCGTGTTATTATTTTGTTGAAATAAATCGTGTGTTAATTAAATTATTATATTCAGATGTAATTAGTGTTTGAAGAGTTTTGAAGTGTGCATAAAAAACTATGCATTTTATGTTCAGTTTAATAAATATACCTGTTATAAAATAGTTTGAGTCTCAACTTTTTCACCTTTAATTAAAACAAGTTTAAGTTTTTATTCACACAGCCTTTACATTTAACTTCGCTCATAGTATACATATACTCACATGCTATCAATTGATTGAATTGTGATAACCGTACATGTAATAATGTTAGACATTGTAATAATTTTTTAATACAAAAATTACTCAAAACGGTCCAGATTATTAAAGCTTATTCATAAAAATGTGGAATTTTTGAATTTAAGATGTGTGTACAGGATGTGTTAAAATGTGTGTCGGGTCCTCTAGTATTTTTATATTATATTTTCTCCTGTTTTTTTTTCTGTATTTAAATGTGAAAAAAGATAGTTCCTTTTTTCGTACATTGACACCTGAGCGTAGATAATGTATAATTTTCTCATCTGATGTTAAATTAAAAGGATGGTATGATCAGTATTTAATTTTTAACTGCCACCACTGTTGTTGTCTTGTCCATACAGTGCTAGGCTTGTCCATGCAATGAAATCAAATAACGAAGAAGGCATCCAAAACAGCCTTTGTTATGTCGATGACCCTTGGCAAATAAAGCAGTTGATGGTGCATGGGGTTTAGGTCTATGTTGTGGAGTTTAGCCTGTTTAGAAGGACAATTAAAAATATGGTTAGGAGAAAGTTAAATGTCAAGACAGTTAGGATAAGTATTATAACTTCTTTCGCCTTTAGGGGATGTTTTCATCCCTTTAAAGTGTCTAGTACGTAGTCTGGCTCTGGTGGTTTAGATTACATGGTTACAATTAAGATCTGGAATGAAGTGCTGCTTAGCTGGATGGGAGGTGAGTTTACGTTTGGCTATTGCATCATCATCGGTAAGGGCAAGGCTATTGGAAAGTTGAGGGAAATTTTGGGCCCTTTTGGCAAGGTTATAAGCCTGCTCATTGCTGAAAATGTCTATGTGGGCCAGTATCTATTGCAAAATGGGTTGCAACTACTTTATTAATAAGGGCAGTTATATCCAAGGTCAATTGAGAATTGTCCCTCTGGATCGCCTGGAATGCAGATCTGGAGTCTGAGAGCAGTAAAATGCCACTGGAATTTTCAATTGTCCTGTTGTGGTAACCCAAAGCTCCTTTAATGGTCATAAGCTCACACTTAAAGTTTGTGGAAATTTTACCTGTTGGAATTCTGTAGGATTCTAGTTCACCATTTGGGTGAATAAATTAGATTCCAGCACCACCTTTATCAAGGTCAGAGTCTCAGAAGATCCATCTGTATAGGCAATTACTTGGTTTTTGGCTGAATTCGAAAGCTCCTGGATGGTGTGAATGCCTTTCTGCTTGAGTTATGCAGCTGTCTCCTTTTTGTTACAAGTTTGTAAAAGATTGAAATTGATTTTTACTGGTGAAGAGGGAAAGAATAGGTTCTTTGATGATATCAGTATCTTTATGCTGGAGGTGAATTTCTTATTAAATGGTCATGTTGTTGACTTGAGGATCGTTTCAGTCTGTATCAACCTTGAAAATTTTGCTTTAGATATGCCAGTCTGCTAGGCTTCGAATTTTGTTAGTTAATCTTATGGTGGCTAATATTTTAGGGGGTTAGGCCATACTTTGTTTTTGCTTTAATGTTATTTGTTGATGAAACAACTCCAACAATGATTTTGAATGCTCTGTTCTGAGCAGTATGTATCTTATCTATAACAGAGGAAAAGTCGGTGCCCAAATGGGAGCGGCTTATTTCTAGAATTGGTCAAACAAGGGAGACATAGGTGTTGAGAACAGTCTTTGAACTTGAGCCCCTAGATGCACCACACAGGCTTAAAAATATTTAGTTTTTTTAAGGCTTTATTTGAGATTTGTGAGATGTGTTGTGAAAATCTCAGTTCTGCATCTAGAATTAATCCAAGGTATTTTGGTTGTGTGATTTGTTTAATGACACGACCCTCTTAGATTTGTGATAGTGGTTTCATGTCAGTAAAAAGAGGCAAAATTTGTCTTATCAGAATTCATAGTGAGCTTAAGATCCCTAGCTCAATTTTCAATGCCCTTCTTACAGCTGTTTAAAATCCTTTGTGAAAGTGTGTATGCCAGACTGCTATGTCGTCAGCATAGCATGCCACTTAAGCTTCCTTATTGATGTGAGAGTCAATGGTATTCGGGTACAGGAGGAAAATAAAAAGGATATGGAGCCCTGGGGAACTCCTGCCCAAGTACGATGGATTTTCAAATTAGTACCATTAACTTTTGACTCTGAAGTTTTTTCCTCTCAAAAAGTCATTCATGAGTGAGTTGCCTGAAATGCCAGCTTTAATGATAATATCGAGTTTTTAACTCCTGACCCTGCCAAAAGCAGCTGATAGATCCAAGAAGACCGCAGTGATTTTGTTGTGATGCTTTTCTTGGAAACCATCGATTATTGATTGGCAAAGATAAAGCTAATAAACTGTGCTATACTTAGCCCTGTAAGCTGTCTGGTAAAAATGTAGGACATTTCCCTCTAAAAGCCACCTCATAAATCTGGTATGAATAATTCTTTCCATTATCTTGCGAAAGATACTGGTTAATGAGATGGATTGGTAACTTTTGGTAGCAGTTTTCCTGGTACAATTCACCATTTCTTTGTTATATTACATAGATATGATTAATAAATTTATATACATGCTGCAATTAATAAGAATAATATTAATCTTTACAATATTTTATTTATAATAAATGCATTTGTTTTTGGTAGAGATTAATTAAAATTACTGATCTCACTGGAAAGATGTATAACATCCTTACACCAGTGCCAGTTTATCCATTGGGTGCTTAGGGCGGAGGCCAGAAGGGTCCGGATAAGCTGGACTTTTATGATCTTTTCATCTGGGCATATGGGTTGCTTGCGGCCCCCAATCCCTTATCTAGCGGTGAAATAACCAGATTTTCTGGTTATAAATCTCGATCCTCTAGTGCCAAGGGGGCCTGTATATCTTCTGCACTCAGGGCCCCAAATGAGCTTAAATCGCCACTGCCTCACACTATGTTTGAGTCTAACCGAGATTTTCATCTGGCACTGACATTTTGAGTAGATGAATTTACTGAAATATTTGGTACTTAGGTATTACTGCAACCCTATTGGCGACATTATATGAAACGAAGGCTGTAGATACCAATTCACCATGTATGACACATGCAAAATTGAGGTTGCCAAGTTGGCATTGTTGTGATAGTACATAAGTACCAGATATTTTACAATATGGACTTTTTATTTTTATTGTTTTATATTATATTATTATCTTCAGATCTCATAGGAATTTTGTATTATGTTTTACATCTGGCTCCTTTATAAAATGAATTTTCCAGATATACATTAAGTTTAGGTCCCTGAGATAATAAGCTAGTAATTAATTGATTGTAACAAACAGTGATCTTAAATCATGTTAAAGTAAATCAGTTATTTAAAAAGGGAAAGAAAGATGACTTTTCTTTTTCCTATTTTTCAAGTCTTTGTATTATCTTGTTGTTTAAGAAAGGTAGTTAAATTTTTCCTTACAAATTTTATATCCACATTTATTTGTAAAATCAATTTCTAATAAAATTAATTTGTAGAGAAAATTCAAGTGTGATTCTGTATTAGAGTTTTAATTTAATTGGATTACTTTTTAATCAATAGTTACGAGTAATGTTTTGTATGGTCTATTTAGAGCCTAAAATAATTGAAATAGGTATTAAAAAAAATTATTTCTTTTTAATTTAAGTATCTTTAATATTTCTGTTACATTATTTTAGTTAAGCCTATTTTTTTTTTTTTCTTCTCAATCAAATTTGATTTTATGTATCATATCCATTGAATTTGATATAAAAAAAAATAATAATCCACAAAGGATTAAGAGACATGTTTGGAATTTTTATATTGAAACAAATTCACAATCAACAAGAAATAAAAAAATATAAAATAACAAAAATAGAACTAATTTATGTTTATTTTCAGTCTGATGAAGATAAAGCTTTACAAGATGAATTGAATACTTATATCCAAATTCTAACAGTAAGTACTTCAAAAAATATTGAAATATTTTAAATAGTATTATTATTATTTTCTATTTAATACATCTGTGTATAATAATTCTTGTGATGTGTATCTTTTACTCTTCAACAAATTATTGTAATTTTATAAAATGCATTTACTTTGCATAATTAGATATTATTTACTAAATTGTTTATGAACTTTTACATTTCTTTACTTTTTTATTAAGTTTGTGTATTACATTTCTTAATACTTATTAAAAGAATATTTGGTAAGTTTGTATGTGTAAATAAATTTATGTTTAAAAGTTAACAAATTTTAAAATTGATTTACTTCAGGGAAAATACTGATTTACAAAAAGTGTTAGAAATTCTTGTAATAATTTGTATTGATTTTCCAGGAAGATAAAATTGATCTGTACTTGCCTACCTTGAATCAATTACGTGTTAAAATCCGAGCCTCAACAACATCCATGACTTCTGTACCGAAACCACTGAAGTTTCTTCGACCTCATTTTGATACCCTGAAGCAGTTGTATCACAAATATCCAAATGGGGATGCAAAGGTATAAATTCAAGTTACTTTATTTATGAAATATTTTTGTTAAAGTTTTATGTAATTAAAGGATATCTCAGTTTAAAGAAAATATCTTAAATGATTTTTTGCATTATACTTGAAATGATTGTGTATCAAAAAGATTATTAATATCTTAAAATAATAATCTTTCAGCTCATATAAAAAATAAATTTTTATGTGTTCTGAATTGATGTTTCAAATAAATCCTTTCACTTTTATTTTTTGATGATGAACTAATTTTGGATCTGAAATATTTTGTAGAACTATGCTGCTGATATTTGCTCTATTTTGGCTATGACTATGAGTGAAACGAGGGAATGTCTGAAATATCGACTAGTTGGATCACAGGAGGATATTGGATCATGGGGTCATGAATATGTTAGGTAATAATATGATGATTCTTTCACTTTTAGCAACACTTTTTTTTAAAGCAAATTAATGTATGCTGCAGTAATCTTAGAGAAAAAAAGAAAGGAAAGATAAAAGTTTTGTGTGGAAGTTGATTATGTTATATATAAAGGTTTATGGTAATAAATTAAAACTTTTATTTAATCATATTTCACAAATTTAAAAGTTAGGACATAGAGCCATTCAGATTAGGGTTACATGGTATCACAAAGTTTTATATTATCAATCAAGTTTTATAATAATTTTTGTACCAAGAGATTTTTTGGGTCTTACTTTTAGTGATAACTTGTATTTTCATGTTCATTGTAGTACATTTCAATCAGATGATTTTAATGTAAGAATTTTTTTTGTGTGTATTATATATTGTATTATATCATTATTAGACGCATACTTTAAATGTTGATTGGATGTATTAAACACTTATCTATTTTTCTGATGATTTTAAACTGTTTATTTTTTGTAATTCAACAAGTGTTCTGGAAAACTCTTGTATTATTTATTTTCCAGTTAGGTCTTATTCACTGGGAAATAAAGCATGTACCATAAAATCTGAGTATAATGCACACTTTCAACACAAAATTTAGATTGAAATTTACGGGTGCACGTTATACGCTGGGTATAAAAATGATAGCTTTAAAAATATAAAAAGATGTGAGCATAGAAAAAATTATACTTTTGCATATATCAAAGTACTATTTATTTAAAAGAAATGACATATTTATTGAACTTTTAGGGTTGTACTTCTAAAATTATACTATTTTTTCTAAAGCTTGGAGTAATATCTTGTAAAAAATTGCTTCAAAATGTAAGAACATTGCATACTTGCATTTCATATTTCTTCATAAAAAAGGGGGTGCACATTATATGGCGAATATACCTAGAAATTAAAAATTGCAGCTTGAAAGTATAGGTGTGCATTATACGGCAGTGTGCCTTATATGCTGGATTTTACTGTAAGTAATAATTAGTAGGAAAACTTTTTTTTTAAAAAAATATGTTAATGTCAATTGTTAAAAAATCTTCAGGACACTACCACGAAATAAATGAAATATTTTGCAGAAGTTTGAAATAAGTATAAATTTGACAAATTAGGAATTTTCTTTGCTTAATTTCTTTATGACGAAGGATTTTTTAACAATGTGTCCCCCCCCCTTTTCTTGAAGGAAAAAATAGGCTGTTAAACTGAATGTTTTTAAACAGTTTTACATGAAGTAACGTAAATCAAATTTTGATTGTACTTTTTGGTCAAAATTGCTCTAAAGTTGCTTTAAGAAGGAGAAAAACATTTGTGAAAAAAATTATTTATAATATTTTAATATGAGAAACCATTATTTAATGTTTAATTTTCCTAGTCATTTCTTTTAGCATATTAAGATAATACCACTGTGATTAGTATGAAATAAGTAATTTTTTAATACTTTTTAGAATTGTATTAAACTATTTGATTCTTTTCTCTTTTGAAATATGGTATATTGTGAGAAATAGAAGAAAATGCTTGTGAAATTTGAAGTTCCCTACAAAACCATCACTTTCCTAAATCTGATTATTCTCTATATAACTGTTAAGAATTAACAATATTGCATTTAATAATTTTTTTGCTAGTTAATTTGTTTCCCAGAAATGTGTAATAGACTCTGGTCAACTGTAATATTTAATTTTTTTATGAATAATCAAAATGGTAATAATTAATATAATGTCTTATAATGATTATTTAAAATTTGATTTTGTATTTTTTATGTATAGACATTTGTCTGGCGAAATTGCCATGGAGTGGAGCCGGTGTGATAATATAGTATATCAGAGACAGTTGGAAAATTTGGCGGCACAGATTATTCCATATCATATGGCTCACAATGCTGAAGCAGATGCTTGTGACCTTGCTATGGAGATTGAACATTTAGATATGCTAGATCAATATGTTGATGAAGATGCTTTTCCAAGAGTTGCCTTATATTTAACTAGGTGTGTTGCATTATACTGTATTGTATGTGGTAACCTAATTGTTATTGTTTTTATTATAAATTGTGTAAATATGTATTGGAAATTTCTTACGCTGATTTTGTATGAAAGAAAAGCTTCATGTTTTTATTTAATTTATATTTCTTTATTGTGAAATTATCTGTTTTTATTCCTGTAATTTAAAAAAAAAAGAACGATGGAGGTATAAATATATCTTTTAAATCCTTAATTTAAATGCATAACACAGCATAGTATTTACAAAGGGTTAATATGCTCATCTGTACGAATAGTTTGATTTCTCAGTCTCTAAATGTCTAAGGATAGATTTTTAAAAAAATATGTATGGGACAAATAAAAGGTCCTACTATTATTATTAAAGTATTTTTAGTTGAGTTTTTGTTTTTAAAAGCATTTCATAAATTTAATTTTTTAACTGATATAAAATTGTTTTGTTTAAAATAATTTTAAATAAGAATATACAAAATTCTCTCTTCTTTCTTTCTGTGCATTGAAATTTTATTTTAATCTAGTTTTTTTTATAAATGCTACAGATGTTACTTTGAAAAGTTATTTTGTACTTATTAACCTTCTTCTTCCCACATAGCTGTGTGTCTTATGTATCAGAGCCAGAGAACACAAATCTTTTAATATGTGCTATGCAATTGTTTCGCAAATTCAAGCGCTATCCAGAAGCCTTACGCATAGCTATGCAGTTGAATAATATTGTTTTAATTGAAGAAATATTTTTTTCATGTCCTGACAGGTAAGTCTTTTTGTGCAGTTATAATTTAGGTTTAAAATTTTATTTATCTTTTTTGAAATAGTTGAAATATTCATTAAAATTAATTTATTAGATATGTTTTTGGGAAAACAAGATAAAATTGGCAATTTGAATGCATAAAATTATGTTAAATGCATGTATCTTTCAAATATGATTTTATTTATATTTATAAATGAAATTAAAAGTTTTTAAGTTCAAATAGGAAATTTTCATTGCTTATAGCAATTTATTACAATTCAAAATTTTGTTAGCATTAAAACAATAATCATTTTTTTTATTACTTTAAAATATGTTTTGTTAATATTGAAATTGATGAAGTTTTTATGTTGAGTAATTTTAGCAATTTTATTTAAGGGCCTTTTTATTTTAACTTTATTTTCACAATTCAAACTTTTCTTTTTGGATATCAGTTCAATCCAAAAGCAAATGGCTTTCATGCTAAATCGTCAACAAATCTATTTGGAAATTGATGGGGATGAAAATGCTGAATTGGTAGATATCATGACAAATGCACACTTAAATAATCATTTCTTAGCTTTAGGAAGAGAAGTAAGCATAATATTTGAATGTAATTTGAATAGTTTCCTATATATTTGTTGCTTCTAAATTTTTCTGATTATCTATTTTTCTTCTTTTTTGTATCTGTAGCTTGATATTTTAGAACCTAAGACCCCAGATGATATTTATAAGACACATTTGGACAATGCCAGTAAGTATTAGTTATACATAAAATAAAAAAAAATGTTTTGGGGTTTTAAGATCATTAAAGTTGTCAAGTATATTTCTAAAAAAATCAATATTTGTTTTGTTTCATTTATCAAACTCCAGTAAAATTTTTCTCCATATTAGCAGAATATACAGAAAGCCTGAATGTAATATCTTTTACAAAGTCACATTTAAAATTTCTGAAATGCAAAAACCACATGCATGTATGCATTACTACTAGTATTAAATATGCATGCTTGAAAAGGAACTTAAACCCATGAGTCTTTGTAAAAATTAAAAAAATATTAAATTATCCTTTGCAAAAATTTTTCCACTTGAAATGTATGTAATAGTATTATAATAACGTCAAATGAACTCGTGATTTTTTTTAACAAATCAATGTTTCCAAAATTTTAAAAGAAATAATCTTCGAAAATGTTTAATAATATTTTTCATGGACTATTAAATAGTAAGCAATTAAATTTCAATGCATAAATTTCTTTTTTGCTTGCAAATGCATTTTTTACCTGAGTAAAGATAGTTATTTAACATGAATTAAAAAATATTTTTCCTTTCTGTTATCAGGGCCATCTTTTGGTCCCACTGGAAGTGTGGACTCAGCTAAACAAAACTTGGCTTCAAGTTTTGTAAATGGTTTTGTGAATGCTGCTTTTGGACAGGATAAATTGTTGATGGAAGATGGTCAGAAATGGCTGTATAAAAACAGAGAGCAAGGTATATAAAAAAAACTTTGAAACTATACTATTATTTTATTTTACCTTTTTTTTCAAAATATGCTTTTGGTATTATATTGTTTTAAAATAATGAAAGATTGCATTAAAAATAATTATGAAAGAATATTATTAAAGAGTATGCTTTAGGCCGACTTAAGACTGTGACAGCTTAGTGGTCATGGTCACGGACTCGTTGCTGGCATGTCATGAGTTGAAACCAAATGCCATTGAAAACCCACTGTATGATGGAGCTGATGAACATTAAATCTGTTGAGGCTCAAACTGCTCCTGTGTTGGCATGATGTGGAAGTTCAAAGAGGGGAGTGTCTGCTTAGGTGTCACTCTCATCACTTGACCGTGGCTCAAAATTACAAGGTCTGATGCCAATAGCCCTTGTGTTGCATTATAGAGCAATGTTAATAAAACACTCACTCACTTAGGCAGATTAAAAACCTACTGTCAAGCATTTTGAGTGAGACAAAGTGCACCTTAATTATTAACCAATTTTAATTGTTCAAACAGTTAAATGTCTTTTTTTAGTTATATTTTCTTATCCTCCCCAATTGGCAATTAATTGATTAAGGAACATTTTTATAGTCAAACATATGTCAATATAGTTATCTAAAACAACAGTAAAAAGAATTGTAAATAAAATTTCATGTTATGTGTAAAGTTATTCTCACATGTGATTTATATTTTGTATTAAATAATGGTGAGGACAAAAATATTTTATTTAAATTCAAGTTTTATGACATTAATTGCTATTTATTAATGAGCAGTTAATTTTTTTTACTATTATATTTGTATTTTTTAAAAATTTTACTGTGATTAATTTTAATGTTCATTAAAATTTTTTTTGTCTGCATCTATCACATTTGCATATATTTTTCATTCTCAGCTGAATGATATTGCATTATTAATTTTGTTATTAATTTAAACTTCAATTTTACAGGAATGTTGAGTGCAACAGCTTCTCTTGGTTTAATATTGTTGTGGGATATTGATGGTGGATTAGGTCAAATAGATAAATATCTTTATTCTTCAGAGGAGTACATTAAGGTATTGTATTTAGTATTATTGTTGCTTGTTTTTGTTATTACTATTATGTATTACATTATATTTTTTTGAAAACTTCATAGCAGAACTGTGAGATGTAATTCTAGATGAATTTATTAAGCTTTAAATACATGATCTCTTTCATATGCCGTATTTAATTAAATCAAAGCCGCCATTGATTTTAAACTACACCCCAATTATTTTCTTGTTTATGAGGAAAAATAGGTAAAAGGTTCATCGATATTGGATATTTAAGGAATTAAAAAAAATTTAATGAGAAATAATAAGTTAATAATTCATTTAATTACGATGTATTAAAAGCTTTTAAATACTAATATGAACCTATAATTACTCTAACCATCAATATCATGTTTCGAAAATGATTTGTCATTCCCATTGTCACAGCTGATATTGGAATTGGTGCCCACATGTTGTCGTCTTCCATGCCATTTAAAGCATTTATTATGCAACATTTTTTAAAGGAATGTATTGTAAAAGAATGTAAAAGAATTACTAAAGACTGATGAACATTTACAAGCAAAAATTATATTTTGTTTATGCCCATGTATATATGTTTCATCCGTGTAAAATTTTTTCGGTGGCCGCTATATTTCCATTTTTTTCTGGATGTAAAAATGGCCTCTCTTTTCATATTTGCATCATAATGAACTCATCTTGATGCTATTACTGATATCTTTGAAGTTAGACTAGGTTAAAAAAGGGTTTTTTTTTATTAAAAAGCGATTAAAAGAAAATGTGTACAAAAAAATTTCCTAAATACAAGCAAACAACGATGTTTAGGATAGACTGAATTAGTATAGAGTAGGATAAGCTGCCGATGCAGTGGATGGAAACATTTATCCTTTTGAAAGGAGTTGAAGCTCAATTTTCCCCATCCAACAAATGTTTTGCCTTTAATTTTCAGTAGCATCAATACTTGAAGAATGGTGCAGCTTAGATTTGATTAAATACACAGTATTAAATAATTTTATTCATGAAAAAACTATGTTACAAAGTTTCATTCAGTTGTCTGTTTGAAAGAAAAAGTCCTACTTACTACTATTAACAATAAAGAATCTATATTTGAAATTAAGTATTTGAGCAAGGGTTACTATTGCTTAATGTTTTATGTATTTTATACAATTGTACTCCTGTCATTCTATGGTATAATTTAGAAATTTATGGAAAGTATAATACTACCACACACTTTTGTCACCATTATTACCACTAAAAATGACATGTCTCTCATTTAATGCTCTTTATGCAGTCTCACATATTCATTAATTGCTCTTTTTTCAGCTTAATGCAAAAGTTCATAATGTAAATTATCCATGACCAATTAAAAATGATTAATTTTTTCATAATTTAAATATTTAGTATCAAACAACTTAATACATTAATTTATTACATATAAAATTTTATGTATAAGCATTGTTTTAAAAACAATTTTGCAAGTTAAAAATCATGCAATTTCTAATAATTGCTTAATGTTTTGTAGGCTGGTGGTCTGTTAGCTTGTGGTATTGTGAATTGTGGTGTTCGCAGTGACTGTGATCCTGCTCTTGCCTTGTTGGGTGATTATGTGCAACACAATAGTATGGTTATGAGAACAGGAGCTGTGTTGGGGTATATATTTGAATTGTTTTTTTTAAAAAAATTTTTTAATATTTTTTTTAACATGTTATGTATTATTTTTTTACAATTAATACTTTAATTTAATAAATGGGATAGTCAGAATGTGTTAGTAGCTTATAACATTTTCTAAGCATTAAAATTTAAAGTACATTAAATAGTAACTGTGGGAAATTGAGATAGTTTTATGATTGACTGCAATTAAAGAATCTTTTAATAATATAAATAATCCATTAAGTCAACAGGTAAAACCAAATTGGTGCAGCAATAATGATTCAAGGTGATAATGATTAATGATGATAAACTAAAAAGCTTTGTTAAGGTAAGATCAGATTGAAGACAGAGAAAACTTAATAATGGTTATTTTGGAGGGGGGAAAACTCTTATTATATGACATATATTCATTAGTGAGTAAAAATTTTGAGGAACTCTGTGTGAAATATTAAGCTAACTGAAATATACTTTTGTTTTAACACATCAATAAAAGTTTGAAAATCTACATAAAAATTATTTAGTTATGCATAACAGTTTATCTGTTCCTTACTGTTAATAATTTATTTTAATGTCTTTAGCAAATAAAAACAGCTTTTGACAAAGAAAACTGTAGACTATGATAAAAAAACAAACAACTAATGATAAAAATACCAGTGTAAGTTGATATGTTATTACTTGTACATTACATCTGCGACAATCCACACTAAAGGAACAAACTTCATTTGGGATGCCTTTCACATACTTTCAAGAAGCCAACTTACAACATTCAGTTAATTTGTGGAAGACTGGATGACATCCTCCCTCACATAAATCATGAGGTTAAAGTCAGAACTTAATAAAGGGGTAAATACTAAAGACTTTATTGTTTTTGTAACGGATGTCCCTTGAAAATGGTGGTGGGATTTCCATTTTCAGCCAGGGCATGCAGAGACCAACAGCTGAGCTTACTTTTTCTGCTATAACGAATTGACAAAGAGAACCGAGTAGCATGATTTTTGGAGATGCTTTGCATTTCATTACAGATGGAAAGTTCGTTGCAAAAAAGACAGACATATTTCGGAATTTTTGAGGATGGTCATGTTCAGACTTTGAACTCTATCACAACTGTCCATTTACATTTACTTAGTGAGTGTAACTAGTACTAAACTTTAATATTAATTTACATTCTACATTATAAGTTAATATGTTTCTTAAAATATTAATCTTGGGAATAAACCAGGTGTTTTATTAGGGTTATGGTATTGAATCAATAAATGCACAACCAGAGCAGTCCTTGTCTTGGAATTTTCTAGTTATGTATTATTTGTTTAACTTCAGTTCTCTTCCATATTCATTCATTTTTTTAAGAAAATTTGGTTCATATGTAGTCATTTTCTTAATTTAATGTCATCACCAAAAATTAACTGCTAAAGATTTCATGAATTATGGTAAACTATTGAATACAATCTTAAGGACAGTTGCTAAACACTTTCTGTTGCAAATAAAAATTTGTTGAAATTCATCAATTGAGTGGGACTAACACATAAGCACTAAACATTGCATATCATTAAAATTTGTCATTTCACTCGTTTTATTTTTATCTTGTGATATTTCATTTTTAAATCTAATGTGCATATATTTATTTTTTAAAACAGAATGGGTATTGCATATGCTGGCACCAATAGAGACAATGTATTATCACTCTTAATACCTGTCATCAGTGACTCAAAGTCAAACATGGAGGTAATTTACTTATCCATTTTATTTTTATGTTAGCGTTATAGCTCACATCTATTCTAAATTAAATTAAAACTCTCTTTTTGATGTTTATAGGTTGTTGGTCTTTCTGCTTTAGCTTGTGGTATGATAGCTGTGGGTTCCTGCAATGAGAAAGTTACATCAGCTATTTTACAAGTTTTACATGAAAAAAGTGAGGCTGATTTGAAAGACACATTTTCTCGATATCTTCCTCTTGCATTAGGTCTTTGTTATTTAGGTAAGTTTTTTAAAAAATAAGTTAGTTTATATATTAAAGTATTTGACAAATTGGTGTTTAAAAGTTCACTAAGAGATTTTTCTGCCATATTTCACTCATTTTCCTTCCAAATAATTATGATCATGTATTATGATACAACAAGGATAGAAATGCAATTTTTTTTTTAAAAAAACTACTTTTCAATGACAGGAAGTCTGATGTTACATATAGTATACTTAATATGTTTGATTTTACAGTGAAAAATATTAGATTCATTTTATTAAAAAAAAATATCTTTGGCTCTTCAATGATAGCAATTTAAAATTCTTTACTTTAATTGGAAAAAATGAATTATTTATATCTCTGAAACTGATATTTAAATGTTTGTTTCAAAACTAATGTTTTCTTGCTTTTAAAATGTATCATTCATTGACCTACATTAAAACATTTTTTTTTTTTTTGATTCTTGTAAATATTTATAGAAAAAGAAACTATTTTTTTCATCATTCTTAAATAGAAGTTAAATTTTTTAGTAAAAAAGTGAATCAATCTTAATGTAAGTAAATATATTTCCAGGAAAACAAGATGGAGCTGATGCTGTTATATGTGCTTTAGATGTACTTGGTGAGCCTTTTAAAAGCATGGCTAAAACAATGGTTGATGTATGTGCCTATGCAGGTAAATCATTGTGTGCTCATTTCTATCTTATTATCAAAATAATAATAATATACTGCTTTTATATTGTTACTTACAGTTTTTATTTATTATAGGTACCGGTAATGTATTGAAAGTGCAAAATCTGCTCCATATTTGTAGTGAGCATTATGAAGTTAATGAAAAGGTAAATGTATAGTTTGAAATATATGTATAAATATTAATAATGAATAGGTCTTCTTGTGATACTTCATTGCATTTTAAAATAAAATTATTAAAAAAGGTTCATCTTGTTCTATTATTGCAGTTTTTAAAGAATTATTTAACGTAGTTTATGACTTTCAAAATCCTCGAGTGAATTAATATAAAAACCCGTATTAATATTAAATTTGTGCAAATTTATGCTGATTTTCCTGTATTTAAATTTTTTTCTGTGTTAACAAATTCTAAGAATATATTATTTATTTAATCCTATTTAAAAAACAGTGTTACTTAAAATACATTTGATCTTGATTAAGTTTATATATTTTTTCCTATCTTGAGCTTGAATTATTTTTAGTATTAGTCGTTTTTTAAGTATATCAGTATCTTTTGTGTATACATAAATTATTTAAATTTATTTCAGAAAAAATTTAACATTTTATGAAGTTAAAATAATGTTTAAATTTAGGATGACAAGAAAGATGATAAAAAAGATAAAGATAAAGAAAAAGATAAAGAAGACAAGGATAAGAAAGAGGAAAAGTCAACTTCTATAGATTTATCATCTCAGCAGGCTGTAGCTGTACTGGGTATTGCTTTAATATCCATGGGAGAGGAAATTGGATCAGAAATGGCATTTAGAACTTTTGGCCATTTGGTAAGTGAGTCTTCAAAAATTAAATGATGCTGTATTGAGATAAGAGTGAAGTAACAGCAAATGCTAACTGACACACTTATAATAAATACCTGTTTTGAAATGTATACAGTCGGACCTCTATATAACGAAGTCGCTAAATCCCGGAAAAAGTTCGTTATATGGAAAATTCGTTATATAGAGGTTCATCTTTTAATATACTTTATAAACCACATAAAACAAATTTTAAATTCATAAACACTATATATAAAAAAAAGTAATTATTTACACCTTTTTTTAAACTAATATGTTTATTTTATATATCATACCCCTAAAAAAAGATAGAAAAACTGCAAGGAAAACAAGAAAAAAATGTTGAAGAATAACTGTATTTTCAACATTAAGAAAATAATTTTATACTAAAATTAAGGATATTTTATAATTTAAAGCATACAAGTGATATTAAACATGCATTATTTTATGATTAGAACACGGGGATATGGGACGACTCCACTGAGGGTGAAATAGGATATCGATGGGCAATGGGGGTTAAAGGTTGCACTTGAATGAAATGTCCAGAACTCTATTGCTCTTGGCAAGTTAGGGTCTAATAAAACCAGTTCTAGATTTATGACCGCCATAAAATGTGTTAGAGAGAATAACATTAAATTTTTTCAGAAATACTTAAAAAAAAAAGAAACGAGTCTTGCAGTAGTTGCATATGATGTGTAACGTATGACATGTTATCATGGTAAATGCGCAAAATTAACTTTTTTCCTGAAAAAATATGAATTGGGTATGATTGGAAATAATTTTCTATTGAATAATTATATCTTTAATGAAAATTGTAATAGGTGTACAACTTTGCTTCTGCCGTTTTTTCCCGAAATTCGAGGCTTTATTGTAAAAAACTGACTATACATTTATGATTCAAAGTATTGTCCATCACTGGCCATTACTTTCGGGCAGCGTACGAATCCCACGTTGAAAAAACTGGTTATCTTTTGAAGCAATTCACGAATCGATCCAATTTTTTACTTCTTCATAAGACCGGAAGTGCTGGTCAGCTAGGCCGTGTGCCATTGATCGAAACAAGTGATAATCCAAGGGAGCAAGGTCTGAAGAATACAGCAGGTGGAGTAGGACTTCCCATTTCAACGTTTCCAATTATGTCTTGACCACTTTTGCAACATGGGGTCGAGCATTGTCATGCTGTAAAATCACTTTATCATGTCTCTCGTTGTATTGCGGCTGTTTGTCTTTTAATGCTTGGCTCAAGATAACGATCGCCTGTGATTGTTTCAGTCGGTTTTAACAACTCATAATACACTACGCCGAACTGGTCCCACCAAATACTGAGCATGACCTTGGAACCGTGAATATTCGGTTTCGCCGTTGACGTGGAAGCATGGCCGGGATATCCCCATGATTTTCTGCGCTTGGGATTATCGTAACAAACCCATTTTTCGTCCCCCAGTCACAATGCGATACAGAAATCCCTTCCGTCTTTGCCTTGCAAGCAGCTATTCACAAGCAAACAAACGTCGTTCAACATCTCTCGGCTTCAACTCCTACGACACCCAATTTCCTTGTTTCTGAATCATTCCCATGACTTTCAGGCGTTTTGAAATGGCTTGTTGCGTCACTCCCAATGATCCTGACGGGGCTGCGGTAGCCAACCATGGCAGGCATGTCATGAGTTCGATCCCAGTACCACTAAAGACCCGCCGTGTAGGGCAGCGATGCACGTTAAATCTGTCGAGAGCTGAAACGTCCTCCAGTTGGTGTGGTGTGGTAGTTAGGAGAGGGGGGTGCCAGCTCAGGTGTCATCCACGTCACTTGACCATGGTTCAAAATTACGTGGTCCGTCGCCAAAAGCCCTCGTGTAGCTGAACAGTGCGACGTTAATATTAACTCAACTCAACCCAATGATCCTGACAATTCTTGTTGCGTTTGACACGAGTCTTGATCAAGTAATGCCTCCAATTCTGCATCTTCGAAAACCTTCTCTCTTCCACCGCCATGCTGGTCATCGACGTCAAAATCACCGTTCTTGAAGCGTTGAAACCACTCTCGGCACATTCTTTCACTAGTAGCGGCCTCACCATAGGTATTTGAGAGCATTCGATGAGCCTCAGCCACAGATTTCTTCATATTACAGCAGGAAATTAAAACCTCCTGCAAATGACGAGAATTTGGCTCGTAAGCTGACATGTTTAATTAAGAATAACTTTATGATGCAGACACAAATCGACTAATATTTCAATGGCGTTATGTTTACAAATACCTAAGCTTATTGTATGACATCTACGATCTATTTATTTCGACTTCCACTTATTGCTACAGCCATCTATTGCAAAACGGCGGAAGCAAAGTTGTAGACCTTTTATTTAATTAACGAAAGGAGTAATGCAATATTTTATCAAAAATAATTATTCTTGTTCAATTTGGGGAAGAGTGGAGACAATAAACTTATAACTAAAATATGACACATATACTTGTGATTTCAAAGTATTTAAACAGCGTCAGTAACAGTACCACTGTTAGCAGTCGAAACATTCTGATTTGTTTTCCATTTCGAGCTTGAGTTCATCATTCATAAAAGCTATGAGCGGCTCAGCTTTTGGAAAACTGAAGTTAAATCACCACTTAAAATCAGGGGAAGCGAGTGATAATTTTTTAAAAAGAGCAGAACCACCTTCATTATATGGTAAAAGTACAAAATGCAGGAAATCCTTAATTTTTTTTTCCCTTTTGGTTCGAAGAAATGTATATGACCACTGAAATCACTGTTTGTCCATTTTCAAATAAGCATTCTGCCGCACTTATGTCCCCCAATATCGTGACTAACGAATTTAGAGTCGAGTGCTTGATGGCTATTAGAGTTGGACCCCCATGCGAGAGTAGCGAAAAGACACAGCCACACACTCTCATTGGTCAAATCAAGTAGCGTGTGCTTACATCACATCCGTCCCTTTTCACGAAATCACTCCCACAAATATGCAGCAACTGAGAGGAAAGATGTTACACATAAAAAAAAAAAATTGAATTACAAAAGAAAAAGTTTGTTATATAGAAAATGCACTTTGCTGTAGAAAGATTATTTTATGAAAAAAATTGTGAAATGTTCAAGGTTCCAGGAAAAACACTATATAGAGAAAAATTCGCAATATAGAGGTTTGACTATTTAAATATTGTATAACATGATTTTTTTTAACTAACCCCATAACTGTGGAAATGTTCCACAATTTATTCCCCACTGCCATTGTTTTTCCACACAGGTGGTGGGAAAAGAAAAGGCACAAAAAGTAGATCCTTCACAAACACTGTCAAGGTCATTGTATTGCATCCCAAATAGTTTGACCAAAATAGCAGTGCAAAGGTCTATAATTCAGGAAGGTGTATATACACTGGTGTCCAAAAGTTAAGCATAAATCGTAAAATCCAAAAAAAAAAAAAAAAAAAAAAATGGAGTAAATATTCGTAAAATTATTCCAAATTTCTTGTGATATTAATTGGGTGAAGAAGAAACATAGGGTGTATGCAAAACTTTTCAGTCGAGTACGCCCTGCGTGAAACACTGGCGCACACACACACACATGTCGAAACGCGGAGAAACCGAGAAACGTTAACCATCAAACAAGGTGAATGATGGCACAAAGGCGCTAATTGGACATGTTTACGAAAGGAAGAATCGTTGGAATGCTGGAATTCTCACGATCACAAACCGAAGTGTCTCGAATTCTGAATGTGGACCAGTCTGTGATCTTAAGACTGTGGCAGAAGTTTCAAAGAACGGGAGATGTTACCTGACAACCAGTATCAGATCGACCAGGAGTCACAATCCCTCGCCAAGACCGGTATCTGGTAATAAGTGTGCGACGTCAGAAGGGCAGTACTGTCAGATCACTGGGTTCGGCGCTCAGTCGCCACAGCAATATGAATTTCGAGACAAACTGTTTACAGGAGACTAAATCATGCTGGCCTGTATGCCAGAAGACCAGTAGTTTGCATTCCCCTCACGTCTGTGCATAAACACACTCGTTTGAAACATCAACATTGGAGTGTGGGCCAATGTGATGTTCAGTGACGAGTCTCAGTTTAGTCTGAGTAGTGATTCTCGGCGGGTAACGATATGAAGAGAACGTGGAACACATTTTGAACCAAGAAACATAACGGAAAGACATCATTTTCCATCAAGGGGAGTAATTGTATGGGCAGGTATCATGATGGACGGCCGCACAGACCTCCATTTCTTTGACACTGGGTCTGAGACTGCTCAAAGATACAGAGACGAAGTTCTTGAGCCTTATGTTCACATGTTTCGAGGTGCTGTCGGTCCTGACTTTATATTCATGGATGATAATGCGCCATGTCACTGAGCAGTGCTGATTGATGACTTCCTTGAAACGGAAAACATACAGCGCATGTCGTGCCCTGCAAACTCTACTGATTTGAATCTTATCGAGCATGTATGGGATATGCTCGAGAAACAAATTGCAGCCCTTTCGCACCCACCAAGCTCCGTTACAGAACTGAAGAGAGCTCTCCAAGAAGCTTGGAACAGTTCGAGCCCACAACTCATTCATCATCTCATAGCAAGTATGGTAAATCGCTGTAAAGTGTGCCTGGCTGTCAGAGGTGACCACACGCCTTATTAAACTGCAGCATCAGTATTTTTTTTAAATGTTTTCTTTCATTTTTTTTAAAAGTGTGAATTTTTGCTATGCTCAGTTTTCTTTAAAACTGCTACTTTGGATTATAAAGTTAACTATTATCATTCTTTTGATTTGCTTCCTTATTTTATAACCATTTTACACTCGCATATCACATTTCCAGCCATTCTGATTTACAGTTCTTTCTTTATTCACATAATTATCAATTATGCTTAACTTTTGGACACCAGTGTATATATATGCCTGTGGCAGTTAAGGAATATCTAATGTAAAATCTTGCTATTGCTCAAGTTTCTAAAGAATGTATGAAACTTTTTTACCATTTTAATATGATTGATTGTCATTGAAGTTCATACCAGTAGTGAATAACCTGTACAAATAAAAATCTTGTAATGTCATATTTTGTTTCTAAAACTCTCGCTTAATCAACTTAAGTTAAATACCTAAAGGATAAAAAGTACTTAATTTACTTTTTTCACTCCGTATTTGAATAATTTGACTTTTTTCTAACCTTTTACAAAATGGAAAATTATATGAATTTTGTTAATATGTATTTCTGCTAATAAGCATAGTTCAATATGCACCTGCAAAGAAACAGTTGGCCAAACATCAGTTAAATGCAAATAAAAATTCTGAACAAAATGATTTACATCAAAATCTGACTTAATTTTTTTTTAAATAACTTATAATTGGATATTTACATTGAAAGCCTCTTTGTTTTATTTCTCTTTATTTTGATGGTTAGTTTCTACTTAGTACTTATTTTATACCCACAATGTTGATCATAAATGATTCATCTATTTCAGTTGAGATATGGTGAACCTGTTATCAAGAGATCTGTTCCCTTAGCTCTTGCTTTAATATCTGCTTCAAACCCTAAGCTTAACATTCTGGAAACTCTTAGCAAGTTTTCTCATGATAGTGATGCTGAAGTTGCGTATAATGCCATCTTTGCCTTAGGATTAGTTGGTGCTGGTAAGTGCTCTTAAATGTTATGCTATAATTTAATTTTTATTCACAACAGGGAAAAATTAAAAAATATAAATATTTAGTAATTGAGACTTGAACATTTTGTTGGTTAAGAATTATGTGACTAAATTATTGTGAAAAATAGATGAGTTTATGAAAAGAATATTAACTTAAAGTTGGAAGTACTTGCTATGCAATGTAAGGATCTTTTGTGATAATTAAAAAAAAATGCAACATGAGATTAGATTTATTTAAAATAACACTTCATAAGAATTATTGAAATAGATTCTTATAATTTTTGTTAATCCATTCTGTAAATCGCAACTAATCATATTACAATATTTAATGTATATTTTGCTAATCATAGGTATAGATTAAACTTATTTGATCCTTCATCATTACAAAAAAAGTGATTTTTGTTTGCAGGTACTAATAATGCTCGATTGGCTGCAATGTTGCGCCAGCTTGCTCAGTACCATGCCAAAGATCCAAATAATTTGTTTATGGTTCGTCTTGCACAAGGTTTAGCTCATCTAGGTAAAGGAACTCTAACCTTATGCCCATATCATCATGACAGACAGCTTTTAAGCCCTGTCTGTGTAGCTGGACTAATGGCAACATTAGTGTCATTCCTTGATGTAAAAAACAGTAAGTATCCCATGTTTTGTGAGTAATTTAATTCTGAATTTCAATGACACTTAATTTTTTTGACAAAGATATGATGCTAAGTATTCTACGGAATAAATAATTTGAAGGCAAAGTAAAATAAATGTATAAAATTAGAAAATTTTGTGTTTCACATTAAGTTATGATGGAAAAATCAAAGCATATACTTGTGGCTATAATGGATAATTGTTCTGAAACAAATGATATTTAAAATTTTTTACGAGGAATATATATGTTCAATAATTTCTAAAAGAAACATATCCTTATGTAAAGAAAACATGCATTTTTAGTCTTAAAATTAACATTCTAAAATTTTTTTATTACATCTTCAAGTGAATTATATATATATATATTTTCTGTTTCAGTTATTCTTAAAAATTCTCACTATGTACTCTACAATCTTGTTGCTGCTATGCAACCTCGAATGTTAGTAACATTTGATGAAGATTTACAACCTTTACCTGTACCCGTCAGAGTTGGTCAAGCAGTAGATGTTGTGGGACAGGCAGGTAAACCTAAAACCATCACAGGTTTCCAAACACATACCACTCCAGTTCTTCTTGGTTATGGAGAAAGAGCTGAGTTAGCTACTGAAGAATATTTGCCTTTAACACCCATATTAGAAGGATTCGTGATTCTGAGAAAGAATCCAAATTACACTGCTGCCTGAGAACTTTTATATTTAAAATCATCTTTACTTTTCATTTTCTGGATTTAGAATGTATTAAATAAAAGTTTTTTTTAACAAAATTGTGTTCATTGAAATGAATGGTTTGAAATTGTTCATGTTGAATTATATTTATTTAATATATCAGCTAAAGATTGGATGTTATGCCATTGTTGTATCATATGGGAGAGGTTTTCAAAATCTTCTTCACCCCTCAGAAAAGATTGTACACCATGTACAGTTATGTGAGCTCTATGATCTGTTATTCTGTCTTGGACAGAATTATAAGTTCTGACTTTTTCTGATCTTCCAGCAGTTCCAATCTGAAAATATACAGTGAGTAATTCATACAAATCTATGATTCATGTAAGTTACTTATTAGTGAAGAACAATGCTGATATAGTTAATTATAATTTTAACTCTGATTTAATACAAACAGAAGTCTAATAAACTTGTTATAGCACGTAAAGATCATGGATTTAATTATATGACTCAAAATTAATTTAAACATTTGAAAAGATGATAATTATGCTAACTTTATACTTATGTCTCATGATGAATTATTCAATCTGTAAAATAGTAAAACAGAATGGCAACACTTATTTTGTCTAGTATTTAAGAAAGCTGGGGTGGGGGAATACTCACTGCGGTTTTTATACAATTAACCTGGTGTTTTTTCTCAGTTTGTAATGAAGGATTCTTGTCATTAGATATATTTTGACATAATTAGTAGGTTAATATAAGCAAAAATAGGATTCTATGCTGTAATATTGATTTGAAATCTTATATCTAATGGACAAAGAAGTTTTTCTAACTGAAAGTAGTGAGAAATTTTTAACTTGATAGTAAAAGCGAGACAAATTTTTATTCTTATAAACTGATAATATTGATATAGTTTCAAAATACCAGTTCTATTTAATTCTATATTGTTACTTCAAAGCATCAAAATTTTAAATACAATAATTTTTATCTTATTTTCTAAAGTTGATTATTCCAAACGTACCTGCATTTTGCGACTAGAAGAAGTTTCTTTAATTACAGCGTCCAATTGTCTTTCATACAATTTAGCACGAAGAGATTTCATGGCTAATTCTCTATTTCTATGTTGATTGCGTTCTACTTGACTCTCAGTAACTATACCTGCAAATGAAAAAGCATTTCTTTGCACCAGAAGAAATTTTCATAACAAAATAATTATATCATATATTTGAGATTTTTATATTTACAATGTAATAACGGACAAAAAAATAACTGATTTTGTGAGTAAACAAAAAATTGTGTTAGATGTGTCAAAGTTAACCATTTGGAACCTAAATAAATACTTTGCAATTTTATTAGCTGATCTTGTACCTTAGAATTTTTAATAAAATTATTGAATAAAAATATGGATATAAAATAGTTGTATATGAAGTAATTATTTTTGTAGTTCTCAGATTCTCCATTTTTTTAATAAAGTCCTAATTTAAATAAGTTTCCAATGGCTTGATGAAACCATGCATTACAATACCAATCAATATAAATTGATTCAAATTCAGTTCAAATTTTCCATTTTGTACTAACAGCCGTACATCTAACTGGGAGAAGTATAGATTGTGAGCTGGAATGTGACCCTCCATTAATTTGTTTGTAGTTTTGCTTTGTCATTTCACATAGTGTCATTTAAATTTATTCTGAAAAGTTAAATGCTGTTTTCAAAAACTTTTTTTAAAAAAAAATTACACATGCCAATGTCCTCTCGGACATAAAGCATCTTGCTGTCCAATATAATGCAGATGTTGTACTAGCAGGCAGGAGAACATGAAGTAGAGTGGGGCAATTGGATAGATGCTCCCCGGTCATAGGCACGGATTTACAGAGAGGGCAGAGCGGTGAATCAGCCAGGCCAACCTTAAACAGATGGGCTTGCAGATAATCATGTCTGGTGATGACTGAAACATGCCACACCCTCCACCATAGGTAAGGCAAAAAGCTGGCATGCCTTTGGCCATCGAGCACAGGAGACCAAGATTTGCCAACAGCCAAGCCTGTAAGAGTGGAAATTTTTTTCTGTCAAAATTTGTCCCTGACGTTTCGAAGAGGCATCGGATGGCTAAAATTGATAATGCCATATTTACTTGAATCTAGTCACACTATTTTTCCTGTGTTAATGTTACTGAAAATCAGGTGCAGCTTAGAATTGAAGGTAAAACATTTGTGGGATGGGGAAAATTGAGTTTTCACCCCTTTCAAAAGGAAAAATGTAACCGTCCATTCTGCTCGCTTGCATCAATGTCTTATCCCATTCCGCAGCTTATCTCCAGGAATCAGTTTATCCTAAACATTGTTGTCTGCTTGTACACTCATGTCCATAAATTAAGGATAATTGAGAATCACGCCGAAATTGAACTCTAAAATAAAAATTTCACCTGTAGAATTATCACACACATCTTGAAGAAGAATATGCAAATTACAGGAAACCACCAGATGGCGCGGATAGTACGTCACAATGACGAGAGTGTAAGAGAAGGGTATATAAGGAATGGTGGCAAAGAAGTAAAATTGTTCACAAGCGCTTTAAAAGCCTTTCAGTGCAATAACCACAGTTATGGCACAAAGGAAGCATTTGGATGATTTTTTACATGGTAGAATTATTGGACGACTGGAATGTGACTGTACCCAGCTGGAAGTATCCGAGGAACTTGGAATCGCCCAGAGTGTCATCTCCAAGCTTTGGCAACAATTCCAAGATGATGGTAATGTGAGTAGATGTTACAACACAGGTCAGCGCCGAATGAGGACCGGTATATTTGGCAGTTACTGCCAAAAGAAACAGATGGAGCACAGCATTAGACCTGTCTCGTCAGCTCTCTTCAGCTACCGGTATGACAGTTTCACACAAGGCAGACCGTGTACAGACGCTTAGGGCACATTGGTCTATATGCTCGTAGGCCTGTCAGGTGTGTTCCACTTACCGCAACTCACTGTCGCCTGCGATTAACCTGGAGTAGAGAGCATGCATTGTGGACACCACAACAGTGGTCTTGTGTGATGTTTTCTCTCCGACGAGTCCAGGTTTAGTTTGCAGTCTGATTCTCGCCGGACTTTAACATGGAGAGCGCCAAGTACCCGTTACCACCAAGAGAACACCATTGAACGACACCGTTACGGTGATGCAGGATGGCTCGTTTGGGGAGGAATTATTCTTGGTTCCAGAACTGACCTGCATGTTCAGAGTGTAACGATGACAGGCCACATCTATCAGGATGTCATTCTGGACCAACATGTACGTTTGTTTCGGGGCGCCATGGGTGCTGAATTTCTGTTTATGGATGACAACGCTCGTCCTCACCGTGCAACCATTGTTGACGAATGCCTTCAATCAGAGGATATCACCCGTATGGATTGGCCAGCATACTCACCGGACTTGAATCCAATAGAGTATGTGTGGGATATGCTTGGCCGACGAATTGCAGCCCGTCAACCCCCTCCCACCTGTCTACCGGAACTTTGGAGGGCATTGCTTGATGAGTGGTGTAATATTGCCCAAGATCAGATTGATAATTTGATACTCAGCATGCCTAGGCGTTGTAAGGCCTGTTTTTCAGCGTCCGGGAGACATACTCTGTATTAAACCATCATACTAATCATGTTATACTGTTTTTTGTAAATAGGTTCTTTTTTGAAATTTGCTCCAGGGAGTAAAAATCGCAATTTTTATTAATTATGTCAAACATATAGCATCTTTTTTGCTCTATACCTTTTGTTTAATAAATAGACTTTACAAATAAGTCAAATTTGTTTTGCTTCTGTCTCTTTCTTTGCCTGAACTTCATTATCCTTAATTTATGGACTTGAGTGTATTTAGGAAAAAATTTTTTTGTATACACTTTCTTTTAATCATCAAATACATTGGTAATAGCATCAGGATGAGTTCAATATGATGCAAGTATGAAAAAGAAAGCAATTTTATATGCAGAAAAAAATGAAAAACAAAGCAGCGGCCACTGAAAATTTGACATGAATGAAACAAATATACGTTAATGTTGTAAAAGTAAAGCAAAATGATATAATTTTTGCTTGTAAATGTTCCACAGTCTAATTATTCTGTTAAATAATATTGCATAACTAATGTATCGGCTGGTTCAGAAGATGACACTGTGTGGGAAAATGGTAATGCTGGCACCTATTCCAAAGTCAGCTGTGACAATGGGAGTGATGAATCATTTTCAAAATATGATACTGATGGTTAGAGTAATTATAGATTTATGTATGTATTAAAAATTTTGATAAGCTGGTAAAATAATAAAGAGTATTAACTTATTACTTCTCATTGAAATTTTTTTTTTACAAATTCCATAAATATCAGATATCAATAAATTTTAAAAACATTTTAAAAATTCTCTTAAAAACAAGTACGGAATTGGGGGTGCGGCTTAAAATCGATGACATTTTTTCACAAAAATGTAGAGAATTCGGGGTGCTGCTTAGATTCGAGTAAAAACGGTAGTTTCTTTTAGCATTTTGCATCAAAATGTATCCAAATTTATACTCATCAAGTATAACAGGGCAAATCTATGAAATAAATTTAATGAAAACAATTCATTTGATTTCTATCTCTATATCAATAAAAACAGTAGCTAATCACTGTTAAATGATGTATAAAAATGTAAGACCTTAATTTGTATTAACTCAAATCTAAGCAGCTAATTTTTTTCCAGTGTTAATGCTACTGAAAATCAGGTGCACCTTAGAATTGTTGGATGGCAAAAATTAAATTTCCAAAAGGAAAAATGTGTGCAACCGTCCATTCTGGTCACTTGCATAGAAGACTTATTCCATTCCACAGTATATCTCCAGTATACAATCTGTCCTAAACATCATTGTCTGCTCATATTTAGGAAATTCTTTAGTGTACACTTTCTTCTAAACATCAAAGATATCGGTAACAGCATCAAAACGAGTTAACTATGACATAAATATGAAAACGGAAGCAATTTCATATGCAGAAGAAAATGGAAATAGAGCAGCGGCCACTGAAAATTTGACACGGATGACACAAATTAATATCAGTGGCATAAACAAAATGATAGAATTTTTGCTTGTAAATGTTCGACAGTCTTTAAAAATTATTTTATAATACATGCTTTTTTTTAAAAAAAATTGCTTAACAATAACATGGGATGACAGGGAAGACTACATAGTGCAGGAAAATGACAACGACGGTACCAATTCCGAAGTCATTAGTGACGAATCATTTTCGAAACATGATACCAACGGATAGAGTAATTATAGGTTTATGTGTGTATTTGAAAAATTTTAATACTGGTAAAATAAATTAGTTATAAACTTATTCTCAATAATTTTTTTAAAGTTTTGGATATTGATGAACCTTTTACACAATTTAAATTTTTTTCCCCCAAAACATGTAGAGAATCGAGGATGCGGCTTAGAATCGATGACAACATTTTGAAAATTTGGGCTGCGTCTTAGATTCGAATAAATACATTAATTCAAATTATGATTTAATGAAGCAGTTACGAAAGGAATCAAGGACATCTTTGATCTATCGTACTAGCTCCTTTATACAGATCAATAACTGAATTTTCTTAAGCAAACACCTTGGAATAAATTTTTCTAAGCCTAACAAAATTCCAACATTGTTAATACTTATTTATAATAACAGGCATAGCCTAAAATGAGCTCAATTGCACTGCATTATCACGTCACCTGATTTTACTCAACATAAGAAATTTAAATTGATGTCATAATTTGTAACAACTCAATACAACTTCAATATTTAATTACTTCTACTGGTATTGTACCCAGTATTGATTTTTCTTTGTATGGAGCATTTTAAATAGGCTAGATTTATTTTACTTTGGTCGAATTTTTATTGTTAAAAGGCACAAGGACTCAAATTAATTCATGGAATCATTGCACTTTGCATTTCTCACCATATAAAAATATAAATTTCAATCCCAGATACTTGAAGCAGAAAGTCAAATGCGAATTGAAATTTCCTTGCAAATGTTAGTATAGGTAATTTTCAAAGCAATTCCTTACTGAAAATTTGAATAACTTTCATAGTAAGTTTTCTGGTGATAGTTTTGTTCCCCCAATCTAAAATTATTACCATTTCTGCCTCAGGAAACAGCTAATCTTTCTAGGGAAAACAAGCTTGATTTTTCAAATTAGGAAAAATGCTTCTGTAACCTGTAGTTAACTAAATTTCCTTTCCTCAAATATTATTGGTGTAAATACATTTCTATGCTTTATGAATGGGGAAATACAGTTACATGCCTTTTCAACTATCAGCATCCTATAAATTATCACTTCTTATGGATGTGTATTGTTATCTATAGACTTAAATCAAAAAAAGTAAAGTCAATGGAACTCATCCAATATCCAGAATGTTTTTTCAGTCAATATATATGTATGAAGAAATTTTTACTATAATGAACTTTCAACCAATCGAAAAACAGGACAGGAATAATGAATACTTAGAATCAATTCAAATATAAAAGTAATCAATATGAGATTTCAAGCATATATTAACATATATTTTCTTTATATAGCAGTATTTACATTTATTAAATTATACAATATACAGGGTGTCTCAAAACTTAACGATATGCAGGCACAAGGTAAAAGGTGGGATCATATCTGTTCTCGAAAAAAAAAATAATAATTTCCTAGTAATTGGTTAAGTGAGGACAAGCACATTTTTGAAATCTTGGGAAATAGTTACCCTCCATCACATCATTAGCTACTGTGTCCACAATTTTACAATGATTTTTCATTCTCATCTTACATAGCTGTACTATTAATCACACTCAGAAGTCAGACAAAAAGATTTGCTGGTTTAGTTAAAATTAACATAGTTAATGTGGATGTTGGAGAAAAAGATGTCACCTAACTTTGACTCTTTATAAAAAGACAATTATTTCACACAACTCCAGGCAAGTTTCCAAAAGTTGGCCCATTTTGTTAAGATTCCAAAATAGTATGTCTATGTAAGATGTTAGTGAAAAAAGCATTGTCAAATTATGAAATTTGAGGTCACAGTAGCTAATGATGTGAAAGAGGGTGTCAATTTTTCACATTTTCAAAAATGTGCTTGTCCTCAATTAACCAAGTACTAGGAAATTTTATTTTTTCCAGAACAGGTATCGCCTCACCTTTTACCCTGTGTCCACTTATTGTTTTAGGACACCCTGTGTAAGACAGTGATATGGTTTTCCCATAAATTGCACTAAATATAAAATTAAGTCCATGGTCTTGTGTAAGTTTGATTGAAATAAATTTGAATATGTTTAGATTAATGTATATACATATTTTCATTCTCATTGGATAGTTAGGGATGGGCTAGATTGAGATTGATTTTATTTATGTTTCATTCCTCAAAGTTTCAAAATGTATCATGTAAGTTTTTGTAATTTGTTACTTTACTTCACAAAAGGCATTTCACTCAATGAAATTCTATGTCTAGTAATATTTCTTATCTTTGGCAGTAGGAGCAACAAATTTACTATTTTCAAGCAGTAATTATTGTACAAATTGTTATCTTTCTCTTTTGAAAAAAAAAAAAAAAAAAGATTCAACTTATCAATATAATCTAACAATACCCAAATATTTCAATTTACCAGAAGGTTTATGGTATATTCTTACACAGCTGTCTGTTGTATTTACATGTTGGCCTCCCGCTCCTCCCGATCGTTTGAATTCCAGTTCAATATCATTTGGATTAATTACTATTTCTATCTGAAAATACAAATTAAGAGTTGATCTTTTAATAAATATAATTTTACATTCTGTAAAAGAATATAAATGTGAATTCAAAGTAATATAACATGGATATCCAGCATAAATGATATACATTAATGAACTTAAAAAACATGAAGCATTAATTTTTTTAATATTCAATTTGTGTTACGTATTTCAAAAAATCTGTCTGGTATGATTGGATTGGACAATGAATGAACTAGCCACATGAATACTGAAATTTTACTGCTTGAGTTTCCTACATAATCAACATGCTATCAATTTTTAAATTATTAACACAATTTTCAATTTATGAGAGAAATTTTAAATGTTTCTAATTTTTGTAGAATGACTTGCAAAATTTGATAAGATAAGGACTTTATTATAACAAAGATAGTTGACTTAAATGTGATCGTTCAAAATGCAGTGCATAATATGAATTAAAGACTAATATTTATATTCTTTGATATTAGATATTTT
The DNA here is from genome assembly GCA_019973935.1 of Trichonephila clavipes. Lineage (NCBI taxonomy): Eukaryota > Metazoa > Arthropoda > Arachnida > Araneae > Nephilidae > Trichonephila > Trichonephila clavipes. Next base: position 200,008 of record BMAU01018474.1, on the reverse strand, counting down.
TAATATTTTCATGCACACAAATAGTATGTATCGATTTTACACAATTAAAATGCATATAGACCATAGGAAATATGGTGAGTATTTCTTCATTTAGATCTTATATTTCTATTTGAAATATATATCATCCTTATTTTTTTATCAGAACAAACTATGGATCTAAAGTAAAGAACATTTTCCTTATGTTATTTAGTATTGTTATAAAAATCATAAATGTAAAAATTCCCTTGGTTTCTGGATACACTTTAATATATAGCAATTTTCAGAGTAGAGAGATTCACAATCATACGCTGATGAATTTTCGCAAGGTTATTTTTGCAAGAAAATGTAATAGTTCCCTTTTTACTGTGTCTGACTCTGACACAACTGCAGCAACTTTATTAAATCTTGATGGTAAAAATTGCATGCATTTATCTCTCTCACTTATAAATGTATTTAAAAACTATTTAACTAGCGTGATGGCATTTAACTGTACACTAGAACACGTAGTTTACAAAAAATAGAATCAGTTGCTGTTGACTGCCTGAAATATTTTCTTGACAAAATGGGATACTTATCAGTTATAGAACAAATAGAGACCCCTGGCTTTTCATGGCCCACCAAGAAAGTAAAACATAAACTTGAGAACAAAGTTTTTCATGCATGAAGGTCAACATGAGTAAATATAGATATAAGTTGGCTGACATAACTTGCAAGTTGTGATGAGAATTTCAGGAAGAAATCTCAAACCTCTTTTAAAAACAATTTGCAGAAAATGGAGACAGGATCATAATCTCATTAAACTGATTCTAAAACTAAGTGTGCTTGCAACTATAAATATGAAATTAGCACAATAAATAATTTGAAAACAGCTGCCGATATTTTATTTAACTTATATTTATTGATTTTTATCTGGCACAATTTCCAGCTTTTCTAAGATGCAAAGTTAACTAATAAATGTAATCATTTGAAAACGGTGGGGTCTTTGAGCCAAAAAAATTCATCACCTGAGTGATATGAACCATGAAGGCAAACATGCCAAGTTCTGTTACTTCATTGTGTTTTTATAAAGGTATCTAATCTAATAATATGACCACTGTTTTCGTTGGCAACATCTTGGAAAATCAGTTATCAATCCAAGGTCCCTGTACTTGATAAGTACCCAAAATAGTATGAGAAGAATCGTAAAAATAGTCAAGAATATGGATATCTTTATTCCTATCAAGATATTTTTTTTAGAATTATGTGAAACAAATATAAATTATTTTACTTTTCAAAAACATTTAGAGAAGTGCTATTCCTCCAAAATAGATTAACAGTCTGATAAATCTTTTATACTATCCATCTGTCACACCAAGGAAATTATGTGAAATAAGTATTTATCAAAGTATTAATTGAAGGTAACTTTTTAAGAGGAATTGTTTATAATAATATCGAGGAGAAATCAAAACACATCATTTTTAATTTTCAACAATTCACAGAATGGGAGAAACTAAACTTTGTCCTGCTTTAAAATAAAAACCTTTTTTTTATAGCTGTTGAATATTTTTTAAAATTACATCTGTTTCTTAAGAGAATGTCAATCCAGCAATTTTACATCCTGGTACATATGTATAGTTTTAAATTTAAAAAAAGATTTATTTTTAAAAACATTTTTTACAGAAAAAAAACTATATCTTTATTTTTTAAACAGGGCATAAATTGGAATATTAATGCAACATTAAAATTGCAATAAATAAGTACCATGAAATTAAATTAATAACTTTACCTCAGTTGGTTGTGGTAAAACTGCAACAGTCATAGTACTTGTATGAATTCTGCCAGCTTTCTCTGTTTTGGGTACCCTTTGGACTCTATGGACACCACTCTCAAATTTAAAAATTTTAAAGGCATTTTGTCCACTCACAGCAATGTGTGCATTCTTGATTCCCCCTGTGATATTTTAATAGTTATGAATTTATCATGTCAATCAAAAGCCTGAGTAGTACATTACATTGAAATTTGTGGGTTTTTTTTATTACTTTTCTTATATTTATATAATTTTTGGAATTTTTAAAAAAATATTTTGACTTCGTAAACCTATATGACAATTGAAAGTGGAACATTAAAGTATTTAGACCTCTAATTTTTTATTCATAGAATTTTACAATTTTCTTGAGTTTTGATGTAATTTATTAAATGTTGTCTATGACAATTGCGGAACATATATAATTGAACAACTACTAAGGATAGGAAAGTTAGTTAACCTATTTTAATTGTTTAAATAATCTAAAGAAAGTTTATAGAAGGGTGATTTATGAATAATACTGCTTGAATTGAATGAAGCATTAATTAAAAAAACATGTACAAACTGTGTAACACAAAACAATGCGAAACAATGCATATAGTAATAATTCTACCTAGTAAAATGAACAGGAAGATTTAAATCAATAAAAATAAAATAAAACTTTAAAAAATTTATTATTCGTTTAAAGATATTTCTTCACAATCAATTATAAAAAATTTATTTTTAACACTACCTATATAGAATTCACTTCAATGCTTTTCAACCAATTACTAAAAGTAAATTATCTCATGCCTCAAACAAACCCACAAATTATATTACAGGACTCTCATTTGTTTCTCCTGTTTTACATATCACTGTCTGTTTATTAAACAAGCTTCTGAGAACAAGACTTTGACACCAATGAATATTCAGATCTAATAAATTATAAGTTTAATTTCTGTCACAAATGAAACAACACAAGGGCTTGAACTATAGTCAAGTGATGAGGATGAACCTGAGTTGGCATTTTCTCATTAAACTTCCCCACTGTGAGTTTTAACAAATCTATTGTACATCAGCCCTTCTAAACAGCAAAACCATTAGTAGTACTGACTCAACAGAAGTAACCGCAGCTCAATTTCCCAATCATGACCTTTCAACTATTGACACTACATCAAATGTGAAATCCTACATAGTCATAGCTATCACTTTTAATAGAAATCATTATTACAAAAAAGTGAAATTCTCTTTATTAATATTTTTTAAGTACAGCCATTTCCCCCCCATTTGCTGTGTAAAATATGTCTGCTACATAAATTTACATGACATAATTTGGACATTGACAGCCAAATTAACTTCTAAGCAATTTTTTTTTAAAAAAAAAACCCTTTGAAATCTTTGAGAAATTTTTGGTCACATTAAAATTTTTAGATTTAATTTCAAAATTATAATATCTGAAAACTTTTTTAGCTTTACAATAGGAATCAGAAATTATATAAAAATAATAAAATAAATAAATGTATGCAAGCTGATTATACATAAAAAGCAAATAGCTTTGTACCTATATCAGTCTCATCAAATTTCAATATTTCACAGTCCCAGCCTTTCCAACAGGCATAATGACAATACATTTCAAACATATCTCTAGCAAAGAGCATAGCTTCTTGACCTCCAACTCCAGCTGATAATTCCAAAATTATGTCTTTGTCACCCACAATATCTTCAGGAATAATTAATTGAAGGATCTAAAAAAAAATAGAAGAAAAAATACTGTATCATTCAATAATTTTTATTGATAATTCTTAAAAATAAAATCCTTAATTTTTTTGAAAGCAAAATCAGTTAAGTTTAAGAAAATATATCAATAATTTATATACTTCTAAAAAGAAATTAGAAAAATTCATTTAGACAAACAATTAAACATTTTGTATTATTTAACCCCTTAAGCTGATTAAAAGTTATGCAATTCCCTCCCTAGTGCCATCATTTTTCACATAGGCATGCATATGCAGTACATTAAAGGGGGAAAAGTCATAAATGAGCAAATCCATCTGTGAAATAAGTACACCCTTCCAAAATATTTTAAAATACATAAACTTTTTAGATTTTTTTTAAGCTTTATAATTTATAAACTTTTTAAATATTCCAAAAATTTCAGAATAGTTTTACTGATACCAATGTAAACAAAAGGATCATATTTCAGAAAGGCCTATAAATACTCTAGGGGTGGTTAAAGCACATGCTGAATGAGGCATATATACATATAAAATGCCAGTAGCAGTTAAAGGGTTAAACAATATAGAACCGCACATAAAATATTTTCAATTTATAAGTATTGTAATTGTATACATGCATTTCTAGTACTTAATACCCTACAATTGATGTTTAATATTTACATATAAATCCATATTTATAAATATAGATATTGCACTGAAAATTAATTTCATTACAATATGGCATGTTTTTAATGACTTGATAAATATTGACTTATCTGTAAGTAAATTTTTTAAATATTTAAATTATTTTTACTAAAATACACTTCTTCAACTTACAGCCATCAGCACTTAAGACCTCAAAAAATGAATAAAAAATAGTAAATAAGGAAAAAATAACTACATCGTATATGTCAAAAAGTCTCTGGAACTGATGCAGTGCAAACAATAGGGTACATATATAATTTTTTAGAAATGGTACATCATAATTGCATGTTTTTCACATTACATACAATATTTATCTAGATATATATTATAAATGTGAAAGTTTGTGAGGATGTTTGGCCGTCTTTCACGCAAAAACAACTGAATGGATTTTAATGAAACTTTACAGTAATATAGCTTATACATCAGAATAACACATAGGCTGTAATTTATAGCATAGGCTATAATTTATAAAGATATTGCGTGAAGTGTCCAAAATATAACAATATTTGTCAAGTAAGTAGGAAAAAATTACTTATGCTGCAAAAAAGTCCACGACAACAAATATCTATCTTTTGTTTGTGAAGAAATCCTTTTTTTTTTGCTACGCAAGGTGTTCGCTTCTAATTAATTCCTGTGATCAGCATAATCACTAATTTTTTTTAATTTCAGAATAAAACTAAGTTTTGAAGGGAGAGGTTGTTATAAAACTCTCTTTATTTGAATGTTCTTTTTTTTATTTTATTATGCACATTTGGTAGTAAGAAATTGATCTTTTTTCAAAATAAATGCTTTTATCGGTTCTGGTACTTAAAGTAAATAAACTTTCTCTTTCACGCTACATCATTTGGACAAATTTTCAAAATTTGTTTGTGGTTAGTAGTTAATTATAACACTATAATTTTAATTGAATAGGCAGATATTGCATTTTTAAGTATAAAAATAATTATAACTACTGTACTGTATTTTTTGGAGTGAGTGAATATTAACGTCGCACTGTTCAGCTACATGAGGGCTTTTGGCAACGGACCACATAATTTTAAACCATGGTTAAGTGACGTGGACGACACCTGAGCTGGCACCCCCTTCTCCTAACTATTACACCACACCAACTTAGAAGGAATATTCTACTAATACTTAGCAGGAATATTCTTTGAAATCCACTCTTCCAAGATGTATGGCAGCACGAGTTCTATGATGAGTATTTTAGCGGGGAAGGCGAATAGTTTTGTAGCAGATATTGCGTTTTCAGCGGATTGCAAAGATTATTATTTTTGTCCCCCAAAAACAGTTTATGTCAAAATTCAAGTGCCTTATGTTTTTGTATGTTAATGAAGACCTTAGAAAATGATTTAACTATTTATTTTAAGTGAATGGTGTATATAATTAATTTTACAGTGGAATACCTTTAATTAATTTATTAGCTCTAACAGATTAAATTTCCCAAAGTGGAGTATTTTGTTTATGTATATCCCTTAATTTTCAATGTAGTGACCCCCCAAAAAATATTGTATGAAAAAAACTGCAGTAAATCATTATGCAGTGGATAAAGTATTAACGTGCATTGCTCCCATACAGGGTGGGTCTTACAAAGCTCTAATAAAGCTCGAGCTATGAAAGTAGCTAGACATTTGCCAACTTGACTCTATCGTTAACATTTCCCTGTTTTTCATTGAATCACCATTATAATTTAAGAAATGGCGTTGCTTGCGAATATTACAATTTTAACATAAAATAAATACAACAGAAAGTAATATTAATGTATTACACTTTCAGATATAAATTATTTACACTATTTTAAGCGATCATTACATAAAAACTTTTAACAATGTGTTACTTTTGCTGAGCAGAGATCAGCTTAGGGAAGTATTTTCAAAAATCGACCCTCAAGAGTGTTACGGGGAATTATAAATAAAAAAAATCCTTTTTATCAGCTATTAGATATACATACTTAAAATTTAACAAAGGTGTTTTCTTTCTTTCTTTTTTTTGTTTAGCTGAGATATGCAAAATGCTTTTTTTTGTTTCATTTGCAATTCACGTAAAACTAACTAATTAAAAACTTCTTTATCCTTCAATCTGTGTTGTTTAATTTTTCAGTTCACCCGTGCAAAGAATGGGTATACCAGCTAGTGTATATATATAAAGGAGAAAAATGACACACTCACTAATCACGATATCTCTGAAACTATTACATCTACACATAATTGAAATTTGACTGGTATGTTTCTTTCATGGAATAGAGATCCACTAAACTTTTGCAAAAGTAGACCAACAAGGGAGGTCACGAGAAGCTGGGATGTTATAGATAAATATTCTTGTAATTATATATTCATAGTATTAATTATTGTGCTTAATGTACAATTTTTACAATATGTTGGAGCAAAAATAGTGCTGAAAGATATAAACTTGACTTATGACTATTTTGTTTAAATATAGCTGAATTAAATAATAATAATAATAAAAATTAAGTAAATTCCTACTTAGGCCAACAAAGAAATATTTTATTTTAGTTACTTTTGATTAAATAGTTACAATTAGTATAAATATGTATTAAGTTTAATTATTCTAATAAAACAGTATAATAGAAAAGAAATCACATTCACAAAAATTAGTCCATCCATGTTGGGTTTTGAGCCCTTGATCTTTGGATTAGATGTCCAACGCACTATCCACTGATCTAAAGGGACACAATGATCAAGTTTCCTTTCTTTATATGTTGTTGGACTATTATTTTTGTTTGTTACTATTTATTCATTTTTTAATTAAATTAATGAATTAATATTTGGAAAACTGTATTAACATCAAGGGTCATCCACTACAAGTTTGAAAAAAATGTATTTGAACTCGAATGGATGAATAGAAAGCATTTTATTAACGATTGAAAATTTGAACATAAATATACATATAAATAAATACACATAGGGAGAGAGTGAATTAACAGTAGGTATTGAAAAATACAGAAATTCTGCAGTTTTATATAAAAAGAATATAAAATAAACTGAATCTTTACATTGAACATAGTATTATACCATTAGTTATAGTACAATCAGTTGCTTTTAAAAAAAATCTACTATACTTTAACATTGTAACATTATAAAATGGAATCTGAAAACATACTTTGAAATTTATACTTTAAGAATTTATAAAAAAATCAATGAATCACTTTAAGACAAATTATTTTAATGTTACACTCATATATTCAATTTGTAATAAAACATTAAATACATTATTCTTTAATATTCTTTTTTCTCTCTCCTTCAGAAATGATTGTAGATTGTTGGAAATAGCTCATAGTGCCATTCTAATGTAGTTTATTAGTTATAAGCAAAAATTTTTGTAAATGAGACAGACAATAGTTACTGATATTTTCTTCATTTCTAAGAAAAACTGTATTTGATTATGACTGAACTTTCCATATGGTCAGAAGAAAGATGAAAGAAATCTTCATTCAGAATAAAAAAAAATAGTAATGAATACTAAAAGAAATTAAGAATAAGCAAAATATCAATAATATTCACTATCATTAGGATATTTTTTCTAAGTGTTTCTTTATATTACTGTAGACCAGGCATCAGCAACCTATAGCATGCGTGCCAGATTTGGCACACAGTGCAATTCTCAATGACACTCCATATTAATCGACAAATTCATCAATTTTTGAGTTGATAGAAGTTGAGAATTTTGAAACGAAATTAATTAAAGTGACATCTTGAGAATTATGGAAAGCAAAATTTACAGAATTACGAAAAAATTTGGAACTCTATCTATAAATTAACAGCTGTTTTAAATTGTTAGATGTCATTGATGGAGAGATTGAGTTGTTTGAAGAAACTTACATGTACTCTGCTTTCCGCTTTTGGTTCTACATATCAAAATAAACAATCTTTTCTCAATGATAAATATTTTGAGTCTGCAAAAAAGTTGTTTAACAGCTGAACATTCAGAAATGTGTCAAATTAAAAGTCCCAAATTATGCCCTTGATACTGTAATATGAAATAGAGTGTTGCAGGGACAAGGTTCATATTAAAATATTTATTTTTTGTTCAACTTTATTGAAAAAGTACTTATATTTTAGATTGTTTATTTCTTATTTTAACAAATGCATCAAGAGATACATAATACAAGTTGAATTTTAATTTTTTATTTATGTTGAAGGAATAGTTATATTTTAAGTTGTTTATCTTTATGTCAATAAATTTTTTTAAAAAATTAGCTCAGTGGCACAACAGCCCATGAGGGCCAAAGGCCTTACCCATCTCAGTATATGCGACCTTGGGCCCTGATGTGCATGAGCAGATGTTCTGGTAAGGTGGACAGTCTGAAGCGAAACCCTCAGTGTTAAATTTCTAAGCAAGCTTAGTACTCATTTATTAACCCACTGAAGGAATAAAAGGCTTAGTCGACCTTGCCCAACCCGGGGTTTGAACCTCGGACCTGTGGTGTGGAAGCGTGATGCATTGCCACTCAGCCACTGGGCTTCAATATCTTTAAATGATGCAAAATTAATACATAATAAAACTATGAATCTGCATTCTAGATCTCTATTCCCTAACACTGCATGCATTACCATGGTGATTGAATTGTTTCAAATATGTCCTACTGAATGCATCCTGAATCAAATTAGTAGATTGGTTTGGTACACTACAGCTACAAGGTTACCAATCCTTGTAGTAGACTTTAGTCTATTATTGTTAAAATGTGAATTACATAAAAAGGATTAAATGTTGTAGCAGTCAAATATAATACAAAAATTTTCTTAAATGAAATATCTCTTGCACTTTTTTAAAAATTGTAAAATAATTCTTAAAGCACATACACACTTACTTCTTTCTTCATTTCATTTAATTTATTTTCAAAACCTTCTTTTTCCGATACAGCTGTTTTGTATAAATCATCTTTAAGCTCCTTCAAATCTGAAACATGATTTATGTTTAAAAACATTTTAAAGCTTTAACTATATATCAAGCTCTCAAATATACACATTAAACCCTAATGTTGTACTTATGAAGTAGTCAGTATCAATATAAGCCTTATGATTGTCCTCTTTTTATACTTTAAGCTGTAGTTATTGAAATTAGTGAATAATGATACAATAAAAAATAATTCAAAAGCACTTTTTGAAGTGTAATACATGCAGGAAATTAAATATTTATATAAAAATAATCTTCTCAATCATAATTTAAAAATTATTTATTTGCAGAAAAAATGCTTTGAATTACTTTGTGACTAAAAATAATTTTTAAAAAAAAATGAGTATTAGATCTAAGTTCTAAAATAAAAATAATACTTATCAATTAATAATATTTATCAATTTTTTTACAATTTATAAGTAAAATATTTTTTTACAAAAGTTATTAATTTCTAAAGGATATAACATATTTCATAAAAATTCCACATAAGAAAAAGATTTTAACAAAATCAAAATATATATTAAATTGACTTGATTTCTGAATATTTAAAACTAAAAACTGACAGTTGAGATACTTTCTCATTGAAATGCATTACAATATTGTTCAAGGATAACAATTATCATGGAAAAAGAAATAGAACTATTTGTTCATAAAAATGCAAGAAAATACAGTCTGTAGTACAGTAACAGGAAAAAGGACAATAGTTAATTATTTCAGAGCTTAATTAGGTAGAAATATTGATGTTTGTTATTAGAGACACACACATCTGCATTTTTTTAAAATTAAAACATCACTTATAAAATTAGATTTTTTGCCTAATGACCTGATGGTCAATGGCCTGGCATTTGTAAAATAAAATTAGATTTTTTGTTATTTGCAGTTGAAGAGAGCAAAACATTTAAGTTTGAAAGTAAACATTTACATACACTAATTTCAAGAAAACATAGAATACTCAAAACGTTTGAAACTTTCCTACAATTAATGGAACTTTGATGAAGCACATTAGCTATAATAAGTACAAAAAAAAATCCCTAATAATGTGGTGTGATGAGTTCCTTAAAATTTGCCATGTTACACAAAACAAGTGGGCTTGGGTCCTCTTGGCAAAATTAAATTCCTAGTACAATTTCATATTGTCAGAGCTCAGGTGCCTCCCTCAAGAAAGGAAACTGAGCATCAAAATTACATTATGGTAATTGATATCCACCTATATGGTGCAACAGTAAAAAGTGATTCCATTTCCGGGGGGAATGTACAAGGTCTGCAATGGCAATTACAAATCATTTGAAAGAGAAAAAATACAAAACTAGTACAACATGGAGGTACAATAAATATAATGGTACTTATGTATTAGCATTCCTGCAGCAAAATTTACACCATACAAATCTAGCCACTTTCTATCAAAATCCGACTAATCATTTTTTTTTTAAAAATAAAGCACATAATCTTTACATCATGGCGCGAAAAGGAGAATTAGGTTCTGAAAAGCACATGACATAGTTTCTTTATAAAAACAAATTTTTTCAAGATTTTTACACATTAATAGGAATATTAATGTTTTATTACTCACAGTGGCATAATGGAGAATTTTCGGGCACCCCGGCAAAATCGGATTTTGAGATGTAGCTGGATCTTACGCAATCGGCATTGCTCAGGCTTTGGGGCCCCCTAGAGTCCTGGGCTCCCCGCGGTGCACGTTATGCCACTGATTAGTCATCATCATCACTAAGCTACTATTAACTAAGAATGTTTCTTTTTGAGCAAGATATCTTTTTCGACTGAATTCGCTCTTAAATTACATTCCAAGCTTTACATTTAGTAAAAGAAAAAAAAAACTATTTTTTTAGTCTCTTCAATTACTATTTTTTCTGAGACAAAATGATATTTTTGAGATAAATGAAACACAAAAATCGAGACAGATGATAGAAAAATGACAAAATGAGATAGATCAGTTTTTTCAAAAACATATATATTGCATTTATTTGAATCTAAGCTCCATCCCAAATTTTTATTCCATTTTGATTAAAAAATAAAACCTAGAGTAAAATGATTAATCAATATCTGACATTTAGGAAATTTAAAATGAAAACTAATAAGAAGTGAATAATGAATTTATTTTACCAGTATTAAAAACTTTTAAATACACACATGAAACTGTAATTGCACTAACTGTCAGTATCATGTTCCATTTCTCCCATCCAACGAATTTTTCCACCTTCAACTCTAGGTTGCACTTGATTTTCATGCCAGAAAAATTTAATACCTTAAAGTTATTTTACAAGTTTTCCTCTAGGCATAATTTCTTTGATTACCTTGTATGATAACTAGATTAATTCACAAAAATTCTACAGAAAAGCTTGATTTGTTACATATACTTGAATAAAAAATTTTGCTACTAACATATTATCGCAACAATTGCCAGCATTTAAGATAACTCTCCAAGTTATCAACCCCAATTTTGCATGTGTTGTATGCGCTGAATTGGCAATATCTTTTGTGCTTTGTTTCATAAAATATCGCCAATAGGTTGTGATAATACGCAAGTATGAACATTTCCATTGAAATAGCCTTTGCTCTCCAAAAATATTATTATATTGTACATAGAGAAATGATTTTTCTAATTTCAAATGACAGATATTGTTCACTTTTAACAGTTTTTATTACATTTGATATTCCAAATGATGATGAAGAAAAGAGATTTCTCAAACCTTAAGCGAATTTGATTCCTCTTTAGACACTCTTATTATCTTTCATGTGGTTATTCAATCTCTAAATTATGTTACAGGAGTACTAAGTAATACTAGTGGATGTGATTACATATTAACTGTTATTTGCCCAAACTAGTTTTTTAATAAGGTTATACAAAGGAATTCTACAAAATTATAGAACTTAAATATTGACAAATTAATACTTTACAGCAAACAAGGCACAAAAAGAATATGGCAAACCAGAGATATATGCTGAAGTCTTAAATCTTTTTAATCAAGAAATTCTAATCATGACAAAATGTTATGGAATAGATATGATGAAATTTAATGTTGATTCTAAGTTAAATGAATCATTTTTGATTTGTATTAGAGACAAAGCTTTTAAAAAATCTTTGGATACTTATGTGTACTACAGTAGCTTTCATTAAAACCACTTTGTAAATATGAATAAAGAAATTATTGTGCATGCCTCTAATAATATGTATTTACTCACTAGAAATAATGATAATAAAGAAAATAAAAGCACAAAATCAATCTACTTTCCTTGCAACTGTAATTTGTACGAAATGGCTTCATAAGAATGTGTGGGTGAACATTAAAAGATTTCACAATGAAATCAAAATTGGAAAATAGATCATATTCACAAAGAGTTGAGGGAGTTAGTTTTCAACAACAGAAGTATATTTAATTTCAGTTTATATATTTTGATGTTTAAAAGTAATCTGATATACAAACTAAGCATTCTAATAAAAAATTTTAGAAAAAGTAACACCATCTCCCACAGTAAAAAGAATTATGCAATATCTTTCTTTTTCTTCACTGATTTGTTTATCTTTGGAAAATTAATACAGTGTGAAAAAGATTTAAACAATAAAAAGCAACATTTACTTAAGGAAAATAAAAGCTATTTTTTTAAAAAAAGGGAATTCAAAAGAAAAATGCTTGTGCAAATTGTAAGATGGCAACTGTACGAAAATCAGAACCAAAAAAAAGGGTTCCTTTATATTAGCATCACTGCAGTCAAACTTGCGACATGGAAATCTCATCATGATATCAAATATGTGAGTACCATTATAATTACAGATGGAAACACAATATATTCTAATAGATGGGAAGGTTACCAGATTAACAAAATACAGAGAGGAGGATTCTTTCATGTAAAGGTCAATCATAAATACAGTTTTCTTGATCCTAACACAAAAACTGCTGAAAGAATTTGTGACAGAACAAAATGGAGGAATAAGATACATAAGGGATCAGGGTAACATCATTTGAAATCATACTGCATCACTAATGCATATAGAGGCAGCATTGGGAGAAAAAAAAGAAAAACTGTTGCGATTCTATTTTGAAGTTAATATTGGCCCATTTCCCACAAAAATCCAACTACTTGTGTGTGTTTTTTTAAATAAAACATGTGAGTAAGAATATTTTCTTGTTGTTCTTTATAGGATGTTATGATATAAGGGTGCAATGCTCGCAGCTCAAATTTGGTAATATGTAAGTACCAAAAAATGCTTTGATATATAATTCTAATTCACTGAGCAATCAGAAAATTTGAATAATAAATTAACCTCAGTTAAAGTGTTGAATAGATGGCCTCTTGGATTTGGCAATGTTTATCTAGATGCCAGATTGAATTCGGCTCCTTCATTACTCTTGGAACACTTATTGCTACGTTTAGGTAGTTCAGCGACTGATTCTAATTGTCAAAGAAGCTTCCCCAAGAGGCCTCCTATTCTACACTTTAACCAATAACCTATTAGATAAATGACAACCTCCCATATTACTTTGATTTTCCATGGCAATATACTAGAACTGTAATTGTAAAGTGTAATTAGTTATGATTTTCACTAAGGTCCCTTAAATACATTAGTAGACTTTATTTATAGATCCTAATTTGTAGCATTTTAATTAATTGTATATTAAACTTAACAAATAATTAAAAATAGCTCTATTTCACTAGAGAAAATCAGCTGAATCCTATTACTTTACACACACACACACATATATATATATTCATATTCAGAAAAAATGCTTTCAGCAACACAAAAATTCAGTATAATCCAACAATAAAAAAAAAAGATAATTTACTTAGAATATATAAATAATACATTTAACACCACATGTCGCACACGCACACATGTATATAAATATTATTAAAAAAAGGCCAAATAATTTTACAAAATTGATGGAATACATTAAAAACAATTTACCAGAAACAAAAACCTCAAGTTCTTTAATTTCTTCTTTTATTGTTTCTATTTCATTTATTAAATTATGTATATTGTTCAAAACTTTAAAGCTAAACCCAGAACCCCTAATGCCTTCACTTTCATTTTTATCAGCTTTTAAATACAAAGAATTAAGAAACTGTAAATGTTTTTGCAAGCGTATATCATCATATGAAATTAATTGTTGTATATTTTGATTCTGTTGAGCAAATTTTTGCGAAGTAAGAGTAAAAGTTCTACTGAAGATTTTATTTAAATTAAAACTTTGTAACTTTGGAAGAAAACCACGTGTTAAACATAGAATCATGACTTGAGTGTGTTAGCTTCAGATGAAATAATAAATCACAAAAAACATTCTAAAAACATAAATGAACTTAGTTCGCTAACTGCAGAAAATACGTAAGTTCATAACATTGACCAAACTATTTCGCTCAGTTTCAGCTCCGACCCCTGCTCAATTTTTCATCATTTCACTTCAATCCATGTACCATTTTTATTTTAAAAATTTCCATCATCGATCAATTGTTTTCCGAGTGCCAATATGGGCTGTATCGCAATAAGAAATGACGTTATGAGCATTTGAGGGCATTATCAATGTATCTGAAGGCTATCTATTATTCACTTGTACTTTCTCCCCATCTTACACCTCTTTTTTGATTAGTTGATTTAGAAACAGGGTAGGGAGGAAAACAAGGCTATGGAAAGAAGGAGTGAACGACTAGGAATACGACTCATGTTCCGGTTAGAATTTTTGGTTCTTTGTGGTTTATTAGTTATTTATTTATTTTTTTACATAATTTCATAAGGAAAAAAAAAACCCTTACTGATTTGTACCGTATTTCGAAGCAACGCCCGAGTTATAGCGGTGATATCTATATAAGCCAGTAACAGCCTCCAGACTGAAATGATCATTTTGATCTGGTGGTATTACGTACTTACAGATCGGAAGATCACGAGTTATATCCTCCTCAGACTACAACACGAAGTTAATAATTTGATACAGAAAGACAAACCTTTTAACTTTTGTGTTACGAAAAGATACAAAAAATGGACTCAAAGTAGTAAGATTATTCAAAGTTAATGAAAAAGATTTACAACTTCAATAT
This sequence comes from Trichonephila clavipes, assembly GCA_019973935.1. Classification (NCBI taxonomy): domain Eukaryota; kingdom Metazoa; phylum Arthropoda; class Arachnida; order Araneae; family Nephilidae; genus Trichonephila; species Trichonephila clavipes. Next base: position 184,888 of record BMAU01018474.1, on the reverse strand, counting down.
TCTATTGTAGTTTTTTTTTCTTTCGGATGTATAGAGCATTGATCTTCAAACTTTTTCAATTCACGGAACCCTTAAAATTTTAATGAGTTTTGCAGTCCTCTCTCTCTCTCATTGAAGAAAATATATCTAAAATAGTCTTTAAAATAAATCAACATGTCATAGGTACTTTACGAAAGGACAATTAAAGAAAGGTATTTTATTTGTACATAAATTTCTATTTTTATATCCTGTTAGTAAAATTTACTCATTATTAATATTAATTTGTGCTTCTAATATTACCTACACATAGATTATAATCAGTATCTGGGATATGTGCTTCCATTTTTTTATACAGATTGTGAAAGTCTAGGTCTATTGAAATTATCAGCAGCCGTATTTTATATTCTGCATTTAATGTATTGTTATATGTAGTTTTTGTTTCCACATACATAGACAGAGGCGAATTAAGGTAGTTGGAGGCCCCTGGCGGTAAAAGGTTTGAGGCCCAAGGGCTCAAGAGTCGAAAAACTAAAACAGTGAAAAGATTCACTTACTTTAAATTCTCAAAATAAAATATAGTGATAATAATAAAATTCAATGGCTAAAGAAAAATCTAAATTGTATATAAAAAAAGTTAAAAACCTTATTGAAGAGCTTATAGTTTTACTATACAAGATTTCTCTTTGACAAATTCATCAATTATTTTTGCCACATCTATTTTGCCCAAAACATTTTGTTCTGTATATAATATGGCCATTTGTTCAATTTGTCTTGTCTCCCATGGTACTTCTTAAATTATTTTGAACACGTTTTAAAACTGAAAAAGATCTTTCACCTGATGCATTCAATAACGGTATTGTTAAAAATATTTTCAAAAGTATTTCTAAATTGGAGCTTCTTTTGCAACTCGATAAATTTCTAGGGGGCGGTTTCATTATATCTTTGTTTTCTTTTCTTGCTTCAATTCATATCGACAAAATTAAAAGATTCAATATCGTCTTTGTAAGTTTCCTTTAATTTTTGTATAGCTATCTTTTTAATTTCAGGTTATAACCTCTCACCAAAAATACAATAAAATATGCTATAACAGTTTGGTATATCTCAGCTCTTCAGAATAGTTCTGCTCTTGACCTATCGCATATGACTTAAAGTGAATATACTATGAAATTTTTTCTTCTTTCAAAAATTAATAACCGACTTCTTTACATTCACCAAAAATAATATTTTTTCTTTTACTGCCTGCGAGCTAGCTTCCTCTTTAAACGAGAGACCCTGATAAATCAGTTGCTCCTTGTTCCATTTTCCTAGTTCATTTCTGAAATTTTGAATATAATTTTCTAGTCATTTTAGTAAGCTATGTGGCGTGCGCCCCTCGGCACCCACTTAAATTCACTTAACTGGAACCGGCTTGCGAGCAGAAAGAAGTAAACTGAGAATAACGCACACACTAAAAAGACCTGTTTTTTCTGGACTCACTCGTTCCTTCTTCTTTGCCTGACACGCACGAGACATCAGCAACGATGTGAGTCAAGTGTACTTTAAATACGCTATATAAAGTTCGTGAGTGCTATTTACCGTTGAGATTTAATGTAGTGAGTTGATTTTAGTCCAAAATGACTTTAAGACGACAAATAAGTCATTATCAACAGCTCACTGAGTTTTAACGCGAGGTTGTATAGTAAAGCTAAAAAAAGTGGATTTCCTTTTCGCGAATTTACAGAAAGACTTAGAAAGAATGTATCCACTGTGTATGATTTTTGGCAGCAGTGGTCCAGGGAAGGTACTACTTCAAGAAAACTAAGGCTTAATCACGCACGGGTCACCACTGACATAGAAAATCCCAGTATTCGCCACATGACTGGGGAATGTGGTGCATCTACAGCAGAAATTATAGTTTTTCCGGTACTAAAGTGACACAGTGAACCGCAACAAATCAATCATTTAAGAAATAATTCCCGGCTAGACGCCTTGTAGCGTTCATACCATTAGCTCTAAATATCGACATCTGTAACTTCAGTGATGTCACGCTAGAGATAATCGGAGAGCGGAGTGGCGATGTGTTGGTGTTCTCCGATCAAGCTGTTTCTGTCTTGGTGCCAGTGATGCAGTGGCGTAACGGAGAATCTTAGGGGCCTCCTACAAAGTCAGGTTTGGAGTCTCAAGCCAGACTTTATGTCAGTCAGGCTATGGCGCATTAGAATCCTGGCTCATCCCCGTGATGCGGGGCTTGAGGAGTGTACGTTACGTCACTGCAGTGATGGCTGTATATTGATTAGAAGAAGGCTATGTCAGCACCTGCAAACAATTTTTCTGCCACCTAGATACACTAAGCCTGTACCTACAGTTATGGCCTTGCATGAGCAATTTTATTTGATTGATGGAGCCCTCTCGACGTTAAGTCACATACCCTGATTGCAAACTAGTGTGTCAGTCTAGCGTTTCATACTGTTGCACTGTGAATTATAAACATTATTCTAGGGGTGTTTGCCAATAGTATAACGTGATTCTTCATCCCTGTTGTAATCCAACAGGCTCTATAGGGTGTCAACGTGTTACGTTGGCCTGCTAGATCACCAGATCTTCCTCCAATAGAGCATGATTGGGACATCATTGGATGGTAATGTCAGCTTCATCCACAACCAAAATTAAACAACCTTACACTGACCGACCAAGCACGAAAGGCTGGAGATTCCATCCCACAAACTGACGACACATGGCATGCACGTTTGAATGTTTGCATTTAAAATTTTGGCGGTTACACCTATTTTAATGTATCCTCATTTCACTTTTGAAATGGCTCTACTCGCGCTTACATTAACTTGTATTCTCGAAACTTTAATCATTTAAATATATTACTTATACATTTGTATAGGTTGCCGGTTTGTATTGCCGAAGTTTTATTGTCGACATTATTTTTTTCTTGGTGTTGAGATTCTTTATCCATCAGTGTAAAATGTACTCGAGAGTAATTAAGCACGGCTGTAAACTGTAAACGAACTTGTTTGATTTGAATAGTATTCATTTGTTCGAATTAAAGTTTGGGCAAAAAAAAATGAATTTGAAAAATTTGTAAAGATTGCAACAATACAGATACACGGGGAAAATATGGCTAAAGCTGCTAGACGACTCAAATACGAGGAAATAATCAGAGTTGCAATATCGGCTCAAGATCTTTTTGTTGCACGTTGAATTTATAAATGGAATCCATCAAGCTTGGGACCCTTCTGACGCTGGGAGCCCCTGGCGGCCACTAGGATCCGCCACACACTTAATCCGCCTCCGTACAAAGATAAATATTTTTCACTTGAACACATTGTTCTGAATGACATTTAACTGTTTATAGATGTGGTAGAAATCTTCTATACTCTGCAACAGGGGCGTAGTTACCGCCGTATCATTGATACGGGGCCCTCAAGATTCAGGGATCCCAATATGAGTAAGCAAAATACCCTAAACTATTAGGAAGCTTCAAAAAAGGGCGTCCAAGAATTTTTGATACCGGGCCCACTTAGGACTAGCTACGCCGGTAATTGTAACCTAAAATTTAGGGACTGTTCTTGCTTAAATTAAGACTTTAACCTCTAATCTGTTGGTATGTCAGCAAATTGATCACTCTCCTTCATTAAAGGTGTTTTTCCCCTTCAAATAAATGAAGAAAGGTAGATTTTCTATTAGAAAACTATTTAGCTTTGCAAAATATTGTACGAATGAGTACAAAATTACTTCGTGCAACCCTGGACCATAAACAATATAATATTTCCAATCTAGTGGGCAGTACATATAAAGAAAAAAATGTTTTTAAAATTTTTTTATTATATTATTATAAAAGTTTAAAAAGGAATTTATTATATATACAGGGTTGGCGAAATTAAACTTCCACTATTCAGAGGGTCCTGGAGGCCGTTCTACTGGTCCTAATAAAAAAATATTTGGACAACAGACACTTTAGATGATGCACTCAAAGTTTCCGATACAAAGAAGTAGTTTTAAAAATTGCCAATAGATGGTGCTATGGGTCAGCACATTTCAGCAAATTATTGAAATATCACGCCCAATAAAAGGAACATGATGTTTTTGCCACAATCAGATAAGCATTGCAGAATGCCGGCGTTGCCTGAGAGAGCACTTCATGTGAAACTATACTACCGCAACAGTGAGAATGTAGTGGCAGCTTCCAGAGAGTTCCTCCGTCTCAAGAAACAACGACGTAGACCGATGTCTACGCGTGTTCTTAAGCACATGATGGTAAAATTCGAGAAGACAGAACAGCTAAGCGTTCTTCCTGGAAGAGGATGAAAGAGAGACAAGATCGCCGTCGTAGCATACTGCTACACCGTTCGTTGAAGCAAGCACTGAATCGCTTCACGAAATCGTCAGCGAACCCACAATTTCACGTACCCTTGATATGCCTTACTCCACTGTTCGACATGTCATGCGTAACATTTTGAATTTCTACTCGTACAAGATTCAAGCGTTCAGCAATTGAAACCGTACAACTCAGATCTTCGTAAAACCTTCGCGCTAGAATTTCTCACTAGAATGACGGTCGAGGATTCATGGTTATGGAACACACTGAGAACGGACGAGGCCTACTTCCATCCTAATAGACCAATGAATAGCCGCAATTGTCGCATCTGGGCGACAGAAAACCCCACGCGGTACATGCCAAAGTTTTGCATGATACGAAAGTTACTGTATGGTGTGGGTTAACTGCTTCATTCATTCTCGGACCATATTTTTTTGAACGAGTGATCCCTCAAAGATTTACCACCTGTTCTGTCAACGGGGAACGTCTATCGTGAGATGTTACAGACCTACGTAATTCCTACTCTCCAGCAACGAGGCTGCCTACAAGAAACCATATTCACACACGATGGAGCTCCACCTCACATCGGGAGCTCAATTTAACAATTGTTAAGGCAGGAATTTACAGACGCACGTGTGATCAGCCAATTTTTCCCAACAACTTGCCCTTCAATGAATACTCGATCTCACGCCTTGTGACATCTGGTTATGGGGTTTTCTGAAAGACAACTTTTACCGAGAGCGTTTGACTACTGCGTTGGATTTGAAGAACCGGTATTCGCCGCCATATTAACAACATCCATGTAGATTCTCTCCGTTCAGCGATAGAAAGCTTGATTTTCAGAATGGAGCGTGTTGTCGAACATGATGGTTCGCATATTGAACACGTTTTAAAGCACTGATTTGCATGCTAAGTACAGTATGTCATTAAGAAAACTGCATTATTTTTAATAATTTACAAGTGCAACATTGTAACTGTGTACTGTCATTATTGTATTCTTTTTGTGTAAGACCTCTCATTAAAACATGCACTGTTTCTTGATCTCAGTTCGTCCTTTCTTCACACGATAATCTATAGCGCCACCTAGTGGCTATTTTCAAACTAATTTTTTTTTATTTCAGATATCTCGAGCACATCATCTGAAATGTCTGTTGCCCAAATATTTTTCTCTTCAGACCATCAGAACGGCCTCCAGTGCTCTCTGAGTAGCGGAAGTTTGATTTCGCTAACTCTGTACATATAATTTTCAGTTTTAATGATTGCAATGAGCTTGCTTTGTTTTGGACAAAAGTTTAAAGTCGGATTTTATTGTCGTTATTTACAAACATATTTCATGTTCAGCATACAATTTATTTCTATATTTTGTTTTTGTTCCAATATATGTCGAAAAAGACTTTTCTGCAAAATATGTTGTAATCAAGAGCATTAAGACTTTTACAACCTTTGAAGAATTCCGAGGGTATCCCGGGAAAATTTTAACCAAAAATCAAGATCTTCTCATTCATATCTGCATTTTAACGTGGAATCTGTTGACAGATCAATCTCTCGTTTTTGTTCTATCAGTAAGAAATCCTGACTTTTATTGAAATATTGAAATGGAATTTTAATACAATTCTTAGAAAACGTGAATCCCTTTTGCACATACATTGACAATTTTGTTTTGATTTTATTTTGAACTCCACGGTTTCGTGGAATACAGTTTGAAAAAAACCACTACACTAGAGATTTAATTTTCAAAAGAATAGGATATGAAATTTTTTTAGTGCTTTTAACTGATAGAAGTGTTTTAATTTTGCACCCACCCACCTTGAATTTTGGTCTTACGAATTACCTACAAGTTGGTAAGTTGGAAGTGGCCCACTTACAAAAAAGGTTGACCATCACTATTTTAAAATGAAGTTTTTTGTAAAAAGCAAAAGTTGGCAACACACACACACACAACGGAGCTCACGAACTGATTGGCTGGAAAACCAATGTGTTTGTATTTATCTTGCGACTATGACTGCAAATGAATTTAGTCTATTCTAACGTGAAAATCATCTCATAACACAAGCACAAGCAAAATTTATATTAGTAACAAAATATTTTTTCAAGCAGTTCATTTTAATGAAAACATCTACAAGTAATTTGTCTTCATTGAAACACGCCAACGGTACAGATTTCAGTACCAGAGATGTATTAAGGCATAGGTCAACTGGGCCAGGCCCAAGTCCTCGTCCTCAGAGGGGGCCCTTGTCTCATTCTCGACTCAACCTCAATAAGATCATGATCCAAATAAATTTAATTGCCACATGTTATTCCCGGAAATATTCTCCTGAAAACTGGGAATATCTAATTACATGCCAACATGGCAAGAGTGTCAAGACTGCTTTATTATGTCATGTCTGTTGTCCGTGTCTAGGTCTAGGCCTATCCTCATACACCATCATTAGTCATTTAGCATTGGTAATGAGTGGGACCCGTATCAAAACTTCTTTCATTTTTTAGAAAAGAAAGACCTGTTAGTGGTACTGTAGTTACACATGTTGGGGTCCCTGTAGCTTGGGGCCCCCATATTATTGATACGGCAATAGTTACGCCTCTGTCATTTAGTCGGAAGGTCGCAGTTAGTCCAGTCGTTTTGTGCCCAGATTTCTGAGATTGTGAGTCATGCACATTTATTTGTTACGGGTTGCAGTTTGCTCGAATGTTTGACAACGCATGCTAAAGACGGCCCTTACGTATTATCGCAACAATGCCAATATCCAAGATATCTCGCCAAGTTGGCAACCTCAATTTCACACGTGCCATACGTGCTGAATTGGCAACCATGTTCTTTGTTTCATATTTGCGATAATACGTAAGTTCCAGATTCACAAGAAATCCTAAGACATCACTACTCGGTGCATATGTGTTATAACGTCGCCCAATTTTGCCAAATTAAAAGATATCGTTAAAAAAAATGTTGCCCCAATCAATATGTTTTGGAACATGTGTGGGATGGTTTTCCCCTATTCGTTGCAAATCACGGCATTTAGCGACGTCTTTTGATTTGAAGAAATTGGTGGACGGTATAATACGTAAATATATATATATATATATATACTCAGAATTTTTACAGACTATAAAAACACAACCATAGTTTTTGTATTTATTTTTAACTTTGACAAATCGCAGTTAATTATTTTTTCGGTTCAGAAGGGTATAAAACTTTCACTGGGACCAGACTAAATGACCAACAATTTCGTCGGTAGGATTCACTCTTTTTAAATTCCTCATCTGTTCCGTGCAAGTAATCCAGAAATCCCAAAGCACCGAAGCTTTGGTCGAACCTGAAATAGATAAATAAGAAGTTTTTAATTTTAAAAAAAAGTTAATGGGGATGAAATGTAAATAATCGGTTTCAGAATTACTCATGTTTTTTTTTTATATATTCTGAATAGTTCAGAACACCAAAGATGTACGTCGTGGTGGTAATTTAATGATAATATCACCACGAGTACATTTTTTTTAAACCATCTCAACAATATATTATTTTTAACTTACAATTATATTAAAATATAATATTGACGCTACGTTTGTAAAAAATATTTTTTTTCTTCTCTCTTCCTCTTTTCTGTTGCTTTAAAGCAGTGTTCCCCAACCTTTTCATCACCGCGGACCGGTCAATGTTTGTTAATTTTACCGCGGCCCACTGAGGGAGAGGACGTTGAATGTTTATATTTTAGACTGTTTTGATTTAATAATTTTAATTCAATTGTATTTAATCGTGACTTCTCAGAATAAAATATTGCTACACCAAAAAATGAATATAAAGTGATTTTATAAGGAATATAAAGTGATTTTCATAAAAAGTAGCCCAACCTAAGGAAAATATACCACAGTAAATAAAAGGGAAATAATTTAATGTTTTCTGTGCGAACCGGTAGTATTTAATCCACGGACCGGGGATTGGAGACCCCTGCTGTAAAACAGCGATTCTCAACCTTTTTAAAGCTACTGCCCCAAGGAATCTCACCCTCTTCCTTTTTTAAAAATCTTATAATTTAAGATATGGGAAAGGGAGGGGTAGGTTACTGAGTTGTAAAAAAAAGAAAAAAAAAATTTAACCGATATTTTTTTTCAATAAATTTACATACTGTTTTTGTTTTTATTTAATTCGATATTTTTGCATTCCTTTTGTTAAAATGAAAATAACATGTAAACAAATTATTTGTCTTTTATGTTTAAGAGAATTCTTTACTATTCACTAGGTAATTGAAAACGAATGTTAAAAAATGTCCAAAAGAGTAATAACAATGAAAAAACTAAGCCTGCCAATGAGATGTTTGTGATTGGTGGTTCAGCACCAACTCTGAACGTTCGGTTCTATATTTTTAGAGAAATAGCGCAAATATCCACTTTCCATGATTTGAAGTCGACTTTTTTTCGTAATTGGATCAGTCACAGAACTGAATTCTCACTCGACAAAGTTGAAGGAAGGAGGACAACTCAAAATTTTTTCAGGATAATTCGCAGTCCTAAGTACAGGATACTGATGTCTCTTTGAAGTAAAAATTCTATGAGACGATCCCCATTCTGGAAACTTGCTTTCAAAGTTTCATAGTTGAAAGTTCGAACAATTTTTTCTGTACACGAGCCTCTGCTGTCTCCATATTTATAGAAGGGTGCCTGACTCACTGAGGGATTTCCAGTGACAGAAGATCTTCGAAACACTCAGAAAACACATAGCAAAGATTCAAGATGTTAACCGTAAACTTGTGTTTCATTGATGAAGCTTTCACTCTTATATGCAGATACGACAAGATTAAAAATGTGTTGAATTTGTTACGTCCAAAATTGTAAGAATTACGTGAGGGAAGCAGTCATATAAGTTCATTTTACTGCTGGTACACATGGTATAAAACGAATAATCGATTTAATAAATTTTTTGGGAGTTTTAAAATTAAGTTCGAATGCTCAAACATGCTCATAGCCTCTTTCTTCCTTCTTCAGTGTCTCAACAGCCCAGGGTGGGCCTTGGCCTCCTCAAAAAGCCTTTTCCAGGCCAGCTTTCTTCTTGCTAGTGTCCCCAAAATTTTAGTTCTCAAAGCTAGGAGGTCTTGGTAAGATCCTAGGACAGCAGACTTGACAGCTGTATTTGGCGACAAAAGTTTTTCGCAAAGTGGCACCAAGGATAAACTCACGTCAAAGACAAAAAAAGAGGAAAAAACGTGGTTTTCAAAGTTGCGTCAAGAGGCAAAAAACGTCGAAAAAACGTGGTTTCTAAAATGGACAACATAGGAAACATCAAATGAAAAAATAAGAAATTAAATACAAATTATTTCCAAATTTCGGACATCCATACCAAGATTTTATCAATCCTTTCATACAAAAAACAATTATTACTTTTTTTACCTTTTATTCAGAAGAAAATCCGTTCGTCGTGTTTTTACGAAGAAAACGGTTTCTAAAACGGATTTTACAAGAAAAACTGAACAATCGTCGCTTCTAAAACGCAGCTGAAGAACGAAGCTAATGAATGCTGTAGGCTGATGAATTAACGATCGACAATTTTTCAAACGCAAATTATTTTCATATTTCGGACATCCATACTGAAATATTTTCAATCTCATTCACTAAACAATCATTTCTTTCTTACCTCTTTCGTTCAAAAGGAAAAAAAAGAAAAGAAAAAAAATAACTGCCGAGCTTCAAAAAAGAAAAACGGGGTTCCTAGAAAATGGCTTAAACCTTTCAACTTGACCGTCGGAAAAAAATGACTGCTGTTCACTGGCGTAGCTAGCTTTGAAGGGGCCCTTTTTAAGATAAGGGAGCCCTGTTGGTGAACTGTAGTTACACATGTTGGGGCCCCTGTCGTTTGGGGACCCCGGGTCATTGATGCAGCTGATACGGTGGTAGCTACGTGCCTGATGCTGTTCAAATCTTGAAAAACTAAAAAAAATCCGGTCCGAGTAGGGTTACTATTTCCCTAATTTTTGCAGGGTTGCCATATTGTAAACTTTATCGCCAAAACTTTGCCGCCAAGATGTGTGTCCTCCTAGGATCCAACTGGAGGTCCTTTTCTAGTCCATCATTTTATCTTAGATTTAACCTGTCTTTTCTTCGAATGCCAAATGGCTGGGCATCGAAGACTTTTTTAGTGTTGCGGTCTTCATCCATTCTGACAACGTGGACTTTCCATTTATTCATCTGATAATTATCTATCTGCCTTATTAGCATTTGTGATTCTTTATTTCTGTATAAAGGCCGAATATTCCATAATCCTACTCTCAAGTTCTGTAAGCCTTTTTCAAGTCGTTTCCTAGAAGTCAACTCAGGTTTATTTTCTTCTTGAGATTTCGCAACAAAAGTTTTTTACGGGGTAGGGTTGTTAGCCCTACCATCGCCCCTACCACTCAAAACATACCCAATGCCCTTCTTCATTGTTAATTTTTAAAATGATTCTCGTAATTTATATTTCAGTTTTGTATTTTTTTTACCTCTATTAATAGTATATATCATTAACTGTAAGCAAAACTGTATTTTTTTGTGAAGACGGGGCATTTTTGTAAAACTATGACCACTTGCTGTACTGACTGCTTCGAATAGACATGCGAATTAAAAGTTCCAGTAGATGCTGAAAGTCTTATGAAGTTTTTTTGTGAAATTGAGTAATTTGAAATCACGCTGACTATTAATTGAGTGCTGCCAAACAAGCACCCAATAGCCCCCTGGGGAGTGGTACCGTCACCGTAAAGAACCAATGCTGTAAATAAATATGTCCCACACCCCATTTTCTTGAAATATGTCAATGTCGAGTTACATTAACTAACCTAAATGATACTCTAGGCATATAATTTATAACTTTCAGATGTATTTTAACACACAAAAAATGCCATCGACTTATTCCTTTAAAAAGATCAGCGACTTTAAAGCAGCAGTATACTTGTAACGAGTACTATTCGGATTCTTCTCAACTGTGGTTTTAGTTTAAAAACCGCTTTCCGTAATAATGACCTGATTTTATGCAAATGTATCTAGTACTTAAGTACCTGTCGTTGAGAATGTGAGTAAATGGTTATTCATTGATCGTTAAGCGTAAAATCTAAGTATTAGCAAGAGTGAACAGCGACTGGGTGGTCGCGCGTCTAGAGATAAATAGTCGACGAAGATTCCATTAGGAATAGAGGAAGTAATCAACATTGGAGCTGACAGAGCAATCGAGCTTCGAGAAGGAAAATAACAAGTATTAAAAATTTAGTGTATCTGTTTAGGGGTTAGGATTTCATATTGCTCCCAGAGTTAAGCTATAAAATTGCTTACTTCATGAAGTGCTAAAGATAGAATAAAAGCAGCTATTTCAATGATCATGTCTGCTTTTTCCTCAAACCCTCTCACACCCGCGACTTTTGGGTCGTGACATACTGCTGATTTAAAGTCGTTTAAGACAGTGCTTCTCAAAGTTTTAACCCTCTAAGCGGATAGCACGGAAAATTCCGTCAGTGTAAAGATGCTTCGAAAATGCACTGCATGGATTTTTCTGCCTTCAAGTAACGTTTTCAAAAGCGGATTAGCTGTAAACGATTGATCTCTTGGTTCTTACTTGACAAAGGAACCGAACTAGGTCATAAACTTGTCCCCGTTCGACCTCCCAAGTTCTAAAAGGGGGAAAGGAAAGAAGTCTGTTGCATTTTTAAAGGAAACTTCAAAATAAGAGTTACCACTTTCAGAATAACTTTTCAGGAGGAAGGTATCCACTTAGAGGGTTAATATATATTTGCGACCCAATTTCCAGTCCTAATTTTTATCGCGCTTCCCATACAAACAACTATGTACTGAATTCAATAATACTGTACTTCGACGCTAAAGCTACAATACGACTTCCACCTCTTAAGTGCCACCGGCGTATATAAACGTTTCTCTCAGCCAAAGCGTTCATTGCCCCGGACGTATATATACGTCTTTCCAACGCATGATATTTTCTGTGCACTGCTATCCCTAAAATTTTTCCGAAGGCTTTGGAATGCATCAAAAAGACCTTGGCAGTGTTTGCGAAGGATTTACTTATTTCAGAGGATTTGCTTATTTATTCCGTTTCCCCCCCAATACATGTACCTATGTGGAAAACGGTAGCATTGGAGATTGAATCGCGTAACTTTTAATTGGCAGCTAAGAGATTATTTATAAACCTTACAAATTATCAAGATAAGTGTTAGTTTTTATAAATAATTATATACATGGCAAGCCCATAGATTCTCTGGTAATTACTTCTTAACCTAGTATTGTTAAATTTATTATAAAATAAATTGGGATGTACTGATACATTTATAAGTGTATTAGATCAGTGTAAATATGTATTCCATTTTGTATTATGTCAGGATGTGTTTTGCTTATTCACTTTCAGTAAATTAATAATTTTTTTAAAAAATAATCTTTTGTTTTTTGACTTTTCCAAGATGCTCGCGCAAGAGTTATTACGCTCCGCTAGGGAGACGCGTGTTACAGTTTGAGAAACACTGGCTCAAGACAATAAATAAATTCTACCCTCAGATTATCATTGTTTTGGCTTACTACTACTAACAATAATATCCCACTTTTAATTATTACTACAATCTGATACAGTTACCAATTAATAGATAGTAATTTTATAACAAATCAAACAATGTCAAAAAGCTTACTTCAAATGATGGAAATCGTGACGTTCTGGCGGCGGGAAGAACGGAAAATGGAAGCCCGAATGATTTATCAGAGTGGAGAATGTTATAATGGAATACCATATCCAGCACGTGGAAATGTGGCTGCCGAGCAGAAAAGGTCCAAGGTATGCAGGAATCAGATTGGATAAGTAGTGTTCAATAGGGTGGCAATAGGCTGCGGCGAGAGCTATGGGAGATTTCCATTCGTGATGCATCTTATGGATGTGTTTATAAAAGAAGGGGCGATGCAAAACCCTAAGAAAAATTAAAAACAAGAATCCTCTTACGCTATAAAGCCTTTAGCAAAAGTCAGTCATAGCTATAGTATACAGTCGAACCCCGATTTAACGAATTCATCGAGACCGAACAGCTGTTTTTTTTTTAATTCGGGGTTATTCGTTGTATCGGGGTAGAAACAAAATACGAAATTTTTTACATTTACTTTTAGGAAAGTCCCAAAAAATATGGACTTTTTTCCTAACTTTTGCAAAAAAAAAAAAAAAAGTAAATCCATTTACATTTGCATTTACCTTTCTCGGAAAGCAACTACCCAGAAAATATCCATAGTTAGGAATTATACACTTTGTGGTTGTATCTAAATGAGCCAGAAATAGCCTCCGGACAGGAGGGATCACTTTCGTCTAGTTGTATGTTTCGTGCTTATGAATCAGGGGGTACCGGGTTCTAACCTCCGACAACTTTCTATTCAACAGCTAAAATTACTATTAGGGAATTATCCTGCTCCAGTTAAGTGGAAATGTTAAAATGCTAACTAATTGAAAATCTTTGATTTTTGCTTCGAGAGATAGTTCTTTTTCTACTTTATATAGCGAAGAAAGTACTGCGTTATTTACATCCTGCTTCATGAGGTAGGTCCCTTTTCTATTCTATGCAGAGAAAAAAATGCTACATCATGTCGCATAAAAGAGAGGTATGTTTCCAGAAACAATGTAAAACATTAGAAAATGTAACAGATTTCATAGGAGTTTCATTTTTGATTTTTGCATTACAATCGCTATTGATTGACTCTGACAAATCAACAATTTCCTCAACTTCAGTTGCACAGATATAGGCTGTCCGTCATCAAATATATCATAATCGTAAGATCTTAAAATATCGTGCGTGGTGGATAGGGAAGAGATAAGAAAGGAATTTTCTGTCCTACTCAAGACTCACACTATAGGTTACACTCATTACTTATATGCATCTGTTAAGTACTTCAGTACTTTTTAATTCATATTCATTATTAATTTTAGTATGTATTATGTAGTTATTTTAGGAATACATAATATAAAAAAAACACTCTATAACAACAAAAAAAAAAAAACGATGCACCAAGAAGGAGTTGCCCAGTTGTAACGAAGTTTCGTATGCAAAAACATTTGTACGGAACATGTAAATGATTAAAATTTGATGTCCAATGAATGAATAGTAGGAGCTACAGCGCATCGGAACTGTGTACTCAGCGGGTGTCTATTAAGAAGCGATTCTCAATCCGATTGTCAAAATTTCTGTTGCATTGCGATTTAGGATACCTTTCAACGACTGAAAAAAGGCCCCACCGCAGGATTAGAACTCATTACGAGCAACAGTCAGAGTTTGAAAGAGGTCGTATCATTGGATTGAAAGAGGCAGGTTGGGTAAATCAGAGTATCGCTCGTTATATGGGTCAATGCGATGCGGCCATTAGAAGATGCTGGCACGAATGGGTAGATAATGGCAGATTTCAGCGTCATGATGGTAGCGGTCGACCTAGGGACACATCAGATCGGGAGGACAGATTGATTGTCAGATCAGCTGTCACAGTGCATGGTTCGTTGTTATCAACCATCAGACTAGCGACCCGCACACGAGTGTCCACCATGACCATTCACAGGCGGCTGATAGAACGAAATTTACGCTCGTGTCGACCACTACACCACCTTCTCCCTGTGCACACGCCATCTCCCTGTCTAGACAGATTATAGTGGTGCTTGGCTCGATCAGGTTGGAATCATGCTGACTGGGCATGTATAGTGTCTAGCGACGAATCCCACTTTCCAATTGTATCCTGACGATCATCGAAAACGTGTCTGAAGACACCTATGGCAGCGTGCCGATCCTGCTTTCCCTATTGCACGCCCCACAGGCCCTCAACTAGGAGTTATGATCTGGGGTGCCATTTCTTTTGAAGCCGGTTCCCTTTGGTCGTTATTAGAGGCACACTTATCGCACATTGGTACGTCGACGGCATTCTGAGAACTGTTTTCCTACCGTTCCTTTTGCAGTCCCCTGGCCTTATTTTTCAGCAAAATAATGCCAAACCACATACCCCACGTATTGCTATGAACTATCTTACAGCTTATCAAACACTTTCTTGGCCAGTAAGATCGCTAGATCCGTCTCCAATCGAGCATGTCTGGGATAGGATGGGAAAGCGACTGCATCTAATAGGGAATGATGAGGACCTGACCCGACAATTGGAGCAAATTTGGCAAGAAATACCGTAAGAGACCACCAGGGTGCTTTACCACTCTATGCCACATCGTGTGGCAGCTTGCATCCAGGCTAGAGGTGGGTAAACTCCTTATTGAGTTCGTTACTTTGTGACAATGTAACTCTGAAAAAAATCCTTCAATTTTTCTGAAATTTTAGTCATTTTTTATTCTATACGTAATCTTTCTACCCACAAATTTTTGTCTCAATCGGACAACTCGTTCTTGGTGCATCGTTATTTTTTTGTTATAGAGTGTATTATTATTATTATATGTAATCATAATATTCATTATTTATAATTGTTTATTATATCTCTTTATAAATATTATTACATGTTACATATTTATAATAATTATTATGTTACTTATTTCTAATTATTACGTTATATGAGTATATATATATATATATATATATATATATATATATATATATATATATATATATATATATATATTCTTATGTATAATTTTTCTTATAATTTTTATAATCTTACAAAAAAAACGAAGATTATTCTTTTTTTTTATAATTACTATTAAATTATAATATATGATTATATATATATATATAATCATTATTAAATCATACTATATGAATATTATATATAATTATTAAATTATATTATAAGATTATTATATACTGCATAATATTAGATGTTACTTTTTATTATATTATATTGCCGCACGCATAATTTGCTACAGGTCCCGATAGCCGAGTTGGCAGAGCGTTGGACTGAACTTCCTCAGATCTCGGGTTCGAATCCCGGCCCCGGCAGATTTATCCAAAGACTGGAATTTTGTTCTCGTTTTTAATGTATTGTTTCTCTAGGTTCTAGATGAATCCAGATCATTCTTTATAGTGCATACTGGGTATTTCTCGAATATTCCGAAGTGTATAAAAGCAGAGTTCATCGCCAGTTGGGCATGTTCTCAGTCCAGTGTTGTATCGAGCTCCCAGCGTTAGAATAAATCTAATTGTTTGTTTAATTGAACTGTGTACTTAAGGTTAAGAGGATTATCCCCCGAATTCGGACTGTTAAAAGAAAATAGTAGGAAAAGGACAAAAATGCCGACCGAGCAAGAAGCCAAGCCCGCTGTAGTAACACCTTCGTTACAGCAATGGAGGAGCCCATCGACCTTCCGAGGAGCGCCTGGGAAGACCCTCTCAAATGGCTTAAAGAGTACGATCGAGTAGCCAACTTTAACAAGTGGGATGACATGATGTGACTGGCTAACGTTTATTTTTTCCTTGACGATACTGCGAGACAGTGGTATGTCAACAACGAAGACGCCTTAGATTCCTGGGAAGCGTTTAAAAATGGACTATGTGTCTTTGTTACCTAGATGACATAATAGTGTTCTCAGAAACTTTTGAAGACCATCTTATACGATTAAGACTTGTTCTAAAATGTCTTCAGGAAGCTGGTCTTAAATTAAATTCAAAGAAGTGTCTTTTTGCTGCCCAAGAAGTAAAGATTCTAGGCCATCTTGTATCTAGTAATGGCGTTCGTCCCGATCCCGACAAAATAAAAGCCGTAAGAAATTTTCCCACTCCAAAGAATATACATGACAAGGATCCTTCAGGAAGGCTTGCCAGATGGGCCCTCCGACTTCAAGAGCATGATTTTGAAGGATCCTTTAAATTCATGAGCCAGCACAAGGAATGATGGTCAGTTACAACAGTAAAGTGTTTTCCGAATATGTACGGCCGGAATTTGTTGGTAGCCCATACGATGGCAAGACATTCCCTTTCTGTGGTGGAATAATTCTTTTCGGCTTTTGTCAGAGTTCTAGAAGCGTATGCTATAACTTTCTCGACATTATTCTAAATTTGTACTAGGACAGCTCCGATACCGTACCCGCTTGCATCAGTATGGATTTCTGTAGAAGCTCTTTCGTCGTATATCCCCAACACTGGATCCGAAGTAAGTGCTTTCTTAAGACTGTTAAATGCTTCCACCTCTTCAGGACCCCAATGAAACTCCACGCCACTTTTCAGCAACGACTGCAAAGGTTCGGCGAGATAACAGAAACCTTTAATAAATCTTCTAAAGTATGAACAAAGGCCAAGAAAACTTCGTATGTCATGTATATTCTTTGGAGTGGGAAAATTTCTGAACAGGAGCTCTGTATTTCCTGGTTACAGCGGCGTATGTTGGTCGTGGTCTAGTTTCTGTAGGTTTTGTTGACACTGGGGCCAAAACCCTTTAAACTTCGTCTTGAACGATCTCTTCTAAGGATTGGGGATCGGAGTCCAAAGATTCTTGCGATAATCGACGCAAAAACGCCAACTACCGTCTTTTTTTCTTACGAGCACAACGGGTGATGACCAAGGACTTTCAGAGGGTTGGACGATACCTTCATCAAGCATTTTCTGAACCTCTCCATGAATGATGCGTCTTTCAGTCGGCGAGACTCTGTAGGCTCGTTGGTTGATTGGAGCATGATCACCAGTAAAAATCCTGTGTTTCACATTCGTCTTCGCGGCTGTCGACTTGTCGGTCTTCGTGAAAAGCCCAGAAAATTTCCGGAGTAGTTCGGATAGCTTGTTTCTCTGTTCGTCACTTAACTCGGGTGACATCATTAACGAACAATTCATCTGTGACTCCGAAGTTTCTTGCTGGTCATCCAAGCAACCCGATGTGTCGGAAATAACACATAGATGCCCTTCATTTAGTGGTTCAGCTTGGCTAAGCACATTCCTCTAGGGATGATTTGGTTTCGGAACTGCAGGTTGGTAACCCAGACATCACTTTTTCCGTTACGATATGTGGATACCATGGACGGTGTAGCAATATTTTTCTCGAAGAGCAAATGTTTGCTGCCGTCTAGAACTACATTTGTCTCCTCGGGTTTGATATCCTGATACTGTTATTCTAGTTAAAGAATGTGGCTTAAGTGTATAGTCTCTGGTGGCATACAAATTCCAGGCGTCAGGCGCTGTGGAGTCTCGACAGATGTCTTCTAGAACAAGTTCATTTTGTCCACAGTCTATAACGGCTTGAGACGCCTCTAAAAAGTCCCATCCTAGGATGACATCATGGCTACAATGTGATAAAACAATAAATTCAAAAGGCAGTTCTCGATTGTTTATACTTTAGAAGATTTATTAAAGGTTTCTGTTATCTCGCCGAACCTTTGCAGTCGTTGCTGAAAAGTGGCGTGGAGTTTCATTGGGGTCCTGAAGAGGTGGAAGCATTTAACAGTCTTAAGAAAGCACTTACTTCGGATCCAGTGTTGGGGATATACGACGAAAGAGCTTCTACAGAAATCCATACTGATGCAAGCGGGTACGGTATCGGAGCTGTCCTAGTACAAATTCAGAATAATGTCGAGAAAGTTATAGCATACGCTTCTAGAACTCTGACAAAAGCCGAAAAGAATTATTCCACCACAGAAAGGGAATGTCTTGCCATCGTATGGGCTACCAACAAATTCCGGCCGTACATATTCGAAAACACTTTACTGTTGTAACTGACCATCATTCTTTGTGCTGGCTCATGAATTTAAAGGATCCTTCAGGAAGGCTTGCCAGATGGGCCCTCCGACTTCAAGAGCATGATTTTGACGTAAAATATAAAACCGGTAAGAAGCATAGTGACGCCGACGCTCTTTCGAGAAATCCAGTGGAAGAGGAAACGGAAACACCAGACAAATTTTTAGCAGTCACGACGAGTATGAACCTTGCGATGGAACAGAAAAAGATCAAGACCTTGCGAAATTAAAACTTTTGAGCAACTCATCCAAAAACGAAGAATTCAGATTCATCGACGGTATCCTTTGCAGGAAGAATTTTGATCCAGAGGGAAAGTTGTGGTTACCAGTCATTCCTAAACATCTACGAGCAGACATACTAAGGCACTTTCATGACGCCCCCACCGCAGGACACCTTGGTTTCGCGAAAACTTATGACAGGATTCGCAAGAGATTTTACTGGCCGGGAATGTACCGAAATGTCGTTCGGTATGTCATGCATTGTCGGGAGTGCCAAAGGAGAAAAATCCGTTCCTCAACGACCACCTGGACGTTTAGTTCCCATCCCTCCAGCTATAGCTCCTTTCCATCGCATTGGAATTGATCTCCTTGGGAGATTTCCAAAGTCTGCTCATGGAAACAAATGGATAATAGTCTGCACGGATTACTCAACGCGATATGCAATAACAAAAGCCTTGCCGACAGCCGAAGTCGACGAAATAGCGAAGTTCTTACTTGAAGAAATTGTCCTCAGGCATGGAGCTCCTCGAGTAATTATCACAGATCGTGGAGCCGTCTTTCGATCCAGACTTGTTTCCTCTCTCGTCGACTTGTGTAACATTGATCATCGTTTCAATAACGGCGTATCATCCCCAAACAAATGGACTGACGGAGCGCTTCAATAAGACCTTGGCCGACATGTTGTCAATGTATGTGGAGGTAGAGCAGAAAAATTGGGATGAAATTCTACCATTTGTAACCTTCGCTTATAATACCGCTAAACAAGAGACCACAGGTTTTACGCCGTTCTATTTACTTCATGGTCGTGAAGCGAAACGACACTAGATACAATGCTACCATTCTGTCCTAACGATTTTGATGACAATAACATCACCAAGATAGCAGCCAGAGCCGAAGAATCACGACAGCTAGCCCGAGTGCACACTCTGAGAGCTCAAGACAAAGATCGTCGACGTTACGATTCCAAACACCAAATGGTATCCTACGCTCCCGGAGATCTCGTATGGATTTATACTCCAGTGAGAAAGTCGGTCTCTCCGAAAAACTCTTAAGAAGGTATTTCGGACCGTATCAGGTGCTACGCCGTTTATCAGCCGTGACTTACGCAGTACAAGATTTTGATCCTGCTTCACGAAAAAGAAAACTAAGAGAAGTTGTCCATGTACTGCGTATGAAACCGTACCATGATCCCGCCGAGCAAATCGAAACCGAGGATATTCCTCCCAAAGAATCATACAAAGGACCCATCACTCGTTCCAGAATAAAGACCCTTGAACAAAGTGACAGCGGGGCGCTGTCTTCTTTTTTCGAGGGGAGCAATGCCGCACGCATAATTTGCTACAGGTCCCGATAGCCGAGTTGGCAGAGCGTTGGACTGAACTTCCTCAGGTCTCGGGTTCGAATCCCGGCCCCGGCAGATTTATCCAAAGACTGAATTTTGTTCTCGTTTTTAATGTATTGTTTCTCTAGGTTCTAGATGAATCCAGATCATTCTTTATAGTGCATACTGGGTGTTTCTCGAATATTCCGAAGTGTATAAAAGCAGAGTTCATCGCCAGTTGGGCATGTTCTCAGTCCAGTGTTGTATCGAGCTCCCAGCGTTAGAATAAATCTAATTGTTTGTTTAATTGAACTGTGTACTTCTTTCGAACTCCGTGACAATATTGCTATCAATTACTTATTAATTGATCTTGTTTATTCACAATCTCTTCCTATATTCTTCTTTTAAAATATATTTCAATGTGTTTCAAAACAATTCTTTAAAATTTTCTTCCTGATGATTTGATAGCGCTAGGCCGCCATCTTGGATTCCATTCCAGCGACAACAAGCGTTGCTTGGCGTGATTTCTTTTTCACGCCAAGCAGCGCTTGACGCCTTTCCCCGTGATATCAAACTAGTTCCTTTTTTTTTTCTGTTCCGGACATAGAGAATATGTCATTTGAACAAAAAAAGAAATAATTTTTTCTATTACAAACTAATAAAACAATATCTTCATCTGGCGAAATAATTCATTAATTCGTCAGGATTTATTATTCATTGAATAGTGAGGTTTCGCCTTCATTTTAATCGGAAAGAGAAAAGTTCGTTGTATTGCGAAATTCGTTAAATAAGAGTTCGTCAAATGGGAGTCCAACTGATGTATTACGATATAAGGCAGGCTTACTACTGTTTCTGATTGTGCAGCATATTTATAATTTAATAATTAGCATTAATCCTATGATTATTTTTTACCGCGAAAACAATCAATTTGAATTCAAATTTTGATTTCCTTAAAAAAATTTTAAGAACTGTTAAAAGTGCTCGAAAGCAATTCTCTATTTAAAGTGTTTCTTATAAAACTATTTATCCTTTTTTGCATGGTTAATTAAATATAGGCAACTAACACCTTTATCTAATATCGATGTGTGATTATTGAAATTTTTTTAAAAACCTTGGATGCAAAAAAAATCTATTTTGTCAACTAAGAAAATTCAAATCGATCATAATTTTTTACACTGAAAAAAAAGTTGTTTAATTTTTATATGTGATTTGATGAAAAACGAAATACACTCCTCTTTTAAGGAAAACATACACCGAGGATAGAAAAATACCAAAGAATAACAAGAAGAGTGCAAGGTCTTGGGGTCACGGATTTAGTTCAAATTTTGTAGGATGGTAGATTTATTTTCTCTGTTTATAAATATATGTGGTTATAGGGGCTATACTATTCAATAACTTTTTAGAAATTTGCAATTGAAGATCCAATTTACTTAAAATTCGAAGCAGCAGGTGCCTTTGCAACAATACTGCACTAATTCGTTGCGTGAGATGCTTTTCGAAATTACGTTTCATTTTGTGATGTACCCGGTCTCTTTGCTCTAATTGCGGAGAAAGTACGCCGACAAACGTGAGAAAGATCCGTTCGTTTCACTAATTGCTGGGAAAAAGTTGCGTAAATGAGTGGTCAAAAATTCTGACCCTCTCCCATGGACAGTCAGAGGGATGAAAAAGGGCACCGGTACAATGTGCTTTTCGGTTTCCTACGGATCTAAGGCGACAGTGCGTCTGGACCAAAGAGCTGCCACCCGCGCTCTAAGGGGTCGACAGACAAGAGATCAAAGGAATAGGTGGTGAGTAACCATGGGAAACCTGAAGGTTAAAAAGGGAGAGCGAGACAGTTTACGATGACTGTTACTTGAGAGAACCCAAGAGGCCAAGATATACTTCAGCTTGGAATTACCTGAGAGTCCACGAATTAACGAGAACGAAGGCGGACTTAGGACCGAGGAATTTTGAGTCAGCAACAGCACGGTGGAGATAGAGCCAGCGAGCCCACACAAACTCGGTGTGGGAATTACCGAAAAATGGACCCTTTGGAATATCAAATATACAGGACATTTCCCGAAAGTATCACTTTAATTAATGGGTTTATGCGAGCGGTATAAAGACATCACCGCGAGAGAGACTATATCTGCGGACTCATTTTGCAGTTAAA
This sequence comes from Trichonephila clavipes, assembly GCA_019973935.1. Classification (NCBI taxonomy): domain Eukaryota; kingdom Metazoa; phylum Arthropoda; class Arachnida; order Araneae; family Nephilidae; genus Trichonephila; species Trichonephila clavipes. The sequence continues at coordinate 162,285 of BMAU01018474.1, read as the reverse complement.
TTGTACTGGAATATTTTTTCATGCTTTTCATACTTTAATAAATAGTTTGATCCAGAGCTGTTTGAAATCATTACAATTTGCTTTTATGACAAGTTTCCTTATTGTGCGGATATTTAGGGTTAAGAAGTCAGCAGTGGCGTAACGGAGAACACTTGGGTCCCCCTGCAAAGTCAGGTTTTGGGCCCCCAAGTTGGATTTTACAAAGGATAGGTACTTGGCGATAGTCAGGCTGTGGGCCCTCTAGAGCCCTGGCCCCCCTCCGCAATCCGGGGGTTGCGGGGGTGTACGTTACGCCACTAGAAGTCAGTCATATTTTTATACTTATTCTGTTAATCTAATAAGAGAGAGAGAGAGAGAGTGTTTTATTTATTGTTTCCTTTCCTAATTTATTGTGTGGTTTTTCTCCTGTTCTTCTTGCGAGATATTTTTATTATTTTGTAATAAATATTATTCTGTACTATGAATGATAATGACAAATAAAACTCTTATAATATTTCTAGTCATTAAAGATATTTCATTTCCAATTTACTTAAATTTCATTATGTATCTTTGCATGTAAAAATAGACATAAAAAAAGTTATTCCCCCTCCACGGACTCGAATCTGGCTCCTAACGACGAGAAACACCGATCCGTAGCTGCTACGCTAAGCCCATTACGTGTGTTGAGTTGAATAATATTTCTCTCAACATACGTAACTCACGTCCGGGTCACCAGTTTGTTATAAACGTTTGGCTGTATAACATTAAAAAAATAAAAAAATGTTTCAAAGAATTCGAAGAACACTTTTTATTCCATTAGGCTTAGCTGAGCTAACATCATAACATTGCAACTAGTCGAATACCAAAATACGAACTGCTACCAATCAGGTAAACTGAAGAAAGTTACAAAGAAATTGTTTCCAGATTTACAAGTATAAATATGAATACAGTTAGTTTACATAAAATGCAAAATATAGTAAATTACAAATGCCTAAATATAAAATTATGAAATTTATTTTAAAAATTAATTATTTTTCAAATTATAATGTTCTATAATTTTATTACGCGTGTAATCGTTTGCTACAGAACTGAGTTTAACGAGTGAATTGCATCTTCAGTTGCAAATATCTAAAAAATTATAGAGTAGTGGCCCCTATAGCCATATATCTTCATCAACAGGGAAACTATATCTACCATCATAGAAAATTCGAACTAAACCATGATCGAAAAAGACCTTACTCTCTTTGTAAGTAAAAAATAAAATTTGTCAATGATATATTGGGGACAATAGGATTCTGAGAATGTGAACTGAGAATTTTTTACTAACCAGTGTGAGTAATAAAATCCAATTTCTTCCATAACGACGCAAAAAAGAAGCTCCAAGAAAGCTCTCTGAAAAGAGGGAAGAGATTTCTTTGTATCATAACCTCTGAGAACCATCAAATGGTATCCTACCATATAAAATGGTATGCTTAGAATTTGGTTAATAAGTACTTGTCTTGATAGTTTTAAAACTGCTCTAAGTGGCACCTACAAAAATATAATAAAGATAAATTGTAAAAACAATACTTTATCACATATATTAGGAACTTGGACTGAAGTAATTTATAAAAGAAAGCGTTAAAAGTGACGTATTAAATAGATAAAGAGCTTGGAAGAAATAACTGAAAATTTATTTCGATGAGATTGGGACTAACTTTATTATTTAATTTTACAAATCCAGTTCAATATTTTGTGATTCTAATACATATGGTTAATTAAATTGTTCGAAAATCAAGTTTTTCTACAATGATATCATCTGCAAATAAAAAATATCGTTTTCAGAAAAAAAGGAAATTCAAATTCAAAACAGAGATTGTTTAAATATTCTTTGAAAAATCTATGATTCGTCAAACATTGCGACCATTTTGCATTTGTCAATTCTTTAAAAATTTTGAAATAAATTTCGTAAGAATTTCACTCATCACAAATACAGTGATTCCAAGAATTCAAAAGAATTTAGGCTTAATTTAATATTGTCAAATTATTTTTACGTTATTTTATCTCAGCCATTCTATTTTGCATATTGTGGAACTTTTCGGATAAACATTTTAACGAGTTAAAATTAGAAAACCGTTCAATAGCACCAATACATTTTAAAATTGAAATGAATTTCATTTTTTTTCAAAATGGTTGATAGCAGATCCCCCTCCTCTTTTTTTTATTTGAATTAGAATCGCATGGACTTAAGACTTGGACACTGAACTCTCTATTTTGAGCTATAATAATTTTTTTAAAAAAAGGGCAAGAACTTCAACACTATGAGCATTAATTTTTAGTCTCTAACACCATTTAAAGACTTAGACACTCTCAATATTTAATATTAAATAGTCTTTAGTGGTATCTACATAAGCCAGTAACAGCCTCCGGACAAGGGGGATCACTTTTGTCTAGGTGCATGTTACGTGCTTACGAATCCATAGGTCACGTGTTCTAATCTCCGACAAGTCTCTCTATTATTCCACAGGATGTATCTTAATAAAATAAGATCTCGAATGTTGGTGACCTTAAATGGGCTTAATGGAGAAAAAATTAATGGGCTATTTCAGCCTCAGTACGAAGTCGGGATAACCTAGGGGTCCTGGTCACGGACTCGTGGCCGACGTATCACGAGTTCAAGCTTAGTGCCACTGAAGACCCACCGTATTGCACCACCGTTGACCACCAGGCGTTGATGCAAATGAAATCTGTCTAGGCTCAAAGTTCTCTTGTTGGCTTGGTGGGGAAGTTCGGAGAAGGTGTCATGCTAGTCACTTAACCGTGTTAAAAATTACGAGGGCTATCGTCAAAAGCCCTTGAGATGCTTTAGAGTGGGATGTAAGTTAAAATCAGATAAAATTCATACTTCTAGAAGATGAATTATTCCATCTACAGTGGGTCCCTTCTCATGTAGGACTGCCCGGGAACGAAGTAGCGAATGACCTTGCAAAGGTGGCTACCAGTGATCCTATGGATCCGGAAGACCACATGGTCCTTAAGTTGAGCAAGATCTACTCCAGGGCTAAACCTGGGAATCTGGGTTGTCCGTCCTGTACACCCATGGTACTTTCAAAAATACCCTGGATCCGCCATATCATTCAAGAGTTTCTGATCATATCAGACGGCATTCTCGCGATTTTCGACTGGTCATCTGAGGAGCATGAATTTTGAAGGTGGTTAAAGTAGCTTCCCAATTTGGCACATTCTACAATGTCTGTGGTTTTCCTGTGAGAAGGCAGTAGCTTTCCCCTAGCTGTTGTTAGACTTTGCAGATTTATGGGCTCATGGATCTGGTCTAGTGAAACTATACCAGATGGGGATTAGTCCCATCACCACCACTAGAAGCTGAATTATTCTATATATATATATATATATATATATATATATATATATATATATATATATATATATATATGTTTGTAAAAGATTAATAACATAAAATGCGTTTGAGTTTAATGACTTTCATCGCTACTTACCGGGTAAGATGGAATGTCTTGAATCCTATGCTTCACTGCAAATTTGGGCTTACCTGTGACATCAATAAACGTGTAAAAAGATGCAACAATCCAATATAGGAGACAAGTGTATGTAAAAGTACCTGTGAAAACGAAGTACTCAGTTATTCATTAGATATGTATAAAGGAATAAATGTCGCCTGGTGAATTTCCATGGAGTCAGACTTATAATGAAGTAAACCCATTCGTTACTATTCTGTATGCAGTTTAGGATTATTGGGTGCCTTAATGATTGGCATAAGTTTGGGTAGTATTGTGATAACTTTCATAGGTAACGGAATACGGAGCATGTACTTTAATCAGTTACGCTATAAATATTGAGATAGGATTTAGTTAATGCACTATAAGACTTAAAAATGTACTACGGACGCCCATTAGCAAAAATTGCTCACCATGAAAAAAGAAATAAGACGGGAGAATTTTTTTCCGATATTTTCTCCGTTTTTAAAATTGCAATCTAATTTTTCTTTCAAAATCGGACAAAAAATAATTACAGAATCGGAAAGATTATTCATTTCGCCACGATACGGCATATGTTTTTATAATTCTTCTGTGCGTGTGTATGTGACTGAGCTCCTCCTAAACGGCAGGACCGATTTAGATGATATTTTTTGTGTGGGTTCAAGTGGATTCGAGAATGATTTAGATTCACAGTTCAGTCCGATATCGCGATTAGTTAAAAATGCGCCAAAATTATATAAGGGCGCGCGATTGTTCATAAAAAAATCATGGGCAATATTCTTGAGGCCACTATTTTGAGCAGCAAACTTCAAGGTGAACTTGTACTTCTACCACAGATCCCAATGATTCTTTCAGACGCACCTACCCATTCAAATGTTAGCAATTTCTAGTTCGCTTGGCATTTGCTATGACCATTAATAAGTCACAAGGTCAAACAATGACGATTTGCATCTTAGAATTAGAAAACCCTTGCTTTGCGCACGGCCAATTACAGTCTGTCAAAAAAGTATTGGGACACACTACCAGTTCATAGATTTTTATCATAATATTCTACTTAAACATACAAATGAAACAAAAAAAAAAAAGAAGTAAACGTTATTTTGTTAAATACAAATAATAATAATTTGAACATAACACGTACATTAATGTAGTTATGGTTAAAATTGAAAATAAAAGAAATCGAGTTAAAAATGTGCTCAAAAAAGTATTGGGACACTTCCCAATATATTAAGAAAAAAAATTCAAACTTAGAAATTAATATCTTGTTGGGCCCTTCTTGCTTTTTATGATATCTCGAAGTCTATTTGATATGGATTGGATCAATTTTTTGAAAAACGATCTATCGATTTTGGTCCACTCTTCAACCAAATATTTTCTCAAATCCCATTTGATAGAAATTTGGTGCTCAAATAGTTTTTGCTGCAAATAGTCTCACACATGTTCAATGGGATTAAGGTCTGGACTTTGTGCAGGAGTTTTAACAACTCTAGGAACCATTACTTGCAAATATCTGCAGTATGTCACGGGTCATTATCTTGGTACAATTTAAAATATCCTGAGATTCCCAGCTTGCTCACAATTTGCTTTAAATTTCGCTTGAGAATGTCAATATAAACATATTTATTCATTATACCATCAATAAAATGTAAGTTCCCGAAACCAGAACTTGCCATGCAGCCCCAGACAATTTGGTTAACCCTTCCATATTTGAAAAAAGGTCGTAAATTTTTGACATGCATTGCTGTATTTGATTTTCACCAAACCTTTTGCTTGCCAACCGATCCGAAAATGCTATATTTGCTTTCATCAACAAAAATTATATTTTCCCAATATTCTGTTGGCTGTCTTGCATACATTTTAGCAAATGCCAACCTATATATATAGCTTGTCTACTTGCTTTGTTGATGTAGGGCTTTCTTTGAGGTACTCTGCCACGATACTTATGTTTTCTTAAAACATTTTTGACAGTTTCAGGATTTTCTGATTTTCCGAACCTACTTTTACATTGCAAAGTCATTTTTACTGCATTAGTTCCTGGATTAATGTGTACTTGCCTCACAATCCACCTCCCATCACGTTCTTTAAATATCTTTGGACGCCCTGATGTCTGCTTGTTTTCAACACTATTTGTTTTCTCGAACCTGTCATTGATGTCAAAAACAGTAGACTTACTCAGTTTCAAGATTTTTATATACAGCGAATTGTTTTCCCCTCTTTCCAATGATTTAAGATATTTCGCACACCAACTGATATATCTTTGTTTCTCGTCATTTTTGCTCTATAAATAATTTTATCAGTTGAAACGTTTATATTTAAACACTTCTAGTCTAAAAAAGTGGCGTGAAAGTAAATTCTATTGGTGTCTGTATATTTGTTAAACTTCTCATTTCAAAAGTGTCCCAACACTTTTTCGACTCGTGTCTGCCTTTGAATTATATTTAAAAAGCTAGATCAAATTATAATTCTATAATACTAATAAAATTTTCCTTATATACTGTACACCAAATGTTATAAATTATTTCTTAATTCATTTTGTTTTACTTTTAATGTGATAAATATTTTAATAAATGGCTTTACAGTTATGCATACTAAGTGTGCCAATACTTTTTTGAGTGACTGTATATGTTACATGTCCGAGGTTTGGTAAACCATCGCATTTATTTGCTTATTCTCCTCAAGAATTAACCAAAAACATTGTACGTTCAATAATTTATTAAATAATAAATTTATTTTTTGTGCATTAAAAATATACCTGTTATGAAAATAGCTCGAGTTTTATTTTTTTTTACCCTTTCATCAAAACAAGTTTAAGTTTCTAATTAGAATAGCTTCTTTATTCAACTTAGTTCATAGTAAATACATACTCACACGCAATCGGTAGGTTGAATTGTGGTAACTGTACATGTGATGATGTCAGGTATTGTAATAACTTTCTTTGTAAAAAATTTCATCAAAACGGTCCAAATTGTTACAACTTATTCAAAAAAGTTTGCAATTTTCGAATTTAAGATGTGTGTACAGGACAACGTCTGTCGGGACAGTTAGTAATATAATAAAAAGTAACATGTACTAATATATTATGCAGTATATAATAATCTTATAATTTAATAGTAATTATATGTAATATTCATATAGTATGATTTAATAATAATAATTATATATAATAATAATTATATAATATAATTTAATAGTAATTATAAAAAATAATCATATTGTAATATTATAAAAATTATACATAAGAATATATATATATACTCATATAACATAAGAAATTATAAATAAATAAAACATTAATGATTATAAATGAATAACAAAATAATAATTATATAAATATCTAAAGAACATAATAATAATTATATTTATTTATATTATTACATATGTTATTTATTTATAATAAAGAAACAATTGTGAATAATGAATGTTATGTTTACATGTAATAATAATTGTATTTTTTTATATTATATTATTAATAAAATATTTACATAATAAATACTAACATTAATAATGAATATCAATTAAAAAGTACTGAAAACTTGCAATATTCCAAAAACTGCAAATATATCAAGGTAACCATGTTGTAATGTTTTCGCCCATTTTGGCGAACATAAACAACAACTTGGCGTGGCCCCGTGATATCCAACCTGTTCCGGGAACAGAACTACCTGGGTGTAAAAAGTGATAGTTAAAAAATAGAATAATATTTACCCCATATTGCTATAGTATCGACATCAGATCCAAGCAATGCGAACATTTTATCCCATTGACTTTGCAGAAAATCACCTGAGGTCTCCCAGAAGTAGAGTATATACCTGAAAAATGAAATATAAAGAATTTGATACGTTCATACACTATTTACAACAGTAGGAAATTATACAAATTAAGGTGTCACATTTGTATTTGTATCAGTTCAATATAGTGACTGGGATATTCAAATTAAGGATCGAGCAATATTTTTAAGCTATGCACAGAATTTGTTTTTACTTTTGCCGCATTTTTCCTAGCTGGAAGTAGTAATCAAAATACCAATTGAGTAAAAGAATAGCAAAAGGCTTAACGTTTTATTTCGAACGAAATATTTAGCATAAGTAATAGCGCGCGCGACAAGCGTAAAACAATGATTTACATTTACAATCCCCTGTCTAAATTCACAAAAATAAATATAGCGCAATATTTCAAGAAAAAGTAATATGGGGGGATATGTGTCCACGATACAAGATATGACGTCGAAAATTAAATGTATGCGTGTAAATTCAGTTTTAGAAAATGTCGAAATTGAGTTCTGTGTAGAAAGAGCAGAAAAAAAAAAGAATGCCAGTGAGTGTTTGGTTTTGTGGCGCAAGCGCCGATTTCGCCTGAACTAAAAGCAGGTAAAAGATTCCGTTGATGAGAAAACCGTTTAAAAAATAAAAACGCGTTGTAAGTTTATTATGAAATTTCTCATAGAGTTATGAAAACATACTTACTCTACAGAGAAAGGATATGCACAAAAATAAAGTCCATTAAGTTGTGCATGAGAAGTGTAATTCAAAAATGTCGAAACAAAATTATTCTCAGAGTGAATGAAAATTTCAATCTGATAGTGTTGAAATACATTTTTAATAAAAAGGGATTAAAGATATAGAAATATATCTGGAACAACAAAAAAAAAACAAGAGTAAAAAAAAATCTCATTATACTAAACATAAAAGCCACTTTATGGCACCTGGTCGATCGTTTTTTAAAATTATTCAGGTTTATAACAATTAACATTCACAGACCACATATAAACCAAGGATGTGGCTGCGGTAGCCGAGTGGTCAAGGTATCGGATCGTGGCTGGCCTTGTCACGATTTCGAGTTAAGAGAAGTGGTGCCAGCTCAGGTGTCGTCCTCATCACTTGACCATGGTTCGAAATGACGAGGTCCGTCGCCAAAAGCCCTCGTATAGCTGAACAGTGCGACGTTAATATTCACTCACTCACGCGGTAGCCTTTGTGTTTATGGTCACGGTGCGTAATGGGTTTGAGTCTCGGTGACAATAAAGATCCGCGTGTAGAGGGGGGCCAGTGCATGTTAAATCCGTCGAGGTTCTTCGTGTTGGTGTGCTGTGGTAGTTAGGAATGTCAGCTCAAGTGTCATCCTCGTCACTTGACCGAGGTTCGAAATTACGAGGTTCGTCGCCAATAGCCCTCGCGTTGTCTTATAGCGTGATGTTAATATAACTCATTCATAAACTAAGGATAAATTTTTACGTTAATAGAATATGTATACACACAAGCTGTAGGTCCTAAAAAGATTGCTTGTGATAGTAAATAAAGGGAGTTTTGTTCATAGATGACAACTTTGAAGAAAAGATCAATAAGATATATTTAAAAAGGAAAACAGCACAGCAAAAACATTTTAAAATGCGCTTTACATTCATTACATTTAATAAAAAAAAACGTTTCAGTTATTTCTTCTCACTTCCTACAGTTCAGTTTGCTTTCAACAATTTGTTTTACATAGCGGGTGCTAGAGGACGCAGCATTCTCCGCACTTGAGTTTTAAAACTTCTAGGAGAAAACTCAAGAAGGTACTAAGCAAACTGAAAAAAAATACTAAAAAACACCATAAGCATGCAATTATCTGAAGAATGATAGAAAAAGACATTAGGAAAAACAGCAGAATTCAAAATTCTTAAACTGAAATATTGAGTAAATATTCAAGATAAAATACATATCAGTAATAAACATTATACTTGAATTTAAATTTTTAAAATTAGAATAATAAAATTATTTAAAGGATATATTTCTATTTCAAGTCCAAGTTAATGCTCAATTTCTCCAGTGTTGTACGCAAGTGCTGTACGCAAAGGATCTTTCTGCCAAATAGTTGTAAAAAAAATAAAGCATAAAAGTTGTAAATAGTTAATTGATTGATTGAATATTAACGTCGCACTGTTAAGCTACACGGCGACGTAGCTTAACAGTGCTTTTGGCGACGGACCACGTAATTTTGAACCATGGTCAAGTGACGTGGACGACACCTGAGCTGGCACCCCCCTCTCCTAACTACCACACCACACCAACGGGAGGACGTTTCAGCTCTCGACAGATTTAACGTGCATCGCTGCCCTACACGGCGGGTCTTTAGTGGTACTGGGCTCGAACCCGTGACAAAGCAAGCCACTGTAAATAGTTAAATCCATATAATTACAACATGATAGGATGAGAGAGTGGCCGCCAATTCGGTACGATTTGAAAATCATGTCAAAAACGATAGTCGCATACCTATATCCAAATTGCTCCGTTCATTGAAATAATTGTATGCTCAAAATCTGTGTAAAATATTTAATGAAACATCAACAGTAAAAAAAAAAAAAAAAAAGAAGTTCTTACCGGGTATAGAAACACCAAGTGGGGTCGAATTGTCGCCAAGAATGATTAAATTTTTGATAACGTTCGCTACAAACTCGATGGTGGAGTAGAATTTGGTGAGTTTTCTTAGTGTTCATGTTTGTCTTGGTGGTTTAGATAGCAACTGAACTTCTTGATTTTGCGAAAAAAATGTGGCACCAATTTTTTGTATGAATTTAAAATTTTTGTACGAATAACATTGCTCTTAGAATTCAACGCAAATTGACCATTATGTAAAACGTGGTTTTTCATTTATGGTATTTGGCAAAAACTTTTGGCACAAAAAAATTCAGGGGTTCTATAGGGACTTTTACTGTTTTCGGGTTAGGGATAGCGATCTGAAATCGATTAATCGAAGAATCGATTTCAGTGACCAAAAAAAAAATTGATTTCTTTAAAATCGATATGCAGCACTAAATCGATTCAGTGAATCGATATTTCATCCTAGAAAATAGAAATTCGATTTTTTCTGTTTTGGTAAAAATCATACAATTATTTACAATTAGTTTAATGTACTATCTTTTATCAACAACTTTAGATCCTATATTTTAAAAAATAACTTTGCTGATCAAGTAACCTGTTCTGGAGCAAAAAATAGAATAAATGCTTCAATTTTAGATATTAAATCCCAACAACAACTTCCACAAAATAATAGTGCAGAAGTGGAAGCAAGAGAGAGGACTGTTATAGAAAAAGGAATTTAGGATTTTCACAAGTTGCTTGTGAAAAAGCAACTCTCTACATGTAATGCACTTGCACTTGAAAGTCAGGGCTTAAATGAAGAATTTAAACACGATTTATCGCAGGCAGTTGTGTACCTGAAAAATGATCCTATACTTTACCGGAATAAACAACAAAAAAAAAACTCTATTTATCATCACGTTCACTCTATAGCCATGATGTACATGAGGATAGTGGGATGATTTGTTCCTCGTGAGCCTTTTTTTCAATTACCGGCAACATCGCAAGTTATGAGAGGAACCGCTTGGATCCCAGTAGACTTGACAGACTGTTGTTCTTAAAAAGCTTAGATATCAAGCATTGGGAACTATAAGCTATGTTATCTATTTCCTATACTTTTTAATGTAACAAATACATTTAGAAAATAAATGTCTTCTTTTATACCTGATACTTTGATATGGTAATAAAAATAATTGTAATTGTCGAATTCCCTAAACTAAAAAATTCCCTGATTTTTCTGAAAAGAGATCGTTTATTGTGTTACTTTCTTGTTTTTTCATAAAATGGATTTATATTTACATTGTAAATGCAGGCTTGAAAAAAAAATCGATTGCTCAGAAATCCATCTTTTAGACCTCGATTTTTTTGGGAATCGATTCATCAGGTCACGATTTGAATCGATACAAAAATCGATCTTTTTTGGAAAGAATCGCCATCCCTACTTCGGGTCTTGTAACTTAGAAGTACCCAACAGGAGATTTTGAATGATCACTGAGTTAGACTACAACATCGTTACAAAGTGGAGGAGTAACATAGGGCGTGTCCTCCCTCTCATCAATGCCGTATCTGATTTGCCATAAAACGAAATGTTCTCTTTTATAAGTACCAAATTTATCCGAGTGTATTACTTTTAGATATCATTGAGGAAAATATTTTGAAAGAACTTGTGACGGCTCTATCCGCGTCCTTCCCATTAACAAATCTTCTTGGGAAATATTGACCCTTAAAAACTATTTTATTAGAACGCACCCTCTGAGGAAGAGAACGTGAACGTGTAAATTAGGTCTACTATGTTAAGTCAAAGCTTTCAAGGTAGAAAAAGTGAGATAGGATAGATTACTAACGGAACACACAGTATTAATCAAATTTATAGTGTAATGCAGGTATTTGCTCTTTGATAACTGTAATAATTAAGGTAACGATTTATCACTGGAGATTGAATATAGATTAGATAGGTAGGAAGGCAGTGTACTCGAAACAGAAGTAAGTGCATTAGTAATTAAAGTCTTTTTATACTTCCCGTACCTCGTTAATTGTCTTGATATTGCTTCAATTGGGTGCATCTCTTAGTTTTGATTGATTTAACTTGCGTTGTTGATTGTGTTAGAAATAAATTAAGGGAATTTGAACATGGCTAGTCTTCCTTCCCTTTCTCCCACATCTCTAGGCGTTGATTCCAGATCTTTACAAGCCATAATGTATTTTGATACGCAAAAATCGAAAAACTCGAAAGCGGCAAAACTAGAAAAGGAAATCTTCAGACATTTAAAAGTGAACCCCTCATAAGTAACAATTTGTAGAACTTCAAAGTAAAATAATAATAATAATAATAATAAAAAAAAAACTAAAATAAGTAATTGTAGGACGGCACAAAATTCCGGAAAAAACCAAACCATCAAAATGAAGACAGAATTTTACGCGTACAAAAAATCCGTTTGGGGTAATTCTTTACCCCCATAAAAGTATTAATGCTTCCGAAGTGAAACCAGTAACGACAAATAGTAAAAGTAAGGTTGTTCATATCTTGTGTGTAGTTGCTAAAAGTATCCTCTCGGTGTGTTGTTTTTCAGTTAGCCGAATAGTAATGCTAATACTAATTAGTACGCATTAACATCACATATATGTACATGGGCAAGCTCCCTTCATTTAAGAAAGTTGACGCAATTCCAGCCACGTTCAAACCAATAATTTCATGTAATATTACCTAGAAAATCACATCGCTTGACGAAATTTTTCAATTTGATGAAAAGGGTCGGCGGAATTTTATACGGTACTTATGTATTATCACAACAAAATCTCCAACTCTATTAATAACTCGCCAAGTTGGGAATCCCAATTTCCGATGTGTCGTACGCGCTGAATTGGAAACCCTATGCTTCGCTTCATATTTATAATGTCGCAATAGGTTGCAATAACCCGTAAGAACCTTTTTATACAATCTCTTTTAATTTACTTGAAAATAACCAACAAATTTAAAACGAGTTAATAATTAGATTTATAACTCCAATTCTTTTACTAATAATTATACTGATATTATTAATCGGTGGACTTGGCGAATTATTCCCGCCATTTGGTGGGGGGTGATGCACGTTAAATCAGTCGATGCTCAAACGTCCTCCCGTTGGTGTGGTGTGGAAGTAAGGAGAGGCGGATGCCATCTCAGGTGACGTCTTTGTCACTTGACCATGATTCAAAATAACGAGGTCCATCGCCGAAAACCTTCGAGTAGCTGAGTAGTGTGACGTTAGTATCTGTCACTCACTCACTTTGCGAGTTATTGTCATCAAATTGTATACAAGTCTAATGTTGCAAAATGAAGTACTAGCGCAATTTGGCACCCTTTTATACTCAATCGCCAAATGTGCGGACTAAACCAAATGCCCATATCGCACACAGTTCTCTTCCAAAATTAATTTTTATCTCCCAATGTAGCCTTCTTAAAAGCTGTTTTATAAAATCCCCATCTACTATTTTTCAAAAAAAAAAAAAAAAATCAGAAAGTTTCAATTTTTCTTTGAAAAAAAATCATTATTTTATACTTCATTACTTTTTGTAAATTCCTTTGCTAACGTTTTCTTACCTACCTATAAAATAGAGTCGTCCCGCTTCTGCTTGGGATTGTTCAGTTTTGTCCCTGCTGGTTGATTCTAACAGTTGTAATTGGATTCATAAATAGTTCCTTCACCTTCGGTAATCAATTTAATTTTACTAACATATTGTAATTTCTTAAGTATGTACACAGTCATAGTTTAAACCAAAAGATATATTTCATTTCGCCAAGAAATGTGACCATTTCACAAGCAAAAAAATTTCCTTTCCTACTGCTTTTGAAGCACTCTTTGTAATTTGGTCAGTTTGCTGGGAAATTCTTCAAATTAATTGGTTATACTTTTATATAAGTTAGGGCAGCTTAATAAATATTTTAGTACCGGCTGCGTGGCGTAGTTGGTTTGTGCTGGCCTTCTGTACCCAAGGTTTCGGTTTGACCCCTGCCCTAGTCGGTGGATTTTCATGATGCAGAAAATCAACAGTGGCCATGTCGTATGATTATACGGCATGAAAAAGATCCATTGAGTGTCCGTTTGGCTTAGATGCTCTTGGCAAAATTTGATTCCTAAGTACAAATTTCGCATCGGCAGAGCTCAAGTGCCTCCCTCTAGGGAAGAAACTGGGCGTCAAAATTACTTGTGGTAGTTGGTATCGCCTAAAGGGTGCCGCACTAAAAAGGGGTGCCAGTTTCTTTGAAATGTTTTATGCCTGCAAAGGTAGAAATACCAATACGCAGCCCCATTACAGAAAAAAATATATTGATAATTTTTATTGCATCATTAGCATTGTTATTCAAAAATGGAGATTTTGCTAACTTTTAAACCCAAATTTGAAGAAATTTGTGTTGTATTATTTTTTTATTATTTTGTACGCGAATGTTATTTTATTCTTTATACACTTTTCAATAAAATTTTCAATTTAGAGATTTGGAAATAAATAGCGGATACGCACATAGACATATATTGATGTATTAAAATAAAAATAGAAAGTGTGAAATATTGCATTCATCTTTTGCGAACCTGTATAATGAACATAAACATTCAAAACAGTACGAAAATTGAAATTAGACTAAGTTTTAAATTATTTAATTTGCATATAACCTTATAACCTGCAGTCATTTCTTGCTTTGAGATTTTCTGAATGCTAACCAACAAATCACAAAACAAATGTTCTTTTCTTTTTTTTATTTATTTAAAACATATACTGGAGAGGCTTAAAAGGCGCAATGTAACTTAATTAAATTAAATTATATTGATTGATTCAAAGCAGAAAAGGTATTCGTTTTTTCCGAACACGAAAAAACGAAAATAACTTATCTTATGTGATTAAAATAGTTTTTATGACGATATGTAAACATGTAAGAGCAAATGTACTTACGAACTTAATTCATGCGGAATCATAGAAGAATCTTGAAATATTGTCTTTATAGAAATTCCTCATAACTAAAGGTAGCCTGTTATATATATATATATATATATATATATATATATATATATATATATGTAAGGATAATTAAATTAGATTAAAATTAAATTCCCTATCTAGCACTTGACTCATCTTTCTCAGTCCCCATATTCAAGTATCAAACTAATCACCCATTTATTTCTTCCGAACATATGGCCTAGCCAATAAACATGTCTAATTCCAGATCGTTAGATTTAATAGTCAACATATGTCAGCATTAACTTGCAAGCACCTTCTTCAAAGCAGCGATACTTACCATATGTTTTTCAAGTGTTATCCACTTGAAACCACCACCATGGCGTGCTTTTTACTCCCTGCTCTTAGGTCAGATCAGAATGTACAAATGAAGAATAAAGATCGTCTTTTGACTTTTCTAACTTTAATCTGATTCTGTCTACAAAATCATGACAGAATTAAAGCCGGCAGGATTTTTTTATCTGCGAATGGATTTCAAATCTTAACGTAAAAAACTAATCTTTTTTATAAAATAATTTTAATATAAAAACGAACGCCAACTGCGGTAATAAATGATATGGAGAATTTGACGGAACACCGAATGCACCGTATGCCTGCATATGAAGACGTCGGGTTGCCGGAATAAAAAATGATACGGAAAAAAGAAACGCGCTAGTAATCCCCGGAAGAACATCGCTCTTACCGCCAAAGAAATAGAATCATCCTCTTCTCCTAACAAGATTTCAGAAAGTCATACTTCAATAATGGAAACAATGAATGAGAAATTAAAATTAAGCAAGAAGAGAATTTAGATGCTGATGAAGAAAAATTACAACAACCTATAACCATTATTAAAAATGATATTTGATTTGAAGATCTACAGACTTTTTTCCAAAAATATAACCTGGAAATACCCATCTAAACATTCATTAGAAATTTTGAAAGTACGTGCGATTCCTTCAATATACCAGAGAAACAGAAAATCCTATTTATAATCAAGTTAGTAGATGGAGCTGTGAAGACTTACATCCAATCACAATCTATCCCTAAAAGTTTTTACGAACTGAAAAATAATTTAATACGTGAATTCGGAACACAAGTCAATCCAGCGGAGATTCATCTTCAATTATCTAAAACAGAAAAAACCTCAAAAGAGACCCACATAGAATATTTCTACAGAGTAAAAGAAATCGCATCCCGGATAAACATGGAAGAAGAAGCTGAAAAATATTACATCATAAGAGGATTAAAAGAAAATAGAGCCATAGAAATACAGTTACAAAGCTGCAGCAACATAGAGGAACTGAAGGAAAAAATGAAACTCTTAGATATCCAAGAAAAATAAAAATCAAGTAAGAATGAAGTTATATACCCAAAGTATCCAATGACAAGAATACCTTATCATACGAATCAATTTACCCATAGACAACAATATGGAGGATGGAATTGGAGAAATGACCAATCTCAACATCCGGATACCATAACCAATACAAGATATAAGGTATACTCTCCTCAGTTTCCATCACCTTATCATCCCCCTTCCTTTTCACTTCAGCGGCCGACCTTATATCCGAGAAACCAACGATTTCCACAACGACCGACAGTTTTGCGACCCAATGCTCCAACTTTCTACCCCCGTCAAAGAACACAAAACAATAATACGGTATTCCAACCTCATCAAACAAGAGAACTTATGATCATCCAGGGAAGAATCAACTTCAAACAAGTTGATGTCCTCTTGGATACAGGATCAAGAGAGAGAGAGAGAGTGTCAATATTATTCCAAAAAATATAATATCACAAATCAAGGGATACCACAATGTAGAGTATATCAAAACAAAAATTGCCACCATCAATGGAGAAATTGAGGTGAGTGAGGCAATTACTTTACAATTGAAAATAGGAGAAATTATTGAAAATATTAAATTCCTCATAGTAAATGTAGAACTGAAATATTTAATAATTTCTAATAAAACTATGAGTATTTTTGAATTAAATATTAATTTTAGTGATTATAAAATTTTTCAAAGAGGAAAAAAAGATTTAAAAAATTATGAATCTAAGAAAAATATTAAAGAAAATGAAACTCTTAAATTTAGTAATAATAAAATTATCACTAAGAAAACTGAGATAATGTGTTTAATATAGAAATAATTCCTAATAGTGATTATGATATTATTGATAAATATAAACATGTCTTTGCTAAAAATAAGTTTGATGTGGGCGAGTTAAAATGTAATTCTCCTAAAATAATACTTACCTCAGAATTACCCATTGTAAATCGACCATATAGGACATCTTTTAAAGATGATACGGAAATAAAAGCAATTAGATGCATTATTGAAAGCAGGAATAATAAAACCATCTTATATTTCTTACGCTGCCCCTATAACATTGGCTTTTAAAAAAGAGGATAATGCTCGTGCACGATTATGTATCGATTACAGAAAGCTAAATGCTATCACAAAATTAGATGCAGAGCCAATTCCCCGAATAGATGCAGTTTTAGACAAATTAACACATGCAAAATTTTTCTCAACCATCGACCTATGTAGTGGTTATTGGCACATTAAATTAGATGATAATGAATCTGAAAAACTTGCATTTACATAAAAAATTACGGTCTTTTTCAATTTAATCGTTTGCCTTTTGGATATAAAAATTCTCCAGCTATATTTCAAAGAGCTATTAGACAGATTTTAAATAAATACCAAATAAAATTTGCATTAAATTATTTTGACGATATAATAGTATTTTCGGAATCAATTGAAGAACATGCAAAACATTTAGAGGAAATTTTTAAAATTTGTGGAATAGAAAGTATTAAATTAAAATTCTCAAAATGTAAATTTGGCAAAAGATACAATTGATTTCTTAGGATATGAAATAAAACAAGGGTCATACACTCCAAATAATACAAATGTCGAAATAATTAAAAACTTTTACCCCCTAGAAATGTAAAGGATTTACAAAGATTTCTTGGTAGTATTAATGTCTATTATAAATTCATTCCTCAATATGCAAAATTAAGAATGCCCTTAAATAATCTTCTTAAAAAGAATCAAAATTGGAATTGGAACCTAGAATGTCAACAATCTTTTCAAAAACTTAAAGACAGCTTAATTTCAAAGCCCATTTTAGCTATATTCAATCCAAATTATCCCTGTCATCTTTATGTAGATGCATCGAAAACTGCGATCTCATGTATCCTCAAACAACAAAAACCCAATGGAAATCAACATCCGATTGCATTCCACTCGAGACGACTGAGAAATTATGAAATTAATTATACACAATAACTGAATTAGAATGCTTAGCTATAATTGATAGTTTAGATAAATTCCATTGCTATCTTCATGGATCTCATTTCACAGTTCATACCGATCATAATGCATTAGTTTGGCTTATAAAAATTTCAAAAATCCCACGGGTAGACTTTTTAGATGGTCTTTAAAAGTTTATATGTATGATTTTGATATAAAATATAAGAAAGGTAGCACTAATGTTGAAGCTGATATGTTAACAAGAAATCCTATTGCTTATCATATAATTAATACACCCCAGAACCTTTATTAGATATCAATGAAATAAATCATTATCAAAATATAGAAAATACATCAGCTCCTAAATGTTTTAAGATAGATGGTGTTTTTGTAATTAAAAGACAAGGTTTAACTAAAATAATTGTACCCAAAGCTCTAATAGTGAAATTAATGGAAACAACTCATAAAAAATTTGGCCACCCTGGTGTAGCTACCATGTTAAAATTAATATCACCACAATATAATTGGATAAACATTATTACTGATATACGAAATTATGTGAAACACTGTGAAACTTGTCAAATAAATAAGAAGTCACACACATCAGAGAAAATACGGACTGATGCAATCACTTCCCCTTTGTGAAAAACCCTTTGAACTTTTATCGATAGATAGTGTAGGTGGTTTAAATTATTACAACTCTGTTTAAAAATATTTACACATTATTATTGATCATGCAACTAGGTACATTTAGACTTTCCCATCAAAAAATGCAACAACAGATACTTATATAAATTGTTTAAGACAAATCTTTCAGAATCACATACCGGAAAAAATTTTAAGTGATAGAAATACTGCGTTCACCTCTTCAAAATTTAAGCATTTTTTAAAACATAATAATGTCACTCAATTATTAACTACTTCTCACAGACCACAAACCAATGGAAAGGTTGAACGTGTAAATCAAATCATCATTACCCGCTTAAAATGTGAAATTAGTAATAGTTCAAATAAAGTCCCATGGACAAAAATTCTAGAAAAAGTAACCCATCAGTATAATCAAACTCCACAGTTACAATAACAGGTTTCCCTCCAACCTACTTAATGTATGGTAATCTACCTTTCGAAATTTCGCTAAAAGATAATGAGATATATCCTCCCGTAGAAGAAGCAAGAAAATTAGCCAAAGAAAGAACAGAACAATATTATAAAATAAATAAGATTAGATATGATAAAAAATTTCTGGAAGCTGATTTCAAGGTTGGTGACTTAGTAATGTATGAGGAATTTCAATACCCCAATACAAGGAAATTAAGTCCCCCTTATTCAGGCCCTTATACCGTTTTAAGAAAATGTTCTGATGTATTATTTGAAATTGATAGACCCAATGCCCTTAATAAAACTGACACTGAATTGGTTCATTAAGTTCGTTTAAGACATTTTCATCCATCTGAAAATTTTCAGTTAAATTACATTCAACAAAATACCCATAACAATGAGAAGAAGATAATAACTAAAAGAAACATCTTACGTAATACAGAAATAACTGAGTTCTGCTTAACAAGACTTTTCTGCGAAAAAGAATAATATATGATATGTGATATGGTATTTAATTTTTATAATATATTTGTGTTAAATGAGATATATTCTTCATATTTTAATTGAGAAAACAAAGTTTATAGGTTTTGTCATACAAAATTTTGAGAAATTTTAATATACGTCTCATAATTTTATCTTAAGATGTCGAATGAGTTAAGAATTATGATAGAAATTGGTGTTTTAAAGTGAAAGATATAAATTATGTTTTTAGAAAAATGACTAATTAACTAATACTAGATAGATTGATTTTTATAAGAAACAAAAGTGAAGTCAAGTTGTATTCTTTTTTCTTCACTGAATTTTATTGTTTTGTTAATTATTTTAGCCAGCAGTAATCTTATTGCATGTCATTTAAATTTTTTTTTTTATTTTGAAATTGTGTGTTTTGATATACCGGCCATATATCAGGATTCACTATATTTCTCAAAATTTTCCTTATCTAAAACTAAAATTAATTTAATAACTTGAAGCTTATTTTTGGATATTATACAGTAGATAAGGGAGAATACAATCATTATAATTTTGTATATGTCTCGAAACATTAAGAGGACAAACTTGTTTAGTTTGATATGTACACCTCTCATTGTTTCTTATCAGCATCCCTGAACATCTGTGAGTTGATGACGCAGATTTCTCAGAGAGATGTGTTCAAAATTAAGTAAGGTGATACAGTTTTATTCGTGAATGTGTGATGCAAGAGAAACTCAAGAATTTTTGTCTATGAAACGTATTTTTAGAAGGTTACGGAAAGATTCAAAATATTGCATGCGATATTAAGTTACAATGAATATTGTGAAAAATTTTCAGAAATACTAAAAGTTATTATTGAAGTGAGTCCACTTTTCCGACTCAAAATAATAAAAAAGAGCTCTTATATTCTTATAATTTTTATATTTTATAACGCATATGAAATAAAACATTGTTTATTGTGTTGGATAGTGCCTAGAAGTTGTGTGTTATACACCGTTTTCATATTATTAATAATTTCATTTTATTAGTGTCTATATATTTTTTTTTATCTTTTTAAAAAATGTATTTCATATATGCAAAATATGTGTATCAATGGTGCCAGAGTAGATTTTTATACAAAATTATTATTTTAACATTTGTATGATTTCATGTATTTTTATATTTACTATCTTATTGTTTGATATATTATTTTCCAACATAATTTTTTTGAAAATATCTACCAGCTATATATAATACGAATCTATTATTATGAAGGAATAGGAGGAAACGCGAGCTCTTTTTCTGGATGTCGAATAGATTTAAACAAGCTAATCTTCAATTATATGTATGGAAAATCATTTTTATCAATTAATTGTCATTACTGTGTTTGTTGTTATAGTTTCGTTTATTATATTGCATTTTGATTTTAGTATTCCTATTGCTTAAATATTTCTACTGTGTGTAATATTTCTTTCTAAATAATGTTATGTATTGTTTTGTGTTTATTGAAAATTGATTAAGTTTGTAAAGAGAGAAAAAAAACCACGCCATGACTCCCTTTTAAAATTGGGGGCAAATGTAAGGATAATTAAATTAGATTAAAAATTAAATTCCCTATCTAGCACTTGACTCATCTCAGTCCCCATATTCAAGTATCAAACTAATCACCCATTTATTTCTTCCGAACATATGGCCTAGCCAATAAACATGTCTAATTCCAGATCGTTAGATTTAATAGTCAACATATGAAAGCATTAACTTGCAAGCACCTTCTTCAAAGCAGCGATACTTACCATATGTTTTTCAAGTGTTATCCACTTGAAACCACCACCATGGCGTGCTTTTTACTCCCTGCTCTTAGGTCAGATCAGAATGTACAAATGAAGAATAAAGATCGTCTTTTGACTTTTCTAATTTTAATCTGATTCTGTCTACAAAATCATGACATATATATATATATATATGTCATGATTTTGTAGACAGAATCAGATTAAAAGAAGTCAAAAAAGACATCTTTAAATAGTCAAAATATATATATATATATATATATATATATATATATATATATATATATATATATATATATTATTACACATTACAATTTTTAGTGAAAAATCTTAAAAGTTCACATCAAGTTTCGAATTAGATGAAGTGATAATAAAAACCTATTAAAAATTATGCTTAAAACAAGTTTTGCTATTTTTGAAGACATTTCTATTAATATATAAACTAAGGCTTTTTTGGCAATTATGTCTAACCTCTTTTGGCGAACAAACTTTCAATTAGTGAAATTGAGCTAGTATTGTTTAAAGAATGGAAGTATATTAAGTAATTATAATTCTTTAAACGTCCTAGCTTACCTTTACTTACATAAAGTTAATCCAACAAAAGCCCTATAACTAACTTTTTGGTCATTTCTTCAAATTTTAATTAATAGATCTTTACATAAATATTTTCCTCCTAGAGGCAGAAATCTGTCCTGATTTAAGGGTATGTCCAATGTACGGGTGGAAGAACTGTTTCTAGTATCAGGGGTTCTTCCAATGTCCAAGTGGCAGAACTCTGTCCAGTAGACAGGAGGCAGAATGTCCTGCGTAAATGATATCCAGTGGCCTGGAGGCAGAACTCTGTCCAGGGTCAAGGGTTTGTCTAGTGTCCGAGTGGTAAAACTTTGTCCAGCGTGAGAGGTATGCGCAGTGACCTGGAGGAAGAACTCTCTCCTGAGTCAGGGTTATGTCCAGTGGCTTGGAAGCTGTCCCTTGTCAGTGGTATGTCCAGTGGCCTAGAGGCAGAAATCTGTCCTGTGTCAAGGGTATGTCCAGTGACCTGGATGCAGAAATCTATCCACAGTCAGGGGTATGTCCAATGGCCTGAAGGTAGAACTCTGTCCACCGTTACGGATATATACGTTGACCGAATTGCAAAAATCTGTCCAGCGTAGAAAATATGACCAGCGGCCTGGAGGCAAAAATCTATCCTGCGTCAGAGGCATAACCAGTGACCTGGAGGTAGAACTCTGTCCTGCGTCTTGGGTATGTCCAGTGTCCGGGTGGTAGAAGTCTTTTCAGCGTCAGGGGTTCGTCCTGTGTCCGAGTGGCAGAACTTTGTAATCAGGGGCATGCCCAGTGCCCTAGAGGCAGAATGACCTGCGTGAGTGATATGTCCAGTGGACTGGAGGCAGACCTCTGTCCAAGGTCGAGGGTTGGTCCAATGTCCGAGTGGCAGAACTCTGTCTAGCGACAGGGGTATATTAAGTGTCCTGGATACAGAGGTCTACTGCTTCAGGGGTATGTCAAGCAGCCTGGATTCAGGACTATGGCCAGGGTCGGGTGTTTGTCCAGTGTCCGAGTGGCAGAACTCTGTACAGCGTTAGGGGTATGTCCAGTGTTCGAGTGGCAGAACTCTTTCCTGCGTCATGTTATGTCCAGTATCCGAGTGGTAGAACTCTGTCTTGCATGAGGGGTATATCCAGTGGCCTGGATGCAGAACTTTGTCCTGCTCTTAGTGGTATGTCTATTAGCCATACCTCTGACGCAGGACAGAGTTCTTCCTCCAGGCCACTGGACACACCCCTGACCCTGGACAGAGTTCTGCCTCCAGGTCACTGGACATTCCCTGACGCTGGACAGAGGTCTTTCACTCGGACAGTAGACATACCCTTGACGCTGGACAGAGTTCTGCCTCTAGACCAGGGGTGGCGAACCTTTTTGGGTCAACGTGCCATTTTTTCTAAAAAAACGTTTAAGGAGTTATGGGCGTGCCATCAAATAATTTTGACTTGTGATTATTGAAGAACTAATAAAACTAAATACGAACAAATCAAAATTCTTTATTTAATACGAAAAATACATTTTGCACTGTATAGTAGTAAATGTTTTAGTTATACTTGTAATTTAAAATTATAAAATAACATTAGTGTGATTTCTGCTGTTGTAGATTAGATGACAAATAACTTATATAAGGATTATAAGATGTTACTTTTAGTAGAATGCATGCTGAATTAGAGTCGTCTGTTAAACGGTTTCTAAGCGAGTCTTTGATGTTATTTATTTCTGAAAATAATAACTCGCAGGCATAGGTAGATGAAAATATGGTTAAAATAGCATACGCGAACTTCTTCAAACAGTTAAATGCATTTGGAATCGAATTCCATGTTTCCAAAATTTCGTTACTGGTATTTTTAATTATATAGCTTGTCAATCTTTCTGCTTCAATCAATACCAACTTTTTCCTTGTTTCAATAAACTTTTGAACTAGACTGGAAATCAATCAGTTGCATTTAAAATTCTTCAATTTCTTCCAATCGAATTGGGACAAGTTCAATTTATCGAATGAGGTCACATCAGGGTGCATAATAAATTTGAACGTTTCCGATAATTCCTTGAACTGAGAAAATCTCGCTGAAAATTCTTTGATTATATAAAGAATCCATTATGGAAATAAAGTCATCAATAACTTTTTCTTCATTTCGTTTCTCTTGAGCATCTAAATCTTTGATATTTTTTTTCAAGTTTGGGAAGTACTTGTAGTTTTTTGTAATAATATCGTTTCTGAAAACATATAGTTTAGCTTCAAAAGCGCGAATGAGATCCATCATGACGATAACTGTTTTATTCGGGCCTTGAAGCTTTATGTTCAATTCATTGAAATGATGGCATATGTCTGTAAAAAACACCAATTTTAAAAGCGACATAATATCCATCAACTGTGAGTATTGTTAAATTTTGCTCTCATTTTGTAGAAACAGTCTGATTTCTTCCAAGCAATCAACAAATCTTTGAAGTACGTTCCCGAGGCTCAACCAGCGAACATTGTTATACATTATTAAGCCATTATACACCGAATCGACTTCAACCAACAAAGCATCAAACTTTCGTTTATTTAAAGCCTTCAACGATATGAGGTTGACTATTTTTGTGACTTAAGTTATTACATTATCAAGAGATGTTAAACCACTCTTTGCACATAAGGCTTGTTGGTGAATAATACAGTGGCATTCAAGAAAAGAATGTCCTACGTCTGTTTTAAATAAAGAAAGGAAACCATTTTTTTTGCCCACTATATTTGGAGCACCATCAGTGGTTACTGAAACAATTTTTTTCAAATCTATTTCTTTCTCAGCAAGCGAATTTCTTACTGCCGTACAAATATCTGTGCCCTTTGTAGGTGTTAACAACGATGTTATCGCAATTAATTCTTCCTTAATGATGTTTCCTACACAATATCGAGCAAAGACAGCTAAACGTGCCGATTTAGTAATGTCAATACTTTCGTCAAGACATAGCGATATAAAAGGAGTGGAGTTAATGTCATTTTTTTGTTGATCTGTAACATTTTCTGCCAATTTCAAGATTCTTTCTTTCATTGTGCTTCTAGATAGAGGAACATCTTTGATGCGCTGAATTATTTTATCCTTATTATCAAAATCATCAAAAAGTGAGGACGCACATGCCAACCAAGCTTCCTTCAAAAACTCTCCCTCTTGAAAAGGTTTACCATGCCGAGCAATGGCATTTGCAGCCGAGTAACTTGCCTCACTTGTGTGACAATTTCTGCTTACATATTTAAACATAGACGTCGACTGCTTATTTCTGTCTTTTATTGCACTTGCAATTAATTCTTTTCCCTCTGGTTCGCTTTTTTCACAAAAGGATTTGTGATGTTTCAAAATGCCGTTTTACAGACGATGTTCTGCATAGCAATGTTCCAAAACATAAAACACACACCGCTTTGTCGCCTTTATTGATCATGCCATATTTCTCAGCCCACCAAGTTTGAAATTCTTTGCTACACTTACTATCTTGCACTTTGTTTTTATGTTGAACTAGCCATGTTAAATAGCAGTTAAAAATCGATAATTTAACACAAAACTTTAAATGTACAGTTGTGTCGATGAAATTGACTATTATATGTGATCTCGCTTGATCCCCCCCCCCAACCAAAAAACCCTTTTTACTGACTGCGCACGACTGCGGGCTCATGGGCAGGTTTATTTGTTTTTAGGAAATTGTGTGCTTGTACGAGATTTCTGTAGTGTCTGCTCTTTCGCTTTTGTCTCAGGCCATTAAAATTTTTAAAAATAAAGCAGTGAGAGTAATTTTACCAATTAGACTTACAAGGCAAGAATTAGATCATATTAATAAATTAGAAGTATACAAGCTGAACTACTAATGTAAACGTTAGAATATGTTTTTAAACAACTCGAATATATTTAGAAATAGTTACATACACACACTATGCGTAGATAAACTTTGTATCATTAGCAATTTGTAATATACGAAGTATTTACGCAAGACAAACGAGTCTGCTCCCCGACTTTTTGGCGTCGCGACGGATCACTCGCGTTTGTTCATAATACTTCATAGTAAACTTAATTATTTTAAGCTAAAATGCAAATCGTTTTTGATCGATGGCGTGCCCAAAATATTCTGTCGCGTGCCATTGGTTCGCCATCCTTGCTCTAGGCCAATGGACATAACAGTGACGAAGGACAAATTTCTGCCTCCCGGACACTGGACTTACCTCTAATGATGAACAAAGTTCTGCCTCTGGGACACTGGATATATCCCTGACACTGGGCAGATTTCTTCCACTCGGACTCTGGACATATCCCTGACACTGGAAAGTGTTCTGACTCTCTCATTCCATTAATCTGAAACAGGATTCGCTTCCATTAACCTGAAGCAGGACAGAGTTTTGCATCCAGGCTGCTTAACTTTACCCTGACGCTGAACGGAATTTGGCCACACGGACTCATTTCAGGGTCAGGGCTTTCTCAAGTTTTCGAGTGGCAGAACTCGGTCGAGTGTTAGGGGTATGTCCAGTCGCCAGGACGTAGACCTCTATCCTGCGTGAGAAGTATGTCCTATGGCCGAGAGGAAGAACTTTGTCCTCGATCAAGGTTATGTACAGTGACCTTGAGGCAGAACTCTCTCTTGCGTCGCTTTATTTTTAGTGGCCTGTAGGCAAAAATCTGTCCTGCGTCAGAGTTACGTCCAGTGACCTGGAGGTAGAACTTTATCCCCCCCTGCGTCATAGGTACTTCTAGTAGCCTGGATGCAGGAATCTGTCCTTCGTCAAGGGTATGTGCAGTGTCCGGTTAGGAGAACTTTTTACAGCGTTAGGGCTTCGTCCAATGTCCGGGGGCAGAACTCTCTCTATTATCAGGGGTTCGTCCACTTTCCAAGTGGCAGAACTCTGTCCAGCGTCTGGGGTATGTCCAGTGGCTTGGAGGAAGATTTCTGTCCTGCGCCAAAGGTTTGTGCAGTGTCCGGTTGGCAGAATTCTTTTCAGCATCAGGGGGTCATCCAGTGTCCGAGGGGCCAAATGTCCTACGTCAGTGATATGTCCAGTGGCTTGGAAGCAAAACTCTGTCTAGTGTCAGGGGTATGTCCAGTGTCCGGGTGGCAGAAATCTTTCTAGCATCAGGGTCTCTTCTACTGTCCGAGGGGCAGAACTCTGTCCTTTGTCATGGGTATTTCTAATGCCCAGTTGGCAGAACACTTTCCATCATCAGGGGTATGTCCAGTGGCCTGGATTCAAAACTCTGTCCAATGTCAGGTGCATATCCGTTGTCCTAGTTGCAAAAATCTGTCCAGCGTCAGTGGTATGACCAGTGGCCTGGAGGCAAAATGTCCTGCGTCAGAGGTATATCCAGTGGCCCCGAATTAGAACTCTTTCTAGCATCAGAGGTTCTTCCACTGTCCGAATAGAAGAACTCTATCCAGCGTCAGGGGTATGTCCAGTGGCCTTGAGACAGAAGTCTGTCCTGCGTCAGGGGTATGTCCAGTGGCCTGGAGGAAGATTTCTGCCCAACGTCATAGGTATGGCGATTGGACAAACCACTGAAGCTGTACAAAGTTCAGCCTCTAAGCTACTGGAGATAACTGTGACGCAGGAAAAAGTTCTGCCTCCCGGACACTGGACTTTCCCCTGATGATGGACAGAGTTCTGCCACTCGGATACTGGACATATCCCTGACGCAGGGAAGAGTTCTGCCACCTAGACACTGGATATACCCCTGACGAGGGAAAGAGTTCTGCCACTCGGACGTACAACTGACGCTGGAAAGTGTTCTGCCTCTAGGCCACAGAACATATCCCTACGCCAGGACAGATTTCTGCCACACGATAACTGGACATACCCCTGACGCAGGACAGATTTCTGCTACCCGGACACTGAAAATACCCCTGACGCTGGACAGAGTTCTGCCACTTGGACACTGGACATAATCCTGATGCAGGACAGAGTTCTGCATCCAGGCCACTTAACATACTCCTGACGCTGAACAGATTTCTGCCACTCGGACTCTGTCCAGCGTTAGGGTGTGTCCAGTGTTCGAGTGGCAGAACTCTGTCGAGCATCAGGGGTATGTCCAGTGGCCTGAAGGAAGAACTCATACAGCTTCAGGGGTATGTCCAGTGGCCTGGATGCAGAACTCTGTCAAGAAGTCAGGGATATGATCAGTGGTCTGAAGGCAAAACTCTGTCAAGAAGTCAAGGATATGATCAGTGGTCTGAAGGCAAAACTCTGTCAAGAAGTCAGAGATATGATCAGTGGTCTGAAGGCAAAACTCTGTCCTGCGTCAGAGGTATCTCCAGTGGCCTGGAGGTAGAACTCTGTCCTACGTCAAGGGTATGTCCAGTGGCTTGGATGCAGAACTCTTTCCATCCAGTGTCCGATGGACAGAGTCAGGGGCTCGTTCAGTGTTCGAGTGGCATAACTGTGTCATCAGGGGGCTGGAGGCAGAACTCTCTCAACAGTTAAACATGTCTGGAATCCTATTTCATGTTTCCAAAATTTCATTACTGGCATTTTTACCTATATTGCTTGTGTGCTAATCTTTCTGTTTCAATCGATTCTAACCTTTTCCTTTTTTCGATAAATTTTTAAATCCTTATTGAACTAGACTAGAAATTAATAAGTTCCATTTCAAATTCTTCAATTTCCATCCAATCGAATTGGGGCAAGTTCAGTTTATAAAATGATGTCACATCAGGGTACATAATAAACTTGAGCGTTTCTGGTAATTTTTTAGAACTGCGAATATCTCACTGAAAATTCCTTGATTGAAGAATCAATCGCGGTTGATTGTTTTGATGGCCCAAAATATTGTGCCGCGTGCCATCAATAGCACACGTCATTAGTTAGCAATCCCTGCTCTATAACACTGTTTTGATCATTTCTTGAAATTTTAAGTAATAGATCTTTACCTAAATATTTTCTGATTTATAATCATTTTAATAATTTCAATTTTTTGACTGTGATTGCATCTCATATGAAAACCTTTATTTAATATTTAAACATTCAAAAATATCTGCGAAGTACTTATAACGTGCCAAGACAAAAGAAACTAAAATTTAAGTATCAAAAGCTTACGGTAGTTATTGCTTTTTCCATCAACAGTTCGTATATTATATTCCCTTAAAACGATGCAACTTAAATATACAGAAGAGGTTGTAATAAGCCTTTCTCGAGAGCACCTAGATGTGTAGGAGGAAGGGGAGAACTAGAGAATTCCATAATCACAATTATTCATTTAGTCAAACAAACTAACCAACAACAATCTATTCACAAAGTGAATACCAAATGAGTAGCACGGAGAAAGCAAAGATTATTAAGGTATCCGACTGCGTTCGGAACCGTGATTTTGCAAAAGCATATAAATGGATAGTATTTATATTTAGTGTCACTTAGATTAGAAAATGTACATAAAATTGTTTTAAGAATAGTATTACAACAAAAAATGATTTAAGAACAATATTTTGACAAAAAATGAAAGAATGTCCCATTTTCAAAATATTCTCCTTTTGTGAAAAATGCTTCTAAAAGAGTGTTTTTTCCAGGTATAGAAGTTTAAGTTGGCATTACTTTCCAAGACGGTGACCGATTTAAAATCTGTCAAGTGATTTATTCTCAGTTTGGTTTGGCAATTCATCATGAATAGACTCACGTCTGAACAACGCTTTCAAATTGTGCAATTTTACTTCGAAAATAATGGTCGATTTTCATAAGCGAATTTTGTTTAGCGATGAAGCGCACTTCTGGTTGAATCGCTACGTCAATAAACAAAACTGACGCATTTGGAGTGAAGCTAATCCACAAGTGTATGTCGAAACACCGTTACATCCAGAAAAACCGACTGTTTGGTGCGCTTTATGGGCTGTTGGAATCATTGGTCCGTACTTCTTCAAGAACGATGAAGGCCACAACGTTACAGTCAATGGTGATCGATATAGAGCCATGATTACTAACTTTTTCATTCCTGAATTGAACAATCATGATGTCCAGGAGCTGTGGTTCCAACAAGACGGCGCAACATGTCACACAGCTTGCGCCACAATCAATTTATTGAAAGACACGTTTGGTGACCGCCTAATTTCACGTTTTGGACCTGTGACTTGGCCTCCAAGATCTTGTGATTTAACACCGTTAGACTATTTTCTATGGGGCTATGTTAAGTCATTGGTCTATGCGGATAAGCCACAAACGCTTGACCATTTGGAAGACAACATTCGCCGTGTTACTGCCGATATACGGCCACAAATGTTGGAAAAAGTCATCGAAAATTGGACGTCCAGATTGGACTACATGCAAGCCAAACGTGGCAGTCCTATGCCAGATTTCATATTTAAAATGTAATGCCACAAGATTATCTTTCGTATAAAAAAAATTAATGTCAATCGAATAATACATCGTTGTTTTATTGCAATTTAAAGTTTTATACCTCTCAAAAAAACACCCTTTATTACAGTGTTTCTCAAACTGTGCGTCGCGCCCCCTGGGGATGGTGCGATAACCCTGCGAGGAGGGCGCGAGCATATTGAAAATAAAAAGTTTAAAAAAAACCTTTTTCACGTCCACTTCAAATGCTCATTGGCTTTCTTTGATCCTATAACCAAATAAAAAAATTTGTTAGCTTTGCTACAATCCCAAGATGAGAGATTTTTTATTACGTTTCTTTTAACCCCTAAAATACTACTTTTGATTATCATATATTTGACCTTCAAACTTACTGATATGTTTCACTCCGTCTCTTTTTCTTTTAGGAAAGTTGTAAATAATATTTTTCTGTTGCTTTTTTCTCCCTAGTGAATGAGTTTTATGATATATGGAGAAGCATATCGAGCACTTTGAAGGATTATTTGGCCAAGATGTATTTTTATGAGTATTCTGAAACATATAATGCATAATGAAAATCGGTTTACGCAATTATTTTTTAGAACTGACATCGATATTTTTAATTGAATACACTTTTAACATGGGAGTGGTCGCTTGAGGCACTGAGTCAACCCAGTCACACGAAATCGTCAATTCTGGGAAAACTGTTTATTCGTTAACAGTGACCTTGGCAGTATCCTCCTATCAGACAGTCTTAATGGGAACTAAAATGAGTTTGTCGTAAATATGCCTCTTTTTTTGAGAGTGGCAAATCATTTTTTTACAATCAAGGTACTTGTTTTGATCGAGTTCCCTGTGCGACCGCTTTTGTTCAAAAATATTTTCTTTGAACATGCTACACTTTCCCCTATGAACAAGTTGTGGTTTCGATTGCTGTATTGTACGACTTATTTTTGGTTTTAAATGTGAATGAGCAGAGTATAAAAAAACAACGCTCATCTGTGATCTCAATGAAGTTGAAACTGATCAAGCAATTGAAGAAGCTGCTGAAATAATGCATATTAATCAAGATATATATATATATATATATATATATATATATAGCGAATGTAAATATGAGAAAAGTGATAGACATGAAATGTTTGAGTTGAATATGCTGGGTAAAGAACTCTATGAAGAAAACTATGAAGCCATAAATGTAGCATTTCGCCTTGTCAAAAGACACAAGGAAGAAAAAAGTTCAAAATGCTATTTGTAGATCATCAAGCGACAGCGAAAAAACAATAATGTTAGCAAAATATGACGGTTTTGCTGGAGAATAACGTTTCAGTATTGTTAGTGAAAAGTGTCTGTGATTTATGAACTTTATTAAGGTCACGAACATTTGGAGCATTTTCTTTAGTTTTATTGGATTTTTTCTCAAATTATCAAAGAAAAGTTGAGAAGTCCTTGAAAGTAGGTAAGTATATTTTCTCTTAATTAAATTATTCGCTGGAATTTTTTTTTTTGTGATTTTTATCGTGTATAGTAAAAATAATTATAAAATAAATTACAGTTTAAAAACAAACTAAAAAAAGAGCTTTTATAGTGAATCAAACTAAAAAGTAAAAATATATAGTACTTAAAATTAACATACACACAAAATTTAATACTTATCTTGTTAATTTGTACGGCTTATAATTATGATCGCATTGTAGCTTTAGCGCCTCCCCCCCAAAAAAGTGCATTCAATACATTATTACTTTGGGGGGGGGGACGATAAAAATTATGTTTGAAAATTGGGTCGCCAGTAGTGAAAGTTTGAGAACCACTGCTGTAGGCTTAATATTTGAATAATTATTTGACTATTTATGAATGAAAACGAAGTAGTAATACTTATTATAAAAGAGTTACTTATTCTAACTAATATTTGCGTTTCTTGATTTTTTATATCTATGCTAGTCTCTCTCTCTCATTTTTTAGAAAATGTATCTTAATTTGAATATTGCTTTTAAATTCTTTTTTTTTTGCATGAATTTTGATTTCCACGCATTTTTTTTATCTTAAAAGTTTTTACAGTCTAAATTAGAATAGTGTTGTAAAATACATTACTGGACAAAATGACTCATATTCTGTATTCATTTGAGAAACTCCATAGCTATATATACTTTT
Organism: Trichonephila clavipes; assembly: GCA_019973935.1. Classification (NCBI taxonomy): domain Eukaryota; kingdom Metazoa; phylum Arthropoda; class Arachnida; order Araneae; family Nephilidae; genus Trichonephila; species Trichonephila clavipes. The sequence continues at coordinate 129,927 of BMAU01018474.1, read as the reverse complement.
GCTATTTTATTTGATATTTTACTGTTTATCACGGAACAGAATTGATAAAAATTAAATCTTTTGCTTTTCAAAGCTTTATTAAAAAGTCTGAAGGTATTTTTATAAAGATTCTTTTCAGATTATTATTATTCATAGCAAAAAATATCCCATTAAAAAGGTTGCAGTTAAAATTTTTCTAAAATTGAATTCCTTTTTCAAAATGCTAAATAACTGATACATTATGTTTCATCAAATTCTTTTACCGGAATAAGTTTTTTTTTTTTACTGTACATTGCTCTTCAAAAATCTTGCATCATTCTCAAAAGTTGAAACTCTTTCTATATCTCTGAATATTTCAATTGTAAGAAATATTTTTACATATTGTTTTGTGTACTAAATTTTAAATAGATTTTATATTATTTTAGAGAATTCTATTTAGAATAATTTATTTTAAATATTGGTACTTAAGTTTTTTTTAATTTATTGTCCTGTTTTAGTATGCTATTTTTTAAAAAAGTACTTTGGACGGGTTGGAATGTCTAAAATATTATATTCAGATTAAATTCCTTTATTCAAAATGCTCTAAAAATTTATAAAATATTATCGAATGTCACAACATCAAAATATTCATTACACTTAAGTATTTAATACACAATTTAAAAAAAAAAAGAGCGTTTGAGTAGAATGAGATGGAAATAAGCAAACAGAGAGAAAAAAACGTAGATCAATAAAAGTTGTTTATTTTTCACAACACAATACATTAAACGAGAAAACTAAGTGATCAGTTCATTGTCGTTGCATTGTTGGTCGAGGGGAAAAAAGCAACCCTTTGTGGATCAGAGTCAATGATCGTACGAATTTGGGTCGATGGACGAGCATTCGCTGTCATTCATTTGCTGCAATTCGTTTTCAAGCTCGGAGTGAGTTAGTGAATATTAACGTCGCACTGTTCAGCTACACGAGGGCCTTTGGAGACGGACCTCGTAATGTTGAACCATAGTCAAGTGACAAGGATGACACCTGAGCTAGCAACCCATCTCCTAACTAATACACCACACCAACGTGATGATGTTTGAGCTCTCAACAAATTTAAGGTGCATCGTTTTCCTACACGGCGGGTCTTTAGTGGTACTAGGCTCGAACTCAGGAAAAGCCTGCCATGATCCGATACCTCGATCACTGGGCTACCGCAGCCATTTCTTCAAGTTCGGAGGTAGCAGAGAATGCGTAAGGCGGGCAATCAGTCCTCCTCTCGACTCAATAGGTGTATGATTAGGGGATGCAGGTGACCAGGAAAGCACCTGGATCCGATTCAGGTCTTGTTGGCCATTACATTGCACGTGTTACGGTTCTTCTGCTGGTAAATGGTTGGGAACATACCGAAAGTTAGTGAAATTGGCTTCATCGCATTGCCCACTTATCTTTGGGTTATCACAGTCACCAAAGAAAATAAATGATGGTCAGCTGTCGCAAGTGATAGTGTCCCAAACCATGAAACGACTTGTCGAGCGGTGTAATGCTTATAGTAGTATTGGAACAGTTATACCACGTCAACGGCATATTCGAACGCAATGGTTACCATTGCTGATCTTCTTACTCGTTTGGGAATATAACATTTTGTTATTCCGTTATTCATTTGGATCCAATCTGAAATCATTGGGAACGGAAACGTTTTTCCTTTTATGTCCATGGCGGTTTTAATGGATGCAATAAGAGCCTTATTGGCGGATATTAGTTCTGGTCGTTCTAGAAGCGCCCAGGATGTTCTGTAAGTACTGCAGTTCGATGGAAGTGAACTGTTGCGTTTCCAATGTTTGCCGTTGGTTGCGTCCGCTCATTGAGCAGGTGTTCTTTCAACAACACTGGTACCAAATAGAAGAGGCCGTTCTCTTCTTCCAGGCTCTTTTTCCACACTTGATGTATGGTGGCCTTGTGTAAATACTTTTGAGACAATTGGTGGAAAATTTGTCTTGGAAATAAGGATGTTAACATGATTTTGTTGTATGACCAACTTATACAGCAAGTGGATTCAAATGGATTGATGGATAACAAAGAAAGATAACTAATAATAATTGTGCGTGGGTATATAACCTCGCCATCTATAGTCTATTTTTCTATTAGAACATGTAAAAAAATATTTTGAGAATTATTTTTTTTAAAGTGTTTTTTTCTTAAGAGACTTGAATTTACGTTTTATGTATCGAAATGGATTACGGCTATTTTTCTGTTGAATATAGTGGTTGAATTGGGCTGAAAAATTAGTGTTAAAATTGGATGGAGTTAAATCTGAAGGAACTATGAAGTCCGGAATGAGGAAAGAATAGTTAGAGAAGTTTTGGTCAAGGGGGGTTGAGGGGTTGTATTGCTCTGGGTGTTGAGATGGCTGAATTGTTAGTGGTAGGTACAGGAGATGGAATATTATTGGGCGGTTGTTTGGAAGGGGGCAGGTATGAACTATTGCAAGGGGTTTGGTCAGTTTTATCGGCTTCATCTATTGTGGGGAGAGCTGTACGGAACTTGATTTTATTGCGTAGTTTAAGGTGTTTTTTGCGGTGATGTTGTACTATTCGTTCTAAATATTTAAGAAACTTTTTTTTAGAGTTAGCTTTAGTTTTTCTATTTTTAGGGGGCATTTTAAGTTTATTTAGGTTATCTAAAACATGTTCTAAATAGAAAAATATACTGATGAGATTAGCGAGGTATTTACCAGTAATTATTATGAGCAATCGAAAAAGCCACATAAGTGGGATCAAACCTAAACGCACTAGCATAGTGGTTAGATTGTAGGCCATTTGATATCTCTTGTATCAAATAGAAATATCGCAGAAATATAAAATTTTGAAATCGCAGTTCACTTTATCACAGCAAAATAAATTACGATCCAAAACAACGAAATTTACCTATCTTCCCTTTCCAACAATAACAATGTTATAATTCATTATTAAACATTGTTGGTTTTAGTAAAATAGAGTTCTGAAACATCATTATTTTTAAGAATATTTTTTTAAATAATGATAACCTAACAATAAGTTTTGGAGTAATGGCTAGAGTTCATAGAAAGACTGATTTATATATATATATATATATATATATATATATATATATATATATATATATATATATATATATATATATATATATATATATATATATATATACACTGGTGTGCAAAAATTAAGGACGGAGTCGAAAAATTAGCATATCAGCTGAACGAAGAGGCAGAGCGGACAGAAAGACCAATCAGGAGATTAAGTAAGGTGATGTACGGTAGCACATGCGCAGATATGCAGGTAGACGTAATGGGGGAGTGTCTGAGTAGTATAAAGCATGTTGTTGGTGTAAGATCAGTATTTCTGGCAAAGAGATTGCACGCCGTATAGCAGTTAAAATCACACCGAGTTGCTGCCTCAGCGAGAAATGGCGAATAATCAATCTGTTAGACGACATCTGGATGCTTTTACCCGAGGTCGATTCATTGGGAAGTTGGAGGAAGGCCTCAGTGAGACAAGTGTGGCTGCAGAGTACGGAATTGCTCACAGCATCGTTTCACGACTTTGGAGACAATTTCAAACTACAGGAACAGCTATCCGGGGGTTCAGTAGTGGTCGTCCACGAGGAACTACACCCGCAGATGACCGGCACATTGTCTTACAGCCAGAAGAAACAGGCGGCAGACAGCGGGATAAATCACTAGACACACGACACAGGCGACTGGACGACCGATATCGCGTTTTACCGTGGCCAGAAGACTGCATGGTGGTGGTGTGTTTGCACGACGCCCTGTACGGTGTGTACCGCCCATCGAAGAAGGCGTTCTCTGTGGTGCCGGGACCTCCGGAATTGGAGAGACAATGAATGGGGACGAGTACTCTTTACAGATGAGAGCAGATTCAGTTTGAGTAGCGATTCTCATCGCATACTCATCTGGAGAGAGCGGGGAAGCCGCAATCATCCCTCGAACATCATTGAAAGGGACAGGTATGGAGGTCGCGGTGTTCTCGTTTGGGGAGGCATCATACTTGGTAGTCGTACAGACCTTCACATCTTCGACGCAGGTTCAGTCAATGGGACCCGTTATTGTAACGAGATTCTTCTTCCATATGTGCGTCTTTTTAGAGGCGCTATGGGTCTGCAGTTCCTTTTCATGGACGACAATGCACCATGCCATCACACAGTAGCTGCCGAACAGCTCTTAGAGAGTGAGGATATTGAACGTATTGATTGGCCGGAACGATCTCCGGATCTCAATCCCATCGAGCATGTATGGGATTTTCTAGGCAGACGCTTGGCAGCTCGTACCTTACCATCAGTAACGATTCGGGAGCTTCGATTGGCGCTGCAAGATGAATGGGCAGCAATGCTCAACAACTCATTGACACCCTCATTCTCAGCATGGGCAGACGCTGTGAAACCTGCCTAGCAGTCAGGAGATCATATCCCTTACTAAAGACCGGATGTTTCTTGCTGGACACCTATCACAGGGATGTTTCAGCCTTCAGTCGCATTGCGCTCCATGCTACTTTTTCAATCAAGCTTATTTTTAACCCTCTTATTTCTCTTTTAGTAAGTGTTGCTTACATTACACATGTCCTTACGTATTGGGGATCTTACGGTATTAAATGTGTTGATTTGGAAAGCTTTTGTACAAAGTTATATTGAAAAAACCGTCTCGTCCTTAATTTTTGCACACCAGTGTATATATATATATATATAAAAAACCTACTAAAACTTGACAAAATACTACACTCGGCCAGTAAGTAACACACACACACACACACACACACACACACACACACACACACACACACACACACACACACACACACACACACACACACACACACACACACACACACACACACACACACACACACACACACACACACACACACACACACACACACACACACACACACACACACACACACACACACACACACACACACACACACACACACACACACACACACACACACATATATATATATATATTATATATATATATATTATATATATATATTATGTATTGGCCGAGTGTAGCATTTTGTCGTGTGTTAGTAGGTTTTCATTAAAAACATCTTCAGTGGACGTTCATCTTTTTTTTTTTGAAGCACACATCATAAGCTTAGGACAAAGTTGCGGTACATTTTCACGTTGACGAGACAAACAAACTTGCGACGATTATAAAGCAAAGTGGGCAGGAGACAAGCAGCAGCATCCTCTTGGAGGACACCACACAAAGACACAGAGAGCAGCTATTTACATTCTTACATGATGAAGGCCAGCCGTCAAAGAGAGTGGTTACACCAGATTTTTGCTTTTATATCAACAGTGGTTATTACGTAATAATAGTTCTGATTGGCTGGAAGGGGTGGGACAGGGATTTTGGACTAGTGAATTACGATTAAAATTACAATGTTAATTTTAATCCAAAGAGTTAAAGTTATTTTAAATATTAGTACAAAGTGTTAATAAAAAGGATACTAGAGGGAATTATTAGATTTCTCCCCTCCGTAAGACGCGTGTGTGTGCCAGGGCCCTTGACACAGACCCGTATCTTACAGAGAGATTAAATTTAAAATTTTGAATAAAATTATTATTAATTTAAAAACTTCTTGCACTTGTGTGTGTGTGCCGGTAATGACATACACAGCATGATCTCCAACACAGAAATTTTAGATAATAGAAAAGTATAAAAACAAAAATATATACTGTTAAATTGTAAAATATGGGTACCCATAAATAACATTGAAAACATAAGATTCAAAACATAGTAGAAATCAAAAAGTAGTGCTCCAAAATGTTCACATTTTCTTGAGTAGCTGATGTAATAAAGTTCACACCACTAAACGTTTTATCATAAAAATACACAATTTCAAAAATAAAAACAAGGAACACTTGAAATGGAATGAAAATAACATAAGATTCAAAATAATTGTAGCCTAAAATATCAAAATATCATCAATGATAAACATGGAAACATCTAAGTTTGTTTCAAAAATAAAAAAAAATGGCTTCTTCGTCTAAAAGTAAACTTAATAATCTGAGACTATTAAGGAAGGGGAATTTAATTCAAACTTTTCCCTGTTTCCATCCAAGAGCATACACTTCTCCAAAACTGCAACAGTATACCGAGATGAAAACAGGAAAAAATCCGAAATGGATTGGAAGATGGACCCATGTTTCGCACTTTATAAGATCAGTAATCATTTCTTATTGTGATATTTCACAACAACAGTAAAAAAGAAAAAATATATCTCAAGAGTTGAAAGAGGGTCCACCTGAGAGGGGTAAAAGGACAATAATTTAGTTTTGTGTAGGTGTGTGTGTGTGTTCTTTTTTTGAAAAAATTAATGTAATTATTATCATCCCCATGTGATTTAATTTCAATTCTTCAGGAGGATAATAAGTTCTCAATTTTGAAACGTGGACAATTTCAGTAGGTTTTTTAGTTAACGCGTTAGCTTAGTTTATTTCATAATTGACATCTGACAGTTTTTGTACTATTTCGTAGGGGCCTGAAAAATTGGGGATAATTTTCTTCGATTTGGATAATTGAATTCTTCTTAAATTACAATGTCACCCGGTTCAAAAGGAGAATCAATGAAACGTGCATCATATTTAATTTTGTTTTTCTCATGGTATTTTATGGTGTTCTCTTTTGCTAATCTTCTGGCTTCTTCAACTGGAGGGTAAACTTGATTTTGAACTAATGGAGGTGTATATGGTAAAGTGCCAAATAACAAATATACAGGAGGGAATTTTGTTACTGAATGAGGTGTTAAGTTATACTCATTGATTACTTGTTCTAGAAATTTGGTCCAAGGAATTTGGGTAGGAGAAGAATTTACTTTACATCTTAAATTGTTTACAATAGACCGATTTACAAAAAAAATTTATTTAAATATCATATTTTGGCAAAAAATTAACTTAGAATAATCTTTTTTCCAAATGTTCTCCTTTTGTGAAAAATGGTTCTATTATAATATTTTGCCTGTATATATAGCTCAGACCTCTCTACACATAAAAATATCGCAGTGCCCCTTTTTTAAAAATTACGATGCTCCTCTTCAATGGACTCGATTCACCTGACGTCACAATCACAAGTCATACGATGTAAACAAATAGCCATGTGCTTCATTCGACTGAGTATTTAGCCGCCATTTTCAGAATTGCACATCTTCTATCGTATAGCAAAATGAGATACTGTAGCGTATTAAATTGTCGTAATGCAAAAGGAAAGTCTGACTGTAGGTCAAAAACCTTTTTTTGGGTTTCCTCTAAAGAATCCATATTTATTTAAAAAGTGGTTACAAAACTTGGTCAGAAAAAATTTCAAACCACAACTAAGCATTCCTCAGTATGTTCCGATTATTTTGAAGAAGCACACGTTATGTATCAGCCTTTCACCAACAGAAGGATATTGAAACCGAATTCAGTGCTCACAAAATTCTATTTTTCCGAGCCACCATCAAACTAAATTTTGCAGAGAAGGAATAAATCTTCAGTGTCACAGAAATTAAAAGATGTTTCAAAAGACATTTCGACTGAAATGCGAGTACTTTTTAATTATTTCATTTTCAATGCTTTTTGTTTTTATCAAATACGCCGACGATATTGCTTCTTCAAGTTTTAAAAAGAGTTATATATTTTCTGAGCATTTCGAATTGGAAGAATTTTAATTTTGCAAACGTGAAGAAACACACAGATTAGGGTACCACTTCTGTGGTCTATTCTGGATGCTCTGTAACTGGTGAGTAAATATGCAGTTGATCACCATTGTTTTTTTTGTCATTTTAAGATTATTTTCAATAATAACTATGGACAAGTTCTACTTTGTGAACAACAACATTGACCTGGAGCCCAACAATACTTCCGTTCAGTATTTTGCAAAAATACTTTGTAAACTTTTTTGATTCATTTAGAACAAGGTTGACACAATTGCTTGCTTATCGCTGTTTTTGACCACTAATAAAATGTTTAAAATCAGAACATTTATTATCATAACTGTATTGGTTTCTTTGATTTTTTTGTTTATTTGTTTATCAAATGAAAAGTAATGACAAGTATTTTGGAAATTTTTTAAATAATTGTGTTTGTTAAATTTTATATTATTTAGAATATAATTAGATACACTTCATGTACTTATTTTTACATATAAAACTTCATGGTGAAATTGTCGAATCGGGCGCCCCTCCACCAAATTTTGAAAAATCGCGAATTTGGCGCGTTTTTGCGTGTTGTGTTTCGGAGTTGCAACCCTACCACAACATTCAACGCCGGAGCGCGAAATTCAAGATTGCGGAATGAAAATCATTAAAATATAGCATTTTAAAGTTTTGAAACTGAAGATCGCTGCAAAAACCAGGCATTTAAAAATGGAAATAATTTCACTTACCTTTAAAAAATGCTGCTATTTCCGACATTTATAATGACGATGAGTTCCTACTGAAATTATACCAGTGTTCTACTGCATTTTCACACCTTTTTATTTTTGCATCACTAACAAAACGGTGCACAAAAATCCATATTACTCAATTCAAACCAAAACCATTTCTTTACACTCTTAAACACATATAGTGTCTCAACATGACTGTCCGAACTAATTGTGTCGGATTGTCGTGGACGGTACCACTCGCACCTGGTCGCTATTAACTGTTACCCTTTTACCCTTCTTTTAAATAATTAAATTGTTATTCTGAACCTCCAACTCTATATAAGGCCCTTCAAACTTAGGCATAAACTTTCCGACCACTCTCCTACCCGCAGCACTTATAAAATGAGTCTGTACCAACACCAAATCATTTACCTTGATGTTAACTTCCCTCCTTTTCCGATTATAATATTTTTCCCAATTTTTGTGTTTCCGCATATTCTGCCTTGCTTCATCGAATAATTTCTCAATGTTTCTTCCTACATATTCAGCACTCTCTGTGACATTCATTAATTTGCTAAAAGGTGTTATAATTTTCCTACCTAAGAATAACTCTGCCGGAGTTTCATTTGTTGTCTCGTTCACTGAAGTGCGCAGCGCTTAAGCGAACTCATGAAGAAATCGGTCCCAGTTTTCGTGATTTTCTTTTACAAAACAGGCTATCATCTGGACTAAATAGCGATTAACTCTTTCCGTTAAATTCGCCTGCTTCGTATGTTACCGTTTTCATATGGTTTATGTCCAACCTGTGACTTAGTTGTTCAAATACCTCTGATATAAATTGGGGGCCGTTATCACTAATTAAAGAAATCAGAGCTCCGTAACGTGAGATATAATTCTCAAAAAGGGCGTTAGCTATGGCCTGGGCCGAAGCTTTTCGTAAAGGAATAAGCTCACTCCACTTAGTGAAGCGATCAGTTATTACTAATAAAAATCTATATCTTTCGAGTCGAGATGCGGGGTAGGGGCCTAATAGGTCTAACGTTACAATTTCATTGGGGTAATTCGATACTATCGGAATTAAACAAACAGCTGATAGCGCGTTTTTGTAATTAAATTTTTGACACCGGTCACAGGTTGATACATATTCAAATATATATTTACTCATGTATGGAAAAAAGCATGTGTCGCGTAATTTTAAATAGGTCTTCCTCTTTCCTAGATGGCCTGCCAATGGCAGATCATGAAATTATTTTATTATTGTTTCGTGAAGTGATCTAGGACTGTACACTCTTAGTTCCCCAAGAGTTGTAGAATATTTCGCGTAAAAAAGAGTAGGTCGTCGATTAATTTAAACTCCTGGGACCAACCCTCCCATACAGTCGCATTAACGGAACCGTCGTCTGGAATTTCTAAATAACGATAGATGTGTCCTAACTCAGGATCTTCTCTTTGCTCTCGAATGAGTTGTTCTCGAGAGTTTAAAGCTAGGGCTCGAAAAGCTGCGCATGAAATTTGTGATCCATCCATATTGCCTACTGGATTCCTGGACAAAAACGTACACAACAACGTTTTGGACCCCCGGCCGATGTTCCCATTCTATGTTGAACTCTGATAATTTGAGTGCCCATCTAATCATTCGACTAGATAAGTTTTTCCCATTCGTTAGCTCTGTTATTGCCGCGTGATCTGTGATTACCTTCACAGGCAGGGATCCGAAATAAGTTTTAAACTTATTTATTGCCCATATCACCGCCAAACATTCGCGTTCAGTCACAGTATAGTTTCGTTCCGCTTTATTGATGGTTCTAGACGTGAATGCATTAAGTCTGCAGTTTTGATTAAGCACAGCACCTATTCCGACCCCACTAGCATCAGTAAGTAGGTTAAACTGTTATGTAAAATTCGGCAGCTTTAAAACTGGTGCCTCTGTTAATGCTCGTTTTATCTTATCAAACGAATCCTGTGCTTCTGTCGACCAAATAAATTTAGCCCCCCTTTTTTTAACCGATATAATGGTTCACATATATCTGCATATTTGGGTATGAACTTCTGATACCACCCCACCATCCCTAAAAATTTCGATACTTCCTTGCTATTTTTAAGAGGTTTCATTTCTGTGATTGCCTTCACTTTACTATTGTCTTTTTCGATCCCTTCTTTACTAATTACTAGACCTAAATACTCCAATTTGTCACGTGCGAAGTGGCATTTTTCCTTATTTAGTGTTAGCCCTGTGTCTCTCAACAATGTAAATACCTGATTCAGATGATTTAAGTGTTCATTAAACGATGGAGATGTGATAATAACATCATCCACACACACACATATAAACCGACACACACACACACACACACACACACACACACACACACACACACACACACACACACACACACACACACACACACACACACACACACACACACACACACACACACACACACACACACACACACACACACACACACACACACACACACACACACACACACACACACACACACACACACACACACACACACACACACACACACACACACACACACACACACACACACACACACACGAAACGCCCGATAACAGGTTTTAATATTAAATCAATGGCCCTTTGGAAATTTGGCGCCACCCCTGAAAGGCCGAAAGGCATTCTGAGGAATACAAATGTGCCATTGCGGGTTATAAATGCGGTTTTCTCGATATCTTTTGGACTAATCGCCAATTTAAAATAACCACGTTTTAAATCCAATGTGGACATCACTCTGGTATGCGGAATGTTTGTGATTAGATCATCAATCACCGGTAATGGATATCGGGGGTATTTAGTTATTGCATTAAGTTTGCGATAATCAATCGCGAATCGATACGCCTCAGGAGAATCCGGAGGAAGGCCATTATTCTTGCGCTTTAAAACTACTGGTGATGCGTATGGGGATTGAATAGGACGGATCGTACCCTTTTGCAAAATTTTCTCAATGTGATAATCGATTATTCCTTGTTTGACCCTATCGTATCGGTAGGGTCTCGACACTACCGGTCCCCAGTATCGATTTCATGGTATAAAACATGAGTTAACCCCGGCTGATCTGAAAATAGCCCTTTAAATCCATTAAATAGATTGCGTAACTTTTGCTTTAGCCCATCACCGAGCTTTGTATCTGATAGATCAATCTCGACCGGCTTTTCCGCTTTTGATAACTGCTTAATTTGGTCATCTGGAATGATCAGTGATTTCTGATCGAAATCTAAAGTTAACTTGGACTCCTTCATAAAATCAATGCCCAAAATGCATTGGTACTGCATATTGTTAAGAATGTGAAATTCCCAGGTTTTCTGGAATTCTCGGATCCAAATCTGTAATTCGACCCGACCTAAGTGGCAACACGGGGCTCCTTGCGCCGTCACTACTCTATCTTTCGTCTTTTGAAGAGGTCGATACGAAAAATATTTGCGATAGACCTCTTCCGATATGAAAGATTTCTCCGCCCCGTGTCCCCAAAGGCTGTAATGAATGTCTCATTTAAAAGAGTAGGGACATACGGTAAATCTACTGGAGTCATTCGTAATGAAAATACCCTAATAGTTTGGTGTTCTGTATCTGCAGGAGTTTCCGTACCTCGCGATCGATCACCCCCATACTCGAATTGATCGCTTAAAAGTTTAAATATTTGTTTCGATCATTCTGACCCATGAAAGAACTATTCCTTAAACCACCCTGTCGACAGCCTTTATTGTGGAATCTATGATCTGATTGACCACCTCGGCGTCGACCATCGAATCTCTGATTATCCACAACACCTTCACTCTCATATCTATTGAACTCTCTCCATGGTCTACTATTGTCTGCATATCTATTGTTACGTCTCGTTTACCTCCAATTTTCCTGTCGATTCCTGTTAGGGAAACGATTGTTCTCGTTTGGTTTTATATCTCGGGATTCCCAACTCGAAACTCTGATCTTTCTATTCAGAAACCGTTACTCACACTTATCAATAATTTGTAGGAGGTTAGATGTGGTTTGCGGATTCCTAACCTCTACATAATCCAAAATCTGAGGTTCTAACCTACTAATAATATGATCGATCAATTTTTCCTCCGTCATTTCGAGTTTTAAGATTTTGTGAATCTTCAACAAATCATACACAAAATCAGACGATTTTTGGTTATGCTTTTGAGATGATGAATATAAAGGAGTTTCTAGCTCCGACCTATTTCTAATCACGGGGAACTGTTCTGACAACGCTTGCTTTAAATGCGCGTAATCTGTCGCCTTGTCTTCAACAACCCTATAACCTAGAACCTCAAACCAATCTAGTGCCCGTCCTGTGAGATGACCCTTTAAATATGTACAAGTGAGTTGTGTGGGTATCTCGTAATATGTTAAGTTATTATCCATATTTTCCAAAAATTCCACCACATTCTCCTCCCCCGAAAAATACTGCTCAGGGATGATTCAAAAATTAGATCCGACTCTAAACTCGGGATTTACTCGTTGGGCGCCACTGTGATGACCCCCCCCCTGGGTCACACCTTGAACACCAAGATGAATTTGAGGCAAAGAACCACCAAGAGCCATTTTGAATAATATTATTTATTTTGTTATAATTTCCTCAAAAATCTCTGATAACATATAATACAATAATGTTACGTCGTTTAAAGGGATTTGCCTTTATATTAAATTAAAGTACTAAGAATACAATTAATTAATAATCTAGCTCAACTCAAGTAAGGTTTACCGAAATAGGAGATCCGAGAAACACACGTATTCGAATTCTTAACGGTCATTAAATTTAGCTAAGTAACTGAAACTGACACTTACTTTAAGCGTACGTGAATTATATATTTACCGCTGGCTTATATCAGATTTCTGGTACGTCTAGCAGCGCGACGTCTTCACGAATCTAATCTCTTTGGATCTTCTAGTTATGCGTTTAACGTTACTGGCTCAATAGCCTACCATCATCTCCCTTGCTATCTCGCAACCCTCGACTTAAATACCTTATCTAATTCAGATATCCCATACTTCTTTTGGGAGTTGATTGGAAATAAACGCGAATTTATATTCCCCAGAAAGACGCCTAAGAAGATTAGTGGAAAGGTTCCGTACAGATTCGTCACAATATTTTGAATTTTTGGAATTCTCATAATTAATTAATCAAAATTGATTTCAAGGCCAATTTTTGCTTTAAAAATAGTTTGTATAACTTAGAAACTTTAGCATTAATATGTTCTATTCAGAAAATGCCATGGCCAAAACATTCTTAGGATTCTACGAAAAACAATATTTCGAAGAGATGGAATACTATTGAAAATGATGTACCTAAAAATCAGTCCTCAGTTGATACTTCAATTAGACTTCGAACACAAGTATTCTGAGTTCAAGTATTGCAGATAAAACTGAATATTTCCTTGATGTACCAAATTATATTATACTAAAGATATTGTAGTACTACATTCTAGTATTTTAAATTCGTGCAACACACACACACACAAGAGCTAAAACTTCCTGAAAAAAAAATTAAATTTTATGAACAAACCTGGCTATTTTTATCTGAAGTTAATATTATTTTTAGTTTGTATATAAATGCTAGTGATTCAAAACTTTTGTAAAAATATTAGGTTAAGATTAAGCTGAATAAATTGCTGTCATAACAAATGTTATCATTATTATGCAGAAATATATTTTGAATTAAAAAATCATTTTTTTATTTCATATTTAATTAAAATAGTGATTTAATGTAGAACGTACGTTGGGGAAACTAACATATTAAAAAAATTAAGTCTTTGCGGGAATTATAGGTTTTTATTTCACGCCTCTAAAAACTTGAAATGCGCTTTTCTCAGACTTTCTATTTTGAAGGTATACGTGTTTTTTAATCCCTAAGTCTTTTTCTTTCTATTCCTCATAGAACTTGGAAAATATTTGTATATACTCCTTAACGTATGTTCTATAAAAGTTCGAATGGATTTACAGCTTAGATCTGTAGTTACTTTCTTAAAAAATGCTAAACTTGCTATTTTAACAATTTTCGTGTCTTTTCTAGGTTTTATATATATATAAATGGTGTTTTTTTCAGAGGTATAGAACTTAAAATTGCAGTAAAACAACGATGTATTATTCGATTGACATGAATTTTTTTTATTCGAAAGATAATTTTATGGCAATATATTTTAAATATGATTTATGGCATAGGACTGCCACGGCTGGCTCGGATGTAGTCCAATCTGGACGTCCAATTTTCGATGACTTTTTCCAGCATTTGTGGCCGTATATCGGCAATAACACGGCGAATGCTGTCTTCCAAATGGTCAAGCGTTTGTGGCTTATCCACATAGACCCATGACTTTACATAGCCCACAGAAAATAATCTAGCGGTGTTAAATCACAAGATCTTGGAGGCCAATTCACAAGTCCAAAACGGGAAATTAGGCGGTCACCAAACGTGCCTTTCAATAAATCGATTGTGGCACGAGCAGTGTGACATGTTGCGCCGTCTTGTTGGAACCACAGCTCCTGGACATCATGATTGTTCAATTCACGAATGAAAAAGTTAGTAATCATGGCTCTATATCGATCACCATTCACTGTAACGTTGTGGCCTTCATCGTTTTTGAAGAAGTACGGACCAATGATGCCACCAGCCCATAAAGCGCACCAAACAGTCGGTTTTTCTGGATGTAACGGTGTTTCGACATACACTTGTGGATTAGCTTCTCTCCAAATGCGGCAGTTTTGTTTGGTGACGTAGCCATTCAACCAGAAGTGCGCTTCATCGCTAAACAAAATTCGCTTATGAAAATCGGGAACAACGGCAATCTCGTTTTGGGCCCATTCGAAGAATCTACGCCTTGCTTGATGATCGTTTAAAATGTAATGCCACAAGATTATCTTTCGAATAAAAAAAATTCATGTCAATCGAATAATACATCGTTGTTTTATTGCAATTTAAAGTTCCATACCTCTAAAAAAACACCCTATATATATATATATATATACATATATATATGTATATATATATATATATATATTTATCTATATCTATCCATCTATCTATCCATCTATCTATCCATCTATCTATCCATCTATCTATCCATCTATCTATCTATCTATCTATATATATGTAAGGATAATTAAATTAGATTAAAAATTAAATTCCTTATCTAGCACTTGACTCATCTTTCTCAGTCCCCATATTCAAGTATCAAACTAATCACCCATTTTTTTCTTCCGAACATATGGCCTAGCCAATAAACATGTCTAGTTCCAGATCGTTAGATTTAATAGTCAACATATGTCAGCATTAACTTGCAAGCACCATCTTCAAAGCAGCGATACTTACCATATGTTTTTCAAGTGTTATCCACTTGAAACCACCACCATGGCGGGTTTTTTCCTCCCTGCTCGGTGGCGGAAGAGATGTCGAAACGATTGAATAAAGATCTTCTCTTTTAAACTTTAATCTGATTCTGTCTTAAAAATCATGACAGAATTAAAGCCGGCAGGATTTTTTTATCTGCGAATGGATTTCAAATATTAACGTAAAAAACTAATCTTTTTTATAAAATAATCTTAAAATAAAAACGACGCCAGCTGCCGTAATAGATGCAATGGAGAGTTTGATGAAACTTCGACGGAGCGCTACCTCTTTGCTGAGGACGTCTGATTGCCGGAATAAAAAATAGTACGGAAAAAGAAAAGCGATAGTAATCCCCAGAAGAACATCGCTCTTAACATCGAGAAGAATGTAGTGTTTACCGCCGAATGTTATTCTGTCTTTGCGGAAGAGGCCATCCAGTTTACTGTGAACGGAAGAAACATTCTAATGGAGAGAAAAAAAAAGAAGAAAAGCGTGAATCCTTTATTCCCCCGTGATGAAAAACGTCATTCCCTTTCGCAAGAAAAATAAAAGGAAAAAATCTTCTTCGCCGGAATGTCTGCACGGTAATATTGTGAATTTGACCACCATATAATAATAGTGAAGTACCAACATTGAAAGAAAAATAAATAAATAAAATTTTACTAGTGAAATAACGTGAAAACATCATCTGGATTACCGTTCACCAAGGGTTTTGGCGCTGCAAAGTGGAGGTCAGTTAAATTGTATATTTCCAATTTTAGTAACATTGAAGAACTGAGTTTTGCTGAACAGAACTTTACGAAAAAGAATAATATATGATATGATATGGTATTTAATTTTTATAATATATAGTTGTGTTATAAATGAGATATTTTCTTTATATTTTAATTGAGAAAACAAAGTATATAAGTTTAGTCATACAAAAGTTTGAGAAATTTTAATATACGTCTCATAATTTATCTTAAGATGTCGAATGAGTTAAGAGTTATGATAGAAATTGGTGTTTTAAAGTGAAAGATATAAATTAAGTTTTTAGAAAAATGACTAATGAGAGAACTAATACTAGATATATTGATTTTTATAAGAAACAAAAGTAAAGTCAAGTTGTATTCTTTTTTCTCCATTGAATTCAATTGTTTTGTTAATTATTTTATTCAACAGTAATCTTATTGCATGTCATTTAATTTTTTTATTTTGAAATTGTGTGTTTTGATATACCGGCCATATATCAGGATTCACTATTTCTCGAAATTTTCCTTATCTAAAATTAAAATTAATTTAATAACTTGAAGCTTATTTTTGGATATTATACAGTGGATAAGCGAGAATACAATCATTATAATTTTGTATATGTCTCGAAACATTAAGAGGACAAACTTGTTTAGTTTGATATGTACACCTCTCATTGTTTCTTATCAGCATCCCTGAACATCTGTGAGTTGATGACGCAGATTTCTCAGAGAGATGTGTTCAAAATTAAGTAAGGTGATACAGTTTTATTAGTGAATGTGTGATGCAAGAGAAACTCAAGAATTTTTGTCTATGAAACGTATTTTTAGAAGGTTACGGAAAGATTCAAAATATAGCATGCGATATTAAGTTACAATGAATATTGTGAAAAATTTTCAGAAATACTAAGTTATTATTGAAGTGAGTTCACTTTTCCGACTCAAAATAATAAAAAAGAGCTCTTATATTCTTATAATTTTTATATTTCATAAAACGCACACATATGAAATAAAACATTGTTTATTGTGTTGGATAGTGCCTAGAAGTTGTGTGTTATACACCGTTTTCATATTATTAATAATTTCATTTTATTAGTGTCTATATTTTTTTTTATCTTTTTAAAAAATGTATTTCATATATGCAAAATTTAGTGTATCAATGGCGCCAGAGTGGATTTTTATACAAAATTATTATTTTAACATTTGTATGATTTCATGTATTTTTATATTTACTATCTTATAGTTTGATATATTATTTTCCAACATAATTTTTTGTAAAATATCTACCAGCTATAATACGAATCTATTATTATGAAGGAATAGGAGGAAACGCGAGCTCTTATTCTAGATGTCGAATAGATTTGAACAAGCTAATCTTCAATTATATGTATTGAAATTCATGTTTATCAATTGATATGTTGGAAGTGTCCTTACTGTGTTTGCTGTTATAGTTTCGTTTATTGTATTGCATTTTGATTTTAGTATTCCTATTGCTTAAATATTTCTACTGTGTTAATATGATTTTCTAAATAATGTTATGTATTGTTTTGTGTTTATTGAAAACTGATTAAGTTTGTAAAGAGAATAAAAAAACCACGCCATGACTCCCTTTTGAAATTGGGGGGCAAATGTAAGGATAATTAAATTAGATTAAAAATTAAATTCCCTATCTAGCACTTGACTCATCTTTCTCAGTCCCCATATTCAAGTATCAAACTAATCACCCATTTATTTCTTCCGAACATATGGCCTAGCCAATAAACATGTCTAATTCCAGATCGTTAGATTTAATAGTCAACATATGTCAGCATTAACTTGCAAGCACCATCTTCAAAGCAGCGATACTTACCATATGTTTTTCAAGTGTTATCCACTTGAAACCACCACCATGGCCTGCTTTTTCCTCCCTGCTCGGTGGCGGAAGAGATGTCGAAACGATTGAATAAAAATCTCCTCTTTTAAACTTTAATCTGATTCTGTTTTAAAAATCATGACATATATATATAGATATAGATATATACATATATATCTATATCTATATATATCTATATATATATCTATGTATATCTATATATATATCTATGTATATATCTATCTATCTATATATATATGTATATCTATATCTATATATATATCTATATATATATATATGTATATCTATATATATTGATGCGACGCTGATGATAACTTATTTAATTACTTTCTTTTCCTTAATCAAAATACTAATTTCTTAACTTTCCAGGTTCTTAAATTACATCGCATCATGACTTAAGTTAAAATTAAACACTAATAATCTATATATAAAATTCTGTACACTAAATTAAAAGGCCGATTCTTAAAGTAACAATTAATTTTATTGAATTAACATATTTAAATTTAAGTAACTGTACATATAATGCATAACAAGATTGAGATTTTACTTAGCTTTGAGAGAGGTAAAAGGTGGGATGGAGTGGGGACATAGTTGCCGCCCGGAGTCCCGCGGAGTCTATATTTAAGGTCTGGATCTGATTAGTCTGTCTCTGTCTCTCCGTGTCCGAGTGTCCCTAAGTCGGGGTGCATCCCCTTTTTGTTCTATGCCGTTTTACTGCCAAATTCTAGAGCGGACTATTTGCCTTCTCCACTTAATTACCTCTGATTGGTCCGGAACCAGCGCAGAGTTACCGCACAAAGTTCAATGGCATTTTGAAGCCCGGGAAAATCCAATGACACCCCCCGATATTTATGGGTGTAATGCCCCTTCCAGGCTTGGGAATGTAGGCACCCTTTGCAAAGGAATTCCCCCCTTAGTGGTGGGGAAAGAAAACACATTCCACCAAACTGAGTTCGCAATTTTGAAGTTCTGTTGAATTTTCCTGAATGAATCCGCGCCTCCCATCACTCCTCCCCTCTCTCAAATGCACAGCACACACACAAAAAAAATTACAACCAGCAAAAAAAATTTCTTTTCTTCACAAGAAAAGAGTTCGGTGATCATATGTGTGACAACACCACCAAAGAAGTCTGCAGCCCGTCCGCGATGAGGGAAGATGTCCTTCCTGTAGACTCCGGCAATTGCGGAATAAAACTGTTCCATTACAAGAAGAGAGTTCTGTGATTATATGTGTGTGTCGACCAGAAGAAGTAGCTGATGCATCGACACTGCAAGGAATGTTAGTCGCTCCGACGGTTCAACACCTCCAAAGAAGTCGGCTAAACTGTAATAGAAAAAAATTTGTCTCCCAGGGAAACCATATTAGTCATGAAACCAAAATCATTGTAAAAAGAAAAACTTGACCCCATTTGACCTCCGCCGTAGACTCCAAGCACCAACCTTCCACTCCCATCACCTCTCATAACTTAAAATAAAAATGTAAAAAAAAATTATAAGCAATTTCCAAAATTCAGTCCCAATTCCGTTAGCGGTGAGAGGGAAAACAAATTAACTACTAACAACTACAATTAAGTTCATGTACGAAGAAAAAAAAATAGCTGAATGGGTCACCCAAACAATTAACAAGGACAACATACATAAAATGACAAATAGAAACAATTGAATAATCATAAAGAATCGTGTGCCACTAAATAATAAAAATTAAGACGAGTAACACATAATAAATTCAAAAATTGAATATCTAACAACTGCGCTATTCACAATAGCCACACATATGAGTATCGAACAAAATATTTTGATAAGAAATAAGTACTAGTGAAAACATCTATATACAATACAAACGGGGCACCCAGAAACAGACACCTCATAATCGTTTAACATCGAAATCCTGACACGACCAATGTGAAGTGCATGTCCCAGACCACCAAAAAAAATTACTAATTTAACCCTCAACATACTCAAAGCATAAGAAATTGCAATGGTTCACTAAGAGCATTGATAACAATCTTTCATAAAATTAATTAATTTAAAGTGAAAAATTAGAAATTGAAACGATGGGTGTGCATAGGTGAAAAAATTTTTTTTTATATAACCTCCGTGAATGCTTAATAGCCTAAGAAATTTAAAAAACTCACTACAAGCATTGGTTACAATTGAAAGTTTAAAAAAAAAATAAATGTAATTAATTCAGATTTGCAAATTAAAATCTATCAATTAAGCGAATAGTGTAAACGGTGAAAAAATTTATAACCTCTAAGAATGCTTAGTAGCCTAAGGAATTTAAAAAATTCACTACAAGCATTGGTTACAATTTGAAATTAAGGAAAAAAAATTACTGTAATTAAATTTAGAATTGCAAACCATGAGTGTGGATTTGATCAGGATGCATCCTCAATGTTTTTTAAAAAAAAACATCCCATTTTCTGCGAAAGGACGATCGCCGGCAACCGCCAACCCAAGAAACAGAATGCAGAATTAAGACAAAAAAAAAAAAACAATGCAAATCCGATTATATAAAAATTACTATATTGATTAATACTATAAAAAAATTGAGAGAGAAAAAAAAATTCTACATTCAATACATTCAATTTCCATTTGAGAAATGAATTCCAGAAATCACAAATGCAGTTGAGAATTTCAGAAAAAAATTATAAACATAAAATTGATAATGCAACCGATGACATATGAGGCGACACATACAGAGTCAAGTAATTTAACTTAAACACAAAAGCAAAAAAAAAAATTATTGCAAGTGCTACACATAATTAAACATAATTTCCAAAAAAAAAAAGTATCATTTAACTAATCAACATAACTTTTTAACATTCTATGTAATACAATGTATCAATTCTAGATAATAAAAAAAAAAACTCAAAATGTTTCACTATACGCGCAACAAAAATACGAAAAAAAAAAAACAAGATCCTCAATTTACAACAATACCGCTAACTCAATTCTTCGAAAATCATCGAATTAATAACTCAAATATCATTCTATAATACTAACTAAACTTATCTGCAACTTCCAAATATATATATATATATATATATATATATATATATATATATATATATATATATATATAATTAATCGACTCTTCCACAATACCATTAACTAAAACCCATCTTTGTTCATCAGCTTATTTACCCAAATTTCACATGATCCTCAACTCGAACTTTCCTAGATTCATCTCAAAACATTCTTAAATATACCACACAATCATTAATTCAACTTATCTATGTTCGTCAACTTATTTACTCGAAATCGTACAAATTCCTTAACTCAAATTACCTTCTCTACATATATAAAAAAAACTATCTCAAATATACCGTATAATTATTACAACTCAATCTTCCATTTCCATATCAACAACTGTCGAGTTTACCACGTACTTTTGAACGCAAACTTATCTATCTCCATAAAAAAATTTTTTTTAGTATCTTTGTACATATTCTGCCAAAAGAAGTTTTCGCTGAGTCGATGATATGTTTTAAAAAATTTAAGATGCCCTTCATATTCTGAATGGACAGATTCGAGAATTCTAGCTTTAAGACAATGTGGAATGCAAACTTGTTTTCTAGTGGTGTTAGACCTGGGTGATCTGGAGGGGCGCTTGGACAAATGGCATAACAAACCTTCCCCATTAATAAAATAGTTGCTGACCTGTGGGCCAACGTCATTTTGATCAATTTTTTGTATAATAGTACTTAAAACAGAATCTTCATGTTGCATTTTAATAAGATCTTTAGAGTCCGGTAAAGCTATTGTGATGTTGTTAATATAACGGGAAAGATGATCTGCGACTGAATTTAAGGATCCCCTGATGTAGTGTATATCGTAATTAAATTCTGCCAGAGCCAATTTCCAACGCAAAATTTTGGAAGAGGGATTTTTATTAGAAAGAAATCCTACAAGAGGCTTGTGTGATCAGTAAAAACCTTAAATTTTCTACCCAACAAGAAAGGTCTAAAAAAATTTAATGCTGTATATATCGCGAAAAACTCCAAAACCGTTGCGATATATTTAGATTGTGAGGGATTTAATTTCTTTGAAAAAAATATAAAGGTTTGACTTCAGAGTTAAGATATTTTTTGTTCTAAAACTGCCCCTATGCCACGAGATGAAGCGACCGTTGTTATTTGTAACTCTGCGTTCGGATCAGGTAGTGCCAAGACCGGTGGGTTCAATATGGCTTTCTTAATATCATCGAATGCCTCCTGCGTTTCAGATGTCCACTCAAATGGAGTGTCTTTTCTCAAAAGATTCGTTAATGGAAGTGCTCGTTTTGCGAAATTTTTAATATATCTCCTATAAAAATTACAACACCCTAAGAAAGATTTAATTTGCTTTTGATCCGTTGAAACTGGAAACTCGTTAATTGTAACGGACTTATCTTTATCTATAAGGATACCTTCCGGCGTTACTACAAACCCCAAAAATTTACAACTCTTTGTTAAAAATTGACATTTACTCGGATTAAATTTTAAGTGAATTCTTTCAAAGCGTTCAAAACCTTACCCAGTAATTCAAAATGTTCATCTATAGTTTTCGTAAATAAAATAATGTCGTCTATATAAACCAAGGCTCCGTTGTGTAATAAATCTCCCAAGACCTCCTGTGCGATTGATTGAAAAGCTTTAGGCGAGTTTTTTAAACCGCGAAACAAAGTCTATTAAATTTATATTTGTCACCGTCGGAGTAGAGAATGCCGTCTTATGCCTGTCTGCAAAGTGTAGTGGAATTTGATTAAATGCTGACTTCATGTCTAAAGCCGAAAAATAGTTTGAACCCGAAATTTCATGCAAAATGTCGTACAATGTTGGAATAACGAAGTCTTGAGTCAAAGTTATTTCGTTCAGTTTCCGAAAATCTAAAACAAGGCGCCATTTTTCTTTTTGCTTGACAAACAAGGCCGGAGTATTGTACTGAGAATTAGATTTCGAAAAATCCCTGCCTTCTCTAAATCTGCTATCTGACGTCGAAATTCGTTTCTTAAATTAAATGGAAATTTGTAAATCGGACATTTAATGGGATAGTCATGTTGCAGACGGTCGGGGTGCATCCCCTTTTGTTCTATGCCGTTTTACTGCCAAATTCTAGAGCGGACTATTTGCCTTCTCCACTTAATTACCTCTGATTGGTCCGGAACCAGCGCAGAGTTACCGCACAAAGTTCAATGGCATTTTGAAGCCCGGGAAAATCCAATGACACCCCCCGATATTTATGGGTGTAATGCCCCTTCCAGGCTTGGGAATGTAGGCACCCTTTGCAAAGGAATTCCCCCCTTAGTGGTGGGGAAAGAAAACACATTCCACCAAACTGAGTTCGCAATTTTGAAGTTCTGTTGAATTTTCCTGAATGAATCCGCGCCTCCCATCACTCCTCCCCTCTCTCAAATGCACAGCACACACACAAAAAAATTACAACCAGCAAAAAAAATTTCTTTTCTTCACAAGAAAAGAGTTCGGTGATCATATGTGACAACACCACCAAAGAAGTCTGCAGCCCGTCCGCGATGAGGGAAGATGTCCTTCCTGTAGACTCCGGCAATTGCGGAATAAAACTGTTCCATTACAAGAAGAGAGTTCTGTGATTATATGTGTGTGTCGACCAGAAGAAGTAGCTGATGCATCGACACTGCAAGGAATGTTAGTCGCTCCGACGGTTCAACACCTCCAAAGAAGTCGGCTAAACTGTAATAGAAAAAAATTTGTCTCCCAGGGAAACCATATTAGTCATGAAACCAAAATCATTGTAAAAAGAAAAACTTGACCCCATTTGACCTCCGCCGTAGACTCCAAGCACCAACCTTCCACTCCCATCACCTCTCATAACTTAAAATAAAAATGTAAAAAAAAAAAAAATTATAAGCAATTTCAAAATTCAGTCCCAATTCCGTTAGCGGTGAGAGGGAAAACAAATTAACTACTAACAACTACAATTAAGTTCATGTACGAAGAAAAAAAAAAAATAGCTGAATGGGTCACCCAAACAATTAACAAGGACAACATACATAAAATGACAAATAGAAACAATTGAATAATCATAAAGAATCGTGTGCCACTAAATAATAAAAATTAAGACGAGTAACATATAATAAATTCAAAAATTGAATATCTAACAACTGCGCTATTCACAATAGCCACACATATGAGTATCGAACAAAATATTTTGATAAGAAATAAGTACTAGTGAAAACATCTATATACAATACAAACGGGGCACCCAGAAACAGACACCTCATAATCGTTTAACATCGAAATCCTGACACGACCAATGTGAAGTGCATGTCCCAGACCACCAAAAAAAATTACTAATTTAACCCTCAACATACTCAAAGCATAAGAAATTGCAATGGTTCACTAAGAGCATTGATAACAATCTTTCATAAAATTAATTAATTTAAAGTGAAAAATTAGAAATTGAAACGATGGGTGTGCATAGGTGAAAAAATTTTTTTTTATATAACCTCCGTGAATGCTTAATAGCCTAAGAAATTTAAAAAACTCACTACAAGCATTGGTTACAATTGAAAGTTTAAAAAAAAATAAATGTAATTAATTCAGATTTGCAAATTAAAATCTATCAATTAAGCGAATAGTGTAAACGGTGAAAAATTTATAACCTCTAAGAATGCTTAGTAGCCTAAGGAATTTAAAAAATTCACTACAAGCATTGGTTACAATTTGAAATTAAGGAAAAAAAAATTACTGTAATTAAATTTAGAATTGCAAACCATGAGTGTGGATTTGATCAGGATGCATCCTCAATGTTTTTAAAAAAACATCCCATTTTCTGCGAAAGGACGATCGCCGGCAACCGCCAACCCAAGAAACAGAATGCAGAATTAAGACAAAAAAAAAAACAATGCAAATCCGATTATATAAAAAATTACTATATTGATTAATACTATAAAAAAATTGAGAGAGAAAAAAAAATTCTACATTCAATACATTCGAATTTCCATTTGAGAAATGAATTCCAGAAATCACAAATGCAGTTGAGAATTTCAGAAAAAAAATTATAAACATAAAATTGATAATGCAACCGATGACATATGAGGCGACACATACAGAGTCAAGTAATTTAACTTAAACACAAAAGCAAAAAAAAAAATTATTGCAAGTGCTACTCATAATTAAACATAATTTCCAAAAAAAAAGTATCACTTAACTAATCAACATAACTTTTTAACATTCTATGTAATACAATGTATCAATTCTAGATAATAAAAAAAAAACTCAAAATGTTTCACTATACGCGCAACAAAAATACGAAAAAAAACAAGATCCTCAATTTACAACAATACCGCTAACTCAATTCTTCGAAAATCATCGAATTAATAACTCAAATATCATTCTATAATACTAACTAAACTTATCTGCAACTTCCAAATATATATATATATATATATATATATATATATATATATATATATATATATATATATATAATTAATCGACTCTTCCACAATACCATTAACTAAAACCCATCTTTGTTCATCAGCTTATTTACCCAAATTTCACATGATCCTCAACTCGAACTTTCCTAGATTCATCTCAAAACATTCTTAAATATACCACCCAATCATTAATTCAACTTATCTATGTTCGTCAACTTATTTACTCGAAATCGTACAAATTCCTTAACTCAAATTAACTTCTCTACATATATAAAAAAAAAAAAAAAACTATCTCAAATATACCGTATAATTATTACAACTCAATCTTCCATTTCCATATCAACAACTGTCGAGTTTACCACGTACTTTTGAACGCAAACTTATCTATCTCCATAAAAAAATTTTTTTAGTATCTTTGTACATATTCTGCCAAAAGAAGTTTTCGCTGAGTCGATGATATGTTTTAAAAATTTAAGATGCCCTTCATATTCTGAATGGACAGATTCGAGAATTCTAGCTTTAAGACAATGTGGAATGCAAACTTGTTTTCTAGTGGTGTTAGACCTGGGTGATCTGGAGGGGCGCTTGGACAAATGGCATAACAAACCTTCCCCATTAATAAAATAGTTGCTGACCTGTGGGCCAACGTCATTTTGATCAATTTTTTGTATAATAGTACTTAAAACAGAATCTTCATGTTGCATTTTAATAAGATCTTTAGAGTCAGGTAAAGCTATTGATGTTGTTAATACAACGGGAAAGATGATCTGCGACTGAATTTAAGGATCCCCTGATGTAGTGTATATCGTAATTAAATTCTGCCAGAGCCAATTTCCAACGCAAAATTTTGAAGAGGGATTTTTATTAGAAAGAAATCCTACAAGAGGCTTGTGTGATCAGTAAAACCTTAAATTTTCTACCCAACAAGAAAGGTCTAAAAAAATTTAATGCTGTATATATCGCGAAAAACTCCAAAACCGTTGCGATATATTTAGATTGTGAGGGATTTAATTTCTTTGAAAAAAATATATAAGGTTTGACTTCAGAGTTAAGATATTTTTGTTCTAAAACTGCCCTATGCCACGAGATGAAGCGACCGTTGTTATTTGTAACTCTGCGTTCGGATCAGGTAGTGCCAAGACCGGTGGGTTCAATATGGCTTTTCTTAATATCATCGAATGCCTCCTGCGTTTCAGATGTCCACTCAAATGGAGTGTCTTTTCTCAAAAGATTCGTTAATGGAAGTGCTCGTTTTGCGAAATTTTTAATATATCTCCTATAAAAAAATTACAACACCCTAAGAAAGATTTAATTTGCTTTTGATCCGTTGAAACTGGAAACTCGTTAATTGTAACGGACTTATCTTTATCTATAAGGATACCTTCCGGCGTTACTACAAACCCCAAAAATTTACAACTCTTTGTTAAAAATTGACATTTACTCGGATTAAATTTTTAAGTGAATTCTTTCAAAGCGTTCAAAAAACCTTACCCAGTAATTCAAAATGTTCATCTATAGTTTTCGTAAATAAAATAATGTCGTCTATATAAACCAAGGCTCCGTTGTGTAATAAATCTCCCAAGACCTCCTGTGCGATTGATTGAAAAGCTTTAGGCGAGTTTTTTTAAACCGCTAAACAAAGTCTATTAAATTTATATTTGTCACCGTCGGAGTAGAGAATGCCGTCTTATGCCTGTCTGCAAAGTGTAGTGGAATTTGATTAAATGCTGACTTCATGTCTAAAGCCGAAAAATAGTTTGAACCCGAAATTTCATGCAAAATGTCGTACAATGTTGGAATAACGAAGTCTTGAGTCAAAGTTATTTCGTTCAGTTTCCGAAAATCTAAAACAAGGCGCCATTTTTCTTTTTTTTGACAAACAAGGCCGGAGTATTGTACTGAGAATTAGATTTCGAAAAATCCCTGCCTTCTAAATCTGCTATCTGACGTCGAAATTCGTTTCTTAAATTAAATGGAAATTTGTAAATCGGACATTTAATGGGATAGTCATGTTGCAGACGGTCGGGGTGCATCCCCTTTTGTTCTATGCCGCTTTACTGCCAAATTCTTAAGCGGACTTTTTGCCTTCTCCACTTAATTACCTCTGATTGGTCCGGAACCAGCGCAGAGTTACCGCACAAAGTTCAATGGCATTTTGAAGCGCGGGAAAATCCAAGGACACCCCCGATATTTATGGGTGTAATGCCCCTTCCAGGCGTGGGAATGTAGGCCCCCTTTGCTAAGGAATTCCCCCTCAGTGGTGGGGAAAGAAAACACATTCCACCAAACTGAGTTCGCAATTTTGAAGTTCTGTTGAATTTTCCTGAATGAATCCGCGCCTCCCATCACTCCTCCCCTCTCTCAAATGCACAGCACACAAAAAAAAAAAAAAAAATTACAACCAGCAAAAAAAATTTCTTTTCTTCACAAGAAAAGAGTTCGGTGATCATATGTGTGACAACACCTCCAAAGAAGTCTGCAGCCTGTCCGCGATGAGGGAAGATGTCCTTCTTCCTGTAGACTCCTGCAATTGCGGAATAAAACTGTTCCATCACAAGAAGAGAGTTCTGTGATCATATGTGTGTGTCGACCAGAAGAAGTAGCTGATGCATCGACACTGCAAGGAATGTTAGTCGCTCCGACGGGGTTCAACACCTCCCAAGTCTGCTAAACTGTAATAGAAAAAAATTTGTCTCCCAGGGAAACCATATTAGTCATGAAACCAAAATCATTGTAAAAAGAAAAACTTGACCCCATTTGACCTCCGCCGTAGACTCCAAGCACCAACCTTCCACTCCCATCACCTCTCATAACTTAAAATAAAAATGTAAAAAAAAATTATAAGCAATTTCCAAAATTCAGTCCCAATTCCGTTAGCGGTGAGAGGGAAAACAAATTAACTACTAACAACTACAATTAAGTTCATGTACGAAGAAAAAAAAATAGCTGAATGGGTCACCCAAACAATTAACAAGGACAACATACATAAAATGACAAATAGAAACAATTGAATAATCACAAAGAATCGTGTGCCACTAAATAATAAAAATTAAGACGAGTAACACATAATAAATTCAAAAATTGAATATCTAACAACTGCGCTACTCACAATAACCACACATATGAGTATCGAACAAAATATTTTGATAAGAAATAAGTACTAGTGAAAACATCTATATACAATACAAACGTGGGCACCCAGAAACAGACACCTCATAATCGTTTAACATCGAAATCCTGACACGACCAATGTGAAGTGCATGTCCCAGACCACCAAAAAAAATTACTAATTTAACCCTCAACATACTCAAAGCATAAGAAATTGCAATGGTTCACTAAGAGCATTGATAACAATCTTTCGTAAAATTAATTAATTTAAAGTGAAAAATTAGAAATTTAAACGATGGGTGTGCATAGGTGAAAAAATTTTTTTTATATAACCTCCGTGAATGCTTAATAGCCTAAGAAATTTAAAAAAAAAAAAACTCACTACAAGCATTGGTTACAGTTGAAAGTTTTTAAAAAATAAATGTAATTAATTCAGATTTGCAAATTAAAATCTATCAATTAAGCGAATAGTGTAAACGGTGAAAAAATTTATAACCTCTAAGAATGCTTAGTAGCCTAAGGAATTTAAAAAATTCACTACAAGCATTGGTTACAATTTGAAATTAAGAAAAAAAATTTACTGTAATTAAATTTAGAATTGCAAACCATGAGTGTGGATTTGATCAGGATACACCCCCAATGTTTAAAAAAAAACATCCCATTTTCTGCGAAAGGACGATCGCCGGCAACCGCCAACCCAAGAAACAGAATGCAGAATTAAGACAAAAAAAAAAAAAACAATGCAAATCCGATTATATAAAAAAATTACTATATTGATTAATACTATAAAAAAATTGAGAGAGAAAAAAAAATTCTTCTACATTCAATACATTCGAATTTCCATTTGAGAAATGAATTCCAGAAATCACAAATGCAGTTGAGAATTTCAGAAAAAAAATTATAAACATAAAATTGATAATGCAACCCATGACATATGAGGCGACACATACAGAGTCAAGTAATTTAACTTAAACAAAAAAGCAAAAAAAAATTATTGCAAGTGCTACACATAATTAAACATAATTTCCAAAAAAAAAGTATCATTTAACTAATCAACATAACTTTTTAACATTCTATGTAATACAATGTATCAATTCTAGATAATAAAAAAAAAAAAACTCAAAATGTTTCACTATACGCGCAACAAAAATACAAAAAAAAAAAACAAGATCCTCAATTTACAACAATACCGCTAACTCAATTCATTGAAAATCATCGAATTAATAACTCAAATATCATTCTATAATACTAACTAAACTTATCTGCAACTTCCAAATATATATATATATATAATTAATCGACTCTTCCACAATACCATTAACTAAAACCCATCTTTGTTCATCAGCTTATTTACCCAAATTTCACATGATCCTCAACTCTAACTTTCCTAGATTCATCTCAAAACATTCTTAAATATACCACACAATCATTAATTCAACTTATCTATGTTCTTCAACTTATTTACTCGAAATCGTACAAATTCCTTAACTCAAATTACCTTCTCTACATAAAAAAAACTATCTCAAATATACCGTATAATTATTACAACTCAATCTTCCATTTCCATATCAACAACTCTCGAGTTTACCACGTACTTTTGAACGCAAACTTATCTATCTCCATAAAAAATTTTTTTTTAGTATCTTTGTACATATTCTGCCAAAAGAAGTTTTCGCTGAATCGATGATATGTTTTAAAAATTTAAGATGCCCTTCATATTCTGAATGGACAGATTCGAGAATTCTAGCTTTAAGACAATGTGGAATGCAAACTTGTTTTCTAGTGGTGTTAGACCTGGGTGATCTGGAGGGGCGCTTGGACAAATGGCATAACAAACCTTCCCCATTAATAAAATAGTTGCTGACCTGTGGGCCAACGTCATTTTGATCAATTTTTTGTATAATAGTACTTAAAACAGAATCTTCATGTTGCATTTTAATAAGATCTTTAGAGTCAGGTAAAGCTATTGTGATGTTGTTAATACAACGGGAAAGATGATCTGCGACTGAATTTAAGGATCCCCTGAGGTAGTGTATATCGTAATTAAATTCTGCCAGAGCCAATTTCCAACGCAAAATTTTGGAAGAGGGATTTTTATTAGAAAGAAATCCTGCAAGAGGCTTGTGTGATCAGTAAAAACCTTAAATTTTCTACCCAACAAGAAAGGTCTAAAAAAATTCAATGCTGTATATATCGCGAAAAACTCCAAAACCGTTGCGTTATATTTAGATTGTGAGGGATTTAATTTTTTTGAAAAAATATAAAGGTTTGACTTTAGAGTTAGGATATTTTTGTTCTAAAACTGCCCCTATGCCACGAGATGAAGCGTCCGTTGTTATTTGTAACTCTGCGTTCGGATCAGGTAGTGCCAAGACCGGTGGGTTCAATATGGCTTTCTTAATATCATCGAATGCCTCCTGCGTTTCAGATGTCCACTCAAATGGAATGTCTTTTCTCAAAAGATTCGTTAATGGAAGTGCTCGTTTTGCGAAATTTTTAATATATCTCCTATAAAAATTACAACACCCTAAGAAAGATTTAATTTGCTTTTGATCCGTTGGAACTGGAAACTCGTTAATTGTAACGGACTTATCTTTATCTATAAGGGTACCTTCCGGCGTTACTACAAACCCCAAAAATTTACAACTCTTTGTTAAAAATTGACATTTACTCGGATTAAATTTTAAGTGAATTCTTTCAAAGCGTTCAAAAACCTTACCCAGTAATTCAAAATGTTCATCTATAGTTTTCGTAAATAAAATAATGTCGTCTATATAAACCAAGGCTCCGTTGTGTAATAAATCTCCCAAGATCTCCTGTGCGATTGATTGAAAAGCTTTAGGCGAGTTTTTTAAACCGAAACAAAGTCTATTAAATTCATATTTGTCACCGTCGGAGTAGAGAATGCTGTCTTATGCCTGTCTGCAAAGTGTAGTGGAATTTGATTAAATGCTGACTTCATGTCTAAAGCCGAAAAATAGTTTGAACCCGAAATTTCATGCAAAATGTCGTCCAATGTTGGAATAACGAAGTCTTGAGTCAAAGTTATTTCGTTCAGTTTCCAAAAATCTAAAACAAGGCGCCATTTTTCTTTTTGCTTGACAAACAAGGCCGGAGTATTGTACTGAGAATTAGATTTCGAAATAATCCCTGCCTTCTCTAAATCTGCTATCTGACGTCGAAATTCGTTTCTTAAATTAAATGGAAACTTGTAAATCGGACATTTAATGGGATAGTCATATTGCAGACTGATTCTATGATGCTCCGTAGTGGCTGCAGATAATTCTACCGTAGAGCGAGCGAAAGCACTTTTGTGTGAAATTAAAAGTTGCAATAATCTGTTTTTTATTTTGCTGTCTAAACCTGAAAGGTTAAAATCCTTCTCAGTGAGTGGGGGTAAGATATCTTGAGAAACGGGAAAATCAGAAGAAAAGTCTTCATAATTATTGACAGTAATTATTTTCCTGTTTTTGTTAAGGGTGATTATGTTCTCAGAATCGTTTCTAATTTCTAGAATGGTGTCATTTGTTTGTGGATCAATATTAATTTGCGAAGTAGTTAAATGAATGTTTTTTGTTTTTAACTTTGCTGAACTCTGAATAGTGGCCGATGACATCGAATTAGGTAATGTTGAAACATGGATACAAAATTTGTGACTGAATGGGGACCCACACACGTTTTGTGTTTTAAAAATCCATGGATAAAGTTACTCTGAACGACACGCTGAGGGAGCGAATAATGGATAAGCGGAATTGAAAATTTATTAATTAATAAACGGTTTCTACCCATATCTAAGACTGCATTCCATAATTTCAAAAAATCGTATCCCAAAATAGCGCAATAATTCTCGTTAATCTCTTGCTTAGTTATAAAAAAAATATGTTGAAATTGAAATTCCCCCAATGACAATTGTATTTCATAACAACCGATAATTTCTACCGTATTTCCACTCACCGCTTTAATTTGAATTGAAATATTAAATTCCTTAAAGTTTTCGTTTTTTTATCTTAATGAAAAAAGAATTTGACATTAATGAAACGGACGCACCTGTGTCAATTAGAATTCTAAATCCGTGATCTTTCACACTAGCATTTATTATGGGTAGATCAGAATTATTATTATCTCTAGATTTAATAAGAGAAAACCGTTCTTCTACCAATTGTATAACATCTAAATTCGGCTTTCTCCGCGGAAGTTTAAATTTTCGTTTCTAGTATTGCGTTGAAAACCCCTATTCCTAGAAGTCGTGTGTGACCCTCTCGCCGAATGCCTGGGGGCTGCGTAATTATCGCGAAAAGCCGATTCTTGGAAATGGACATGTCGCCGATCGAAAGAATGAGTACCTGGGTGACGGAAAACAGAAAATTCGCTAGCGGCGCTTCTCCGGGGGCTGGTAATTGGCTTTATGTTCGTCCCACTTCTTTTTTCTACACTCCGCTTGCCTATGTCCTTGAAAGCCACAATAAAAACATTTGAAAACAGTCTCCCTTCTGTTAAAAAGATCCCCACCTGCTTTGCGAGCCGTAACTGAGCTCGCTTCCTGTAAATGCCCGACTCTTAAATTGATTTCCTCTAATTTATTTGTCAATGCCGAAATGATCGAAGTTTCCGTTTGTGAGGGCGACAAACCAGATCTCTCGTCATTCGCGATCTGATTTAATTTCATATTCTGTTCTTCAATCAACGCCGCGCTAATTGATTCTTCTAAATTTATGGGATCTCGTGCTAGAACGAATCTATGAATATCGTTTCTCAAACCGCTTATAAAACGCGATTGTAGTAATTGATCGTTAGCGTTCCTCACCGCGGTGTTTTGAGCCGAATTACCTGACTGGAATATCTGTGTTCCCAGTTTGTTGATGCGTGCTGCGAATTCTTGCACGCTCTCAGAAGAACCCTGAATGCATGATGAAAATAACTGGAGACGTGTGGACAATGGGACGGCCTTCTCGAATCTAGTAATACGAATTCTAGCGATATCGTTGTACTCTGTTAAATGACTGTGGGTTGGGTCGGATAAAAAAAATTCCTCAGCTATTCCCGCTAATTTTAATTTCAGAATAGTCACTTTCTCGTCGTTTGACCACTTGCCTAAATTCGCAACATCATTTATTTTTTCTAGGAACCTACGTATTCCCAACGATTCACCTCCGTCATACATTGGGATCAAATCAATTAGATTAAATTTCTCCGACGCCGTCTGTGTCAAAAGGGGATCTGATTGTCGTGTACGTGGCATGTTTAAAAAATTTAAAACAGAATTTCTAACGAGATTAAATTACAACGGAAACAATTAAATTCTAGCTAAAACAACTGAATTCAAGCACCCGTGCAGGGTAAGAGAAATTCATAAGCTCATAAATTTAAATAAAACTTTTAACCAATCGGCTCTCGCGTAAATACATGCATGAAATTTTTTTTTCACATCTATATAAAAGAAAAAAAAAGAGCATCAGTACCTGTGACATCTTGCTGCACCCTTGTTGCACCTTTCTCTTTCTCTCTTTTTTTTCGAAAAAAACTACAAGAAAAAAAATTTCATAAGTAGCAAATTCGAGTAATAGATACAATTAAAACACAATAGCACACAATAAAAAGTTTTTACATGTTTAAAAGATGGAGTGGGATTGTTATTTCGGTTACCCATCGAGAAAAAAAAATTCACGACATTTTTTTCTTTTGACGGATGGCAAAATCATCCGTCATCCGTCAAAAGAAAAAAAAATTTCCGACGACTGGTCACGGCACCAATATGATGCGACGTAGATGATAACTTATTTAACTACTTTCTTTTCCTTAATCAAAATACTAATTTCTTAACTTTCCAGGTTTTTAAGTTACATCGCATCATGACTTAAGTTAAAATTAAACACTAATAATCTATATGTAAAAAATTCTGTACACTAAATTAAAAAGCCGATTCTTAAAGTAACAATTAATTTTATTGAATTAACACATTTAAAATTAAGTAACTGTACATATAATGCATAACAAGATTGAGATTTTACTTAGCTTTGAGAGAGGTAGTAGGTGGGATGGAGTGGGGACATAGTTGCCGCCCGGAGTCCCGCGGAGTCTAGATTTAAGGTCTGGATCTGATTAGTCTGTCTCTGTCTCTCCGTGTCCCTAAATCGGGGTGCATCCCCTTTTTGTTCTATGCCGCTTTACTGCCAAATTCTTAAGCGGACTTTTTGCCTTCTCCACTTAATTACCTCTGATTGGTCCGGAACCAGCGCAGAGTTACCGCACAAAGTTCAATGGCATTTTGAAGCGCGGGAAAATCCAATGACACCCCCGATATTTATGGGTGTAATGCCCCTTCCAGGCGTGGGAATGTAGGCACCCTTTGCTAAGGAATTCCCCCTCAGTGGTGGGGAAAGAAAACACATTCCACCAAACTGAGTTCGCAATTTTGAAGTTCTGTTGAATTTTCCTGAATGAATCCGCGCCTCCCATCAATGTATATATTTATATATCTATCTATCTACATATATATGTATATCTATATGTCTATATATATCTATTTATATATCTATATATGTATATCTATATGTCTATATATATCTATATATATATATTTATATATCTATATTTATATATATCTATATCTTATATTTATATATATCTATATATTATATCTATCTATCTATTATTTATCTATCTATATCTATCTATCTATCTATATATTTATATATATCTATCTATATTTATATAATATCTATTTTTATCTATATCTATCTATATATCTAATATCTATCTATATATCTATATCTATCTATATCTATATCTATATATCTATCTATATCTATATCTATATATATCTATATCTATATCTATATAATATATATATATATATATCTATATCTATCTATATCTATATTAATGCAACGCCGAATAATTTGATTTTAATTTATTCTTATTATCCGTTTTTAGTACCCAGGTTCTAAATTAACATTTGGCGTCACACTATAGCTTAAATTTAGACATTAATCATTAAAGACAAATAAAACGGACACTAAATTAAAAAGCCTTCTTTAAATTACACTTAATTTATTTACAAAACATTTAAATTACGTTAATTACTAAAGATATACATTATCACTTAACTGAATTAGGATCTGAGAGAGAGAGGAACATGGTGTGCCATCTCGGGAGTCTCCAACCTCGGCAATTTGTCAAAGGGTCGTCAGACCAAAATCGGTGATAAAATTTGTGTCAGAGAGTGACTAAATTCGTCGTGCAAGCGCTTATATTTCGCGGCGGTTTACCCCTGTATTCTGGAGGGGATTCTTTTTCGAAACACAATCAGCTTTTCTGATTGGTCTGAAGTCAGCGGAGGGATATCTTCCCGCGGTCCATAACTCCCCCAAAACGCGGGAAATTCCCAAAAACATCCCATACCATGATGTATTTATGGGTACATTGCCTTCTTCCAGGCGTGGGAAATGCGTCACCCTTTTTCGGTGGGGTGAGAGGCACTCCCCAGAAATTCCTCTGCTTGTAAACAACAACAGGGTCTGATATACAAATTACTGTTGTAATCCTTATGGAAAGGCGGCCCCCCATCACTCCTCCCCTCTCAGATTAACAAAACCAAAATGAATAATAATAAAAAAAAAAATTTCAGTAAGCAAACGAAATACAGAATTGGCCTAGCGTCGGCAAATGTCTATGTCAAGAACAAAATTTGTAGACTCCTGGTTCACTATCAGCTGTCCACGTCTTATGAGGGGTTCTGTCCATGTTCATCCATGATGTTGGCAGCTCCATCGTCGCTCAGATATTGCTAAAGAAATCTGCTAAACTGCAAAAAAAAAATAACAGAAACTTTGTCTCCCAGGGAAACCATATTAGTAATGAAACAACAGTTATGAGAAAAAAATTAAACTTGGCCCTTTGTGACCACCCTTGAAGACTCCAAGCACCAATTTCCAACTCCTCTCACCGCTCATAAAATGAAAATAAGAATGTTAAAAAAATACAATCAATTTCTGAAGTTCCTAACCTATTCCGTGAGGGAAAACCAAATTAACTATCAACAACTACAATGACGTTAATGTACGAAGAGGAGAAAAAAAAAAAAAATTTACTGAATGGATCACCCAAACAATTCACAAAAACATCAGACACAGACTGACAAATAGAAATAATTAAACAATCACAAAGAATCGTGTGCCACTAAATAATAAAAAATATTAAGACAAATAACACGTAAGAATACAAAATTGGCGTATGTAACAACTGCGCAACTAATAAAACAACACTTAGGAGTGTTGAACAAAATACATTGATAAGAAATAAACGCCAGTGAAAACATTTACATACAATTCAAGCGTGGCGCCCAGAAACAGACACTTCATAATCGTTTAACATCGAAATCTTGACACGACCAATGTGAAGTGAAAGTCCCAGACCATCAAAAAAAAAAAAAAAAACTCTTTACATACTTCAAGCGTAAAAATTTCTAGCAGAACTCTTTACATACTCAAGCGTAAAAATTTCAATGGTTCACTAAGAGCATTGATAATATTTAATGAAAATAATTAAGTAAAAGTAAAAAAAAATTAGAGATTGAAACGATGAGTGTGCATAAGTGGAGAAAAAAAAATTTGTAACTTCATAGAATGCTTGGTAGCCTAAGAAATTAAAAAAAATTCACTACAAGCATTGGTTACAAATAAAAGTTTAAAAAAAAAATTTAACGGAATTAATTCAGATTTGCAAATTAAAATTTTATAAATTAACTAATCGTATAAATGATAAAAAAAAATTATAACCTGCAAGAATGCTGAGTAGCCTAAGGAATTTTAAAAGAAAACTTCACTACGAGCATTGGTTACAAATAAAATTAAGAAAAAAAAATACTGTGATTAAATTTAGAATTGCAAACTATGAGTGCGCATGTGATCAGTATGCACCCCCAAAGTGTACAAAAGCAAAACAAAAAAAACATAACATCCCATTCCCTGCGAAACGATTTGCTGCATGCCGCAAACGCCAGCACAAGAAACAGAATGAGAATTATAAAAAAAAATTTGCAAATCTGATTGTAAAAAAAAAAAAACTATAACGATTAATATTGTTTAAAAGAAACTTTAAAGAAAAAAAAAATTTCTTCCACATTCAATACATTTGAATTTCCATTTGAGAAATGAATTCCAGAAATCACAAGTGCAGTTGAAAATTTCAGAAAAAAAAAATTAAAAACATAAAATTGATATGCAACCCAAGTCATATGAGGCGATACATACAGAGTAAAGTAATTTAACTAAAAGAAAATTATTGCAAGTGTTACACAGAATTAAACAGTTTCCAATATAAAAAAATATCGCTTAACTAATCAACATAACTTTTTAACAATCCTCGTAATACAATGTATCCACAAGTCCAAATAATATAAAAAAAAAAAAACTAAAATTGTTTCACTATACGCGCAACAAATATACAAACACGAAAAAAAAAAAAACACACAAGATCCTCGATTTACAACAATACCGCTAACTCAATTCATCGAAAATCCTCTAATTAATAACTCAAGTACAATTCTATAACAACAACCTAAAATTCTCAGTAACCTTAAAATGATTCCTCGATAATCCAAAATTGCCTTTACCTCAGATCGTTCACATCTTATGCCTCAACAACACTAACTAAACTCATCTGCAACTACCGAATAATCAATTGACTGCTCCACAATACCATTAACTAAAACCATCTATGCTCATCAATTTATTTACACAAAATCTCACATACTCATTAACACTTAACTAGACTTATCTTCAACTTTCAAATAATTAATCGACTTCTCCGCAATACCAATAACCAAAACCCATCTTAGCTCATCAACTTATTCACAAAAATCTCGCATAATCCTCCACTCGAACTTTCCTAAATGCATCTCAAAACATTCCTAAATATACCACACAACCATTAATTCAACTTATCCATGTTCATCAACTATTTACTCGAACTGTACCAAATCATTAACTCAAATTATCCTATCTACATCAAAACAACTTTCTCAATTATACCGTATAATTATATCAACTCAATATTTCCTTTGCCCAAAATCCGTAACTCAAAATATCCTTCTGTACATCAAACAATTTTCTCAAATAAACCATGACTTTCCCTTCAATTCAATTATCCATTTCCATAAAAACAACCATCGAATAAACGTACACCTTGAACACAAACTCAACTATCTCCATAAAAAAAAAAAAAACTTCCCAACCATTCAACAAATTCATCAGTGCAAACTTTATCGATCTCCTTCAAATAACTGTCTCAAATATTCCACGAAATCTCTTAACTCAAACTTATGTAACTCCTTACAAGTAGTGAAACAACAACAAAAAAAAAAATTCACACCCAATCCTATTCCAACATTTCCAAATTCTCTAGCAACAACGCCTAATCCTCTTCCAACAGTTTCAAACCAAAAAATTTATGAGTTTCGAATCTCATAGCAACAGCACCGTAACGTAAAAACAGGAAACAAGGGGTGGGGAACGAAAACCCATCGGAAAAATTTTGCTGAATCTCTGTCGCGACAGCAGTGGGGGGCGAAGGGAAGACCCCTCCTAAGGCGGCAAGAATCCGACATCCAAAAATTCCACCCCTGAATTATGCTGCCCGCGGGGAGGAGTCCCTGCGACAAGGAGTAACCAATAAACAGAAATTCCAATCAACAAACAGTGTTTTGTCCTATACCGGATGGCGTGCTGGGGGATACGACGAAAAGGGGTGCGGACAAGCTCTCCCCACGTTTTCGAAACGAATGGACGAAACATTTTTAACACCATTAGCTGACCAACAACAAAAAAAAAAAAACTTTTTGCCAAATAACAAGCAGAACTACGTACTAAAATCCAGAACAAAAAATTGAATCAACGTCAACACTCAGTGAAATAATCTACCCGCACTGACATAAATCAACACATGTAAGCCTAGCCCCAACGAGAAAAAAAAATACAATATCGACCGACCAAAAATTGACAAAATTCTTAGTAGTTTAGCACACAACCGAGACACACTTATTGACTGCAAATTCATTTAACAACCATAATTAATCTAAACCAACAACAGAAATACTATCTTGACAAACAAAACCTTCAATTCCTAGTACAGTTTAGCACACAAGCGAGACACAATGATTGACTGCACATTAATTTAACAACCACAATTTTAATCTAAACCCCTGAATAAACCACAACAAAAAAAAATTCCAAATCTATAGCAAAACAAACAACGCAGAAATTAGAAGAGCATTAAAACACTTAACGGCAACACAAAAAAAAAAAAAAAATTTTAAGTCAAAGTTAGCAATCATCTCACATAAAAAAAAAAACATGCGCGGGAAAAAACATATTAAAGTTTCAACCCAATATCTTATAGAAAATATTCAAACAACAATCTCTATCCATATCTTAACAAGCATAAATTCCAATGTTATCATCATTTAGTAATACACAACCACTTAAAATTAATACACCAACACAATTTAGCAATAAAATTGATTCTAACAAAAAATGCTGCTACCAAAATTGATCTTCTATGCAAAAATAAAAATTTAACCAGAAAGTACAGTTATAAACAATCAATTCAGCATAAACTAAACAATTCAATAAAGGAAACCTTTTATATGAAAAAATTATTGAAATTCTAGATAATAATCACAAAACAAATTATGTAATAGGGAAAAAAAATTTTAAAATATGTATGTATCATAACAACATTCAAATTTCATGACAGGTGTCCAGAGACCCCAAAATTTGACCTTTGTCACAAACATAAATTAAAGCTTGAAATTACTAAAATTAAAAAATTGACGTACGTACATCATTATCATTGAATAACACTTGCATTACAAATTTATTTAAGATATTGCACAAAACACACAGCATGAAAATATTTTATCTAGAGTTAAAATTGATATTAACCACAAACAACACTATGTCATTTAAGCATAAAAATCAAGACATAAAACAAACTGCATAAAAAAAAATTTAACTGGAATTCATTAAATAACAGGAAATCATTAAATAAATGAGTACAAAATTTGATATAACTAAAAAAAAACATAAAACATAGCATGAAACAAGGTGCAACTATGAGACAGGTATCATTCAATGCGTGCTCTCGAAATGACGAAGCGTAAAATTGCAAAAAAAAAAAAAATTAAGTCTCCCTCAAATATTTTAGCGCAGAAACGTATTTAACGAGCCGAATTACCTGCACGAGCCCTTAAATTATACCGTGGACTTGGAACAATACCCTTAACCTCCGTCTCGTCTGGTTGTAAATCATCCAAATTTTTCAAATGCAAATATGAAAATCTCTTAATAAATGGAATCATCCGATTGACATGCGTGTTAAATCTTTTCCTCAATTGTTCTACATGTTGCACCCTATAATTGACATTAGAAAAACGCTCTATCACTCTGTAAGGACCTTCGAACTTAGGTCTGAGTTTTGGAGATAAATTAGATTTAATGTTAGGCGTCTTTATAAAACACAAGGACCCGATCTTGTAATCGTAATGATGTTGTTTTGTCGCTCTCGTACTCAATTCAACATGTGATGCCTCCTGATCCTTTAGATTTTTTAAAACTTTATTGAAAGTATGCTCCAAAGACGGTAAAAGTTTCTCGACATATTCATACTTATTTTGTGGTGTATCAGAATTCTTTTCGTAAGTGTAGGATAATCGAATATCTCTGCCATGCTCTAGGAAAAAGGGAGATGTGTATGTAGCTTCATGGATCGCTGAATTTAATGCTAACATGGTGTGCGGGAGTTGATCATCCCAATCGTTTGTGTTTTGTGAAATTGATGCAAGGATATTGGCTAGCGATTGATTGGGTTTCTCTACCCTACCGTTGACGTGAGCGGAATAACTTGATATGTGCCTTTTTGAATACCCATGACTCTGCAAAATTCAACAAATTCGGAACTCTTAAAATATGTAGCGTTATCTACGACTAATTTATGTGGGCAACCCCTGTGTACAATGTAATTATCAAAGAAAGCTTTTGAAATCGTACTGGACCTAGTATCCGGAAGTGGAACGATGTGAATATATTTTGTGAATGCATCTATCATAGATAAAACATAGCTATTACCTTTAAGCGTGGTTTTTAAGGGACCGAAAATATCCATATGACACGTTTCTCCTGGTTCAGTACTTTGTTCAACAAGTTGATGGGGTGCAGGCGGGATTTTAAAGGCGTTTTTTCGAGATAAACATATGGTACAAGAACGAACAAAATTTTTAGTATCTTTATACATATTGTGCCAAAAGAAGTTCTCGCTGAGTCGATGATAAGTTTTAAAAAATTTAAGATGTCCTCCATATTCTGAATGAACTGATTCGAGAATTTTAGCTTTTAGACAATGTGGAATGCAAACCTGCTTTCTAGTGGTGTTAGACCTGGGTGATCTCGAGGGGCGCTTGGACAGATGACATAACAAACCTTCCCCATTAATAAAATAGTTGCTGATTTGTGGGCTAACATCATTTTGATCAATTTTTTGTATGATAGTGCTTAAAACAGAATCTTCGCGTTGCATATTAATAAGATCTTTAGAGTCCGGTAAAGCTATTGTGATGTTGTTAATATAACGAGAAAGATGATCTGCGACTGAATTTAAGGATCCCCTGATGTAGTGTATGTCGTAATTAAATTCTTCCAGAGCCAATTTCCAACGCAAAATTTTGGAAGAGGGATTTTTATTAGAAAGAAATCCCGCGAGAGGCTTATGATCGGTAAAAACTTTAAATTTTCTGCCTAACAAGAAAGGTCTAAAAAAATTTAATGCTGTATATATCGCGAAAAATTCTAAAACAGTTGCGTTATATTTTGATTGCGATGGATTTAATTTCTTAGAAAAAAATATAAAGGTTTGACTTCAGAGTTAGGATATTTTTGTTCTAAAACTGCCCCTATGCCGCGAGAAGAAGCATCCGTTGTTATCTGTAACTCTGCGCTTGATCAGGTAGTGCCAAGACCGGTGGATTCAATATGGCTTTCTTAATATCATCAAATGCCTCCTGCGTTTCGGATGTCCACTCAAATGGAGTGTCTTTTCTCAATAAATTCGTTAAGGGAAGTGCGCGTTTTGCGAAATTCTTGATATATCTCCTATAAAAATTACAGCACCCTAAAAAAGATTTAATTTGTTTTTGATCCTTTGGAACTGGAAACTCATTAATTGATACGGACTTATCTTTATCTATAAGAATGCCTTCCGGCGTTACCACAAACCCTAAAAATTTACAACTTTTCGTTAAAAACTGACATTTACTCGGATTAAA
The DNA here is from genome assembly GCA_019973935.1 of Trichonephila clavipes. Classification (NCBI taxonomy): domain Eukaryota; kingdom Metazoa; phylum Arthropoda; class Arachnida; order Araneae; family Nephilidae; genus Trichonephila; species Trichonephila clavipes. Next base: position 86,788 of record BMAU01018474.1, on the reverse strand, counting down.
TTTTAAGCGAATCCTTTCAAAGCGTTCAAAAACCTTACCCAGTAGTTCAAAATGTTCATCTATAGTTTTAGTGAATAAAATAATGTCATCTATATAAACCAAGGCTCCGTGGTGTAATAAATCTCCTAGGACCTCCTGTGCGATTGATTGAAAAGCTTTAGGCGAGTTTTTAAACCGAAACATAATCTGTTAAATTGATATTTATCACCGTCGGGAGTAGAGAATGCCGTCTTATGCCTGTCCGCAAAGTGTAGTGGAATTTGATTAAATGCTGACTTCATGTCTAACGCCGAAAAATAGTTTGAACCTGAAATTTCATGTAAGATGTCGTCCAATGTTGGAATGACAAAATCCTGAGTCACAGTTATTTCGTTGAGTTTCCGAAAATCTAAAACTAGGCGCCATTTTTCTTTCTGTTTGACAAACAATGCCGGAGTATTATACTGAGAATTGATTTCGAAATAATTTCCGCCTTTTCTAAATCTGCTATTTGATGTCGAAATTCGTTTCTTAAATTGAATGGAATCTTATAAATTGGACATTTAATGGGATAATCGTGTTGTTAAACTGATTCTGTGATGCTCCGTAACGGCTGCGGATAATTCTACCGTAGAGCGAGCGAAAGCACTTTTGTGCGAAATTAAAAGTTGAAATAATCTGTTTTTGATTTTATTGTCCAAAACCTGAAAGATTGAAATCTTTCTCCGTGAGTGGGGGTAAAATATCTTGAGAAACCGGAAAATCAGAAGAAAAGTCTTCGTAATTATTGACTGTAATTATTTTCATGTTCTTGTTAAGGGTGATTATGTTATCTGAATCGTTTCTAATTTCTAAGACGGTGTCATTTGTCTGTGGATCAATTTTAATTTGCGAATTGGTTAAATGAATGTTTTTATTTCGTAGCTTTGCTGAACTCCGAATAGTGGCCAGTGACGTCGAATTAGGTAATGTTTCAACATGTATGCGAACATTTGTGACCGAATGGGGACCCACACACGTTTTGTGTTTTAAAATCCATTTATAAAGTTACTCTGTACCACACGCGTGGGGAGTGAATAATGAATAAGCGGAATTGAAAAATTATGAATTAATAAACGGTTTTTTCCTATATCTAAAACTGCATCCCATACTTTCAAAAATCGTATCCCAAAATAGCGCAATAATTATCGTTAATCTCTTGTTTCGTTATAAAAAAATATGTCGAAATTGAAATTCCCCCAATGACAATTGTATTTCATAGCAACCGATAATTTCTACCGTGTCTCCACTTACAGCTTTAATCTGAATTGAAACATTAAATTCCCTAAAGTTATCATTTTTTATTTTAGTGAAAAAAGAATTAGACATTAAAGATACGGATGCACCTGTGTCAATTAAAATTATAAACTTGTGATGTTTAACGTTTGCATTTATTATTGGTAGATCAAATATTTTATCTCGAGATTGAATCGGAGAAAACCGCTCCTCTACCGAATGAAAAAAATCTAAATACGGCTTTCTCCATGGGAGTTTAAATTTGATTTGTGCGAAAACGTTGAAAACCCCTATTCTCAGAATTTGTGTGTGTCGCTCTCACCGAATGCCTGGGGGCTGCGTAATTGTCGCGGAGAGTAGATTCCCTGAAATGTACATGCCTCCCTCCTGGCCTGGGGCTACTTGAAGAAGAATACTCGCTTGCGGCATTTCTCCGGGGGGGCTGGTAACGGGCAGCGCGTTCGTCCCTCTGTCTCTTCCTACATTCCGCCTGTCTGTGTCCTTGAATACCACAATAGAAGCACTTGAAAACGTTCCCTCTTCTGTTAGAATAGTTCCCACCTGATTTACGAGCTGTAACTGCACTTGCCTCTTGTAGACGGCCGACCCTTAAATTTATTTCTTGTAATCTATCCGCTAATGCTGAAAGAACTGGATTTTCCGTTTGTGCGGACGACAAGCCTGATCTCTCTTCGCTAGCTATTTGATTTAATTTCGTGTTCTGCTCTTCTATCAATGCGGCATTGATTGATTCCTCTAAATTCAAAGGATCGCGGGAGAGAACAAACCGGCGTATTTCATTTTTTAAACCACTTATAAACCGAGATTGCAACAATTGGTCATTCGCATTTCTCACCGCGGTATTTTTGAGCCGAATTTCCTGACTGGAAAATCTGTGTTCCCAGTTTATTGATGCGTGCTGCAAATTCCTGTACGCTCTCCGAAGGACCCTGGATACACGATGAAAATAATTGGAGACGCGTTGATAAAGGTACAGCTTTTTCGAATCTTCCAATAAGAATTCTTGCGATATCGTTATATTCTGTCAATTGACTATGTGTTGGGTCGGATAGAAAAATTCCTCAGCTATTCCCGTTAATTTTAATTTTAGAATTGTTACTTTCTCATCGTTTGACCACTTGCCTAAATTCGCAACATCGTTTATTTTTCCCAAGAACCTGCGAATTCCTAACGATTCACCTCCGTCGTACATTGGAATTAGATCAATTAGATTAAATTTCTCGAACGCCGTTTGCGTCAAAAGGGGGTCTGATTGTCGTGTACGTGGCATATTTGTTAATTATTAGTTAAGACCAAAATTTCTAGCGAATCTAATTCACAACGAAAATCGTTAAATTAAAACAAAATTTAAGCACTCGTGCAAGGCAACAGAAATTCATGAACTCTTAAATTTAAATGAAACTTTTAGCTAATCGGCTCTCGCGTACATACATGCATAGAAAAAAATTCACATCAATATTGAAGGAGAAAAAAAAAAAAGAGCACAAGTACCTGCGTCATCGTTGCACCCCGGACTCTCTGACAAAACTGAAAAAGAAAAAATTCACAGTATCAAATTCAAGCAATACATAAAATACACAGTAGCACACGAGATGAAAATTTGTCCTGATGATCCATCAAGAAACGTTTACAAAAAAAATTTGTAAAAAAAATTTCTAACTCAAAGGATGTAAAAAAATTGTGCAAAGAAAAAAAAATTTTTTAAATCCTGGTCACGGTACCATAATAATGCAACGCCCGAATAATTTAAGGGCAGTCGGAAAGGTAAAATTTGATTTTTTTGACAATTTGAGATTTTTACATTTCCACATAGTACAGATTTTAACCTTTCTAAAAATACCTTACTTTAACCTCTAGGGTAAGTAGAAGCCCTAAAAACCTATTTTTAAATAATCGTTGAAACTGGGCCACGCCCATTTGACAAGCGTAAAAGTAAACAAAGTTTTTTGTTTTGGCTTAAAAGTTGAGCGTCTGGTATAAATCAAAACATTTATCTTTTATTGTATAAATTGAGCCTTTTATTATTTTATTTCCTAACCCATTTGAAACTTCACTGTATTTTTAACGGTCAAATCAGTGTTTGTTTACACTTTCAAAACTGCGTTGTAATTTTGAACTCGCAAGTATTCTTTAACATTATTCAGCTTAAACTTTCAAAAAAAAAATTGCTATAATATATCGATTTTACTATGCCTAGAGCATCGACTAAAGTATTTAAGAAACGAAGAGGAGTTTTTAATAAAGGAAGATGTAATAAAAGTAATGATGGTTGTGGTGAAAGCAATTCTACTGTTCCAAAGAACTCTGCTGATGAAAAAATTGTGCTGATGGTGCAAAGCTTTGTACTAATGAAACTGAACCATCTGCCAGTGAGAGAAAAAAATTGTAAACATGGATATTTCATATTCGGATGAGGCTTTTTCTGGTTTCAGAAATGTTATTGGGGACATTAACCTTTTAGCTTGTGTGTTTTTTGAAGCTGTAAAATGTATAAAGTGTGAAAAACAGGACTCAGGTTGCACCTCAGTGAAAGTAACTGTGGTGAAGCTGTGAAGTTTCACTTAAAATGTCCTTCTTGTAAATATAACTATACTTTTTTTAACTCCAAGAAATGCGATAGTTCTGAGAATTACGAACTGAATACCCGGCTAGTGTATGCTATGCGATGCATAGGTAAAGGTGCTGAGTCTGCTAGGATGTTTTGCGGTATCATGAATCTTCCCCCGCCACCCACAAAATTCTCAAAGTACAACCACATTTTACTGCAGGCAACAAGAGAAACCTGTGAACACAGTATGGCAGAAGCTGTTCGTGAAGCCGTTGATGAAAATGATGGAAAAAGGGACCTTGCTGTTGCTGTTGATGGTAGCTGGCAGAAGCGTGGTTTTTCTTCGAAGAATGGCTTGGTGACAGTCACAAGTGTTGATACCGGCAAAGTTATAGATGTCGAAGTTTTTTCAAAACATTGTATTTGTCCGAACAAAACCAAGCATCTTCAAAATTGTAAGAGAAATTTTGAAGGCTACAGCGGTAAGATGGAAGTAGCTGGAGCTCTATCCATTTTTCAGTTCCCAGTCTCTCTACAATGTTCGGTACACAAAATATTTAGGAGATGGAGACTCCAAAGCGTTTACTTCTATTGTCGAGAACAAAGTATATGGTGACCATTGCTCTGTCGAGAAATTAGAATGCATAGGTCATGTTATGAAAAGAATGGGACACGTCTTCGACGCTTGAAAACTAAGATGAGAGGACAAAAACTTTCTGACGGAAAGCCTTTATGCGGAAGAAATAGATTGACAGAGGCAGAAATCGACCGTCTGCAAGCATATTATGGTCTAGCTATCCGCAGAAATTTGTCTAGCGTGAAGAACATGCAACAAGCCATATGGGCAATATTTTTACACAAGCTATCAACCGATGAAAAACCTCAGCATGGATTTTGTCCCTCTGATTCAGATACGTGGTGCAAATTTAAAAAGCAGAATTGCTTGGGGAGACTTATCATCACAAAAATAGTTTACCTGTGGATGTTGTGGAGGCCATGCGACCTGTTTTTAGGGATTTAGCTAATCCAGAATTGCTAAAAAAGTGTTTACATGGAGGTACGCAAAATCCTAACGAAAGTGTAAATAATGTAATATGGTCTCGTGTACCGAAGAAAACATTTGTACAATTAGAAGTTTTGTCACTGGGTACATATGATGCAGTTTCCTCATTTAATATGGGGAATGTATCAAAACTAGAAATTTTGAGAAAAGTGTGTATTGAGCCTGGTGATTACACGGTACAAGCGATGGAGTGCCTCGACAAACAGAGGCTGTTACGAGCAAAATACTATTGTTTACAAAAAACAAAGGACGTTAGGAAGGAAAAAGACTTAAAAGGAAGAAAGAAGATGATGAGCTACTAAAAATGCTGATGATTTAGAATATGGAGCTGGCATGTTTTAACTAAAAGTAATTATACGTTAAAATCAATTTTTCTCAAAATGTCAATTTTTGATGTTCGATGTTCCTTTTCTTAGAAACTACTGTTCACAGGTATGTAAATTTTTTATGATATATTTATAATGATGGCTAATATATACTGAAATGAGCTTTTTGTAAAAAACCCCAAAATTTATTTTTTACAAATTTTTTTATGTGAAAACGGGTTAACGTAAACTATGTTTGATAAAATATTTTATAAATTATGAAAAATTCAAAATTAGCTAAAAGCTCATTTGAGTATAATGAGAAATGTGTATTTTAATTATATGAAAAATTTCAAGCATGTACATATAACAGATTTTGAGAAAATGTTCCTCGAAAACAGCCAATTTAACATTGTTGGTATAGAGGTTTCCGACTGCCCTTAAGTTAATTTAATTTATTCTAATTATCCGTTCTTTAGTACCCAGGTTCTAAATTAACATTTGGCGTCACACTATAGCTTAAATTTAGACATTAATCATTAAAGACAAATAAAACGGACACTAAATTAAAAGCCTTCTTTAAATTACACTTAATTTATTTACAAAACATTTAAATTACGTTAATTACTAAAGATATACATTATCACTTAACTGAATTAGGATCTGAGAGAGAGAGAACATGGTGTGCCATCTCGGGAGTCTCCAACCTCGGCAATTTGTCAAAGGGTCGTCAGACCAAAATCGGTGATAAAATTTGTGTCAGAGAGTGACTAAATTCGTCGTGCAAGCGCTTATATTTCGCAGCGGTTTACCCCCTGTATTCTGGAGAGGATTCTTTTTTTCGAAACACAATCAGCTTTTCTGATTGGTCTGAAGTCAGCGGAGGGATATCTTCCCGGGGTCCATGACTCCCCAAAACGCGGAAATTCCCAAAAAACATCCCATATCATGATGTATTTATGGGTACATTGCCTTCTTCCAGGCGTGGGAAATGCGTCACCCTTTTCGGTGGGGTGAGAGGCCCTCCCAGAAATTCCTCTGCTTGTAAACAACAACAGGGCCGATATACAAATTACTGTTGTAATCCTTATGGAAAGGCGGCCCCCCATCAATATATATATCTATATCTATATATATATCTATATCTATCTATATCTATATATATATATCTATATCTATATATCTATATCTATCTATATATATATATATATATATATTTATATATATATTAAGTATTAGCCGAGTGAGACTTTTTTCGAGTGTGAGCAGGTTTTCATTAAACACATCTTCAGTGAACAGATATCTTCTTTATTGTGGCGCACACATCAAAGCTTAGGACAAAGTTATAGTACATTTTCACATCGACGAGACAAACAAATTCATGATGATATTAAAGCACAGTGGACAAGATAGAAGCAGAAGTGATATCTTAACGGACACAACACAAAAACACTGAGAAACAGCTATATTCAATGTTACATTGTGTCGGCAAAAAAAAAAAGAGGAAGAGCGACGAACGGCATTACAGAAGGTGTTTTTGTTCCTTACCAACAGTGCAAGTCCGGGATGATCACGCAATCATAGCTCTGATTGGACAGAATGTGCAGGACAAGAATTTCTGATGTAATAATATTCATCGATTACGATTAAAATCAGGGTGTTAATTTTGAACCAAATAATCAAAAGATTATTTAAATATTGTTAAAAGAGTTAATTAAAAGGATGCTAGATGGAATTATTACACACACACACACACACACACACACACACACACACACACACACACACACACACACACACACACACACACACACACACACACACACACACACACACACACACACACACACACACACACACACACACACACACACACACACACACACACACACACACACACAAATTCCTCATGTGGACACATCCACTGTTTCAGATGGGAATGCATGAGTTTATCTTAAATTTTTCAAATTCTTTACTTACTCGTCCTACTCTAACCTGCCCACAAAATATTCTAAACATCTTTAAATTTAAAAGAATATGTTTTCTTTCTCTCAAAAATTACAATTTTAATAGCTAATGATATCACTATTTTTTTAACCATGACGAGTATATTCGTCATGACACAAAATTCTGAAACTTCTGCTTGACAAGTATACTCGTCAATCGAAGCTAACAGGTTAATGGAAATTTCGTAGTAATGCAGAGTATTTTATAAGAAACTTTTTAAAGGTGTTTAAATAGTTTCAATGATTTTGAGTTTGAATGTGTTCCATTAAAAATAAAATGTATGAATGAGTGTTTATTAACAACCTAATTAAATTAACTCGAAGGCTATCGGTGACTGACCCTGTAATTTGGAACCATTGTCAAGCGAGAGTACGACAACTGAGAGGCTGAACCCTACTAAATTCCACACCACTTTAACGTGAAGATTTTGATCAACAACAGATTCATCCTGCAAATACCCATCTACACAGATGTTCTTTTGGGGCGCAGGACTTAAACCTGGGACCAGACAACGTCATCCAAGTGAGTTAGTGAAAGTAAACATCACGTTATTCCACAAAAGAAGACCGCTCTCGTAATTTTCAAACATGGACGACACCTGAACTAGCATCCGCCTCCCATAACTTTTTTATCCCAACGGGAGGACATTTAATCCTCGATATATTTAACGAGCATAGGCTCCCTCTGCTCGGTGGGTCTTCACTGATGCTAGGCTTGAACTCATAGTATACCTACCACAAGTCAATGACCTTGACCAATAGCCACCATGGTCAAACATTGCCCAAGTTTTTGGAACTTTACTATGAAGATATTAGGTTCAAAACAATTAAAATCTAGTGAAATAATATAAAAAAATTACAGTTTGCGGACTCAATCCTTGAGAATACCAGGTGTATGCATAAGTATTTTCCGTTTTTTATCGTAAAAAACACTTAATTTTTAAGGGAAATTATTTTTTTTGCTCAAAATATTGGCCATCTGTTGCTACACCTTTCCCCCATCTTTCAGGGAATGTATGAATACCATGTCAGAAAAATTGCTCGTCTTTTGCGGCAAACCATTCGTCAAGCCATTTTCTCCCTTCTTGGAAACTGCTGAAGTGCTGTTCTGCGAATGCGTGCCCCATTGATACGAAAAGGTGATAATCAGATGGCACCAGGTCTAGGGAGTACGGCAGGTATGGTAGAATGTTCCATGCAAGTGGTTTCACGGTGTCTTTCACTAATTTGCTGTGTGAGATGGTGCATTGTCGTGTAACAAAATCACTGTACCATGTCTTCCGGCCCATTCTGGTCATCTTTCGATCAATGCAGGGTCTTGCCGGTTTCAAAAGTTCATAATACACACTATCACTCTCAGCATAATCTTCTTACCGAAGTGATTTGACCATGGTGTTGAAGAACCGGGTTCGTCAGGTGAAAGTAACGTTTTTTTCACTTCTGTTTTTAAAATAAATCCATTTTTCGTCACCAGTCACAATTCGATACCAAAATGATCTTCTATATTGGCGTTGAGCAGTATTTTACAAGTGACTTTGTGATTTTCCATTTGACGTTCACTCAAATCGTGTGGGATCCATTTATTCCTTTTATTGATCTTCCCCGTTGCTCGAAAACGTCTGTTGATTGTTTCTTGTGAAACACATTTAATGCTTTTGCCAATTACTGTTCAGTTTGAGTAGAGTTATCATCCAATAATTGCAGTGTAATTTCTCGTTTTCGCCCTTTCGTGGCCTACCAGAAATCTCTGTCTTTCACATTAAAATCTCCACTTTTAAATTTTCGAAACCATGTCTCATATGCTCTAATCGATGAAGCGTGTTCACCATATGTTTCTACCAACAAACGATGACTTTCTACTGCCTTTTTTTAATTAAATAAGAAAAACAATGCATGCCACAAATGTTCTTTTTCAGGCACAAAATTCGAAATGATCTCTGAGCGATTAAACAAAGACGTTAGTTTTCGGTGGTCTCAACTTGTGTGTTTGTAGTTTAATGGTTAAATGGTAATGTAGTTAAACCGAAAAATACTTATGTATACACCTGGTATTTTCTCTTTTATGTGTTGGCGAGAAGTTAGAGTGAATATTAACGTCGCACTGTTCAGATACACGAGGCCTTTTGGTGATGGACCTCGTCCTTTTGAACCATTGTTAAATGACGAGGACGAGAGCTGAGCTGGCACCCCCTCTCCTAACTACAACACCACACCACCGGGAGGACGTTTGAGATCTCGATAGATTGAACATGCATCGTTCCCTACACAGCGAGTCTTTAGTGGTGTTGGGCTCGAACTCATGACACGCCAGCCATGATCCGATACCCTGACCACTGGGCTACCGAAGTTCCATGTGGTCATGAAAGGAAATGGTCTTGGTCGTGAACTTGTGAATGGAATTGTATCTGTTGAGTCGTGGTTCTATTTCAGGTGCAATTTAAGACTCATTATTTAGATGATAATGCTCTTTAAATCTACCGAGGTTTCCTGTTCTCACGTTTACGTAGTGTGTAAGATTTGCAGAGTGATGTCCAGCTCACAGTTGATTTCCTCATCACTTGACCTTGGCTCAAAACTACTAGATCATTCCTAATAGCCTCTAAGTAGCTTCAAAGTGAGAACTTTATAAAAATTTAATTAATTATCTCATTAAAAGTTTACATTGTGTTTTCTTCAGACAAAAAACTTGTTTTTAATATACCTAGTAACATATGTAAATGATTTGATAAATCCAATCTATAAATACTCCACATAAACATTCATCAAAATGAATACCATGTCTTATTTCTAAGTGACTTGAAACCAGTTCTTAATAAATAATTATTTTATAATTTTTGAAAGTAATTATCTCTGCTCATAACATAACTTACTCATTTTTGTCACGTATTTTGGAAACATAAATCTTATAACGAATACGTTAATAAAATGTCAAAGCAATATTAAGTTATTGAGAAATCAAAAATGCAAAATTAAAAAAGGGTTTCCCAATATCCAACAAAAATGGAACTTGCTTTAACTTTTTAATTAAAATGAATTATTCATTACCAGACAAGGTTAAACATTAATATTGTTTTAAAAATACAGGAAGAAAAGAACAATAAAAACTCTAGCATATATCTAAATGAAATTTAAAACAATGTTACATTGTATACTGATTATATATACTGATTATATATTATATTATTTTATATAAAACCCAAGATTATATATATATATATATATATATATATATATATATATATATATATATATATATATATATATATATATATATATATATAATATATATATACACACAATTCTTTAGATATTTCTTTTAAAAAAATTGTGATGGACGTTAAGAAAAGAAAACGTAGAATTTAATTGAGAGACTCACTTATAAGGAGAATTTTTATTGCAGAATTTATTTAATTTCTTAAAATCGAAACAAGATAAAGATTATATGCTAATACGTTAAAGTAAATTAAATTATATGTAAAATTTTACAAAATAGAAAGGAAACAACCAACTGCGATTCCATGTGTAACCTGTGTGGTTAGAAGAGTGTTTAAAAACAATAAATACGAATCCAGGGATTAGCAACCTTTTCGCTGTGACGTGCCAAACCAACATACCAATATGATTCAGCGTGCCACACAGCAGGCTATTTTTGAAACAATTCGATTCCTACAATAATGCATGCAGAGTTAAAGAATAGGAGTCAATAACGTAAATTTACAGTTTAATCTTATATTAATTTATTACATGTTTTAAACATATTTATTAAAATAAGCAATAGACAATATAAAATATAAGTACTTCCCTTCATTATATTTAAATAAGAAATAATAATAAAAACTTTAACGCAAACCTAGTGCTTCCACCAATCTACATCCGCATAAAAAAATCAGGGGTATAATGTGTGACATTCAATTTGGCACGATTATTAACATTTAGCTGTTAAACAATTTCTTAGCGGCCTCGAAACATTTTCATATGAGGAAAGCAGATAACACTGAATTTTCTGTCTTCAAGTAATAAAATATCTCCATCAATGATGCTCATTAATTTTAAAAGTAGCTATAAATTTATGTTTCAGATATTTTTAGAAATTTCGTAAATGTCCATAATTCTGAAGGTGTTTGAAAAATAAGGACCTTTACAAATTTATCAACTTCAATCACTCAAAAATTGACAGATTTCTAATGTGGTGCAAAGGGCCCATGAGATTTGTACTTCATGTCGCATGTGGCACGCGTACCATAGGTTGCTGACACCTGATCTAATCCAAGAAAAATAAGCGTAAGAAATTAATGTATAACTCTAAAGTGTATGGAATTCGGATTAAATCCAACTTTATTGCACTTTTTGGCGACAAATGTCTTGACGCCAAAAGTGACGATAAGTTTACCAATGCGTCAATTATAATTTTTAATTACCTTAGCTACTACATAATTATCCAAACATGTTTATTGTTCTGTATAAACTTCAGTTTGTCTTAGAAAAGACACAATCTGAATTAATTGAGAAACATCAAGCCACGGTTTCCCCGCATTCCTTTAAATCCTTTCAATGCATTTTTTTCGAAGTACAACTTTTAACTTATGCTATATTTTTTTAAATTTTCACATTGGCAACATTACCATGACTGGTTTTCAGTTTAATGCCATCTGATTTCATTTAGCAACGAATACAAATTTGAAAATAATGCTTTGACATTTTGACGACATTTTATGATCGTCACAAAGTGGTTCATCAAAATAGGATTTTATCGGAATTTTTGTTTACAACACTTAGAAAAGTTAATCCCCACTAATACAATTGAATGTTGCTTAAATAGTTTAATAGCAATATTCATATGGACTCGTAGGTAGCGGTAGGAGGCATAGAATTCTTAACCATTATTCATAGGGTTTAAAATTTATCCCCGATCTACTTACATTGATATGAAGTTTTAGGATATCGATATGTATGTTTTATTAAAGGAAAAATGAAGTTATGTAAATGGGTGTTTAACAAAATCTCATTAACAATAACTTTTAACCAAATCTATACGCGTTCACATATTTTAATTCGTCCAGCAAAATTTTAAAAATCAGAAATTTTACAAACTTATCTCACGGTTCATGTTACAAATGAAATTAGAATAAATTATGAAACCCATCAACCTTAACATCTACTAATAAAGACCGAATCTTCAACGTGAACTTTCAAGAGAAGCCTTTAAAACAAATTCCAAATGAATGTTTCCCCAATCTTCTATCCCTATAACTCTCCCTATACATGGATAGTGTATTTAAAAGATTCGCTTCCAAAATAAATCAAAATTTAAACAAAACCACTCCAGGTTACATCATAAAATTACAGGCATTAAATATTCCAGCATTCTCGTTTCAGTCTACCAAACACAAACAAGGATTATTGCATCAAAATCTTCCTTAATTGAAGTCAGAGTCAGACACATGTTAAGTGACCTTCCAGATAAGACACGTTCCTCGGGTTAACTGGGGAGCACTCTCTCTCTGTAGATTTATATTTTAAAATCCCACTAGATTAAGCATTATCTTTCCTCAAATTTGTTACCAAGAGAAGGAAGGATAGATTTGAAACGCAGTAATTAAATGGGAAGCTATCGTGGGTGTTAAGCATTTAGTACCTAATCTGAATCCATCATTGGTTACATATTACATAGCGTATTAAATTTTCTGATGATTGCCTACTTGAAATGTAGTGGCAATGACTTTGTAAATAAGATTGGTATTCAGGTTTTACATTTTATCTGTGCTCTTTGATTCATATACAATGCACAGATTTTTAATGATTTTATTTATAAATAATCACGATTGCTACTTTTAATAAAAAATGCATGGGATATAAATTCATAGAATATAAAATGCATCGAATTTATTCTTAAAATTAACCTTTATTTCCATACACGCAGCAATACAATGAGTTGTAAAGGATGTTTGAACAAATTTCCTATATTTTCACACATCAAATCAAGAATATTGTTAGTATATTTCTATAATGTGTTTGCATCTTTTCGATGTGTACATCTAGACATATACACTATAGTATTTTTAAAAAAATTCTAAGTGTGGCTCATGAGAAATGAAGCTACTGAAACATATTTTTAATTTTTCTTTATTTGTCACGCATTTCTATTCATGTAAAACACATAGAAACAGATTTATTTGCTTTGATGATTCGCTATATAAAGTAGAACCTGTTTCGGAGCGCGTTTTTTTATGCGAATTTATTTTTGTGCAATCTTTTTGTATGCGGTATATGTATTTCAACGGCTTTGTCAATACCATTATGTTTTCTATCAATGTATATAAATACTCTTTAAGACTATTCATTTGCTATAAACACTCTCCCCTCAATGCCCGATCAAATTGCTTTCCTCTCAACTTACTAGCTCAAAGCACTAGATTGAAGGCGAAACTGTCAATGACAAATATTTTCAATAATTTGATAAATTATGAAGATGGACAAGAAGAACCATATTCTTTGAGAGTGGATAAAATATATACAGGGATCCAGTTTTCCAGCAAATCAGAAAAGCATTTTCTTAAAATAGATACTAATTCTGAAAGGAGTTCAAAATTCCGAAAAAAGCTTCGATCATGCATATCTATTTATCTTGACGTTTACAAGCAACTAGCCAACCGACTGCCGTCACAAAAACGTTTTACTTATATAAAGAAATTGAATTGTATCTTCAAGTGAGACGAAAGTCTAGTTATTTTATTCTTTTGATATTGTATCTAGTTACAACAAATAATCTCGTTATACTAATAAGACTGGATTCCTTTCAGTTTGGTTTATTCCAGCTGCGCATAGTTCACTGTGTATCATAAAAGGACAAAACTAATCATCCAGTTATCCTCAGGCATGTTTTCCCTTTTTCCCTCTTGGAAGGCGGGAAGTTGGAGGTATATCAAGTATCTCATTCAGTATTCCCTCTGCAGTAATTGGATTAACCAAACCATTTGAGAGATGGCCTATCTTGCAAACCAAAGAAAAAAAAGAGATTTACTTTCATTACAAGGACAGTACGGGAAGAAACTTGGTTTCGGAAATCAGGGAATATATCGACATCCTTTCTTAGTCATTCTTAGATTTTTCCCTATTAAACTGACTTCAGGATATGACTCATTCCGATTTCCTCCCAAAATTAAAAAAACAACAACTTACAAATTAGTTAGGAAGGCAATTGATAACATTGATCCGAAGATTAGACATTGTTTTTTATCTTCGTGAATCAAAATACTTTTAAAGTTATTTCGATTTTAGAGATATATATAATGCAATATTTCTTTCAAATCAAAATCTTGGTCGAAAGACATTTCAGTAACTTGTTTCTTCAGCATGATGTATAAATGTTATATAAATGTTAACAAATTATTAATTTTGTTTGAAGATTATTTTATGTAAGGATTTGAAGCCATTTTTATGTTCTACAATATTATTGAAATTTTCTGTCAAAGCTACAAATGACCATTTTGAGAGATCAGAATAATAATTTCCTGATAGATGTGTGTGGTAGCTTCTCTATATAAAGGAATACATTTAGAGCAAGTAATATAAAAATGAATTCTCAAGTTAATTCCTACTTAGGTTAACAAAGAAAATTTTATATTAATTGTAATTATTTAATAAAAAAAGTAACTAAAATAAATATGTATATACATATTACCGAATCACAGTGTTAAGTGCAAAATTTTTTGTTTCACAAGTTTCAATCCTGCTAAATATTCTATATAAGAGAAAGTCCATCTAATTTCTGTATCTGAGAGTATGTGGGAATTCTGCCTTTTGCTCGATCTGTACTTGGTAATAATCTTGAAGTTGTATGTCAACGAGACTTTCTGATGTCTGAAATTACTCAATAAATTATTTTATTCCAACTCTATTCTGTTTAGTGTGATGCCCATATTTTTTAAAATAAATTCATTACACTCACACAAATATAAATCCTCATTATTTTCAAAACCATTTTCTGTGCGCACTGTGCTATGCATATTAAACCTCATTTCTCCCAGAAAGTTTGTCGTGAACGTTACTGAATGCAGTTAAGTAAGAATTTTCAAAATAAATCAGACTTTAATCGAAGTTACTTTGCAATGAATAGCAAAATTATATATACGCAGTTAACATTTCTGAAATCCAGTTCCAGTCAACTGAACACAAATGAGGATTATATCTTTAAAGTCTGCCTTCATTCCCATTAGCCAAGTAAGAATGCCTGTTTATTGACCTATTAAGAATTTTACAAGCTTCGCGGAGTTAATTGGAATTTGTAGAAGATTTATATTTTAAAATCCATTACATTCTGAAATATGGTTCCTTAAGTTAGTTACTGGGAAGTAAAATTAGTAACTAAAGAGTTGATTCCTTGTGTTTAACAATCCATCAATGAAGTGGAATACTTAATGATTTACTTCGCATCACAAATCTTTCTAGTGCGGGATGTATTTGGCATAGCAAGTCTCTTATCATTCCAAGACGCACAAGTTTGTAAATAAAACATAAAAATTTTGATTCCATTAAATATTATTGGCAACGAACCTCATAATTTTGAACCATAATCAATCGAAAAACATGACACTTGAGATATGACAATCTACTCTCCAAATCTCCACATCACGATATTGCAGTTTGTAGTTCGGTGAGGTGGGAGAGCTTAATTCTTCCGAAACTTTATCTCTTTTCATGACATTCTAGATGACATTAAAAACGCTTTCAAAAAATTGCCCTTTTTAATAAATAAAATTTAACCCTTTCGGGACGAAGGACGCAAACTCGTGCGTACTGCCAGGGCTGGAGGTTTCCGTCGTGAGTGTCACTCACAGGCCGGAGGGCTTTGTGTAGTTAAGCCTAAATCCATAAAAATAGCGAAATATAAACGCGGTGTTTAATATTGTTCTGTATGTTATATGAATGACATATACTTTATATATTTTGTCTTCCTATACTTTATTTACTCCAGCCACTTTCTGTTTAAGTTATAATACATTTTACTGCAAAAGTCAACGTCGTAAAAAAGTAAGAAAAAAAAAAAAAAAAAAATTGTCTACGAGATATAATTATCCATGAAAAACTAGACTGCAATCCCCAAATCCAATGCTTTAACGAAAATAAATCTCTAATGTTCTCTATAAACAAAAACCACATGTTCCATTCAAGAGTAGTCATAAAGCACACAATTCGAAAACATTTCCTTCCCCTTATATTTATAAAAAAACGTCCCGTGTATGTGAGAAATATTTCTCTCATTTCGAGTAGAACGTCAGATCTCCTTGTATCTCAAATCTTATGGACATAGAAGGCATCTATTGCTAAAAACTGAGCTTACAAAATGCTCTAGGTGCTTAACGCGGGGGAGTTATTACGTCTATGTAGGGATAAACACGCTGGCTCACCCGTGAGTCGTTCGACCTCTGACGGTGTTTTATGCTGGTGTGTATACGTGAGGTTCGCCCCGAAAGGGTTAAAATTTAAAATATAACTAATGAGAATCAAAAAGAAAATAAATTTCGATATGAATAAATTTGCAATTGTAGAATAAAATAAAGATAAAAATGGATGAGTATCTTGACTTCGAAAAATTTTCCGTGATGAGTGAGTGAATATTAGCGTCGCACTATTCAGCTACACGAGGACTTTTGGCGACCGGCCACATCATTTTGAACCATGGTCAAGTGACGTGGACGACACCTGAGCTAGCAACTTCATCTCCTAACTACTACACCATACCAACGGAAGGATGTTTGAGCTCTCGACAGATTTATTGTGCATCGCTTCTCTACACGGCAGGTTTTTAGTGGCACTGGGTTCGAACTCGTGACAAGGGCAGCCATGATCCAATACCTTGACCACTCGGCTAACTTAACCGTCATATTCTTCGTGATAGAAGTGGGTCTTGCCAATACGGTTGCAGCAAAGGAGTCCGAGTTAAAGACAGAAAACATCTAGATGTAGAAAGAGTTAAATGAGTTGGTATTGAGTCGAGCGTGGGTGAATAGCTGATAAACAAGGATAGCTATTTTCAAATTGAAGTTCTGGTGTGAAGCTCGGCCAGCTATTGAGTAGTAAATGGAGAAAATCCAATAATTAAATTAAAAAATTAATAATGGAGAGAGATAAAATGGACTTATTCAGGAATTAAAGAAAAGCAGGATGAATAAAGATTACTCTGTGTCTGTAGAAGTTAAGATCAGGACCATATTTTTAGATACTAGTGTTCAATTTATTATCAGAGTTGACAATTTTGTAAAATATTCTGATAGAATTTCTCTTTATTCTTTGTCTAGTAGTGTGTGTTTTGCTCCTAGCTCTGAAGTGAACCAGCGAGGGTTAAGAGTTTACGCGACAATCAAGTTTTGTGCACTTTCCAAGTAATATATAAGAGACTTCACTCCAGGATATTGTTTTAGGATTTTTAGTTTCTAAAGTTTATATAATCAGTACATTCCTCTGCATGGCAGGTCTTTTCTGATACCAGGATTAGAATCCGTAATCAACGAACTTACGAAACAAAAGCGGTTGATACCGGTGAACATGGCCGCACTTAGTCTTCGTCTAAAAAAATATTTCTCTTAAATGCTACGAGCTAAAATTGCTTACATAATATATTAATCTTTTGAAAATTATCTTTAGCATCAATCTCTTTAATTGCATATATTATGTGCTGTAAAAAAGTTTTTTATTACCGTATTTACACCAATCTAAGCCACACATCCAATTCTCCACAAGTTTTGAAAATTTTTTTTTGAAAAATAGTGTAAAAGGTTCATTGGCTATTCTATAATTTTACGAAATTAACAAAAAAAATGAAGTTAATTATTCATTTATTTTTCTAGTGTATTAAAAAATTTCAACTACATATATGGACCCTAAAATTAATCTAACCGTCAGTATCATGTTACAAAAATGATTCGTCACTCACATTGTCTCAGCTGACTTCGGAATGGGTGTCGGCGCTGCGTCGCCATTTAACGATACGATGTCGTCTTCCATGCCATCCAATGGATTTGAAGAATGCTTTATAAAATAATGTCAAAGAATTATTAAAGACTTTTGAACATTTAGAAGCAAAAACTGTATCATTTTGCAAACGCCATCGATATATATTTGCTTAATCCATAACAAATTTTCGGTGGCCGCTGCTGTGTTTCCCTTTTTTCTGCATAAAAAATTCTCTCATTTCATACTTGATTCAGAGTGCACTCAACTTGATGCAACTACCTATATGTTTGATGTTTAGGTGATTAAAAGAAAGCGCATAGAAAAAAAAATCCGAAATACCAGCAGACAAAGATGTTTAGGACAGACTTAAAAACTGCGGAATGGGATAAGTTATCGATGCAAGGAGCTAAAATGACCCGTTATATTTTTCCTTTTAAAAGGGGTGGAAACTCAATTTCTCCCACCCCACAAATGATTTACCTTCGATTCTAAGCCACACTCGATTTTCAGTGACATTAACATTGGAAAAATTGTAGGGCTTATACTCCAATAAATACGGTATTTATATTTGAATATAAAGAGAAGATCGGGAATACTTTAAAGTAGTTAAATGTCTGAAAAATATTTATACAAAATTATTTCATATGGGTAAACATGTATTCAATTTACCTTAAAAATATTAATATCAGCTATATTTACAAGTTATACTTTTTTTAAAGTAATGTTTTGTTTTTATATATAATAACTGCAATAAATTACATTAATGAAGCGACTCTTTAAATAATATAACAATCATTTGACATTTTTAATCACCATAGTAATAAGCCAAGCATTAAACTAAAAATAAACTATAGTGTAAAAATTAAAACACACACACAAAGCACGCTTTTATTGTTACTCGAACTAAGTTGTAACTTAATCTTTTAGTCGCTAGATCTGGCATTAGTCACCAAATGTAGAAATGAGATCTACAATTAGTCGTCAGATGCAGGATGGGATCTGAAAATGAGAAATCATTAATCCTGATGAGCCTGATCAGAACAATGGAGCAAAATCACTAAATTATTGTATTGTCATCGGTCCTCGACAAGTGAGCAAAATTTCGAATGAATTTGTCTTTTTAAAGTGGGTGAAAATTGAGCTCAAACGTTCCATTACATGCAACTAAAGCTAATAAAAGCGTGTAAATGAGTTGTTTGATGATAATGAATTTTTGATTCTCAGGATTTTAAAAATGGTTTTTCTAATTGAACATTGTCTGCCACGAGGATAAAGATATACCGAGAAGACTTTGCGTAACATTGTGCAGGAAGTATTCATGGAATTCTTTGCTGCTAGAAGTCCTGCTTACCGAAATGGTTATTAGCCGCTTCTTTCCTCTTAATGCATGATTTACATATAACGTCTCAAGTAAAATTCTTTTCATAGGCTAAACTCTTTCAAAGCAATTAAAACCAATGTGTTTCAAGTCAGGAAAAGATACGCAGCACACTTTTATGTTAAGGCATATGGTACACAATCCGCAAAGAAAAGCGTAATTAAACCTGTTGCGAAAATGTGTCAGAAACGTACTCATTTGAAAGTAGCCAGTCAGCCGCTGTTCACCGTTTATAAGAGAACAACGTTGCCCGAGGAACACCACATGGAGGTCGGCTACCTGTTGTCCCTCGAGGGCTGTCCTTTCTTCTCTCACTCCTGATATATACATTCTGGACAGCCCCGGGGAAATCGGGTCTTGCGACTTCCCCTTCACTAGCACTCCTATAGAAAATGGGTCCTTCTGCCTTGTCTCTAAATCGGGTGAAACAGAAAAGTAGTCGTGCGTTGATGGGAGGGGGCGAGGATCAACGCGTCCACAACAAAAATACCCGGCACGCTTTCCGGAAAAGAGAATATAACTCAAAACACCGTCATTACAACAAATAATTTAGAAAAAGGGAATGCAAAAGGTAAAATAATTGAATTTAATTATTAATAGTAAACACGCTATTCCAGCTTTTGGGTTCAGGAAATTTTGAAATAAATGTTGGAAGCGTGCCAGGTGCCTTCCTGGAGGTCTTGAGGGGAAGCTGGCCCACAATCGTGTGACACGTGGGGGAACCAGGAAAACCCCTCGCGGCCAGCTCGATGACGATCTCGTCATGTCAACGAATAGGATCTTCATCTTCCAGTTCGAAGAGCTTCGGCGCTCGGCCACTGGTGGGGCACTAACTGTGCGTTGGTTAAAGGGAAGTGGACCAACGCTGCCACTTTTCTTCTGTCACAATTCGGGTCTCTTTACAAAATTTGTCCTCCTTAATCTATACACCTTAATAATATGTCAAGTTCAGTTATTATTTTTTTTAGTATTGCATAGATTGCACGTAAGACAATTTAATACCTATTTGGGGATATTTAGAAATTATAAGTTTCAAGGGTAAAGATGTTCTAACTGCTGTATAATACAAAATATTCGAAACTGGCAATTTTTTTTAGTGAATAGTTAATGTATAAATCTTGTAAAAATGCTGCCTTATATCTTTGAGTAAACCTGTTTTCTAATAAATTTTTATTCTAAATGTGGGTTTAAAATTTTAAAAACTCTGTGTTTGTTAGTTTTCACTTTAAAATTTAAATACTTTTTTCTGTGACTCGCAACGCCAATTTCTTGATGGTCAAATAATACGGAGATGATTAGAATGGATATCTGTAACGGGAAGTTGCGGAAATTCTTATAACTTAAGGGAACTGAAAATGTCAATAAGTACGTAAATTCTTATGTGATCATCAGATAAAGTATTGCAGCCAATCATTTTGAGAACAACTTGTCATTGTGAGGGTTAAATTACAAATTTAATTCAGGATAGAAATCAGAGAAAATATAGTCGGGGGATAATTTTTAAATTAATTCGAGTAAAATAACTTGTTTTCAAAGAGTATTCTTTTAAACAAATAATACCACAGATAACCTAACAATACAGAACACTTTTTTACTATAGAAACTTATCCAGTATTTTATTTAGCTAATTTATTACAGACAATTTTAAAAGTTTTTAAGCGTTTAATTATTCTCTGAAATGTTTTTGTAAATCGTACGTCTAATATGCACCGGAACGTATCAGGTAATGTTTCAAATGAACAAGAATTTAAAAAAATAATTTGAAACATATTTTCAGAAGATCATCTGGTATGCTTATTTTAACTCCGAGAATCTTAAGTTTGCTGTTTAAGATAAGGATGTTTTTGTGTTTTGATAAGAATACAAAATGAATTTCTTAATGTTTGTGAACTTAAAATTAAAACTTTAATGTCTGTAGCAAAATATTGACATATAACGTGCAAGAAAATATTTTAAATACAGAGCTTCAGAGTTAAAACACTTTTATACAAAGAAACTAAAACTAGTATATCTAAAAATTTTACTTTATCCTTATTTTTCAAATGCGTCTGTATATTTTCAAGTAAATATATTCTTATTCTTTAACATATATTGTAAAAAAAAAAAAGAATTCTGAGCGTCTTTGAAAGATTAAAAGCCCTGAGCTAGATTTGAAATGCTCTTTTTCTCATAAGTATATAAAAATCATTCATGGATTCTGCTATTGTACTTACAAACTTCTAAAAAATCAGATTCTCAAATTTTTTCGTGAAAATTAATTGAATTTTATATATAATCAGCATTTATTATGTTTGTTTCCTTCAACTTTCTATCAGTCATGAAATTTAATTATTTTCGTACTCTGATTTTTTTTCTAAATCAAACTACTGTAATTGTCTCGACTAGAATTTTCTAGTTTGATTGCACCTGCAGTTGACGCTATTTAAACCATGTTTACATCCTAATTTAAGCTGCACTTTTTCTAAATAATATTTGTCTTTTATTTACAAGAACAAATTGTGAAAAAAGAATAAAAATCAATTTCAAAGTATTTGTTGATGAAAAAAATAGTATAATTTTAATACACTATTATGTGTGTGCTTCAAGTTACAAGAATTCCCAAGTGAAATGAAGTTCAAACTATACTCCTGTTTGTGAAAATTGCAACACCACGAAGGACCTACGCGAGTAAGCTGAAATTTTCATGAAATGTAAAATAGGGCATGATATGCAAATGATTAGAATTGCAGACCAGTAGCGCATGCGTATGCTGAGCAGCGTCCTCTGAAGGGCGGATCGAACCGAATATAAATAGACGGCTGTAGCGAAGCGTGTATGATTATCGGTGGTTATATGTTAGTGTAAACGTTAACTGAATCTTTACTATGCCTTGTCGACGAAAGGGAGCGAAATTTGAGCAAATTTCGGAGTTTGAACGGGGCAAAATCGTCGGCCTTCGTGAAGCTGGATTGTCTTATCGTGCAGTAGCCGCTCGTGTGCAGCGTATTAGCAGCACAATCATGCGTGTTTCGAAGCAGTGGACGGACGAGGGTCGGACAGCTCGAAAATCCGGGTGTGGACCCCGAAATGTGACGTCAGCTCACGGTGATAGACGCCTGGTGCGAACGGCTCAGACGAACCGCACAGCTTCTTCAAGACAATTGGCAGCACAGGGGCCAACAGCTACAGGTGTTTCATTGTGTGCTTCATCAATTCAGAGACGTCTGCTGCAGCGTGGGCTGCACGCAAGGATTCCTTTATACAGGATTCCTCTCACGCAAAACCATCGCCACCTGCGGCTACAATGGGCCAATGGGCATAGGAGCTGGCGTGCTGATTGGCAGCAGGTCGTCTTTTCGGACGAATCACGCTTCAATTTGTGGCACCATGATGGCCGAATTCGTGTCAGGCGCTATGCCGGTGAACGGCACATTCCGGAGTGCATTATCGAACGCCACAGTAGACGAACACCCGGAGTTATGGCCTGGGGTGCCATAGCATATCATGGACGATCACAATTGCTACGAATTGTGGGAAATTTGAACAGTACCCTATACATAAACGAAGTTTTAAAGCCCCAAGTTATTCCTTTCCTGCAAGGATTGCCAGGGGCTATATTCCAGCAGGATAATGCCCGTCCACATGTCGCCAAGACTGTCAAATCCTATCTTGATTCACAGCAGGTACAGCTTCTTCCTTGGCCTGCGTATTCGCCGGATATGTAACCGATTGAACATGTGTGGGATATCGTTGAGGGGCGTCTCGCTCGTGATCTTCGTCCTGTTGCTTCGACAGACGAACTTTGGTTGCGCATACAAACAATATGGAATACTCTTCCGCAGGCAGATATTCAAAATTTGTTTAACTCCATGCCGCGTCGTGTAGCAGCTCTTATTGCGGCGCGTGGTGGCCACACAAAATACTAATTTCTATCTCTTTTAATTGTTTGTTTGGTTTGAAAATGCAATCATTTATTTGTAGCATTACCACTCAACTGTGTATTAAATTTCATTCAACCATGATGCTTCCTTCATGGTGTTGCAATTTTTACAAACAGGAGTTTATATTAAAGAGGAAAACATTGTTCTCATTACGTATTGAAAACTGGCGACTATAAAAATACACATATATATAAAATTATTTCACAATGTGGTGCTAAATACACGATACGCTAAGGTACAAAAGTGTTGCAGTAATAGCTTCATTGTTCATTATCAAATAATTCAACATTATACATAATTCAAGAATCATTGTCAGTCATAAAAGAAGGAATGACGACTTTTTCTAATGACAAGTTGGAAAATTTCTGTTATAAATCATCACCTTCAACACTTTTTCTTTCGCCTTATAATTTTAGTTACGTATGCTGTTAATTAAGAATTAATTGTCTTTTTTAAAATAAGAACTTCACATTTTCATTCTGTCCAAAACTTTTCCTAAAATCTTACCAAAATGTTGACTGTCGCGTAAACACTACACCTAATTGTGTATTAAAATTTTACTAGTTTTTTTAATCAACAAATATATTGAAATTGAATTTTATCCTTTTTTCACAACTTAATCCTGTTTATAAAAGAGAAATATTATTTAAAAGAAGCGCAGTTTAAATTGGGATGTAATAATGGTTTAATTAGCGTCATCTACGAGTGCAACCAAACCAGAAAATTGATTGTTGCGAGTTAAAATCTCATTCAAATTGCGCCGATCGCTTCGTCGGAAAAACTTTAAAACAAAACAATATACACAGATAAATACTTTAAAAGTCTATAGAAATTGAAAAAAAAAATAGATTAATGACCATTTTCTTTAAAAAAGATTATGCAATGTACTTCTTCATAACCATAGTGAGCAATTTCGATGCTAAAATAGTACATTAAGACAATTCAGGCTTAAATATTTCTTCGAAATGATGAACTGAAAGATAAATGTGTGCACTGATAAACGTATAGATTTGTGCATATGGGTAGTTACTATGTTCACAGATTATTAAAGAAACAATTGTCATTTATTTTACCTTAAAAGTTATCGGGAAATTTTTTAGTCGTTAAAATGATCAGCGACAAGTTTGCGTGATCTCCACAGGTCCGCCAATTTTCATGGTCACCGGAAAATATACAAGTAAATAACTATTGATAAACCGATTGATGTATCAAATTTAACACAATTTGGGTTGCCGATTTTCCTATTAAAATATATATATATATAAACTAGATGCCAAAATATTTTGGTACTTATTTTTGAGCACGAGAGGAAAATAAATAAACCTCAAAACATTGACTGATTTTAAATACTTTTAAAAATTTTAATTTATGTTTGTGTGTCTTTGACTTCATTGTGTCAATTCAAAATATTTGAGATGGTTAGGACTTGTCTTATTGTTTATTTGTGAGTCCATTGAGGGAGAAAAATTAGATCCTAGGGAGGAGCTGGACGTTTAGCCCTAAGGATAACTCTATTAGAAGGAGCACTCACCTCAGGAATACTCACCTTAGGCTTGCAGCGAATTTTATGGCGGACAAATTCAGAGGAAAAGAAACTCACCTTTTTGGGAGCAGGCGATGTCAGTTTCACCTGAAAAGAAAGGTTAGTCTTAGGTTCCAAGGATAAACTAACCTTTTTAGGTTGTGGAGGAACTGCCTCTGCCTGCAAAGGAACGTTAATTACGGGTTCACTCACCTTAGACCTCTTAGAGGCTCTTACCTGGGGAATATCCTCCCAGTCCATGGGTTCGCTTACCTGTATGTAGGAGGTTTCCCACTCCATCTCCTCCACGCGGACCACGGCAGCCTCCCAGTCCATATCTGAAACGAAAGACTCGAACAAAGTTAGTTTAGTAGTCATGTTACAATGGCAAGAAGTAAAAAGAAATCAAATAAATATAAATAATAATGCTTAAAAAGATACAACGTCAAATTAAAAGGAAAAGAAAATGATAAATCAATAGAAAAAATGTGATTTCAAACCGTCAGCAATAAGTATACAAGCCTTTTTGGCGATTTTATGGAGAATCACTTGATGCGGGTTCACTTCACAAAATCCACAGCCAAACTGGCGAAATATGCTTAAACAATCGGGTTCCATGAATTTCAACCAATCAGATGGAAGTAATTGGAAATGAAAGTTGAGGTTTTTAAAAAATGAGAGTTGAGTTGTTTCATGTAATAATTATATAAAGTAGATTACTTTCTCTACAATTTTTATAGATGTAATTAGAATTTTTACGACAAAAATGTATGGATTTTAAGACAAATAAAGCTTTTAAAAAATTACGATTTCCCTACAATTACATGCAAAAAATTAGTATAAAGCTTTTTGCAATTAAATCTATCGTTTCATACAATTGACTTTAAAATATACCACCTTTTTGTGGAAACATCAGTGTGATATCCTAACAACAATCTTAGGCGTGCAAAACAAGTCTGTTCCCATTATGAAAAGGAAGCTGACGCAAATAACATTTCTTTTTTTTTTTATTTTCAGCTTATATGTTCTATATGATATGGATGAGGGTCTGGATTTGAGGTTGATTATGTAACCTCGCGTTACTAAAATGACCAAGCTCGTCATTTGAGTAGATCTGTTAAATAGCGGAATATGAGATTTCCTAATTCAAAGGATAATCTTATTTAAAATGAATGTCCTAAATAAAATATGTTGCACATGATGTAGTGAATGATATGTTTTTAAGTACACTGATATGTTTGGATTCAACGCTGAATATACAGAAATGTGAGTGTACTGTTACGTAGATCCGAGTTTGATGATTTTATGCAAAACAATCACAAAGAAAATAAACATTTCTTTAAGAGCGATGTGAATCTATTATCAAAAATCCAATCCTTTAAATACAGGTTTCAGAAGCAATTTCCACACGATAAATTTCCGAAGGTCTTCACACCTTCAAAATCATACAAACACAATAATCAAAGCTTAAAAATACACGTAAGTAAAGATTATTCACAAGCACAGCCGAGCTAATCGCTGGTCGAAACAATCCTCACTACTCGCTAGTTTAATTAAGACTGACTAGTGGCGGCGGGCACTCCTCTTTTTAGGCGCGGCAGAAATTTCCAGAAATATAACCGCTCGTGTCATTGACCGTAGCGTTATATTGGAGAGATCCACAACTTTTCAGAAGAATCCAGTGGGTTCCGAACTCGCCAAAGTCGCCAAATTGGCCGCCAACTTGGTCGTCAAAAGTGATGCCAACTTGGCTCTACCGCCAAGATTTCGCCAAGTTCTCATTGAATCGCCATTATAACGTAAGGGGCGGCATTGCTTGTGAATAGTACAATTTTAACATGTATTAAACGCCCAAATTCAAATTATTTACACTATTTACACAAAATTCGTAACACTGCCCCGTCCTTAAAACTGCAGTTCCCGGGTAGTATAATCCTTGAGTAAGAGGAATCTATTTACAGGCAAACTACTCACATAATAATCACATATAAAGTAACAAATGTAATCCACAGCATATGCAAAACAAATAAATTCAAAGTACATGAATTACAGTACTAAAATAAAACTAAGGAATTAGAAAAGAGAAATAATTTACATTATTGACAAAATAATTAATGATCATGGTCTGAATTTAAGGATCTTATTCATCCTAGCCAAGATAAGAGAATAGCCTATTGTAATAATGTATTACATTCGGTTTTGAGTGTGGTGATTTCTGTATCCGCACCACAACGTCATTCTGTCTTTTTAGGACTGTGTAAGGACTTTCCCAGTTGACCTGCAGCTTCGGAGAGAGTCCTTTGCGACGTTTTGAATTCCATAACCACTCTGTCGCCTTCGTGGAAGTCATGTCCGGTTGTTTTTGCGTGGAATCAGGTCTTCATCTTCTCAGAAGCCATGCCGATTTTTTCCCTAGCCAGATGATGTATTTCCTCCATCTCCGTTCCCGGATTTCTCGATATACTCCTCAGGCACCAAGGGAGTATCTGGTGGTCGGCTGAACAGAAGATCCGCAGGCAGACAAAGATTACGTTCTGTAGAGCATCTGGGATAGGGAAAAGCCGGTGGTCTCGTGAATGGCTCTCCTGTAGGCAAGCAGGAAAAAGGGAAATTTCTTGTCCCAGTCCAGTTGATTAGTGGATACCAGGAAAGATAGGCTGTTCAGGATGGTCCGACTGAACCTCTCTACCATGCCGTCAGACTGAGGATGTAAAGTTGTTGTCCGGGTTTTGTCAATGACGACCATTTCGCACAGTCTCTTGAAAACTGCAGAATCGAAGTTTCTCCCTTGATCTTAGTGCAGTTGTAGAGGGACCCCGAATCGTGAGATCCAGTGTTGAACTAAAACCTCTGCAACAGTTCAGGCCTCTTGGTCGGAAATAGGATAGGCTTCAGACACTTAGTAAAGTAATTAGTAAAGGGGGGGGGTCCAGACCTGTCCTTGTGTGCGTCACTGATGTTAAATAATGATCAGTAATATAAAATATCGATGAAGAATAATTGTATTATTTTTAATATTTAAAGCAAAAAGACTTCAATTTGTTTTAACCTGGGAGCAGGCACGCACTCGATACGGTCGAGCGGGGTTATTGAGTCACCCCAATCCTTTTTTTATAAGTATGTTATTGTACACGATACAAATTGTTATTCCAGTGAATAATTTAATTAAGAGAAAGTTTACTTACCTACTTTCAAGGACTTTTCAATTTTTCTTTGGTAACAAATAAACAGTTTTGCCAGAATTAACAATTTCGTGATCTGTGTGTCCCGTGCGACCACTTCCGGGTAAAAAGTGTATTCATTATGATAATATGTATGTTACTGCTAAAAATAATTGTTATGCTTTATATGCTTGTAAATACTCATCTTGGTCTAAGTCTTGGCCAAGTAATCCATCAAAGTGCTCATCGTGGTTTTCCAAATATCATAAAACCGTTTTGCATGGAAAAAAGCGCAACAGAGAAATACATTACCTACAACTTCCTTAAATGAGAAATAAACACATAAGAGATGGGTCATAACTAACTGTGCCAATAACTTAGAAGGTCAAACAAATTACAGCTATAATGTGCAGTATTTCAAAAATAATGACAGTGATGAAATTTTTATGTTCCTAAATTTTTTCGATTCTGGATCTGGGATCTGTTTTTTCTCTGAAAGATTAGAATGTTAGTTTTAAAAAATAAAACGTAATAAAAGCTCTCTCATCATGAGATTACTGCAAATTAAGTAAAATATTTTTTATTTGGTTATAGGATCAAAGATAGCTAATTAAGTATTGAAGAAGGTTTTTTTTTGATGATTTTATATCGCTTTTAACTTATATCAGAGTAAAAGTGCATTTTGGATTATGTCTGAAAGTATTTTGTTTTAATTCATTCCAGTAAGTTAATTATTTTTTAAATCTTTTCTTTTCGATATGCTCGCTCCCCTCTCGTAAGGTTATCACGCCCCCCCAAGGGAGCGTGCCCCACAGTTTGAGAAACACTGCTTTAAAAAGTAAAAATGAATGCCTTCAAAGAGAATCCAGACCAGCAATCCCAAACAACGAAACTCGCCAATCTAGGATGTCTCAATTTTATTTTTAAAAAAATGTGCATTTCGTCGCAAATTCTGATGCACTTAATATATTATGTAACACTGAATTATACTTCAAGAAACTATTAATGTGTTTGTGGAGAATTTTCCTTTGGAAAGAGTACTTCAAAATTGTGAAAATTGGAATAAAGAACAAAATGGATTTTTCCTTTAAGTACTTCTACCTTCCATCTATCGATGTTAAGGACACGTGTTCTATACATGATATAAGTTAAATCCTTGTACTAAGTTCCTATAGATATTGTTCTGAAATAACCGTGAAAGTAAACATTCAACTATGTATTTACGATAAGATTTCTTAAATAATAAGCAGGACTTGAGGTTCGTAATTATAAACGTAAGCCATTTTTAACACAATAAGGAGGATAAAACAATTTGAAATGAAAATGGAGGGACCACTGAAAACGATTTTGAAATTGAAACGAAATGAATTTAGTATTCATTTTGACAGGATTCATTCAGTGCCAAGTTTGATAATTTTCAACATGATAGAAAAATTACAGATCTTTAAACAAACCCTTTTTCAATCTCTGCGAAAAGTTAATTGTTACCCACCTAAAATTCAGTTCAAAACAATTGTCTACAGCACCCTCTAACATATACAAAGATTACATTGAATTTCGGAAATTTGTATTAAAAAAGCAATTTTTAAAATTTACACTATTTGTCTGTAAGATATTGTAGATTTGAATCAATATACGCTTGTGAACAAATGTTTTCCATTCTGAACAAAACCCAAATACCGTTCAAAATTAATTGAACTGGTTAACAATAAAATCTAAAGTTCTACTTTGGTCTTGTTTATTGTTGTACTGTTGAACAACTTAGATGTGCATTGAAAATTGCGCAAAAATTACACAATAAGCCCATAAGAGTAAAATTTTGTTCTATTTTTTATTTGATCGAAGAACTGGAAGTGGCCAGCATAATTAATATTTATTTGAAAGTGGCACTTTTTCTAAAAAGGTTGGCAACCACTGGTCTATACCATGGTGTTTCCGGGAATTTGACCCTCAAAAGATTTAAGTTGCACCAGCTGCTACTATGGCACATTGGATCAACATCTTCACTAGGATTAGCGTGTTTGGCGACTGTGAACATTATTTTGATGACGTCAAAAATATTCCCAGACGACACATACGGTGTACATTATTGTTTCATTTCTGTAGATTAATAATTCTGCACCCTAAGGAAATACTGAAACTTATAGCAGAAAACCGCTTTTTGGAAAATTCCGTGTCATTGGCAGCTAAGTGATCACGATCATGAATTCGCGGATATTGTTGTCGAGTAGCGGGATAGTGTAATATTGCGATTGAAGACTCAACAATTGAAAGGTTTAATGTATGTTAAATTTGTCACGGCTGCAAGTTCTCACTTAAAGTTGTGTGGAAGTTTGAGAAGGGTATAGGTATTATTCTTCATATTTGATCATAGTGGGAAACTAAAGAATAGAGGTCGAATTCGCGGAATATTTTTTCAGATATAAAAGTACTCAAACATTAATATTATATTCTGGCTACACTATCCTGTAGAGAATCACTTATTTTATCATACTAATCATTTTTATCTGAGTTGACACATTTTTTTTCTTTTATTAAATGTGTTTTGCATTTTGTTCCTCTACCGTAATTCTAAATGAGTTATCCCTTCACATCTTAAAAGGAAAAACTAATTGTTTATATATATGAAATATTTTGAAATTTTAAAAACACTATATTATAAACAAATGCATGGGTTACAATGTCACAAATTTTTATAAAAATTGAGGCATTTTTTTTCTGTCCGAAAATGTGCTCCGCGTCAAGTTCACGCTCTCGAACATAAAGCGAAAACAGCCTTAAAGGAGAAATTGTCCTGTTTGTCACGGGTTCCGCTGATATCGTCAGAATCTCCAATACCATTCAAAAGGCTCCTATTCCTGATTCGTTTGGTTTCGCTATGGCCATAAATAAATCTCAAAGCCAAACAATGTCCATTTGGTGCTTAGACTAAGAAAATCCATGTTTTTCAAATGGGCAACTATATGTTGCATGCTCACGTGTGGGGAAACTGTCGAATCTATTTGAGTTAGCAAAAGAGAAGTTACCGAAAATATTGTGCATCACTTATAGCGATTAGTTATATTGAAATTATTTAATGTTATACTTCACACACACACACACACACACACACACACACACACACACACACACACACACACACACACACACACACACACACACACACACACACACACACACACACACACACACACACACACACACACACACACACACACACACACACACACACACACACACACACACACACACACACACACACACACACACACACACACACACACACACACACACACACACACACACACACACACACACACACACACACACACAGCGATAAAAATAGTATGAAAAATTGATAAAAACCTCATTTATAAAATTCATTATTATGTTGTTACTTAACAACTTCATAAGCATTTCATGTATTGTACTACACTCAAATAGGAGATGAATAACATGTAAAGTTTAAAACATATTGTCTTATGCTCAAGTTCAACTGTCCGAAATTGCAAGCGAAGATTAATTTAACTGCATTGAATGGCTTAGAATAATATCAAGTCAACATTTTATAACAAAACAACAGCAGCGCGTGGCCGGGTCAGCTAGTAGTTATATAAACATTTATTATAAAATGATAAAAAATATTAAATCATCTTTCTTTATATGTACTAAATACGGGATTGTGAATATTCTATTGTTTACTCTACCGAGACCAACAAAACAATTTTATTCACGTTAATACATTGTTTTTGCACGACTAAATCGTTTTGTAATGGAAAATGCACCTTTCTTTTTCATTTGTGGATAAAAACACCTATAATGAAGGAGAATGAACAACTTATTGAAATTTCAAAAGATTCGACGGTAAAATCTATATTTAAGCAACATTTGCTCCTAAACTTTGTTGCAAATTCATAGAATTTTCCCCAGAGTTAGAAACGAATAAAGCGTTCATAATAAATTATCAGAGTTCCATGAGTCGAAAAAGTGGCAAGTGGCATGTAACTTACGGAGTTCCTGTTCCAAAACGGGACGTACCTCCTCATCAGAATTGATAAAATTAGGGCCGAAATAATGAGAGTGACATAAAGAATTAAATAGAGAATGAAATAAATTAGATGGGCAGGACATACCTGCTGAAAAACAGTAGCGGACGAAGTCCGCTCACTGATGAAAAAGTGCCCTGCTTGCTGCGTTATGATTGGTCGAGACCGATCATCGCAGAAAGTGGGTGTGGAGAAAAGGATTGGGTCGATCCCAAAATAAACGACCCGAAACAAGGAGATCTTGAAATTAGATTAATTTCAAGATCCCATAGAAAAATAAAAAGGGGGAGAACAAATTTTGAATAAAATTTAATGAACCAACTTGCACATTGCCAATAAAAGAAAGGGGGGAAGGGACCAAAAAATAAGAGAGTAAAGGACTGATTGCGGTATAAGAATTTATATAACGCAATGAAGTCATAAAGTGATGAATACTTGGTAAAAATTGATAAAAAGGAAACAAGGAATATCCAGCTTTCAAAAATAAGCAGTCACTCCTAGGAGCGATTTAAATTTATGATTGCTGGATGAGAAACAAATTTTAAGAGAGCTCAAGATAGTATAGCATCGTGCCTCCATCTGGTGGCCGAAAAGGAAAGCTGAAGCGTGAACACCGCACAATTGAATCCGAGGATTCCGACCGCGGTGAACGTTGCTTCGGAAAAACGTTAAGTCCGCGACTCTCGGCGCGGAGCTAAGAATTACTATTTAAGATGAGAGTTTTTATCTTTAAATAGGAAGCTTAAGTTAAATAAAAGTTAATTTAGATTTAAAATAAGTTCCCAATGAGATCAATAGCTAAATTTAAGCCCTAAGCCTTTTGGCTTGGGGGAAATTTATAAATTCGTGCTCAAGAAGCGCTCTGGGGCGCTTTTGAGACGAGGGCACTGCGGGATCATATGCAGGCTGGTTGCTCATTAATTCATTGGGAACGGAAGGAAGTTTATCAAAGAACCTTTTAGAAAGGTCCTTTATGTGAGGTAAAAAAGGTTTAATTTTTAAATCACGATAAATGATTTCATTACGTATGAACCAGGGAGCATTAACTATTTGTCTCAAAAATGAGTTAGTCAGCGTGTGTAATTTCTTAAGATGACACATGCCAGCGGATCCAAAAATTTGTGATCCGTAGCACATGACCGGTCGGATGATAGATTTGTAGAGCAAAACTTTGTGCCGGATCGCAAGATTGCTCCTTCTGGAGATGAGCCTTTTAAGCATGGCATGAACAGCGAGCGCTTTTTTGCGCGTCTGTTCGATATGATAAGCAAAAGTTAATTTTGCGTCTAGAAACAACCCTAGGTATCTGGCAACATTTACCCAGGAGACGGGCTGGCCGAAAATAGTTACGGGGGTAAGTCCAACGGGAAGTTGGGATCTTCTCGTAAACATGAGGCAGGCACTTTTCGAGGCGTTAACTTTAATTTTCCAGTCGTTGAGCCAGAGTTCAAGCAAGGAAATGTAATGTTGCAGATTAGAGATTACAACGGAAAATATCTTATTCTGCGATATAACGGCAGTATCATCAGCAAACATTGCTAAATGTGATGAATCAGTTTGCGGGATATCATTTACGTACAGAGTAAATAGCAGAGGCGAACTTAGACTTCCTTGCGGAAGGCCGCTTCTGATTGGTCGAGGGGAGGAGAGAATCCTGTCAACTCTCACTCTGAATGATCGATGGGTTAGGAAACTGTGAATGGACTTGATCAAGGGAGCCGGAAAATCAAGTCGTATGAGCTTGATTAATAAGCCATCATGCCAAATTTTATCAAAGGCTTTGGCTATGTCCAGAAAAAGTATACCCGTGGCGTCGTGCTTGGCGAAGCCACTGTGAATCAACTCCGTTACTCTGAGCAGCTGGTGAACTGTCGAGCACTTGGATCGAAAACCGCACTGCTGTAGGATAATCATATTAGAAGCAGCGCAGTGTTGATTCAGGCGCCGGAGAAGCACAAATTCATATACTTTGCTCAAGCTACTTAGCAATGAGATTGGACGATAATTTTGAGCTAATTCCGGATTTTTGTCCGGTTTTAGGATGGGGATAACCACGGCTGTTTTCCAGGAATCTGGAAAATAGTTATTTTTAAAAAGCTGATTAATCAGTAAGGTAATGAATAATAAAAATTTAAGGGGAAGATTTTTAATCATACGATTTGTAATTTGATCAAGTCCGGGGGATTTTTTGGGCTTGATTCTCTGTACGTAAGTTAAGACTTCCGTTGGCGTGGTCGGTTCAATTTCTTGAACGTGGGGAGTAGCTAGGAAGTTTGCAACTTCCTCGTGTATGCGTTGATCGAATTCTTCTCGATCAGCGACGTGATTTGGTTCAAATTGCTCTTGCAAACTGTCAGCGATAACCTCCGCCTTTTCAATAGGGGTTATTGCGGTACTGCCTAAAGCCCCTTTCAGGGGGAATGGAATGAAAAGGCTTACGTAATAGGGAGGATTTCCTCCAAAGAGTGTTGTCCTCGGGCGATAAAGCCTCAATGTGTTTTTCCCACTGTATTTGGGAATGTGATTTAATATCCTTCGCTATCTCACGACTGAGGGTACGGAATTCAGAATAAATGCTAGGGCACCTAGTTCTTTGCCAAAATTTCCGTAACCTGTTGCGTTGATGAATTTTGGATTTAATCTCGGGGGAGAGGATTTTTGGAGCATTTTTAAATTTTGGTTTTGAAGCCTCAACGAAAGCTTCGGAAAAATTTTGGTTGAGTTCGCTAATAGCTAACTCAATATTTTCATTGCTGGTGAGGTCAGTAATGGGGAGGGATTTCTTATTTAGAGCAAATTTAAAATTGTTCCAATTTGTTGAAAGCTGCTCTGGATTTTTAATTAACAAAGTATTAAGATTAATTTCGAGAATTACGGGGTAGTGATCAGAGCTGAGATCGCTAAGAACTCTGATACTATGGTTGTAGGGAATGTGTTTGAACACAGCCAAGTCGATAATACTTCCGAACCGCTGGCGCGGTTGGAGGTGTGTGGCAGTCTGCGGTGCGACCAGCTTCGCTCCCTTAAGGTTGCTAACTAGGTTACGCAGCATGACTCCATATCGGGTGTTCTTGGCGTTGTGCCAATCCACATGAGTGGCATTCAAATCACCAGCAATGATGCAATTACTGCCAGAATTAAATATTTTTTTAAAATCCTCTGAAGGGAATCTACTATGTACATTTCGTCTAATGTACGCCGATACAATATTTAGGGGAGGGGCATTTTTGATTTTAATTTGCACAGCAGTGGCGTCAATTCCTTGCGTTGCAGGAAGAGGAACCCTGTTGTGCACGATCTCGTTTTTACAATAAATGGCCGTGCCGCCTCGCGTTACGGTATGGGGGAGTTCAATCCTATCGTCTTTAAATAGACGATAGTTTGCGAAGTCGAAAAAGTAAGAAACCCATTCTAGACTTATATCATGGCGAAATTCAACGCTATTTTACCCCTCCCCCCAAAAAAAAGTAGAATGAGGTTGATTCGCGACAATGGGGCGACTAGCCTTAGTCACGTGGGAAGGATAAAAACATTTCCCGCGTGTTACTTTAATGTGTGCTTTTGCCTATGCGTGAGCTGTTTATATATTTTGTGCGAACATTTTCTCTTAGCAATTATTAGTTATTGTTATATTTTTGCATTATCCTAGTTTAATAATTACGTAGGAAGTAATTTAAATAATTGTTCTTAGTGTAATTTTTGTTGTAGTTCAGTATAGTTGTGTTATTTAGTGTTAATGTGCCAAGCCTATTGATACTGGTGACTTACAGTGTTTATATATTTATTAATATTTTAGGTTATTTTTAGTATACTTATATTTAGTTCTTCGTTATTTTTTAGTTTATTATCGTTTTTATTTGCACACAAGAATGGCTCATAGTATAGAAGAGCGACCATTAAACTTGAAAAACTTTCAAAGTCGTCATATGTATGCTTACGCTGATACTTTTTCCCAAATCACTGGAAATAATAGCGTGCTATTTAGAATGGGCAAAGGTCAAAAGTTGTTTAATGACGGATTTGTGAGTAGTATATCGTTCACCGAACCGGACAACGCTTCTAACGAAAATTTTGTTATTAATTGCAAAGTCCGAGCGGAGATGAAAAAGCGAGTTACGTACCAGCCTTCTGTGGAAATTCGAACAACTTGTCAGGTGAGCTATGAATTATTTTTTGTTCCTATTTATATAATCTGTAAAACTGTGTTTATTAGATAACTGTTTGTCTTGATTTTACTCACTATTTTTGAAATAAAAAAGAAATTTTTAATATTATTAAAAATTTTTTTATCATTAAATCAAAAGAATGTTATGGATTAAAAAGTTAAATCAGTAGCTTCTGTAAACATCTAAAAAACGTAAATTACTAAATGAATATTTAGTATTTTGTAGTAATATATGTGAAACATTATTTATCATAAATTCATAACTTGATAATTTTTTTTTTAAAACAGCATTGGATGTGAAAAACATTATTTTCTATTTTAAAGAATATGCATTATCAAGCTTTAATCTTGTACAGTTTTATGGTTTGATTGAACACATTGTATTTCAAAATAATGTATGATTGTATAATTATTGCTTCTTTATCATTTAATTCTAAATTTATTGGAATGCATTAAAAGGAAATATTTCTTCTATAGTAACAATTTCACTAAATGACTAATTCTTTTTAGCCATTGCATTAAATCTGAAAATTGTTTTAGTTTCATGAATGAAAAATTTTCAACAAATAATTGCAGCACAAATACGCAGTAACAGAATAGTTATTTATTTTTTGCTAAAATCTAATAAAACAGATATTTATATGATGAAGTTTTTCAGTAAGAAAAATTATTGGAATACTGAATTTGAACTACTAATTTTCTTTCACTTGTCAAATGGATAAACTCCTTGATCACGAAAAATAACATTGAATCCAAGTATATTCTACCTTATACTTTCTGTATGTCATTAGATGGCAGATGCACCTACAGTGATACAGTCTACATCATATTTTTTAAATTTGTAATGTAAAAGGAATTTTAAAAAACAATACACACACAATATTTCATCATTTTCTCAACTTCTTGGTTTATGGAGTTATCGATTTGGAAAATGAAGTATTCATTTTGTTAATAAACTTTGGCACAAATTCTAAAACATATTTGCCAGTTTATTGTTCAGCGGAATGGTATGTAAATATGAAACACCTTATGCATGCTTAAAATTTTTAATTTTACAATTTATTTGTTTAAAATATAAATGCTCTTTCTTTCTAATTTCAGATAATCACTGCAAAATGCACTTGTCCTGCAGGGAGTGCTCCTGCATATTGTAAACATGTCTTTGCTTTGCTTCATGCAATTGAAGATTACGTCAGAAATGAGTTATTTTATGCATCGACTGAACGGCTACAAACTTGGCACCATCCAAAGCCTTCTAAAACTGTTCCACAAGAAACTAGCAAAATTTTTAAGGGTGAATCTTCGAAAAGAAGGCTTTTGAATACAAATTTTGACTACGATGCAATAAATTTTTGCCCTTTTATGGAAGTAATGAGGAATGAAAGTGAAGTGATTTTTGAAAAATCTATCCTTTTGCCAGCTGCTGTATGCAGTCAAAAGTGTGTGGATAATTTGCCTGCATTAGACATTGATGCAACACTTTTTTTCCATAAAAATTATTATAGGAACATGGATGAAATATTAGCACTAGAAAGAAGGACTATGGGACAAAATTGCAGTGAATGGCATCTAGAAAGAAAGCTACGCCTCACTGCAAGCGACACCAAATTAATTATTTCAAGAGTAGCTGATTTTTAAAACATTAGCCTCTCAAATTTTGAAAAAAAGGATGATTCGTTGGATTTTATACCAGCTGTAAAGTACGGGTTGGAACATGAAGATTACATCCGGTATATTGTCCAACAACGCAATCCACAAAATGTAGTCCGACAAACTGGTCTAGTTATACATCCTTTAGAGCAGTATATTGCTGCCTCTCCGGATGGATTAATTAGATCAGGTGAGGACTACATGTTAATGGAGATCAAATGCATTTTTAATCCAAAGGGTCATTCTGTACAAGAATTAATATGTAATAGACCTGATTTTTGTTTAATGAATTCCAATGGTATCATTGCCTTGAAAAAACTCACAAATATTATTATCAAATTCAATGCCAATTAGCTGTCAGTAATTTAACAAGTTGTCTGTTTGTAGTTCTGTTAAATAAAAACTTTAATTCAATAGAAAATTATTATACTGAAATTATACAATTTGATGCTAAATTGTGGGAGGAATGCTTAGAAAAATTAAGGAACTTTTTCTTTGATTTTTACCTTCCACAAATTATTAATTTATAAATTATTAATTTTAAAAAGTCATTTTTTCAAGTAAAATATTTTTCAGGGGGATATCATTTGAAAAGTAAAATTTTTTTGAAAAGTTTTTATTTGAAAAGTAAATTTTCTTTGGTTAGCGGTAAGTAATTTGTTTTTCATTATTTGACGATTATTATTTTACATCAACATTGTTTAAAAAATTAATTCCGTATTGCTTTTTGCAGAATAATGAATATTTTTTTTTTTGTAAAATAAAATGTAATGTGTCTTTTTTTCAGTATCAAAGAATAGTTGAAGGAATTCTTTATGGTAGGTATTCTTTATAATAGTTGATTTAAATAAATAAAAAAAGAATACATTTGAATTTTTACAAATGGGTAACTGTAAAAAATAACCTGGTTATATGCATAAATTTAAAGTCTCAATAGTAATAATATTGAAACAACTTAAAGTAAAAATTTCTTAACTGAATAAACTCGTATCTTATTTGCTATCACTTCCCATTAAAATTGTTGACATAATAAAGTTCAGTCACGTTTAATTCTAAATATTGCAAGTGATTTACAAACAAAAACTTCAATATATTTTTTCAGAAGTTGATTTTGTTCTCTATCCTAAAGATACCCCTTTGTAGAGATCCAACTGTATTCACTTCTCTATGGCTGCTACCTTGACGTGGTAGAGAAGCTTAAGTATCATTTGAAATTTCAAAAATGGTATAACAAAAAGCAGTCTTAAACTAAATTATTCATAATAAAATTTCAGTTTATGAAAACTAATTTAAATACACAATCTGTAATTTAATGTATTGGTCTTTATTTCTAGAAAGAAAATATTCTTTTTAAAACTTGGATGAACTTATAATTTCAGTATTTTATGTATGGTTTTCTAAAGAAGGAACTTTAAATAAAAATTCTATAGTTATTCAGTAACCAGGAAAAGATGTCTAGAGTTTGCCATGAATTACAAAAATAAGCCCATGGATTTTTGGAAAAAGGTTATTTTTTCTGATGAGAGCAAGTCTGAGATTTTTACACCTCCAAGTATTCGAAAAAATAAAACAGCTCTTGAACCCAAAAATGTAGTTCCCACTTTAAAACACGGTGGTGGAGATGTGTAGCCAATAATGGAGCGAGTAACTTAGCATTTATATTGACAACAAAATGAATGTTTTAGCTGTACACAAAGTATTGAAATTTCATTACATTGTTGCATATGTTTTGTTAATGTTTACTAAGCAAGTGTACAAATAATCTTTTGAGTATAATTTTTTTTTAAAAAAATTCCCTTCTTTGAAATAAATGCTTAATTTATTTTTTATTGTGAAGGAATATTATTTTTTAAAACAATTTAAATGTATCTCAATAACTTTGTTATATTACTTAATTTATTTTTGAAAAACATACGAAATTTTAAGTATACAAATACACATTTTGCCAATTGTATAACAAATTTGAATCCTCTTTTACGTAGATTGTACTTATTATTCATTATAGTGATTTAAAATGTACATTTTTTTGGTTATATACCACTAAATTGACTTTTAATACATATATTTTATGATTTAAACTTTTCAACAAAATAAATGATGTGATCACAATCAAGCCTCTTTATTTTTTATCATAGTTACCTAAAATGAAAATCTTGCACTGGGAAATAGTATATTTCATATACTGTAAAATCCGGCGTATAACGCGCACCTATACTTTCAATCTGAATTTAATTTTTAGGTGAATTCGCCGTATAACGAAGAAATCTGAAATATTAATATACATTGCTTTTATTTTTTTTAAGTCATTTATTCGAGGTATTACCCAAGACTTTTGAAAAAACTACTATATTCTAGAACTAAACTCTTTTAGTTCATAAGGAGTAGATTCTTTTAAGTAAACGGTGTTTAGATACATGTAGAAGTAATTTTTTTTATGCTCATCTCTTTTGTTATTTTTAAGCTATTGTTTTTATACCAGGGGTATAATGCACACATTAACTTTCGATTTTATTTTTTTTTTTTGTGTTCAAGTGCACGTTATATGCTGAATTTTACGGTACTATTGACTTTGAGACCAGAGTGTATAAAATAACCGAGTAGGTAAACGATTAAAAATTCTTCTGCGATAGAAATGAAGTTTCTTTTAGTAGAACTAAATTGTATATTTTACAAGATTAACCCATGCTATATGAACACAGAAAATTCTTCATACAGTTTTACTTCATTACACATCATTTATTGACATTTAATTATAACATTACGTGAATACACTATAAGCATTAAAATCATTTTACATGAAGATATTGATGAAAATATCTTAAATGTATTTTAATATTCAATGGAAAAAGGCATAAGTGGCATTTCTTTCATTTCTACCATTCCAAAATTAGAATTTAAAGAAAATGATACAAGGATCAAGGACATAGAATGCTTTTATCAAAACCACTCAGTCAGTACAAAATGTATATGCAGTGAAAACTATATTTAACACACAACTGGGAACTTAAAATTTTTTTCATGTTTAAGAATACAAAAAAAAAATATTCAACAAAATTAAGTTAATTTGCATTAATTCTAATATACAAATGAAATAATTGAATATGTATTCCAGCCCCACCATTCCAAAATAACA
The DNA here is from genome assembly GCA_019973935.1 of Trichonephila clavipes. Lineage (NCBI taxonomy): Eukaryota > Metazoa > Arthropoda > Arachnida > Araneae > Nephilidae > Trichonephila > Trichonephila clavipes. The sequence goes on along the minus strand of BMAU01018474.1, from coordinate 45,663 downwards.
ATTTAAAGAAAATGATATTTAGATCACAAGTAACCAGAAACTACGTCAGAGTGCTAGTGTAATATCAACTTTCATCAAAAACACTCGGAACCATTAATAAATAGATAGAATTTCAAACATACAAAAACACAAATTGTACTACATTATTCAGTTTAAGCGATAAATTTGCATTAATTCTGATATACAAATGAAATAATTGAATATGTATCCCAGCCCCACCATTCCAAAATAACAATTTAAAGAAAATGATGTTTAGATCACAAGTTATGAAAATAGAATACTAAAAATAAAAATTTATATGAAAATTTTTTAAAAAAATTAAATTATTTATTAAATTAAATTATTGAAACCTTTAACTTGCATCAAAGGTTTGTGAAAATTACACAACATGCATGCAATAAAGAAAATTTTGTTAGCATTATGGAAACTATGATATGGTAAAACCCCTTGAAAGTATTTAAAAATCTTTATTTTTGATATCTCCCTTTCCACTGTAACTCGCTTGTTCGACAACTGGCAGTTACTGACCATTTCAGATATGTCAAACTGGATTTTGTCTTCTAGGAATATTGGGCGATATAGCTTGCATCCAATTTTCTCCAATTCATTGGCAATCAAAAAACCCTTATCAGCCATTACAACATCATTTGGCTCTAAACGATCCATCAGTTTACTTCTTATAAAAACCTCTTTATCAGATATACTACCTGTGAATAATTCTGATATGAAGCTTATAGCTCCGTTAGGAGTAATGCCAATCATACCTTTAAAGGTATTAGCATTTTTGTAACGACTGAAAGTCATTTGTTGCTCCATTGGACTACTGGGTTTCTGAACCTCAATCTCGGTGCAATCTACAATTATTCGTACATTTTTACAATACATTCGGAATGGTGGTGGCATGTACCGAATCACCTGATCCTTGGATGGGAAGACATCCTGCAATTTTAATTTCTCATACAGAACATCCGTGACGAAATTGAAATCACGCGAAACAGTAGAATCTGAAATTCCAAATAAAATTGCTAAAAATTCATTTGAAATTCCAGTTCTCAGTTTTACCAAAAACAGAAAATACCTATCAATGGGTCTTCTTTTTGTACCCATTGATAAATCATCCTCAATCTGGAGGAATCTGTAAATACAGTAAAATTCTTTTTATGGTAAAACTTGTTACGCATTTCATTTGAGTATCATCACGGATGTTCTCAGGGATAAAATTAATTTCTTTTGTTGATATTAATTTTTCAATAGCTATGTCCTTTTGAGATAGCATATCTATCACTTCACCAAAAGTATCTGTTTGGGTACCAGCACTGGTAGTACTGGGCTCCATTTCCTAGGATTAAAAGAACATATTGAAATTTGTATCTATTCATAAACATTTTTTAAAAAAGTTAATACTACTATAAATTTGATATTTTTCAGAAAAACCTTACAGTACATGCCTTTTTAGTACATAAAGTACATATAGCTTGAGGCAAAAAAATTAAACTAAATTTAAATTAAACTAATTCCACTTTAACAAGAAAAACATATTAGTAAAAATTTTTACATTTCTGACTGGACTTCTTCTGTTTGTACTGTTTCTGTCAAAGATGGTTCAAATCTATTTTTTCATAAAAAAACCCACGTTTACATTAGTATAATATTTTTTAATAACAATTTATATAATATTTATGTATGTACTTCATTGAAAATATATATATGTCTATGTTATTTCTTCCTATATATCAGATTCTATTTCTCTAGTGAATGCTTCACACAAATGTTTTTTTTTCAATAAGTATGTAAAATCATGTAGTAATAAATTTTATGCATATATATATACTTTACATATATTGAATATCATATTCTTGTGTTCTAATTTTAGATAATTAAATACAGAATTATCTTTGTTGTTTACTGTCAAGATATGTAAAACAAGTAAAATTTAGGTTACATAAATATATATTTTACCTGTTTATAAATGACCTCTATATAATTTAATTTAATATAAACCAAAAAGTTTGCTTTACAGTTTTAAGTTAACTAACATATTTTAGTTTTGTATGTACATTCTCTGTATAATTTAACTAAAAATATGCTTTTAAGTACTTACATTACTGAAGTGGATGGCTTACATCTGTCCAAAATCCTTCGAGATGAGGCTTTCTTTTTAAAAACGAAGATAGTTGGGATAGAGCCCCGTTTTAACTGCCGACGATTAGTAAATGGTTGATACTCAAAGCATGTCTCTTCGAAGTGATCAGAACATATCAGAGAGTGAGCAGATGGCTTGAAATTTTCACGCCTGATCATTTTCAACCATGCTTTCAGAAGACCAGGATTTTTCACCGGGAACTTAAAGAATGACTTGCTTTTGCATTCTTCCTTCTTCCTATAATTCGTGCAGCCATATGCAGCGCAATGAGACATTTTAATAAGAATATTTTAAATGTAAAATTGAATTTCAAGAACGAGCAACGAAGTGTTAGGCTAAAATTACCCGGGAAACAAACCAAAACATAGACACGTGTTCTCCTCACCACGTGATCATGACGTCACATGAATCAACCTCATTTCGTTTCCCAGTTTTACGATTGTGACCCTTTTCCCTCTTCAGAGAAAGGGGAGGATTCTATTGAAGGAAGTGCGCTACAGAGAGAAATTTATTGCATTTTTTGAAATCCTTAGACAAATATATGTGCAACAAAAAAACCTCGCCTGTACCTACGCCGTATTACCCGCAAAAAACTAAAAGTGACTAATATTATTGAAAATAAAATCTACATATTATATCGAATGATTGTTTGAATAACGTCAAACTTCGAAGATATGCTAAGACTATTGACAACCTCGTAATTTTTAACTTCTGTCAAGGGACGAGGGTAATACTTAAGTTGGCATCTCAGTTTTCAAACTTCCACGTCCCCCAACATAAGGATTTATGGAGGGTCTTCAGTGGGACCAGAACCCGAACCCACACGACTTAAACATCACCTTGCCGACCACGAGTTCATGACCATGACCCTTTTGTATACTGTGTGTGATCACCTATATCTTCTTGAACAGGAATATCATAAGAACTGCACACGATATTTTGCGTAGCGTATTTTCTGGATTCCTGCATAAAATGAAACTAATATTTTGTTACCAAATATGCGTAAAAATTAAATCCCCCCACTTGTGGTTTTCCAGCGATATAAATATTAAATTTATGTTATTGCTTTACTAAAATCAATAATTATATGTACTTAAAACGGATTTTAATCTAATATATATATATATATATATATATATATATATATATATATATATATGTAGCATAAAATATATATGTCTATTATTACACAACGCTTCAACGTTGATATATTTAAGAATTCGTACTGAAAAACGACAGGAAAACATTTGTAATATTTATACTTATATGTTTACTTTCTTCATTTAAAAATTGCCTGAATATTTTGAAATACACGTGATACTATTGGTACTGCTATTCATAATTAAAAGTAATGTAATGAAATTATTATTTGCGTATTTCTTTAAAAAAATATTTAGTTTTATTTTTATAGATAAGAATTTGTCTAAGAAAAAATTGAGACAACCAGTGCTGCATTTAAAATATTAAAATGTAAAAAAGAAATTTGAACTAATAAAATGAAGGCAATTGAAGAATAATTAAAATTAAGTGCTTTAAAATAAAATATAAAAAAAATAGTATGAAGGAAAAATATAAAAAAATTTCTGGAAGAGTTTGAAAAAGGTTTTTCTGTGTCTATCACTGTGCGTCTCGAAAAACCGAAATGCTTGCGTAGGGGCTGGTGGGTGAAAGAGCGACTAGCAGGTCACTCGCATGTTTGGAATGTCCAAAAATGAGAACTCTTACATGGTCAAGATTCACCCCTCCCCCGAAAAGAAAAAAAACTCTAACATTTCTTTTACCAGGTTTACGACTTCCTGAATCACTCGCGTGTCCCTTTCCGCTGAAAGTGGGAAATGGGTAGAATGGTCATCCGCCTACATGATCTCCGAAGAGGTCTTAATCCTCTATCTTTAAAATATGGGGTTGATATTGACAGATAGAGCTTGCCATGATAAATTTAGAGTTGAAAAAAAATAATGAAAGGAAATAAGTATTAAAATTAAAAATAAAAATGATTGCCCTCTGAATTTAAAGAAAAATTGCTGGGACATTTAATAAATTAAAAAATGAAAATAAAATAAGAAATAAAATTTTAAGAAGAGAGTATCATTAGCCTGAGTCAGCTGATATTCAATTTCAAAAGAAAAACAAAATCACCAACTTAATCTGGATTGAGAAAAGGGTGAACTTTATTGAAAGGAGTGCCCGAGACAGAAATTTATTGCCCATCTTGGAAATCTCTAGACAAATATTTGTGCCAAAAATTTTGCAATGGCTAGCGCCATCTAGATGTCATGTAAGGCGTTACATTAATGGCCAGCCTTCCCCTTAATTTTAGAATAAAATGATTAAGTAAAGAATCAATGTAATTGAGGTAAAAGCACGGGGTGCTTTATATTAATTGTTATAATTTCTTACTAGTGTTCTCTATTCTGAATTGCTGAGTTAGATTAAAAATGTTATACTAAGCACCCCCACGCGCGCGCGCGCTTTTACCTCAATGACATTAAGTTGCTAGTTAATCTTATATTAAGAATTACTTTTTTACATTTTAGTTCGATTCACTATTAAAGCGTGTTTTTTAGTTTTTTAAAATATAATTATTATTAAGCTTGCTAGAAATGAGAGAAATCGCGTCTAAAACCTCGATGATAAATTACAGGAAGTTAGAAATCCCATTCCTAACAATTATACCAAACTCTACGATACCAACCACTAGCGTAGCTAGTCCTTAGTGGGCCCCATATCAAAACTTTTTGGGGTCTTTTCTTGCGACCCCTTAGCATTTTACGATTATTTGCTACCATGTTTTGTGGCTCCTGAAACTTGGGACCTCGTATCACTAATAAGGTTGATACGGAGGTAGCTACACCCCTGATATCAACGATTATGAATACCATAAAAATATAAACGGTGCAAAAATATTATTCTCACATATCCGTCTCACTCGTCTCACGTCACTCGTGCGATAGCATTTGGTTGAATTTTTTCTCTAATTTGTGAAAATGTGAGCCACGAATATATATTTGTTACGGATTAAAGTTTGTGCGAGTATCTGACAACATATACGATAAAATATTTACTTAAAACTGTCACACACAAATGGAGAACCTACTTTTGTAAAAGCACGGGCCCTCAGTAAAATCCCTCAATAAAGTTCATAAAATGAGAAAAATAAAATAGAAAAAACCTTTTAAATCATTCGTCTTATTAAAACCTGAAATTGAAATAATTTTTTTTCTCCATCAAAAAATTAAAACTCATAAAAAGTTCTATTTCAAGAATTTATTGTTAGAGAAATTTTTACACAAGCTCAAACAATTTGAGAACATACTGTAGCAAATGAACTCTACAAAATATGCTACTAATAAAAATATATTAAAATGTTATCTTTATTTATAATTATCAGAATCTATAGTAATATATTCATGTATGTTTCTAATAAGAGGCACATTAAAAATTCACTTATTGAAAATATCGCACGCATTAACTGTAAAAGCAGCAGATGACTTACTAAAAAAACAATACTTTCCCAATTTGCCTTTCACTTAGCTTTCCCAGAATCGATTAAACTATTTAAAAGTCCAATCATGACCCAAACCATACTTCATTTTTGTACCGGCAGTAACGACTGGTCGATTAAAAGATGGTAAATTTGCCTCTGAAGATAACAAATTTGATTAATAGTCGATAATTTGAATAACGTTAACTTAAATTTGAATCTTCATTTTGAATCGAGAGAGCAAATTGTTTAATCACTTCTTGTTGTCGTGTGATTCATACTGGGATACATACGAAAGACGAGAGATAGATGAATAGAAACATACAATACAAACACAGAAGAATATAAATTTTTTTACAAACGATGATCCCAGCATAGAACAGAAGGGCGTTCTATTTTAAATTCGAGACGGGAATCCATTCCAGGCGAAAGTCCTACTTCTTTTCCCGAAGAAATATCCATGCCTTATTCGGGATTTGAACCCAAGCGCACTTCATTACGTCATAACCACCATACTAGGTAGGTCACAAAAGTCAAGAGGCGAAGAATTTGTTTCATTTGAACTCTATTTGGAGGAAATTCCACAGTACATTTAAAACCTAAATTTAGGTATATTTCAAGTAAATGTGTGGAGTCCAGACCGTGTACCATTTCATTGATACTGAGACTCGATCTTATAACATTTCCCACCAAAAGTGCGACATAATAAACCCTGGGCTACCGTGGCCACCTACATTTAGGTCATAAAATAAGGAAATGTTAATTAAATGTTTAGTGTCCATGATCATCCAGTACGATGGAATCTTAGTGATAACAGGGCTTAAATCAACATATCGATTTGAACATTCTCCCCCATGAATTCAAAAAAATAACAACGCTCACTATGCTGTAGGGAACGATCAGTCTTCTGAAAAATAATTGTAGAATAAATTAGACATGCTTTATGAACTGCATCCAACAAATTTGTAGCATATTATTTTCTGTAACAACTTTAAAATGTAAGCAAAGAATTTTATAGACTATTTCATTGAAAGAAAAATATATCTGTTATGTGTTGCAAAATGAAAATTTTGTATAATTTTTCTCAATTCTGTGAGTGAGTGAGTGAATGAATATTAAGGACGTGCTAATCAGCTACATGGAGACACTTGACGACAGATTTCGTAATTTTGAACCATGGTCAAGTGATGCGGATGACACCTGAGCAGGCACGCATCTGCCCTAACTACCACGCCATACCAATGATTGATTGATTGAATATTAACGTCGCACTGTTCAGCTACACGAGGGTTTTGGCGACGGACCACGTAATTCATGAACCATGGTCACGAGTCGGGACGACACACTTAACTAGCAACTCCATCTCAACGAAAAACAACGCACACCAACGGGAAGGGCGTTTCAAGTCCATTTGATTTAACGTGAATCGCTGTTAAAGGCGGGTCTTTTTGTAATATTTTCGAACCCGTGATGTAAAACGGTCCGAACCTATACCATTATATTACTGCGGCCACCCACGCCATACCAAAATGACGTTTTTTTAGCTCTGGTCAAATTTAATGTGCATCTCTCTCATAAGATGTGGTTCTTCAATGGTACTTCTCTAATTCATGACAAGATAGCCACGAGATAGCCCTTCACATGTTAAAAAACCACGGACACATGTCATCGAAAAACAACGCACTGTCAAGAAAGGGCAGGATAAGTCCATTTGAATTAAGGCTGTTTTCGGCTAATGTTAAAATGAATAAAAATTCGAATTTTTCTTATATGTAAAAGTACTGAAACATTAAAATTATATTCTGCTTTCACTATCCTGTAGATAATAGACTTATTTTAAGATCTACTTATTTTTATCCCTGCATATATCTTTTCTTTTATAAGATGTGTTTCTCAAAAAAAAAACTCCTACACCTAAATGCTAAATGAGATAGATCCATGTTAAAAATTTGATTATTTATGAAATATTTTGAAATTTTGGAGGAGTATATTATAAACAAATGCATGAGTTACAATGTCATAAATGTTTATAAAAATCGAGGCATTTTTTCAGTCCGAAAATATTCTCCATGGTTAAGTTCACGCTCTAATGCATATTGCAAAAATAGTCTTAACTGCAAGATCAAATAATATATTGCATATTCTTTCCTATAGACTAAACAAAAAAAAAAAAAAACTAATTGAAGAAACACCATAAAACTCAGCAGAAATGATCCAGAAAGATTTGGAATCTCCTATGCTAGGATATTTGCTGATTCATTTGGAGGAAGAGAAGTAATCTAATCGTTTATAGCAAAATTTCTACTATAGCATTTCAAAGTATCAAGGCTCCGATATTCAGATCCAGAATGTAAAAACTAGAAAACATATTACAAAGTGATTATTCATCGGTAAATATTCACAACACACCTCATTATGACATGGACTCAACGAAAATAATGATAAATGTTATAAAAAATGATCGTGATAAAAATGTAAATCATAAAAAACAAACAGTTGTGTGATCACTGTTCAGCAACACGAGAGCTTTCGCTTATCGACTTAGTAATTTTGAACTATGGTCAAGTGACAAAGACGCCACCTGAACTGACACCCCTTCTTCTAGTTACCACACCTCACCATCGCGAGGACGTTTGAGATCTCCAAAAATATAACGTGCACCGGACCCCTAGATGGAGAGTCTTTAGTGGTACTGGGCTCGAAATCATGACATGCCATCCACGATTCAATTCCTTGACCACTAAGCTACCGCGGCCACCTCGATTCTACGAAGGAAATTTTTCCTTCGGAATGTTTCTTATTCAAATTTAGGACTTACACCTTGTTTCTAAGGGTTTTGTTACTCTTTTATAAAGTATTTAGTGCGTACTTAAGAATATATACTTCAATGGAGTATCAAAAAGCTGTTACTTAGTACAATCCTTCAGTTTTATATCAATTTGAATTCAATCAGTGTAGACTCATGAATAAAAAAATTAGCGCACTAAGAAATAAATGAGCGATCGCAATGAAACTTGACATGAAGGTACATGTCGGAGAAATATACAAATGATTAGAAATGTAGCGTGATTACGCATTACGTATAGCCGGTAGAGGGCGTCAACGTCATTCTCCGTGAAGTAAAAAACAGGTAACCAAAGCTTGTTAGAGTCTGCTGAATCGTTTACAAAGAAGAGCTGAGGTAGATATGTCATTACGCTGCTTTTGAAGACAATATGAGCAGCTGTCACAGTTTGAAGGGGGGGGAGAATCATGGGCACGATAGAAGCTGGGTGGTCAGCTAGGCAAGTACGAGGGCGTTTCGTAAAGTAAGGATACACTGTACGCCAGAGGAAAAGAAAAGTTTTGGCGAGCAAGTTTGCAACACAGGTGTTAATCTTGAACCGTTAGCTTTCTCCTCGTGGTCGTTCAGCATTTCAACGTTGATTCTGGTTAGAGTAGGTCGTGTTTAAAATGGCTGCGCGGATTCAGAATCCCGCCAAATGCGAAGTGCGCTCCGTCATACGTTTTCTTCATGCAAAAGGTCGTTGACCAGCGGATATTCACAAATAAATTGTTTCTGTTTATGGGAAATGGTGTCATCATTTCTCTGAAGGTAGGACCGATGTTCATGACGAACAAAGAACAGGTCGATCATCTGTGATTCCTGATGCTCTTCTTCAGAGAACGGAGGAAGAAATTCGTGCAAATAGACGTCTCAAATCAAAAGAATTGCATCCGATCATACTAGAAGTGTCAATGACAACTCTTTATGAAGCTGTGACTGTCAAGTTAGGGTACCAAAAATTATGTGCGCGCTGGGTTCCAAAAATGTTAACGGAAGAACACAAAAAGAAAAGAATGGGCTTTGCACTCGACTTCCTCACACGCTATGCAGAAGTAGGTGATGAATTCCTTGATCACATTGTGACAGGTGACGAGACGTGGGTTTATCACCATACACCTGAATCCAAGCAACAATCAATGCAATGGCGCTTTTCGAATTCATCAAAAGCCAAGAATTAAAAACTTCGATTTCAGCGAAAAAAATCATGGCCCCTGTTTTTTGGGACAGACAAGGCATTCTTCTGTTGGAATTGTTGTCTCCCGGAATGACAATTAATGCTGCTGCATATTGCCAGACTTTGAAATGTCTTCGAAGGGCAATTCAAAACAAACGCAGGGGAATGCTGACAAATGGAGTCCGCTTGCTTCATGATAACGCTCGGCCTCACACAGCGCTCGTAAGCAAAGCACTACTCAAACAATTCAAACGGGAAGTATTGGACCATCCGCCATACAGCCCGGACCTTGCGCCCAGTGACTTCCATTTATTCCGTTACCTGAAGTCACATCTTGGTGGAAAATCATTCCACGACGATGAGGAGATCAAAGATGAAGTTGAAATGTGGTTCCGACAACAGGCGGCAACCTTCTATGACTGTGGGATACAAAAGCTTGTGCACCGACTTAACAAATGTTTGGATAACGGGGGTGATTATGTCGAAAAAAATAAATAAATAATCCAGTTAGTAAGATCTAACTGACTTTTTTTAAATAAACCTTTTCTTTAAGGAATACGAGCCATTGTACCTTTACTTTTCGAAATGCCCTCGTATCTCGTCAATTAGGCCGCTCTGATTGTGTTGTGAGGAGGTTTGGGGACCAGTGGATCGGAGAGATGTCATTTACACGAAGACCAGGCGCAGCACGGCCTCGACAGAGCAGTCGTTGAGAAGACCGACACATCGTAAGAGATGCACACGTACAGTCAACTGCTTCATCCACCGCCATTCAGGAACAGGTATCACCTTCACTAGAGGCCCCCGTGTCTTCTCGAACCATACGAAAGCGCCTGACTGAAGGAATGTTTGGGATCGTGGTGCCCATTAGGTGTACTGCCATTGACACCCACCCATCGACGCCTCCGTTTAGAGTGGTGTCACGCACGAGAAAACTGGACTGCACCGAAATGGAACCAGGTCGTCTTTAGAAACCAATTCAGATTCAATCTCGACAGTGATGACAATCGTGTTCATGTGTGGGGGCCCAGTGTTGAAGGTCTCAATCCTGCCTTTGCTGTACAGCGACACAGCACTGCCACAGCTGGTTTGATGTTATGGGGTACCATTGCCTGCAATACACAGTCACCCTTAGTATTGATCCGTGGCACCATGACAGCCCAGCGGTATGTCCATGACATCCTCCAAATACATGAGTTGCCTCTCATGAAAAGGTTACGAAGAGCCATTTTTCAACAAGACAACGCTCGGTATCACAAGGCAATGATGTCACAAGACTGTCTCTGCACTGTTATTATCATTCCTTGGCCTTCCAGATCGTCAGGTTTGTCTCCATTTGGACATATCTGGGATCATTTGGGGCAGCGAGTTTTAACGAACAAAGACAAGGTTACTTCAAATATGGAAAGAACTGTCTTAACACATCATACAGAACTTATATGGCTCTATGCCCGATCGTATCGCATCGTGCATTCGCAGTAGAGGAGGTTCAACAGGGCATTAATCTTATACTTTTGTCTTTTTCTCTAAAATAAATCGTCCTTTTTCTTTGATTTTTTAACCATTTACTTACATCAAAGTAATCAGTAAGTACGTAAAATTTCGTTTGATTTTAACGACTCCTTCTTGGTGCTCTAATTTTTTTGTCCATGAGTTTATTAGTGACAGAACAAAAAACAGCTTATTGCAAATTTTTTAAATAAAACTCATTTTGTTTTTGAACTAGACCAGCCACTTCCAATGTAAGATAAGCGTATCCTAGGGGTACACTGAGGGTTGCTTGGGGGTGTATATATACACAATGGGATACTGTTTTATTTTTACATTGACAGAACATTAGGGTTACCCAAAGTGGTCTATATAGATTCCCAATGGTCTATTACGACCTGGAAAGGGTCCACTTCAGAGAAAATAAATTTAGGGCTCCATTAGTTGTGAATAGGTGTACCATAGTGTCTCTCATTAACCAGATCGTGATTTAAGTTTCAAAAGATGTTTAAATCAAATGGAAACCAGATTTTGCTTATTTAACACATTTATTTACTGATTATAAATGAAGTTAATTTGCAGTTACAAAGTAAAACCTAAATTTTATTAAAACAGGGAACATCATATTTTAGTATTTCTAGCCAGAACTAAGATGAAGGAATAGAGTTTTGGGCGTTGCGATTTTTCCCAGTTTCTCAACTGGCCGCTGACAATCTGCTACGAAAATGACTTTTTACCTATGTTCAACATTTAAATGCCTTTTGTTGAGATTTTAGAACTAGGGATGGAAAGGCTTTGATTATGCTACTTACCACATTAGGCAATGATTTCAAATGGTCTCATTGAAAAAAAATCATATTACAAAAGGAACTTATCAAGATAAGCAGTATTGGAGTTCTTAAAGTAAAATTTAGAAATGAAAGTCAGAGTAATTTTATCCTGAAAAAGATGTGTATGTGTGTTATTCATCCCGGATTATGAGTATTGTGTGAGAAAGTGTTTAATTGCGTCTCCTAGTGAAAAGGAGATTTGACGCGGTTATTACTCACCAAAATAAAAAGGTAAAATAAAGAAAAAGACTGTACACTTGTGATATCCCCCCCTTAACAGAATATCTCACGGAGTATCAGCGTGACCTAGAGGCGTAGGATTAACGATAGAACGAGAATCAAACATTATCTTAATATAGCTTTATTAAGATATTCAACTTAAACCTTTAACAAATTTGATTATAATAATTTATGTGGGAGAATCTACGATGGTAAAACACACAATATATTTATAATAACGACTTAAACTAACTCGGACCACTATCAATAACTGAATTGCCTAAACTCAATTCTAAAATACAATGACTGATTCTAATATTAAATAATCAATCCTACCTTGCTCTAGTTTGAAGTAACAAATATAACATGTAGATGAAGTCCTACAGTGGTTCGAGTGCAATGGTATGCACCTTGATTCTATAATTGTCTTCACGTATAATTCCTACTAATTCAGCGCGTAACGTTATCCGTAACTTCGGCCCCAAAGAACCCAAAGGACATGTTAAAGAAAAGACGTGTGAGCCCGTCACACACTACTAACCGAGAAGATTAGGAATAAACCTGATAAGATTGATGCCAAATGTTGAAATTTTTTCTCGAATCAGCAGATCATCGCTCCTATTATAAACATTTGTTTGTTAATCTGTTTTTTATAAGTTGATTAAATTTTTGTTTAATTAACGCATGTTTCTTAAATTTTAAACACTACACTACAGTTAGAAATTTAAATTTTTTTAAAGTAAGTAGATCTTTACCAGCTGTGAAAAAGACATTTAAGTCGAAACATTTGTAAAAATTCAATATTAGGTAAGCAGATGTCTACTCAAAACCGAAACACATAGCAAGAAATCAATGAGACAAAAGTTTGTGAAACTAGAGTAAGCGATTGGAAAATGTTTGGAGGGGGGATACTGAACTCTAAAATACAAAACACCAAGATCGGTGAAATAATGATGAGAAATCAACATAATTGATCAAGTGTGATCGTTTTTGTGTAAAAGTTACAGAACATATATTTTATTTTCCTAAGCACTTTAGAGCACCGATAATCAAAAAATGTATTTTTATCAACTATTACTCAAATCGTACTTTCAGATTTATGATGAAAGAAAATCTACGATACTGTTTCTGATTTCAGGTTTTAAAAAGTGGAAATTGGTATTAATATAAATGAGATTCTTAATATGTGTATAAATTAGAAATTTTACGAATTCATAAAATTAAAAATTAATTCTATAATATTCTAATTTGTCTGATATTGATTGGATAGCTAATTGCAGTTTTATATTCTGTACAATATATGTTATAAAATTCTTTAAACTGTAGCCCAATACATCATAGCATTTGGTAGGATACCTCACGACAAAAAGAATAAAATATCATACATAGTTACTAATTTACTTATTTATTTGAAGAAACGAGATATCTTCAAATCAATCAATCAATCAGTATTCAGTTCAGTTCAGGTTTTGGGGGATATGGAGCAACAAAGGCTATGATCCCCAAATCAGTATTAAATTTATTTAGATTGACATTTCGGAATCAGTTTAAAATAATCTCTGGTAGCGGTCAGTGAAAATATTTGATTGCTAATTCAAACACGAAACATTATTTATTTATGTACGAATATTTATATACTTAATCTTATTTTGACGTTCTCTTTATTAGAATTACGCATTGTATAAGGAAATCAAATTTTATAAGTTTATGTATAGTCATCATAAACAATATGTTAAGGATGTCCTTGAGATCTTCTACTATAGATTGCAGATAATTATTTTTTAATGTAGATACAAATCAGGTATTCAAAATTAATGATGAAATTTGAAAAATTCAAAAAATCATTCCCAAAGTAGTTGTGTGTGTGTTTTCTCTCCTAATTTATATAAGAATATTTAGTTACTTTCTATTTTTGGTACGATTATTTGTGCGACAATATTTTTTTCCTGTTCTACATTGAAAATAATTTGAATAAGCATTTCCTGTTTAAGTGTTAAAAAAGTAAATATTTTTTACATCACTGACATATTTTGAATAAAATTGCTTTTATAAGTATATTTTACTAATTTATAACATAATTTTAGCTCGTTCAAATCATTTTTAGACACTAAAATGTATTCTTTTAGATATAGTTTATTCCTGCATATAAGAAACAAAAATTTAATTTCAATACATTTATCTAAAGCAATATAAAATAAAGTAAAATAATATCGTTATCTTTTTTTATTTACATATTTAAAGTTATTTGACGCAGCATTTAATTAGGATACTGTTTGTCTTTACTGAAAAGGTTATAGAAAAAACTTGCGTAGAAATTTGTTTGCTAACTCTAAATGTAAAAAAATTAAAATTACATTCATATACAGATACATACATACATCATTACATACATATAGAGATACATTCATGTTTAAATGAATGCTAAAAAATCATAAAATGCTAACTCATTTAAATTCTGATGTAACGAATATTTTATATTTCAATTTTACTTATTCTCACGCATTTAGCTTTAATGCATGTTAAATCTTTTGAGGCTCAAAGTCCACACGATGTTGTGATGTGGAAGTTCGGAAAATAGGTTGACATATCAGATGTTTTGTTCCTTCCCTTGAGCGAGTTTCAGATGTATGACATCCTTTGTCTTTTACCTAAGTGAAGCTTTAAAGTACGGTGTTAATAAAAATTAAACTAATCGAGCAATTAAGCTAGTATAAGTACTGTTTCCTGAAACAAGATTCACATGAACACAGATTGCAAAAAAAAAAAAAAAAAATAACACAACTTTAATAGACGTACAAAAATTTCGTGATATTTAAAATTTGTTCTTAAATATTTTGATGAATTTTTTGCATGACTACATTCACGGAAGCTTCTCATACTTAAAAAGCCCTTATAAAACACAGGATTAAGTAATTTATTAAATATATCAGTGTGAAAAAACACCAAATGAATTTAATATTTGAAAAATGCGGATTTATTCTGAAATTAGCAGAACAAATACCAATAAAAAAATCACTCACAAAATGAAAAAGCAAGTAACTGAAATTACACAATACAAGGATCGCACGAAATGGAAAAACAGTACAATACATGGACCTTACACATAATAAAAGCTTGTAAGAGTACAAAAAGAAACAACCGTATCAATAATTTAAAAACAGTTCGCATTTTAAATCAAATTTTCGTTAAATGATATTATTTATCTAAAATGTCTTACGTAGTTATTTCACATGTAGGATATATAGTATATATTCTTTTAATCGCATATACAGGATATACATATGAAGGATATATTCTCTCAATCTCACATACAGGTTACTATAAAATATATTCTTTCAATCATACGCTATTTTATACATAGTTTTATGTGCGGTTCCCATAGTAATGAATAATTATTTCAAATGAAATTTGAAAATAAATTTGGAGCACATATTATATTAATACTTTTCAAGAGAACTTTCCTTTAAATTGAAAGATTATTCAAATCTTGCTTTCACATCTTATTTTAAAATTCAATGATATTTATAAAGTAAAAATCTTTCAAGTGTAGATTAGCTTATTTAGCAAATATTTTCTAATTGTAGAGATGTCATAATATCAATTTTGGGAGTTTGAAGGCTCCTTGAATGTATCAGTCATTTGTCAAAAATGTATAAACGATCTACGATTTATTTCAGGACCAATATTTCGCTGACATTATATATATATATATATATAATATATTTAAATATATAAAAACAATCACAATTATCAATTTAAAAATTGAAATATATGAATCCCAAAATACCAAAACACTTCAGAATATCAATGGCGAATATAAAAGATAATGTTCCATCATTTTCAAACAAAATTAAAAAATTATAAAATAAAATAAAAATTTATAAAATATCCAAGTGCAATCTCGGACTTAGGACCGATAAGTGGGGTTAAACTAATTTGATGGCGCCAACCTTCCCCCTATTGCAACTTGGTAAGTTAATTGGAAAATTTTCAAATTTCAGAAAAAATTTTTTAAAAAAAATTAAAAATTAAAAAGTTAAAATTAAACCATTATACTTTAAATTAAAAAGTTAAAATTAAATCATTATACTTGAAAAATAAAACTATTCGCCATCACATTCCGAAAGATATTGCAATATTAAAATTTAAAAACAATTTAGTATAATATAAGTGAACCCTCAAACTTCCAAGATGATTCACCCATCTTTAAAATAGTTGTAAAGGTAGAAAAAATAAATTCCTGATCCGAAAGTTCAAATCAAAAAATATTTGAGATCCGAAAGTTCAAATCAAAAATTATCTAAAATCAAAAAGTTCAAATTAAAAAATCCGAAAGTTCAAATTAAAAAATCCGAAAGTTCAAATTAAAAAATCCGAAAGTTCAAATTAAAAAAATCCGAAAGTTCAAATTAAAAAATCGGAAAGTTCAAATTAAAAATCCGAAAGTTCAAATTAAAAAATCCGAAAGTTCAAATAAAAAAATCCGAAAGTTCAAATTAAAAAAATCCGAAAGTTCAAATTAAAAAATCCGAAAGTTCAAATTAAAAAATCCGAAAGTTCAAATTAAAAAATCCGAAAGTTCAAATTAAAAAATCCGAAAGTTCAAATTAAAAAAATCCGAAAGTTCAAATTAAAAAATCCGAAAGTTCAAGTTAAAAAATCTGAAAGTTCAAGTTAAAAAATCTGAAAGTTCAAGTTAAAAAATCTGAAAGTTCAAGTTAAAAAATCTGAAAGTTCAAGTTAAAAATCTGAAAGTTCAAGTTAAAAAATCTGAAAGTTCAAGTTAAAAAATCTGAAAGTTCAAGTTAAAAAATCTGAAAGTTCAAGTTAAAAAATCTGAAAGTTCAATCTAAAAAATTCGAAAGTTCAAGCTAAAAAATCCGAAAGTTCAAACTAAAAATTTCTAAAAACCGAATGTTCACATTAAAAACACAGTATATTCACAAATGAATAGAGTAAATCATTAAAAATACAGTATATTCACAAATGGAATAGAGTAAATCATTAAAGACTCACCAAACAGTATCCCATCAAGAATATGATCCATTTCTTATAACACGACATTTCATTTTTAATATATCAATTACACATCATATTTTGCTTATAACATCTAACCATGTCAATCCAATCGATTCTTGATCCAACTCTAGAGTATGACTACTTGGCATTAGATGCAAACCATATCACATGTAAAAGACTTGCTTGATTGATTGGTCATAAATGTCTGTTTGGACATAAATGTTTAACTGGTAATAAATAATTTTAAAGTGTATATATAGTCGTGTAAATATTGTTTTAAGTGTGTGTGTATTAAAATGTATATTAAAATGTAACCTGTGTGTGGAATGCACAAATTCTTCACAGCTGGACCACTAACAAGCTGACTTTGTGGACCTAATGTTGTGTGGTGGATTTGTGCATTTACGAGTTTAAAAATATTTTTAAGAAATATTTCTGATCTATATATTTTCTCAGGAAATTGATGGGATAATCATTTTGTATGCACAATAATATAAATTTCTGGATATTTTTGAATCTATCAATATTGTGCGTAGTTAAATTATTATTGCTCAACAAAAAATTTAAAATTATATTTCTAAATACAGATATATGAAGACAACTATTGAAGTTTGGTATCTTTATGACATTGAATTTAAATGCTTCCCTTTTATCATATATATTGCTATATAATTTGTTGTCAATATATATATATATATATATATATATATATGAAACTTAAGAAAAAGATGTATACAGTATGCATCCGTTTACGATAAGGAAGACTTTTTTCATAGAAAATATTTAACGACACACCTCAGCTTAGGGCTTTTTTTTCCGTAAGTGTAACATTACTTGCAGAAAAATATTTGTATGAGAAAAATTAAAATACATTCGCAAAACTAGAAACGTTTATTTTGAGAGTGCGTTAGCTTAAGGAGGTTGTGTAGACTTTCTAAACGGGAAAAAAAACTTTGTTCATAAATATTGCACAAAAGGCTTTTTTTCCGCATGTGTATTCAAGTGTCTTATTGAAGAAACTGTATCTGAAACATTCATACAAAAATAACTCTAAACAGCTTACTGCAGTGCTTCTTAAACTTTTAATACTGGCGCCCCCCTTTTCGATCCCAATTTTTATCGCGCCCCCCCTTATGCATTAATAATGTACTGAATGCAATAATAATGAACTTTGATGCTAAAGCTACAATAGACGATCTTAATTATAAACCATACAAATCAGTAACATAAGTATTAAATTTTGTACACTACTTTTAAGTAATAAATAAATAAAATAATAGGATAATTATTATGTGTGTTATTTTTCCTTTCTCTAACTTTTAAATTGAACATATTGCAAAATGCGGTGGCTGCTTAGAAGACAAAATATAGATATCTGCGCTAAATATAGAAAAAGAACTCAGAGGGTCAATTTCTAATCATAAGCATTCCTTATAAAAACTTTGCTTTGCAAGACAAGCCCATGGAAGTCGTTAATACATATTAAACTTGTTCTTAATTTAGTATTAATTAATTAGTTATAAACTACTATGGAGTATTGATACATTAAAAGTATACCGGCTGAAGTACCCGCTTGCACGAGTTCATTTATAAGAAAATAAAACATTATTGAAATAATCGCTGAATTTTGTAAGGAGAGTAAAGCCAAGTGCGCGACAATGTTTACAAAAATGTAAAATGATTTTTTTTAAATGATTGCTCACAGTATAATTAGTTTAAAGCGAACTATAGTTTTAAGCCTTACAGAATTATCATTTAAAATTGAGGGATGTTGAATAATGAATAATAATATAAAATTCAGGTAAAGAATAATTGTATTATTTTTAATATTTAAAGCGAAAAGACTTCAACATGTTTTAACCCTGGAACAGGCGCGCACTCGATACTAATGGTCCAGCGGGGTTATTGTGTGAGTCACCTAATCCTTTTTTTATAATTATTTTTATAGTACACAATAGAAATAGTAATTCCAGTGAATAATTTAATTATGAGAAAATATACTTACCTACTTTCAAGGATTTTTCAATTTTTCTTTGGTAACAAATAAACAGTTTTGCCAGAATTAACGATTTCGTAATCTGTGTGTCCCGCGTGTCCGCTTCCGGGTAAAAAGTGTATTCATTATGATAATATATCTGTTACTAATAAAAAATTTTGTAAAACGTTTTTGGTTGTGCTTTATATATTTTAGAATACTCTTAAGGTATCCGACTACCCCAAAACCATGATTTTTTTCAAAAATTGGCAAAATTTTTTATGATTTTATTTTATAGACCATCTTATTAGCTTGATAAAAATACCAAGCTTTTTAATTTCCATTCACTAGAACGAAAACTACAAGCGTTTTAAAAAAAGAAGATACCATAACTTTACACAAGATGTCAAACTTTAAAATGCGTTTTACTCGAAATGTGTTTTTTTTCGAAAAACTCAAACGGGGACAGCGGTTGCTCAAAAAGTTTTGAATATAATTTGCTGAAATTTTTTCTGAATGTTTCGTATAACTGTAGAAGTGTTTTACCTTTCAGGTTTATCAAACACTGTTTTATTTCAAAATTTACAGTCCATTATTTGAATATAATCACTGTTTTTTTTAAGCAATTTCATATAGTCACCAAGATAGAGTGCTCTAGTTTTTGTAAAAATTAAACTATTTATTATCCTGAAGGTCATTTCAAACATGAATAACGAAGTAACACATTAAAACGGAAAAATTGAAAATTTGTTCAAAGCATTTTTGTACAGAGCAGGCCCCGTTTATTGTAATTTTTTGTACATTTTCACCAGTTTTTTCCCATTTTAATAATAATATTTTTTTTTTCTAATTTCAATTTTACGATTTTTCCTTAAAATATACTAAATAAATCTAAAAATAAAAAAAAACCCCATATCTTCATTTTTTTCAAAAAAAGTTGTCGCAAGTAGTCGAATACCTTAATATCGCACGCGCGCGCCTATAAATTATATCAGAGTAAAAGTGCATTTTTTATTATGTCTGACAGCATTTTGTTTTAATTCATTCCAGTAAATTAAATTTTTTAAATCTTTTATTTTCGATATGTTCGCGCCCCCTCGTAAGGTTATCGCGCCCCCCAAGGAGGCAAGCCCCACAGTTTGAGAAACACTGGCTTACTGTTTAGTATGTGTAATAATATGTCTTTTAAGATTAGTTGAATATGCAAACTTCTTCTTACAAAGAAAACACTGGAAAGGTTTTTCCCCAGTATGAACGCGCATATGGACATTACAATTTCCTTTTAGAGAAAACATTTTCTCACATACATCACACTGGAAAGCTTTTTTATCAGTATGCCTTTGCAAATGGTTAGTAAGAGTTCCTTGACGAGAAAATCTTTCGCCACATACATGGCACAGGAAAGGTTTTTCGCCAGTATGCGAACGAATATGGTCAACAAGAGATCTTCTTTGAGAAAACTTTTTCTCACATAAATGACACTGGAATGGTTTTTCTTCTATATGATTTAGCATATGTCTGTTGTGACGTGATTTATCATTAAATTTTTGCTCACATACTGAACACGGAAATGTCTTCTTTGAATGTATAAGGGCTTTATCTCCGACAGATGTCCCTTTTGAGAAACGTTCCCCCTTCTTGTATATCCTCCTGGAAATTCTCCCCATTAGAATGTATGCATTTTTGTGCAGCATTTTCAGAATTAAATTGTTTGAAATAGATAGGGCAGTGAAATTTTCTTTCATAGTTAGAATTATTTTCGTTCGTAGATATATTATATTTTTCAAAAATATTTCTGAGTTAATGTAAGATTGCGAAAATATCGAACCATCGACACTGAAGTTCGGTATCAATTGTTTAAGTTTTGATTCATCTGCTGTATTTTGCTTAAATTCTACGCTACCACTATTAGGATCAGTGAAACGAAAATGCAAATTAGACTGGTTTGCTTGAAATTTATCTAAAAGCTGTAAAAAATCATCTAGTGCACTTGAACCATTTCCTTGTGCTTCTATGAAAGTATCTTCTTTCGTCGGACTGCTTTTGGATACTGTGTTCCGGGGAGAAGATCCCAATATCGCAATATTGTCAAATTCTGATTCTACGTTTTCACATTTAGTTTCAATCTCCCTGCCACTAATCGCATCCAACGATGTTTCTTTGGGCAACGATATTTTTTCCTTTGGAATCACATAAATCAAATTTTGAAAAAGATAATAATCCAAATTGGCGATCAGAATTTTCTAAATTGTAATTTCTATTCCAGGGAACAGTTCCAAGAGTTAGGTAGGATGCAGTTTCTATAATCGATACCGGTGCTGATTCTCCGACTAATATTTCATCTGTCGTCTGTTGCTTCAATTCTGTGCTAATATGTTTTGGGTCAACGGCATTGGATTGCAAATTAGATTGTTCAAAGTCAAAATCATCTTGCCACGGGGAATAAGGATCGAGTGCACTCGCATCAATTGTTTGATGTTCCATAAAGTTGTCATCTGTCGTATAACTGCATCTCGGTGAGGTGTTCAGTGAAGTATTTCCCTCTGTTTCAAAATTTTCACTTGGGTGGTCTTCAATTTGAAATTTTTCGGGTGCATTTGTGTGGGAAAGAGAAAATAATTGAAAATTCTTGAGCTTCCCTTCCTCTTCATTTTTTTTCGGTTTTTTTGCACTTATTGAATAAATTTTTATCTTCCATCCTTAAAAGTTACTCATTAAATATAAGTAGTAAAAATGGAGAAATAATTTTTTTTAAGTTTCTACGTACAGGAGTTTAATTCAATTTCATATGGCTAATTTCTGGTAGCTTTTATTTTAGAATATATTTCATACCCACAACCAATTTTATTCATATATTACTCTTTTCTATAAAAAATTCATTAATTCTTTGGCATAAAAATATAATGAATTTCTTACCTATGAATCTTTACCAGATTCTGCAACTAGTCTTCGACAGAACAAGCCAGCACGAGATATCACTACCCTAAATATTTATACGGTTTCTTGCAATTCAAAAGTATTTGTTTCAAGCAGACACACACTTCGTTAATTTTAAAGTTCCATTTCCATCTAAGTACACTCTTGGATAAGCAACTTAAAAATATCTTAATAAAAATGTAGGATTAACGTTGGCTAGCTTAGATTTATTCACATTCAACGTGTCTAATTGGGTTGAATTGCTTATATCTACTGGGCAAATTTCAGTATTTAAAAGGATTTGATTGTTTGATTGAGGTAATGAATTAATAGTCTTACAAATCTACCATTCGTCAATCATGTTACTATATAAAATGGCTTTAGTTTTTTAAAACCAAAATATGAACTGTGTCTGTTTCAAATATATTTGTCTTAGAAATTATTCCGTTGCAAAGAATCAAATACAAATCAATATAGCAATACAGGAGATGTTGATGGATTATATCAAAACATTTTAAAACATGAAACATTAAGAAACTTACCAATAAATTATCATATTCATTATTTTTGGTTGAAGCATTTGTCAAAAGATATATTACTTAATGTGTATGAAAAGTAGCACTTCATAAACCTGCTGTTGTAACTGATAAAACATTTTGATGTTAGTTGGAAGGCCATATTCTTTTCACGTAAATTCATGGCGACAATCAAATTCAAATATTACTAGTTCAGATTGCATAAATTATGGAGCCGAATAATCAATCGTCTAATAAAATGTTTCCTTCAGATAAAGGACGTTCACTGTAGTTTGGGGGTTAAGGACATGGAATGCGTTCTTGTCATGAGTTTGAGCCCTAGAGCTACTGAAGACCAAGGCCCCTTGGCCTAAAGCTGCTGAAGAATAGTAAAACTGTCGAGGCTGAAAGGGTTTTAGTTGACAGAGTATCTGCTTAGAGAGGAAGGGGGGGTGTTCCAGCTCGTCCTCGTCATTTGACCATGGTTCAAAATTACGGCATCCCTCGCCGATGGAACTTGTGTTGCTTTAAAATAGGAGGCACGAGTAATCTTTCTCTCTCCGATAAACTTAGTGAAAGGTAATGATTTTTTTCATTGGTTCCAAACTCATTGTCTTTTTCTTAAATAGTTCAACTTTGTCAATTACTATGACGTTTAACTATATTTTTGTAGGTAAATCTAACACCTTTAATACATTTTTCTTTTTTTTTTTATGCAGAATTTAATCATTTGATTATACACTCAGGAACATTGAAAATAGCGACCCAAGAAGGAAGCTAAGTACAATCTCGAAACTTTGCAAATAAGTACAACGTAATGTGATATGCAAATGATCCAAGATTTGGGCCAATACGCATGCTCATACACGCCGAGGTGACGCTACAATCAGGAAGAGGGTGCTATATAAGCCCGCGCATAATAACGTGATTCATAAACGTGACGATTACCCGCCGATTGTAGGAAGGTCTTTGTAAGCGAAACATGCCAGGTAACCGTGCTAGAAGATATTTCTCACAGTTGAGCGAGTTTGAGAGAGGCTTGATCATCGGGATGAAAACTGCAGGCTGGTCGATGCGCCGTGTTGCTGGCCAGGTGGATCGTTCGGAGTATGCCGTTAGAAATTGTTGGGAGCAGTGGACACGAGAAGGTACCCACGCGCGGAAAACCGGGTCTGGAGCGACCAGGAAGACCACGAGGAGAGAGCATCGATTGATCGTGTGGCAAGCACTTGTTGACACCACAGTGACTCGTTCAACGATACGAGCAGACGTAGGCGTAGCAATTGTTCCACAAACAATTTCCAGACACCTTGCAGAAGCAAATCTTAAATCCAAGCGCCCTTTCCATGCACTCTCTTTAACACCGGAACATCGGCAACTGCGTCTGCAGTGGAGCCAAGCCAGATCAATGTGGAATGTCACAGATTGGGAAAAGGTTGTGTTTAGTGATGAATCCCGGTTTGTTTTGGGGACCGATGATAACCGTGTACGGGTGTGGAGGCACCCTGGTGAGCGGTATAGTTCTCCCCCCACTGATCTACGCCACACTGCCCGCACAGCTGATGTAATGGTCTGGGAGCCATAGCCTATGATAGCCGGTCCACTTTAATTGTGATGCGTGGAACCTTAACGGGCCAACTTTACGTTGATTAAATTTTCCGACCCCATGTAGGACCATTCCTAAATGGTCTCCCAGGGGCAATTTTCCAGCAAGATAATGCTTGTCCGCATACAGCAAGAGTTGCTGAAGAATTCCTACGTCATTTTCAGACTTTTCCGTAGCCTGCCTGCTCCCCCGATTTGTCCTCTGTAGAGCACGTGTGGGGCCAGCTAAAACGGCAGATGCCATCGTGTCACTCTGTACATGATTTAGAGTTGGATGCTCAAGATTTGTGGGCCCATCTGCCTCAGGGC
Source organism: Trichonephila clavipes (assembly GCA_019973935.1). Taxonomy (NCBI): domain Eukaryota; kingdom Metazoa; phylum Arthropoda; class Arachnida; order Araneae; family Nephilidae; genus Trichonephila; species Trichonephila clavipes. Next base: position 21,159 of record BMAU01018474.1, on the reverse strand, counting down.
AACATAAGGTGTCTAATCAATTCAATGGCCGACCGTGTGGCGGCATGTATTGCAGCTGGAGGTGGTCCAACGCGCTATTGAAGTTGCCCAGCTTTTGTGTCGTTGCACACCCTGTATTCGTTTAATTGTCTTGTGTTTGAGATCAAGTGAATCTCTCATCTGTGTCATTATGTGTATTAAATTTCATTTCAATCCGATATTTTCTTCTTGGGTCGCTAATTTTCAATGTTCCTGAGTGTATATCAACACATGTTGTAGTTTTGTCTTGTCTGGTCTCTACCATACATGCAGATCTTCCGTGAACTTATCTTATTTCTACACAAACTATGCAGTCCTGAAAGCAATCATTTTAGATCAATGCATATCGTAAGATTATGTTTTTGTGTTTTTAAAAATAACCATCATTAATAAATAAATATCGAACAGCCGAAAGTTAAAAATAAATTATAAGTTCTTCCAATATATCAAGTAATATTTTTGGTGCTTTATCCAAGGTGATGAAACAAGTGAATATGTGTGAGTGTACGATTTTAGTTTTTTACAGTCAACATGAATTCTTTCAGAAAAATAAGTGACCGACGTAGAGTAGTGGTCGAAGTAATTGACTCGTGGCCGTCGAGCAAAGAGCCGTTGAACCATCATGTAAGGGAGCAATCCATGTTGAATCTGCTTAGATCTCAAACGTCAATCCGTTGGTGTGGTGTGGTAGTTAAGAGAGGGTGGTGTCATCCCTGGTGCCGTCTTCGTCACTTGACCATGGTTCAAAATTACGAGTTTCTTCGACAAAAGCACTTGTGATGCTGAAATGAGCACGTTAATATTCACTCACTCACTTATTCAAGAAAATATATGAAGAAAAAGATGATAAAAACAAAACATATTTTTTTGAGGAATAGCAAAGAAAGTAGACGAATTCAAAGATAATCTGATGAATGAACTTTGACTTTATTCCCCTGAAAAATAAGAGAGATTTCTTGATGATCAAAATATTATTTAAAAAAAAACGAAGCATTAAGTATCATATCAATAAAGCATAATATTTTTAATACATTAAAACAGTGCTTCTCAAACTTTCGATACTTGCGACCTAGTTTCTAATCATACTTTTCATCGCAACCCCCTTAGAATGCAATGAATACAAGAATAATATATCTTGGCACTAAAGCTTTACAATAGAATTTTAATCATAAACCGTACTAATTAGTAAGATAAGTATTTAATTTTGTATATGTTATTTTTAAGTAATAGATATTTTAAGAAAGTTACTTTTATAAGTAATAGGATCAGTGAGATATGATTGTACAATTGCTTATAAGACAAGTATTGTGTTGAATTATTGATAAAAATTAATTATGAAATACATCTTGTGCACACAGTAGTATATGCGTGTGATACATTTATAATTATATTATATATTATATCAGAGAAGATGTGTATTTTTTGTTTCTTATTATGTCACAGAATGTGTGTGTGTATAATTCTTTTCTTCCTACAAACTAATAATTTTAAATAACCTTTTATTTTCGATTTTTCGATAAGCTTGCGGCCCCTCGTATTATTATCACACTCCTATGATGGGAGCGCCCTACAGTTTAATAAAAACTGCCTTAAAAGTTGCATCTTTTGTCAAAATATATATATTATTCTATCTGCATAAGAAGTAGCACTACATACCACGGTTGTCGTATTTGATAAAATGTTTTGATATCTGTTTGGAAGGCACAGGTCCTTTCGCTCAAAATTCATGTTGAGATTCAAATGCAGATGACGTAATTCAGGGAGAGGAACGATCTCAATTGTTTAATAAAGTTATTGCTGTGTATAAAGTAAGTCCGCGGTAGCCTAGTGGTTCATGCTGAGTGTTCTGAATGGCATGAGCCCCAATACTACTGAAGGCCATGAGTCCTAGGTGTAAAGATGCCGATGCATATTAAATCTATCGAGGCTGAATGTGTTCTAGTTGATTTAGTGTCTACTTTGAGAGAGGGGGCTCGTCCTCGTCACTTCACCATAATTAGAAATTAAGAGATGTATCGCCAATGCAACGTACTGTTTTAGAGTGTCACACAAGTACACATTTAATTTCCGTTAAACGTTGAAAAGTGAGGTTTATTTTTCATTCATTCCAATAAAGAATTGCCCTTTTTCTTATCGCTCTCTCTAATCATTCCATAGGACATTTAACCATACTTTTGTAGATAAAGATAACATTTTTTTTTACATTTTTCCATTTATTAATGTAGAGATTACTTCTTGGAATATACCTTTATTTATGTTGTAAGTCTGGTCTGGAGAAGTGATGATGCAAGTTAAATCTGTCGAGATCACAAACGTTCTTCCGTTGGTGTGTTGTAGTTATCGTTGGTGTCGTTCCTAGTCACTTGTTCTAGTTCCTAGTCTTTAGTTCAATATTAAGAGGTTCCTTCACCAGAGGCCCTCGTGTTGCTGAACAGAGTGCGTTCTTAATATTCACTTATTCAAGAAAGTCAATTATAAAAAAGGAGATGATGAACAAAATACACACAGATTTTTACCGGGAAAAAGCGAAGAAAGTTAAGGCATTCAAAGATAATAGGATAAATAAACTTAGTTTTTTTACTTTTTCCTTATTAAATTACTCTTTACTTCCTCGTAATCACAAAATAGGAAGTAGAAATATATTACTAATAAAGATAGTAATTAAAAAATAAAAAATAAAAGTCCTAAGGCAAATTTAAATTAAAAAAAAATGAAGTTAAAGAGCCCAAGCTGAAATAATTCTCGGATGTTTTCATTTTTTTTGGGAAAACCTCAAAAACAACTGCTGAAGCCGAAACGTTCCAATAGAAACAAGGAGCTACATAAGCCCAGAGGTCAAGGTATCGGATCATGACAGACATGTCATGAGTTCGAGCCTAGTACTACTAAAGTACTGCCGTGTAGGGGTCAACCGTGTAATAGCACGTTAAATCGGTCGAGAGCACAAACGTCTTCCATTTGCTGTGGTGTGGTAGTTAGGAGAGGGGTGCCAGCTCCTCTATAGTCCTCGTCACTTGACCATGGTTTAAAATTACGAGGTCCGTCGCCAAAACCCCTCTTATAGCTGAACAGTGTGACGTTGATATTCAATCAATCAAAATATATATGTATAATATATTCAATGAATACTCTCTCTTTTATATACGTGCAGGGATAACTCAATTAACATTACGGTATAGGGAAAAAAACGCGAGACACATTTCATAACAGAAAAAATGGATCAACTCGTTTAAAAATGGGATGTATGATAAAAAATGCTACTCTCTAAAGAATAATGAAGCCAGAATATTAAATTAATTTTTCATTTCTTTATATCTGAAAAAAATGTTCCAAATTCAGGTCCTATTCTGTAACATTGACTGAAGACAGCCTTAAGTGAGTGAGTGAATATTAACTTCACACTATTCAGCTACACTAGGGCTTTTGGGAACGGACCTCATAATTTTCAACCATAGTCAAGCGACGAGTTATCTAGCTACCACATCATACCAACGAGAGGACGTTTGAGCTCTCGACCGATTTAACGTGCATCGCTCCCCTACACGGCGGGCTTTTAGTGGTACTGGTCTCGAACTCATGGCATACCAGTCACGATCTCATACCTTGATTCCTAGGCTACCGCTGCCACATCTCATCGTAGAAACAACACACTATCAAGATAGGGCGGGACAATTCCTACTGCATTAACTGCAAGATTACAGAATATGTTGCTTCCTGAAGCCTAAAAATGAAACTAATTTAATAATAACATAAAAAACATAAGAAATTATCCAGGAAGATTTAGAATCTTTTATGCTAGCCTATTTGCTGATTCAGTCGGAGGGAAAAGGATTGATGTAATCGATTATGGCATAATTTCTACTGTAGCAATGCAATGCATTGAGGCTCCGATATTCAGATACAGATTATGAAACCTGAAATCTAGTAAACTTATTCCAAATCGATTATTCATCGGCAAACCTTCACAACACTAGTCCTTATGACATAGTATCACTTAAGGTATCCGACTATGTTTGGAACCGTGATTTTAAAAAAGCGCATAAATGGATAATTCTCATGACATAATAATAACGATTTTTTAGTGTCACTCAGATTAGAACACATGTATAAAATTGTTTTAAGGAGATTTTGACAAAAAAATTTATTTAAATATAATATTTTGGCTAAAAATTAACTTGGAATAATCTTTTTCCAAATGTTCTCCTTTTGTGAAAAATGGTTCTATTATAATAATATTTTGCCTGTATATAGCTCACAGAGGCTGAAAAATTCACATTTTTTTCAGAGTTGCCACCAATTGAAATAATTATTCGCGTTTTTTTCTCAAAATTACTCCCCTCTGTTGTCGTAAAATATGAATAAACCCACTTCTAAGTTATATTTTTCAAAAATTCTAGTTGGGCCTCTGAACAGAGGTCTGAGCTATATACAGGTAAAATATTATTCTAATAGAAGCATTTTTCACAAAAGGAAAGCATTTGGAAAAAGGATTATTCTATATTAATTTTTTGCCAGAATATTATATTTAAATAAATTTTTTTTGTCAAAATGTCCTTAAAACAATTTTATGCATGTATTCTCATCTGAGTGAAACTAAATATCATGAAAATTATCCATTTATGTGCTTTTGAAAATCACGGTTCCGAACGTAGACGGAACGAAGTTAATGAAAAATGTTATAAAAAAATGATCCTGATAAAACTATAAAGCATACAAAAAGCAGACCGGTGAATGTTGTTTCAAATGTCCTCTAGGTGAGGGAGTTTTAGTAAAGTCGCAATTTAAGTGACAAAAGGACAAATTGTGACAGAACTCGTAACTTTGAAACATGCTCAAATGACGCGGACGTCATTCTAGGTGTCTTCTCTCCAAAATTCAATACAGCGGCAAAAGGGACGACTGTGAGTGTGCACCGATTTTACATTCATCAGCCCCTACGAGGAAACATATTGAGTTCTAGTACATATTAGTACTAGAACTCAAACTCATTATTCCACAAAGCCTGAAAATTGTTCGGTGATCATGTCCATTATTCGAATATGCAGACATAAATACTTTCCTGTACAATAAATTATATATTAATTTTTCTTTGTTTTCAATTAATAATTCTTCACCCAAAGCAAATACGTAAGTATTTAAGGTATCCGACTAAGTTCGGAACCATGAACTTAAAAAAGCTTATAAATGGATAATTTTCATATTTAGTGTCACTTAGATTAAAATACACGTATAAGATTGTTTTAGGGACATTTTGACAAAAAATATATTTAAATACAATATTTCGGCAAAAGTTTAAGTTAGAATAACCTCTTTTCAAAAAAAATGTTCTCCTTTGTTAAAAATGCTTTGATTACAATATTTTGCCTGTATATAGCTCAGACCTCTGTACAGAGGCTCAACAATGAGTTATGAAAAATTCACATTATTTTCAGAGTTGCAACCAATTGAAATAATTATGGGTGTTTTTTTCTCAAACTTTCTCCTCTGTTGTCGTAAAACATGGATAAAGTTAAAAGTTACTTCGAAGTTACATATTTCAAAAATTCTAGTTGAGCCTCTAAAGAGGTCTGAGCTATATACTAGCAAACAAATTTTATAATAGAAGTATTTTTGTTCACAAAAGGAGATTATTTTGAAAATTGGTCATTCTATGTTCACTTTTTGTCCAAATAATGTACTTTAATAATGTTTCATTGTAATACTATTCTTAATACAATTTTATATACATTTTCTTATCTAAGTGGCACTAAATATCAAATATTTTCCATTTATACGCTTTTGCAAAATCACACTTCCGAAAGTAGTCGGATGCCTTAAATGTGCAGAAGCAGGACGCTTCTCGAAAATTCCTATGACAATATGCTATCCAAATGATCGTGATCACTATCGAGACGCGAGATCGAAATCTAGTGTCATTAAAGACACGTCACACAAGGGGGCTGATGGACGTCAAGTGTGTCACGGTTCTATGTTCCCCAATGGTATGATGTTGAATTTCAAGAGTAGGTTTCCAAATGAGAAGTTATCCCTATCATTTGTCTATATTTGAAAATTGTGAGGTCTGTAAACCATAGCCTTGGTGTTGCTTTTCAGTACAACATGAATCAAAATAAAATCTAATAGAATATCAATACCTAACGTGTTTAAGGATATAAATTAAGTGATAGATAAATATTCCCTTTTTCAATCCCTTTTTCTTTTAGAAAATCAAACTCTGCAAGTAAAAGAATACTATCTAGCAGTCACAGACAATACAACTCGTCGAGTTATGTTAAAGTTGATTTTTTTGTAAGAAATCGTGCATTGCAGTTATGATTCCGAAATACTTGATACGATTTTTAACATTATGATATTTTAAGTCATTGTTAATGTTTGTAGAATTATTTTATTTGAAATTAGTGGCGGAGCAAGTCAAAATCTGGTAAAAATAACGAAGGTAACGAACCTTTCCTTAAAGTATATTTTTATCCATAATTAATACGCGTCTTGCGTGTAAGATTTAAGGTAAATACTTTTAATAAGTTTCTATGCCTATAGTTACGAAATAACTGTTACATTATATTTTTCGTGTTCGAAACGAAAGAAATGGGCTAGTGACATAGTTTGGAGAGATGGGGAGATCTTATTTTTTTAAAACAAAAATCATGAATTCCAACCTTTTCGGAGAGTTCAGGGTTTGTTCTTCCGATACAATATTAGGTTTTCTAAATTCAGAGAATAACTTGGTGTACTTAAATAACAAAAAATCTATAAACATGTCATCTAAAATTTAAACACGACTGAATTTAAAAAAAAATCGTTTCACTGACTTCATTTATTCTTTTAAATTTTTTCCACGTATTTGATAAAATCGAATACTTTTACAGAGCTTCATTTCATAATAATAAAAACCTAATGCGTGTCACACGTTTATGATAGCAGTAGCTGCAATGCAAGCTGCGAAATGACAAACTATTTCATAATGCAATTTCTAAAATCATGAGTCGAGATGATCATTTATTGCTTTCCACAAATTATAAATCCTAATTGTACTAATACATATTCTTGTTAGGATATTTTATTGAGAATTTCTTTTCTATATACTGTATTGCTTCGTCTTCATCTCGATTTGATTTTTATTTACATCGCATTTTGAAGCATCAAGAAGTACTGTTGAAGACTGACTTCCTAAATTTAAGCTACTATTAAGTGACGAGAATGACACGTGATAAACTCCGTCTGCAAAATTTCATACCAGACCAACGAGAGGATTTTGAGCAAAACAGATTTAGTGTGCATCAAAATTTCTACCTGGCTGGTCATCTGTTAAAGTAGACTCGATTCTTTGCCTCTACACAAGCCAGATAAAAGTTCGGTGAACGTGTCCATTAGACTACTGCGTTCAAAAGGTCTTCCGGGATTACACATAGCCTATGAAAATGTTTTTCTTTTGACTCATACATTTGCACCACTAGCAAATAAAGGGTGTTTTTTAGAGGTATAGAACTTTAAATTGCAATAAAACCGCAATGTATTATTCGATTGACATGAATTTTTTTATTCGAAAGATAATCTTGTGGCATTACATTTTAAATATGATTTCTGGCATAGGACTGCCACGGCTGGCTCGGATGTAGTCCAATCTGGACGTCCAATTTTCGATGACTTTTTCCAACATTTGTGGCCGTATATTGGCAATAACACGGCGAATGTTGTCTTCCAAATGGTCAAGCGTTTGTGGCTTATCCGCTTAGACCAATGACTTTACATAGCCCCACAGAAAATAGTCTAGCGGTGTTAAATCACAAGATCTTGGAGGCCAATTCACAGGTCCAAAACGTGAAATTAGGCGGTCACGAAACGTGTCTTTCAATCAATCGATTGTGGCACGAGCTGTGTGACATATTGCGCCGTCTTGTTGGAACCACAGCTCCTGGACATCATGATTGTTCAATTAAGGAATGAAAAGTTAGTAATCATGGCTCTATACCGATCACCATTAACTGTAACTTTGTGGCCTTCCTCGTTTTTGAAAAAGAATTCCACCAGCCCATAAAGCGCACCAAACAGTAAGTTTTTCTGGATGTAACGGTGTTTCGACATACACTTAGCTTCACTCCAAATGCGGCAGTTTTGTTTGTTGACGTAGCCATTCAACCAGAAGTGCGCTTTATCGCTAAACAAAATTCGCTTATGAAAACCGGGAACAACGGCAATCTCGTTTTGGGCCCATTCGACGAATCTACGCCTTGCTTGATGATCGTTTTGATGAATTGCCAAACCAAACTGAGAATTAATCACTTGACAACTGATAAATCGGTCGCCATCTTGGAAAGTAATGCCAACTTAAACTTCTATACCTGGAAAAAAATACTCTTTACTAAGCTTCTTAATTCCGATTTAAGGTATCCGACTACCCTAAAACCATGATTTTTTTCAAAAATCGGCAAAATTTTTTATGATTTTATTTTATAGACCATTTTATTAACTTAATAATAATACCAAGTACTTTATTTTCCCTCCACTAGAACAAAAACTACAAGCGTTTTAGTAAAAGCAAATGCCATAACTTTACACAAGATGTCAAACTTTGAAATGCGTTTTACGCGAAACGTGTTTTTTTCGAAAAACTCAAACGGGGACCGCGATTGCTCAAAAAGTTTTGAAAATAATTAGCTGAAATTTTTTGCTTATGTTCTGCATAACAGTAGAAGTGTTTTGATCTTCAGATTTATCAATAACTGTTTTATTTCAAAATTTGCAGCTCTTTATGTGAATATAGTCAATGTTTTTTTAAGCAATTTCGTATAATGACTTAGATGAAGTGCTCTAGTTTTTGTAAAAATTAAAATATTTCTTATCGTGAAGATCACTTCAAACAGGAATAACAAAGTAACACATCAAAATTGAAAAATTGAGAATTTGTTCATAAAATCTTTGTAGAGAGCGGGCCCCGTTTATGTAATTTTTCGTACATTTTTACTAGTTTTTTCCCATTTTAATAATAATAATTTTTTTTCTTTTACCAATTTTATTATTTTTTCCTTAAAATATACTATATAAATATAAAAATCACAAAAAGATCTCCATATTTCCTTTTTTTCAAAAAAAGTTGTCGCAAGTAGTCGGATACCTTAAGCAATTCAATTGTTTTCTTTCAAAAATACGCCTTCATTATTAATTTAATATATCTGTATCGAAGTCGACACTTGAATATTCAAATATTCCTTAATCAAAATAAAGCAATAAAGTTATCCTTCTTGGGTAAATCCAGCTTTAATGTGTTTAATCGAGCTATGCTATCGATGTATGCTGGTTTACATTTCGTCTTCAGAAGGATTTGATGGTTACAATTGCGGTTACAATTGCGCGCACGTGTATGGATACAGTTCTGATCTACCTTTTTTGAGCTGAACCACTCTTTTTGTGTGTTTTTGTATTCTGATAAATATCAAGGAATATGTTTATATACACAACTTCATTATTTCTTAACCATAATAACGTATTTATACTGCTTTGCATTCTACGCCAAACTGAATCAATGCAGCTTCACAAGTTATGTTGTCTATGTTTCAATCTATTTTGAGGAGATTTAAATTTCGAATATTTTCTATGATTAAAAAAAGATGTACAAATCAGTATCTACCAACCACTTGATTTTTTCTTGATCATGAAGAAAACCCCCCTAGAAGATACCCTTTATTGCACCTGGTTAAGTTGCTATACGAATAATTTGAAAACAATTGTTACAGGTGCATAGTTATTAGTCAATCTGAATGAAACGATAAGACACATAGGTTTTTATCATGTTTTATTTATAATGAAATAAGTGAAATATGTCATTTTGTGCACAATAATGTGAAACGTAATATATACCTTCTAATGCATGAGTACTAAAATACTAACATGAGTCATAATACTGACATTCTCTGATCAGCTTAAGAAGAACGCTGATCTTATGTTTATTGAATATAAAGTCAACTGAGAAAACTCCTAAGAAATATTTAAAAGACAATTATGATCAAATAAAATTTTAGAAGTACAGTTCATTAAACAGAACAACCAAGAATATGTTTCAAGCTCCCTTCTGAATATTTCAATTGAAAAGGATTTTTAGGGTACATAATAAACACACTGTTGATAGAAATCACTAATCATCGCAAAATCTAAATTATTAAATTTCATTTTTTTTGGTTGGTCTTGTCAGATCCTAAATTCCCAGATATTTTAAGGGAGTCTGGCACGTCCATAGGAGCCCATGTTAAATTGCGTAAGTTTAAGTATCTTTTTTCTCAGAAACTGCTTACTTCTCATGGATAAAAATTTAACACTAAGTTATGTGTACTATCAATAACACTTTAATCTTTTTGATAAAAATTAATTTAATTATGATTTTTTAAAATTGTCCAATTTTTCCCTAAAATTTATTTAAAAAAAGTCATATCTAAAAAGGTTTGCTAGATATACATAATATTCTTGCGATTAAAATGTGTAAGCATATCAAAAGTCTGCTCACTGAAAATTTAAGGATTATATGAAAAGTATGTTTTGTGAGAAAAAGGGACAAAGTTATTACGTTTACGGACATATTACGTTTTGAGAAAACAGGCTTTAAATCAAAAGTTTGTAATTTTTTGATCATTTACTTTTTTTAGTACTTTTTAGAAGCATATGAAGCCTTTTTTTACTCTCTTCTCATAACAAAGACTCTTCTAATTTTCTTTTTATCATTTTTTTTAACAATTTTGCCTTTTTTTTGGAATCTCAATATGGTTTCGTTGGACTTCCCTAATTCTACTTACATCTAGTTTTTTGAAGCATGACACACAGTTATAACTAGGGACAATATCAGAATGTTTTAAGATCATTAACTTTGCTACATGACTCTTATTACACTGTGCAATAGCCATATTTACCCCTAATTTATTAGTTTTTAATTCCACAAATGTAGATCTTGGAATCACTGACCATGTGGCGCTATTAACCGACTCATTTGGGTTCTGAGTCTTTCCAAGTAAACATTTTCTTAATAACATAGGATCCCTTAGATCCCTAAAACTTGGCTTTATTTAATTCATTATCGTGTGTATCAGCACGTGTGCATGTGTTTATGATCATAGTGACTTTCGTTACTGATTCTGTCTTTTGAAACTTGCACTAGGCATTTATACCCGCGAGACACAGTCATTATTGAGGACTCTCGTTTGAAGGCAGAAGATGAAAATAAACTGCTCAAACAGAAGTTTTCGGTCTGTGTAGATCAATGATAATATTTCTAATAGTCATACTATGATATCTTTGAATTTTTGATATTAAAATGTCGGTCAGTCGTGGTTACCACTGCGTGTTACGCGGTTAAGCATTTTCCCTCACTTAACTTTTTTCTCCCTGTTTCGTTTTAAAGATCCAAAAGACGTGTACCCATACACTTTTGGATAATCCCAATTCATTCAAACTTTTCCACTTGAACATCATATGGATTCGCGCTCATCAGAAACTTTCGCAAGGGGAAACACAGGTGCTCCTAGCAAAGCTCATTTGATGCGCGTAAAAAGAAGTAGCTTTGAAATAAATAAACATACTTCTATTTATCGTATATCCTCATATCATACATCATTTTATAAACAGGAATATTTGAACTTTTAAAAAATATAAATAAGTGTGAAAATCGATAATTTTTCGAAAATTCATGTGCCAGAACCTCTTAATGTTTAAATATTAAGTGAAGGTTTTATTACGATGCAACCTAAGTTGAAAGAGCGGAATTTAGTCAAAATATTAGGAATCGTTAGTTCATTGGGTATGAAAACATTAGTTTATATTTAAGTAAGGGATCAAAAAGTTGTTGAAAAACGTCTGATTGATCAACCATTTATGGACTGAAGTAGGCAGTCTGAATATAAGACTAATAGATAAGACATTTTCGATACTAAAATAATACTAGCTGGAATGCAGCATGAAATATATATTTGTTAAAAAAGGTATCAATTCATATAATTGCAGAAATGCCTTCAAAAACAGCAAAACTTTTCTAAACATAATTTTTAATATTTTTTCAAAGCATCGTCCTTTGATTTAAAACTTCATGTGGCATTTTATGATTGTTTCTTTTACAAATTGTAAGGAGTGGTAAATTATAGGAAAGTGTAAATCGCGTTGATAGTAGTTTTCTTAAATGTGCGGAATTTGTAATTATTAGCAAGTAAGTGTTTATTGTTGACGGAAATTTCGTCAGATATATTTAAGTATAATAGTTTTTTCCCCAATGCATAAACTAGTAAATGTGATTTTTGCCCAAAGACATGGGACTCGATACATAAATTAAATAGTGAATTTTAGTAACAATTTTAAGTTTAAACAGAACATATGCTCACAATAGTCAAAGTATATTATTAAAGAAAATTCTTAAACTAAATCACTGTTGTTTCTAACAATGTTTCTTAAAATAGGTTAACAAAGAGCAACAACAGTAAGGTGCTAAATTAGCAGTAATCACCACCATCCCTATTCAAAGTTCGTATACACTCAAAATGAAGCAAGTAACCTCAAGAGTTTCTACAACTCTGCATTAATTTATCTCGTAAGTACACATATTTGCTCTAATATATTTAGATATAATCATAAAAGTATTTTAATTAATGAAATAAAATATTTTCATTCTTACTCTATTGCAAAACTGAATGCGATTTCTCCCTACAATCAATCTATACAATTATATTTAATGAAGATACTTTGAACTTTTTCTAAGCCTATCCAATACATGTTTTCAACAAAAAAAATTTCTCTTTTATTCGGGTTTCTTATACTATCATACAGATATTTCTTTTAGAAAAAGAAATTACAATAAGGTATAGCATTCGGATGTAAATAATTCAAATAATTTAAATTAATTTTAATTCTGATTTTTGAATGTATTGTTTGTTTTTATTAATTATATAGGTTACTAAATACGGGATTATTATTCTTTACTTTTTAGTTTAATACATTTATATTTATATCTGGATTCACTGTGAATATAATTCTCATCAAACATTCAAAATGTTAGTGAAAGTGGAAAAAGCAACAAACGAGACTTTAGAAGCGATAGGAACAGAGTAAGACAAACAAATGGGTTTTTTTATTATTCGAAATTAGAAATTAACTAAAATTTCATTTTCCACGGACTACGTTAATGAAGCAAGACATTACAAATATTTATTAAAATATTCTTAATTAAGAACAAACAACAGATCGGAAAGCAATTCACAGCACATTAACCTTATTACATACGAATGCTTTCCAAATTAACAGAAAAAGAATTTTTCAATGTTTGAACTGCTTGCGGCACACAAAAAAATACATTTCTTGTCGTAAAGTTTGACTATACTTACATGCTTAAGAGATCATATTAGTCGAATATCGACGCCGAAAAACAATTTGATAAATCTGATTAGAATCCTCTAGTATCTCTAAACGAGTAAGTTTAACATTGAAAATAAAAGAAACTGGGCGAGTTTACTTGGCGTTGTAGGAGATCCAGGGCTCATCAGACGGCCTTGGCGAGCTTTAGAAGCGGTCACCTGAGTAGTATGACTCTTGTGCAGGGGGTAAAGTCTTTCTTTATCTGTCTCTGATCTCTCCTTACTTCTCTTGCTCATCTTCTGGACTGCTGCGGCATTTCCCTGCGACAGTTGTATGAAGAGCAAGAGCTGGTGTGTGACACTATTACGAGGGGAAGGGTCAAATAGACTTGGTGTAGGCTTTCCTGCTCCAAGGGATTGGAAGCAACAATACAACGATAAATGCTCGGGAATAAATAGAATGTGGAAGGATTAAAAATAAGGTTAATCTGATGAATTCAAAACAGGCATAGTGTGGCATTTTCTTGCGTAGCGATTTAAAAAAGTAGAATTAATTAATCACAGAATTTTTCAATAGAATTTCTTTTTGAAAAACAACAAATTATGAGCATTTGGTAAAACAACAGCTCTTATTAAGACTCTTAAGATGTGAGATATATGTGACATTGCTTTTCTTTACACATTTGTCACTCGAAGAAAATAATAATTCGTTTTTTAGCGTCTATTCAATAAGACGACATAAATTAGTGAAGTTCTCGGGTTAACATAGAATGCAATTATTAGAGATATAATTGAAATAATTGAAAATTTAAAACGAAATCTTAATTCATTTTAAAGCTGGTATCAAGCATTTCGAAACAATTTTAAGTCCTGCGTAATATTTTTAATGATAACTTTATAATAAAAAGCGCACGAGTAACATGATCGTCACTATTTGGTTTGCCGCCAAGTAATTCTGCCAAGAGCAATCTTTGAGCTACAACTCGTAAAATATGCATAAATAAAATTCGTAATATTTAATGTTAGTTCGGAAGTATTAATATATTTTTTATATCTTAGAATTTTTCCAAATGGATTATCTGTGTGTGTGTTTATCTTTTCCTCATATAAATTCAGCAAAGTAATTCTTCTATCAATGACGAATCATTCCTATATGTACTTTTTTCGAAATATGTCTCAATTTTTTGTCTCAATTCCGGTTTGATGTCCTACTAAATTTTACTTACAGAGTTCACATACGGGTCATACCTGTGCCGTATATCTAAGAATAAAAAATCTGATAATTGTTCCCTAAATGTTTTTTTAAATGGTATCTAATGCTACACACTTAAATCAATTTGGCGCTTATAGAAGAAAACACTTTTTTAGCTTCACGGTAAATTCAACCCAATTCTCGTTATTGAGAGACAATTATGTATTTTTCTTCACATAACTGTTACACATTAGACGATAACAATTATTTTCCGATCTCCTGCAGAATACTTTTCAGCTACAGAGAACATGAATCTAAACACATCGAAAAAGGGAAAGCCCTAAATTCTGTCATTTTGTTTTTAGTGAATGTATCTTTTCGGAGAATATCATCAATGATCTTGGTGTTAACAACTCAGAAAAAAAATTGGTACTTACGTATTATTACAACAGTATCAACGTCCAAGATAGCTCGCCAAGTCGGCTACCCCGACTTTGCCTGTGATCTATGCGCTGAATTGGCAAGCATGTGCTTCATTTTATATAATGTCGCCAATAGGTTGCGATAAGACGCAAGTACAAAACAGTTGCTAAAGTACTGTCTATAACTGATAAGTGCCTCATTTTTCAGCAAAGAACCTACACAGAGAAATTTATAATAGAATTATTTTATTCGACAGTTCCCTGTTTGATTTCCCACTAATTAATGCACTATTTCAGTGAAGTAATTTCCCAGCATCGATAAAATTTTAAGTCTTCAATCTTGGCGACGGAAAAAAACAGGCGCTAGCAGCACATTTTTCATTTTTCTTTTTCATATACGGCTCTCGAGTTAAGACGTTCTAAGTAGAACAGCGCATTCTGTTTGTCAATATAGCGACAAACAACGTTTGAGTTTAAAACATACTCCAATGATCTAATTCTGCTCGGAGGATAGATTTACATTTAATTTTTTTGGAAAGATATACCTTATTCTTGAATAAAAATATTTCTTCTATAGCACAGCGGAAAATTCTATATGATTTTTAATTAATATTGAGGAAAAAGTAGGGAAGGAAAGAATTGCAGTTAGTGGTTTTTAGCACCTGTGTGTGAGCAGGAAAAGACTGGTAAGGATTTCTTTTGGTGATATTTCTCTTTCAGTCGGTAATAGCATTAAGTGATTTATCGTCGGAGCTCGACTTATTGAATAGCATTTTAAAATCTAATTATGTAGAAGAAAATGTAGTTTCGATTGTATATTCAATTGTTTCGATAAAGCTATTGTAAAGGAGATTGAAAGTGTTATCGCTTACGATTGATCCCGAAAGCCTTGAAAGAAACTAGATTGTAGTAATAGTGTACGAGACACTCCATATTGTAACACAGTGTTTTCTTACTTCTTCTTAATATAAAATATTATTGGCAAAATTAAACTCATTGAAGGAATCATGAATTCGATGCTGTGTGTATTAATATGCATCTTCAACAGTTAATTATTTTATATCATAGATGAATACATTTATAAATGTAGATTTTGAAAGGCTTATATATTAACTGGCGAAAGCAACGGAGGATTCTCGTTGGTCTTTTAAAAACACACACATATATATACTTGGCTAATTTTTTGAAACATAAAATTCTATACTTAACTAACGGTTACTGAGAGAGCAAAGAATTTTTTTGAGCTTTATGTATTTTTTGGTGGTTTTTGATGGAGCTGTAGCAATATTTGTTACTTTGACAAACATGAGGTGTGCGCTCAGATACTGAGGGATGAGTTGGACAGCTGAGAGAGAGAATACAACAAAGCGAAAAAGAAAATTGTGAGAATGCCCGGTTAGAATTGATTTTATTTCCGTAGCTCTCTGAAGTAATATAAGCTTTTGGCAATGGACTTCGTAATTTTGAACCGTAGTCATTTTACCACTACGACACCTAGACTTAACCAGCAAGAAAACTGGCCCTTCAAAGATTTAACGTGCACTAGCCTTTCTACACGCATTTGGTGTTTAGAGGTAGCAGAACTCAAACGCACGATTCAGCAACACTGGCCACAAGTTCGCCACCATGACCAATCTTCTACCGTGGACATGAGTTGGCGAATGGAATGGTATGGTTTGGGGTAGCAGTAGTTTCAAAATAAAAGTTGTTTGGAGAAAGTTTTTAAATAGATACAATATAAATAGTGAGATCCAGAGCTGCTTATCTTAGTTTGCACATATAAGAAATGAATAACAAATTAAATAAAATGTCATAATGAAATACATAAGTAAAAGTGATGAATTAAAATTAATAATAAAAGACATTCTCTGATTAGTGTAGAAGAAAAAAACGATCTGAAGTCTATATGATATGAAGTCAATTTAATAAATAATGAAAAGTATTTTACTTACTAGCATGAACAAATATTTAAGGAGCATGAGCAAACAAAATTTGTGAAAAGTTCAATTTTGTTCAATAAACAGAACACTCAAGCATAAGAAATTCAATATCTCTCCTCAGTACTTAAATTAAAAATTTTTGATAATTGAATATACGAAATGTTGATGGGATGCAGTAGTCAGTACAAGATTCTGAATTATTAAATTTCAATCTTTCTTTGTTTGTCTTGCCAGCTTTTAAAGGAAATGACATTTTTAAGTACTTGCAAATTACGTTAAGGTTACAATGGGATGAAGCCTGAATTGAAAGAGGATGGAATTTAGTTAAAAGATTAGAATTAGAAATTAATTAGGTAAATGATCATAAATTCATTGTTTAATAAGTGATCAAAAAGTTATTATCAAATTCCTATTTTAATAACTATATACGAATGAAAGTGAGTGAGCTGACCTTACGTATTTTAATATAGATAAGACATTTCCAACACTAAAATAATACTAGCCGGATTGCGATGGGTTAAATTTTGTTCCCTAAACTAGGTTGAACGTATAACTTCCAAAAAAGTGTTAGTTCTCCCCCCATTAAGTAGAAATATCTCCAAAAACAGCAAACGTTTTTAAAAATATAATTTTTAATAATTTGTATTACAACACTTAAACTGATGGAAACCTTATGCGAACTTTAAAGACTGCTTTTTTCTAAATATTTTATGGTGTAAAAATTTATAGAAAAAAATGAAAGTCGCTCATTGCAAGTTCCTCTTAATTGTGGAATTGAAAAATGTTTTTAAATAAAAGTTTACTGTTAATATATTGTGTTTTTAATATAATATTTAAGGACAGATATATTGAAACTTAATAATTGAACTAAACAGTTAATCTCGTAACAATCAAGTTGAAATAAAACAAGATCACAAAAGTTAAAGTACATTATTAGCGAAAATTCTGAAACTAAATGATTGTTGTTTGAACCAATGTTCTTTAAAATAGGTTAACAAAGAAAAACAACACACAGTAAGAGGTTAAATTCTGCAGTAATCGCCGCCATCTTGATCCAGGGTTTACATAAAATCGAAATGAAGGAGAAGATCTCAAGATTTTTCTATGATTCAGTATCAATATAGTTCGTAAGTAGATATATTTGCTGTTATATGCTTAGATCTGTTCATAAAGTTTATTTTAATTGATAAGATAAAATATATACATTTTATCGCGTCCAAAAAAATTGAATTTCATTTCTCCCCACAATCAATCTATACGATTCTGTTTGATGAAGGTACATTGTGCTTTTTGAAGATACTTTTGCTAGTAGCGGACGCTTACAATAAAGTAAGAAAATAGCATGTAGTTTATGAATTTGCCGCTAACATTTAGATTTTTTTAAGTAAAAAATATTTACAAAAAAGGTATATATCATTTTCATGTAAATAACTCTAATTTTTCTCCTTTTAAATTTCTTATACCTGTTATACAAGGAGTCCTAACTCTTAAATAAAATATTTTTGCTTTTTTTTCTTTTACTTTAACCCATTCATAAGTCTGGATTCGTTAAGAATCGAATTTCTGTCCTGAAATATTTTACAGAAAATAAAATAAAGTATATTTACTAAGATTATAATGTGATGGAAACTTAATTAGACTAAGATATGAACATGAATTCATAATTCGGAAGTCTAAATTAACAAAAAATTTCTTTTCTAATAGCAATGGTAACGAAACATTATAAAATTACTAATATTAATTAAAATATCCTTACTTATATATAAGTACAAGAAATTAGTTAAAAGAATTTCTTAGTAAACTAACCAAATTACACACAAAATATATGTGCATTTCAAATTGATAACAAAAGACATTTTTATGTTTGTTAATAGTCATATCTCCTTGCTAAATCAAATATATATCTTTGGGTTTAAAGTTTAAGAACGTACATGCGTGCTTAAGAAATATAAATATAAATCGATTATCGAAGATGCGAAAAAACAGTGAACCGTACAGAAAATCCAGAAAAACAGAAAATCCATATAAAAACACTGCAATCTACTAGCATCAATAAATTTGAAAACCGATCAATCCTAAAAGAAAGCGAATGGTACCAATTAGACAGCATATGGGTGATTCATGCAATGCCGGGAATGCAAAAAAAAAATGAATGCGACCGAGCTGATCAATGGCGGTGGCAGTACATCTGCAACTGGAGAAGTTGAAATTATGCAAATGGATTATGAAATCACTCCTATATTGACCCGGACTGAGTAGGCATCGATTGTGTACGATGGTCGTTTATGAAGACATATTGGGCAGCAGCTAGTGCACGTTTCATTAAGACGTTTGTCAACAATCTATTCGGACATAAGATCGTAATGGTGTGTGATCGTCTATGGCTTCTGTGCTCAATGAAGCCAACAAAAAAACACCGCTGCTTAATAAAATTTTCCTTGTAGAGCTAGCGTCTAACTTCAGACTGTGCGCTACTTGTAAAAACTCACTGGACTCAGTTAAATTCCCAGTTTGACGTTCGAGCGGATTTGTGTATCCATCTAAGCAACACAAGTTGCCCGCATTGGATCTGATTAGTGCACGTCTAGTATCACCGCGACTGTCATTCGTGCAGATACGTTGATTATAACATCATTAATATACCATTGAATGTGGGCACAATGCTGCAGCAGCTACCACATCAATTGGACGATGATCAAGTGTTCAATGTTTACATGAAGACCATGATACATAAATCTACGTTTCTTAGCAGCATGGTCACAAAGTCAGTGGTAAAAGCTTGGCTACATTTCTTTCTTTGTGTCAATCACTGTGTAAGCAGTATAAGATTACAAAACACTGGGATTCATTTCTTGCTAATACAAAAACCAGTTGCGTGGCAGCCCAAACCATCGTTTGATCATGATACGATCGAGCATCTACATTGTGACAGAAGTGCACCGGAGTCGGAGGTTTTGTTTGTAATTTTGCAATCAGCGAGGCTTGGATGGAATATTCCACGCCATTGAATGTGCCTCGTTTGATCTGAGATAATCTAATAATACTGCTTAGCGCAGACATATTGCAAATACATCATCGGTGGCAGTATCATCATCATCAAGTCACAAGCCCAATGGAGTCACCCCATATCACTACTTCAATAGCGTTACTGATTGTAATAGAGTTTATATCTGACATTTCGGAAATTAACTTGGGAATGAAGACCCAAAGGCTTGTGATTATCTAGTAAACCTTAAAGTCAATGGCATTCTCAGATTCATACTCAGATGTGTGTAAATCCATTCGGGCACCATTCGCAGAAATTAAACTCTTTATATTACGATCGCTATTAAAATATTCCGAAAACATCGCAAAATTATGCCCCATTACGATCCTGAACTTACTACACCAATTATGATAGTCCGAGACTTAAATGTTAATGTCTCCCAATACCGTTCATTGCACAACTTTATGCTCATCGAGTTAAATTTGTCTTTCATCTAAATTTCTCCAACGTTTGGTAATACCTGTATTGATATAATGTTTACCAAAAATTTCAAGATATCATGTATGCCATTTTTGTCGTACTTTTCATACACTAGACCCATAATTAATAAAGTTATATTATAACACAGTAATTATTTGCTCACCTGATTTCTTTCCTGAACCCGATGAAAGGAAATAGTTGTCATCATAAGCAAAAAAAAAAACAAACATGGAAAGCTGGAGGAATGCTTAGTGTACAAACATAATCACATACAAAACTTACATTTTTATATAAACAAGTAATCAATCACTTAGTCATCTACTTAGATCAAGGAAAAAATTTTATTTTAGCTAATTTTTTTAATTAATAATTACATTTAATACAAATACGTTTTTTCATATGACAGAATCACAAACGTTACGAGGCAAATAACTTTTATCATTTATCATTAAAGTATCATATTGCCATCCGAAACAATCGTGTCTATAAAATTTCAGTTCAACTGAATGCTTGAAAACGTGAAAAAAACATTTTCAAGTTCTGACACAAGTCACAAAATGATCTCTAAGTCGCCAAAAAATGATGCCAACGTGGCTGTATTTGCAATTATTTGAATAATTAATTTTGATCAATTAATTTTATTAAGAAAATAAATTACTGTATTGCCATTCAAAATAATCATGTATATAAAATTTCAGCTCAGTGAGCGTTTAAAAATGTATTTTTGTTAAAGATTGAATATTCTATGAAGATAAAACAAATAAACATAGAGAGAGTGTGAGCTAATAGTAGCAATTGAAAA